>OV702282.1:384641518-385266518 GCA_916181665.1 Avena sativa
AAGACAAGATCTTTCAGAAGCCTTCCCTTAGACCAAATTGGACGCGCTCCAACCTATCAAACCCCTACCACCAACTGTCCATTTGGCTAAGTTATTGCAACCTATAAGATCCAGGCAGAGCCCATAATGCCAAGTGGCTGCACTTGAAGCTTCTCAACATTTGACATCTCAAATCTCTTTGTTCCTGGGTGGCCAACCACAAGTGAGATACACAAGGTTCACCAGTCCCCTGGCCTTGTGTAACCACTCAACACAAACCATTCCTTCCATTCCACCCAGGTAATTCATTAACTTAGTTGTTTTATTAAACAAAACACAAGTCCTCAGACTTAGAAATTTTCCATAACATGAATATATATTCCACCCTTGTTTTCTACTAGCTAAGCTAAGCATGATAGTAGTAGGAACCTTAACTTAGGAAATTTCTACTAAGGCTACATCTACTAGGATTTCCCATGGCATAGTTTACACTTAGCAAAAATTCCATGCAAGTCCTACATAGAAATATCACTAATGCATAGTGAAAATAATGGGACAAAAGTATGAAGCATCACTTGCCTTTTTGGTAGATAGTATAAGTTCACTCCTTGATCTTTGCAATGTTCACACACTTCAAATCACTACAATTCAATCAAGCAATCAATATTTCAATCTACCATTCAAGCAATTCATCACATAAAATTATAGAAACAAAACAATGCATGCAAGCATGACAAACTTTGTTTTATTTGAAAAATGGTTTCTAATGGTTCGTAGACATTTGAAAACACCTAATGGACATTTTATAAAGTGGTGAAATCAGTTGTGAAAGATTTTACTTCATAAACCATTTTTAGATCAAGTCATTATTTTATGTGGTGAAGAAATGCTTTTAATTAGGAAAAATTCTATAGGTTTCATAAAATATGTTTTCAAACCATATAACCTTGTGTTTAGGGTCAGAGAGTTTATTTCCAAAACATTTCTCAAAGGTTTTCTTCCAAAACCATTTAATAAATAAACCATATTTTTTATTTGACTAGAAATGGTTTAAATCAAAGATTTATTCTTTTGCATCACCAAATACATTTTTGAAACCACAATTTGTTTACTATGGTCAGTAGGTTCAAAACACACCATTTTCCAAAGGTTTTATTTCAAAAATCATTTTAGTACAATTTTTATATTCTAAACATGCATACATAAGTTTCTGCAAAAACAAACATTTTTCCAGAAGCTTTTTACTAAACAAAGTGCATGGTTAGCTAGGGATTGTCTTGCTGAATCCATTGATATAAAATTTGCAAAATTTGGACGTGTGGTTTGAAAGTTATGGATTTTTCAAATTGGCATATCTAATAGAACAATTTTGTTTTTAATCAAACGAACAGGGCCACGTGGCGTGATATTACTCGTCCATACCGTTTCGTCCGGATCAGCTACTCTGGCGCGTTGGATCTAAAGTAGATCGTGTGGCTCAGAAGCAAACATACCCCTTCGCCTAGATTCTATCGCAGCGCTTGGATCTGGATCCTACGGTGCACAGCACTCGGCCACAGATGGGCGGCGCTGGCGGCGGCAGGTGGCGGCGGCGTGTCTGGCTACGGCGTCGTGGAGGTTACAGGAAGCGAGGGAGAGAAAGGTGTGGCTCACCAGGTTCACCGTGGCGTGGGGAAGCTCAATGTGGTCGTGAGAAGGCAAGGGGCGCACGGTGGTGACGGCAATCGCTCACCGGAGCTGCGCTGCGCCTCGGGTTCGGTCAGTCGTCGTTGAGGGCGACACTACGGTGCACAAAAAGACAAAGTAAGAACGACATTAGCTGCGCACGAGATTGGCGATCATGCGTGTATCATCAGGAGAGGGAGGGGAGGATGGAGCTTACGGGGAGAGGTCGACGGAGTTGGAGACCGACGGCGGTGTAGTCAGTCGTGGTCGCTGCCGATGATGTGGGGCATGCGTGAGCGAGCTGAGGATGCAGAGAGATGCGCCAGGGCCTGGGGGTCACGTCCGTGTGCTCGAGGAGGCGAGGGGCGGAGGATGCTGGCCGAAATCTTCGCCGGAGCTTGTCGGAGACAGGGGAGTCGTCGCAAGCAATACGGGCAGCCTGAGGGCTCCGGTGAGGTGTGGTCTGGGGGAGAAGGGAGAGGGAAGCCTGGCGTTTATTACTGCGTGGTCACGGCGAGGGATTAACGCGGCATTAAGGCGTATTGACGTCGGCGTTTAACGGCAGAAACGACGAGGAGGAAAGGGGGGCGTGGTCACCGCGGGGAGGAAGAAGATGACCTGGCGTGGGGTCGCTTGGCAGTGAGAGAGAGAGATAATAGGTGGGTCCCCTCGGTCAGCGACGCTGCGGGTTTCTTTCGCGGTGAATAACGGTTCGTTCGGGTGAGAGGGAGAGGTGGGCTGGACTGGGCTAGGTGGGCTTAGCTAGGCTGGGCTGCACCTTTTAATTTTTTTTTGTTCTGTTTGCTTTTCTTTTTTATTTCTTTTATTCTGTTTTGATTTCGATCAAACAATTAAAAAACTTATTTGAATTAAAACCTTTGCCAAAATTTGTGTAGGTTTAAATACTGATTAATAAAACATTCTGATATCATTTTTAGAATAATTTATTTATTCTTTTTAAGTCTTTTATTTATTCAAAATAGGCTCTAGTTTTTAATTAGATAAGACTTAATAATATTTTTAAATCTCCATTTAAATTTCTAAATCCTTCCAAATCTTTTTCAGTAAGTTTTATTTGTTTAATAGGGTTCAAATAATTCATCTTGAATTATTTGGAGAGTTTTTTATATGATTCTTAAATCATTTGAATTAGGTATTTGTTTTAATGCCAATGGAATTAAATATAGTTTTAATTCCCTAAATTTTATTTGGAAGATTTCTTTAATCTTATTTAAGTTGAATTAAAAAACTTTTATTTCACTTGGGTAAATTCCAAAATACTCTTTCTCATGAATTCTTATTAGAGATTTGTCTTTATTAAAATAGGGATAGAATGGTTATTGCCATTTTATTTTATTTTGGAAATTCTTTATCTTTTTATTTTATTTGGATTTGGATTATATTCATTCCATTTTCTTATAGACTAGGCCAAGATTTATTTGGTCTTTCAAATATTCTTTATTTAATATTTCTATCTTTGTCTTATAAAATTCATATCTTTTTATTTTTTTAAAGATCCAAACTTGGTGATTCCAATTTATAAAATCTTGTTTAATATTTGTTTATACTTTTTAAATGTCTTTAGGATTATTTGCTCACGATTTTGTATGGATTCTAGATAAGTGCTTTATTAGCTTTGGGAATTCAATTCCTTATCTAATTAAATTCATAGGTTTTTATCTATGGCTCCAAATTAAGTGAAACCAACTTATATGGCTTTATAATATTTCTATTTGTCATTCTTGATCATTTGTAAATGTTTGTTGACAAGGTTTTATATGGATCAAGTCCATAGGCTTGGAGATAATTTGGAAATGATTTTTATTCCATTAGGGTTTAGGGTTTGGATTTATTTTCCAAGTGTTTAAATTTCCAGATACATTCATTGAGGAATGCATTTCTCTTGATTTGGATTTTGTTGGATTCAAACTTTAGTTAAAGTTTGTTCAAGATGGGATTTTAAGTTTCCATTTAGAAACAAAAGTTTCTTTTCACCCTGAATTTCAAAAATAATTTATTTTGTTTATTTATTTTTCACATTACAAGATTTGGAAAATCTTGGGATGTGACAGTGCAGACGAGGCGAGTGTGTGAGTATCAACGAGAGAGGGAGGCGCGGTCAGTACAAACCAGGAGAGCTCGTCGGAGTTGCGGGCTTCGTCGGCACGTGTAGTCGTCGACGTTGGTGAGGCTCCGGATTGTCCTAGCATGCACCAGCGGTGTTAGAGGATGCGAAAGGTTGTTGTGATCATGCTGGTAAGATTAGAAGGCAAGGGGCGCGGGGTGCTCACCGGAATCGCACGCTGGAGTGGCTCTGTACTGCGGCGGTGCAAGCGAGAGTGTGGACAGCCTGGTGGCGGAGAGGGAGCGCTGAGTGAGGGGAAATGGTCGTAGAGGGGTGGGGGTTAAATAGCCGGAGCAGGGGCGAGAATTACGCATGGCATCAATGGGATTGAAGAGCATTTGCGTCGGGAGGAAACGGCCGCGGCGGCGCTGGTCGCAGGAGAGATTTGGGGATGACGGGGTGACGTGGTTGCGGGGCCCAGCGGTCAGCGAGGGGGTGTGTGCGGGCGCGGTAAGAAACATAGGGAAAAGGGAGGACCCGGGTGGGCTGTTTTGCTTGCTGGGCTGGAATGGTGGCGCGAGGCCCAGTTAGATTTCTAATTTCCTTTTCTTTTTCTATATTGAATTTCAGGAATCTTTTTCAAATGAAAACAAGTGCATTTGAATTCCAATCCTTTTCTGGATTTTTGTAAAGTGTAAACCTCATAATATTGGACATAAAACCTTGCTGTCTCATTAGACTTGCTTGGTCTTTTGAAAAAAACAAAATAAATAGTGCCTTAGCACAGGATTTGAATAGGTTTTGAAAATGGTTTAAAACCATATTTGTTTTGTAAATTTTGTCCAAGCCTTGCACACAACCAAACCAATCCTCTGAACTCACAACAATGGTTTTAAAACAAATATTACCTCACTAGAGAGTGGCATTGAGCTAATGCTTGCTTACATAAAATAATAAGCACTCAGTGTTTCTGATTCTTTCAAATGAGTTTGAAATTTGAAACCTAAATGAATATGCATGCATGAATGATATGCAATCTTTGAAATCATGATTTTAGGGATGTTACAGGTATTGAACACTTCCCTATGAGGAGAGAGAAGTTGTTTTTTTCTCCTCCTTTGAAAGCAAGGTTTGATGTGAATGCTTCCTCATTTGAAAATACTTGCTTCTTCTTGCTTCTTGTGCCTAACTTAAAGGCGTTAAAGAAAAGTACTTGTTGGGAGATAATCCATGAGTTTACTTGAGTCCTGAAAGTTATTACTTCAGTAATGACCTCTCCTTATCTTTTTTGTTTGCTTTTTGTGCCAAGAATGACCTCTAATGATAGGGAAATAAGATTTGGGGAGTTACTGTCCCGAAACAGATTTCTGTCCTCCACCATAAAAATCCGTGAGGAGTCTCTGTAACTCGGATTGAGCTCGAAATTTATGAATAAATCCCCCCAGTATGTTATCTAACTTTCGTTAGTTCAACACGTTTTGATTTGAGCAATAGAAGATGTTCGAAAAAATCGGTTTCTACCTGCTGGTCTGTTTTGACAGATTTCTGCCATTATTTGCATTTGCTTCTTATTGATTCCTTTTTGTGTTCTCTTTTGGTGAATTGAGATTTTTGAAGGAGTTACTACAGTAGCTTGTGTTTTTAGTGAAAAGCCTTGTTATTCCAAAGCTTTGCCAGAGGTCTAATATCTTTTGAATAAACTAATGTTGCTAATGAAGATTGTGTGAAGTTTTGTATGAAGAAAAATTTCAGGTGTAGAGAGAGAATGATGCAATGAGATGAAGAATGGACAAAAGCTCAAGCTTTAGGATGCCACCATGGTTTCACCCCAAGAAATATCCAAGAGGTACAAGCGTCAAAGCTTGGGGATGCCCAAGGCATCCCCTTCTTCATCAATAAAAAGCTCAGGTCTGTCGAGACACTTCGTTTTTATTGTTTCATGCACAGTTGTGTTGTTCTTGTAGCGTCTTAGTTTTCGTTTGCTTTTCTTAGTTGTTTAGTTTGCTTGAATAAAGTGTTTGGACCCCCGTTCTCGCTGTGATGTTTTACAAATAAGTTGCTTGGTGTTGGAAAGGAGTAGTAAGTTCTTACTTGAAAGTGCAAGTGGAGCTTGCATTGACCGTGACTTAGACTTTAGCATGACATGCTAGGTATTGTTTTGACCTTATGCTTAGTGATTATTGCTGTAGCATGGCTTGCTCCAAACAATTGGGATTGCTTAGTGTGCCTTGAAGAAATTATGCATTGTTTTAGCATGCAAAAGCATAGTATTGTGGTATTCTCCTTTGATGCTTTGTTTGGGTTGACTTGGCACATGCTCACACCATGTTATGACTATGACAAGTCACCATTAGGCTCTATGATCATTTAGTCCTTGACTTGTAGTACCACTCTATGCCTTGATTAGTAATGCTTTGTTGCTCTGCATGATTATGGCCATTATGCTCTCTCAGTTGGTTGCTCCCAGTCTTTTGCTAGCCTCCACTTGTATGAGTAAGTTATACTCATGCTTCCAAATCCCAAGAAACCAAGTTATTCCAAGTCCACTATAAATTCCTATGCATGGTGTGTTACACCATTCCAAGTATATTCTTTTTTTCAGCTATCTTCCAATTAAAAACTATTTTGTTATGAGAAAACTTAGTGATTAAAGCCCTCACGAACTTGATGGCACACTTTATATTCTTTTCCCCTAATAAACTTGAATCATTGTGTCATCTATGTTGTATATGCTATATGCATTTTGGCTAAGTGTAGCTTAGGCTTGCTTTGCTCAAAATAGGTTTTACCTATCAGTTGAAAACACTAAGTTTTTCTTGGACAAAACTTTCCCAAGGAACCACCAATAGAAATTGGTGAACCTTCACCCTTGTTCAACCATAAATTTTAACTTAGAAATTGGGATGAGGAGATTCTTGATAGCTTCCATGTCTTGATGCTCAAGTTGTCCAATACCAGGGACATGGCTAAGTACTTAGATTCTTCCATCTGCAGAGGTTGTGCACTTTCCCCACAAGACATGATTTTCACCAAGACAGGACCTTTCAGAAGCCTTCCCTTAGACCAAATGGACGCGCTCCAACCTATCATCCAACTACCACCAACGGTCCAAATGGCTAAGTTATTGCAACCTATATGATCCAGGCAGAGCCCATAATGCCATGTGCTGCACTAGAAGCTTCTTAACATTTGGCATCTCAAATCACTTTGTTCCTGGGTGGCTTTCCACAAGTGAGATACACAAGGTAAACCATAGACATGGGCCTTGTGTAACCACTCAACACAAACCATTCTTTCCATTCCACCCAGGTGTTTCATTCACTTAGTTGTTTTATTAAGCAAAATCACAAGTCCAAAGACTTAGATATATTTTCATATAGCATGAATATATAACCACCCTTGGTTGCTACTAGCTAGGATAAGCATGGAAATGGTAAGCATCTTAACTTAGAGAAATTTCTAACAATTCTACAACTACTAGGATTTCCCAAGCATAACATATAGATAACTTATTAAAATATTCATGCAAGTCCTATACAAAATATTTCTAGTGCATAGTTGAAAACCATAGGAATAAAATCATGAAGCACCACTTTCCTTGGTAGTTTGGGGAGTAGCAACAATCTTCACAATGACAATCACTATTTGCACCAAAATTTACACATAAAATAATGGCACCCAAAATCACATATAAAATATATACAAACAAAAATATATGAATGCATGCAAAAATGCCATGTGATGATTTCGTACACCAAACAAGACAAGTATACAGTACTTAATCATAATCAAGTCCAAAGCACACTAAATAAACTTTATTTGATCAACAAATCATTTTTCAAATAATTACTATACACAAATTATGCCTACAAATGTTTCTATAAAAAACAACCATTTTTACAGAGTCAAAACATTAAACACATTGCATAAACATAAAGGATTTTCTCTCCTGATTCCAATGATATAAAATTTGTAAAATTTGAACGTGGGAATCAAAAGATATGAATTTTACAAGTTTGAATCACTAATAGATCTAAATTCTGTTTTAAAACAAAGAACTAGCCACGCGGTGCTCTCTGATTGGTTGATACCGATTCGCGCGGATCGGCTAACATGGACCGCTAGATCTAATTTAAATCACACGGTCAGATCTGCTCCGTACCGCTTTGCTACAGATCTATTTCTAATCGCTGGATCCAGATCCTACGGCCACGAATCAAACGACCACAGACGGGCGGCGCTAGCGGCAGCGATGCGGCAGCGCGGCTCTGTCAGAGATGTTGCCGGCGATTCAGATCGCGCGGGGAGGGGTGGAGGTGGTTACCGTGTTCGCGGGGCTGCAGTGAAGCTCAAGGCGGTCGAGGGAGGGACAGGGGCGCTCGGATCTGGCTGGTATTGCTCGCCGGAGTGGAGCATGTCGTTGGGCAAGCTCTGGCATCGTCGGGGCTAGGTTCTGGTGCGCGCTAAGACAAACCAGAGACGCTGTTAGATGCGCACAAGTCTGGCGAACAAGTGAGTATCCAGAAGAGAGGAAGGGGTGGTCGGGAACTACCAGAAGGGGTCGCCGGAGTTGTGCTGAGCTTCGGTTGCTTCCAGAGGTGGACGGTGACGACGCTCTAGGACGATACAGAGAAAAAGGAAGGCATCAGAAGATGCGCAAGGACATGTTGATCATGCTCGCATGAAACGGAGACAGGGGCGGACGGTGCTCACCGGAATCGGTCGCCGGAGGTTGTCGGTGCTGCGGGGTTCTGAGCTCGATTGCGCGCATCCTGGTGGCGAGGTGAGTGTGCTGAGCGAGGGGAAATATGCGGGGTGAGGAGAGGGTCTTATAGCCGGAGCAGGGGTGGGAATCTCGCGAGGAAACGCCGGCAATTAAGCCTGCATCAATCGCGACAATAATGGAGTAAACGGCGGCGTCGACGGGGTCGTGGGGGTGCGTGTCTTGGGGACGACGCTCGCGTGGCATTTGGGTCCACCAGTAGTGAGCGCTGGGTAGGTCTGTTCCGCGTGAGAGAAAGAGGGAAAAACCCCGGGTGGGATTAGTGGTCTAGGTCTGCTGCTGGGCTGAAAGTCTGGCGCCGGCCCTTTTCCATTTCTTATCTCTTTTTCCTTTTCTAATTTGATTTTCAAGAAACCTTTTTCATATGAATTCAAAATCATTTGAATTCCAAACCTTTCTGGCCTTTTATAAAATGAACCTTGTATAATTTTGATTATAAAATCATGCTGTCTTGTTGGACTAGCATGGTCCTTTGAAGATTTTTAAAAATGACAGTGCCTTAGCACATGGTTTGCTGAAGATTTGAAAATGGTTTTAAAACCATATTTGTTTTGGAAATTTTTGTCCAAGCTTTAAAACTTAACCAATCCAACCTAAGGGCAAACAAAACTTTGTTTAAATCAATTATTCTCTCACTTGAGAGTGGCATTGGATCAAAGCTTGCTCGCATGAAATTATAGCACTCAGTGCTACTGTTTTCTTGAAATGAGTTTGAAATTGATCCCTAAATGATATGCATGCATGAATGATATGCAATCTTTGAAAACATGATTTTAGGGATGTTACAAATCTAACCCCCTTAAGGTGAATATCGCCCTCGAGATTCGGGTTGGCTAGCAAATAGGTGAGGGTGGTCTTTTCGAAGATCATCTTCTCTTTCCCATGTTGCTTCTTCTTCGGAATGATGGTTCCATTGAAATTTGCAGAATTTGGTAGTCTTAGTCCGAGTAACTCTTTCTGCAGTCTCAAGAATCTTGATAGGTTTTTCCTCATAAGTGAGATCACTTTCCAATTGGACTTCCTCCAATGGTATAGTATCCTTCAAGGAAGTCTCTTCCATCTCTGGATGGCATTTCTTAAGATGACTCACATGAAACACATTGTGAACGCCAGACAATGATTCTTGCAATTCAATCTCATAAGCTACTTCTCCTTTACGACTCAGAATCTTGAATGGTCCAACATATCTTGGGGCCAATTTTCCTTGACTCCAAACCTCTTCACTCCACGAAGTGGTGACACTCTAAGATAAGCTCTATCACCCACTTCATAGGTGACTTATCTATGCTTAGGATCTGCGTAGCTCTTTTGTCGGGACTATGCTATCTTCAATCTGTCCTTAACTAGCTTGACTTTCTCTTCAGCCTCTTTGATTAGTTCTGGTCCAAACAAACTTCTTTCTCCCACACCATTCCATAGCAATGGGGTGGTACACTTTCTCCTATAGAGAAACTCAAATGGTGCCATCTCCATACTGTCTTGATAGCTGTTACTGTAAGAGAATTCTGCGTAAGGCAGACTTTCATCCCAACTGGCTCCATAGTCTAGGGCACATGCTCTCAACATATCTTCAAGAATCTGGTTGGTCCTTTCCGTTTGTCCATCAGTCTGAGGATGAAAAGCAGTGCTGAATTCCAACCTCGTTCCCAATGACTCATGTAGTTGCCTCCAAAAATGAGAAGTGAATTGAGTTCCCCTATCAGACACAATACTCTTGGGTGCTCCATGTAGACATACAATTCTACTCATATAGATCTTGGCTAACTTGGCACTTGTGTAGGTTGTCTTCATGGGTATAAAATGAGCCACTTTAGTTAAGTGATCCACTACTACCCAAATAGAATCATATCCTGACCGGGTCCTTGGCAATCCGGTAATGAAATCCATGCCAATCTAATCCCACTTCCAATCAGGAATAGGTAGTGGTTGTAACAATCTTGCTGGTTTCTGATGTTCCGCTTTCACTCTACTACATACATCACACAAAGCAATATGTTCGGCGATGTCCTTCTTGAGATTATTCCACAGAAATCTTTCTTTCATATCCATGTACATTTTGGTGTTACCCGGATGAATGGAATATGGTGAGTTATGTGCTTCTTGCAAAATCAGTTTCCGAAGCTCCGGATCTTGTGGAACACAGATACGTTTTCCAACATAAAGTACCATGTTCGTCTTCATGAAATCCTTTGGCTTTCCCTTTGCCAATCTTTTCCTTAATCTCCTCAATTTCCTTATTTGTCCTTTGGTCTTCTTTGATTTTGTCCAACAAAGTGGGTTGAACATCCAATGACATGAGATGTCCTTCAGGCACAATCTCCAATCTGAGATCTCTAAATTGGGCACACAGATCATCTGGCAACTCTCCCTTTGTAAGGCCATTCACAAAAACCTTACGGCTTAGAGCATCCGCTAAAACATTTGCTTTACCGGGGTGGTATTGCAAACTCAAGTCATAGTCCTTGATGAGTTCTAGCCGTCTTCTTTGTCTCATGTTGATTTCTTTCTGGGTGAAGATATACTTCAAACTTTTGTGATCTAAGAACACTTCACATCGCTTTCCCAAAAGGTAGTGTCTCCATGTTTTGACTGCATGGACAACAGAGGCTAACTCTAAATCATGAGTAGGGTAATTTACTTCATGAGTTTTGAGTTGTCTCGAGGCATAAGCCACAACTTTCCCTTCTTGCATTAGTACTACACCCAATCCATGATGAGATGCATCACAATACAATTGGAAATCCTTCTCCAAATCTGGCAGACACAAGACTGGTGCTGTCACTAGTCTCTTCTTCAATTCTTGGAAACTGAGTTCACATCCTTCAGACCAAGAAAATTTCTTGTCTTTCTTTAGTAACTCTGTCATTGGCTTAGATATCTTGGAGAAATTCTCAATGAACCTTCTGTAGTATCCTGCCAAGCCAAGGAAACTACGAACCTCTTTCACTGACTTAGGAGATTCCCATTCAGTTACAGCTGAAACTTTAGCAGGATCAACTGCTACACCATCTCCTAACACAACGTGTCCAAGAAATCCAACTTCATTCAACCAAAACTCACACTTGCTGGATTTGGCATACAGCTTATGCTCCCTAAGCTTCTCAAGTATCAAACGCAAATGTCCTTCATGCTCTTCTTTGCTTTTGGAGTAGATCAAAATGTCATCGATGAAAATGACAACAAACTTATCAAGGAACTCCATGAACACCTTGTTCATCATATTCATGCAATAAGCTGGTGCATTGGTCAAACCGAATGGGATCACGGTGTACTCATACAATCCATACCTAGTGGTGAAAGCTGTCTTTGGTATGTCTTGTTCCCTTATCTTAAGCTGAAAGTAACCTGATCGGAGATCAATCTTTGAGAACACACAGGCTCCTTCTAACTGATCAAACAAGTCATTGATTCTAGTCAAAGGGTATTTGTTCTTGATGGTCACGTTATTGAGTGAACGATAATCTATGCATAGCCTTTGACTTCTATCTTTATTTTCCACAAACAAAACTGGTGCTCCCCAAGATGAAGAACTTGGTTGGATAAAACCTTTCTGCAACTGTTCTCCAAGTTGTTTCTTGAGTTCTTTCAGTTCATCAACTGACATCTTGTACGGTCTCTTTGTTATTGGTCCAGATCCTGGTAGCAAGTCAATAAGAAACTCCACATCTCTATCTGGTGGCATTCCCGACAATTCTTCCGGAAACACATCAGGATATTCACTCACAATAGGCACACTGTCTATGCTAACCCCCTTAAGAGAATTTATCTTACTCCTTTTTGATTCAAAGTTGGTTTTGAATCTGATCCTTTTGTTTTCTGGAGTTGTGAGTGAGACAGTATGGTTGGCACAATCTAGCACTACCTTGTGCTTAGTCATCCAGTCCATTCCCAAAATGACATCCAATCCTTGGGAGTTTAGGATTATCAGATTAACGGGAAACTTATACTTCCCAAACTCTATGACTAGATCATGACATCCTGAGTTCACTATCATTTCTCCGCCAGGAGAACTTACTTTTATAGGACACCCAATAGTTTCTACCGGTAGTTCATTTCTTTCAACAAATGCTCTTGATATGAATGAATGAGATGCACCAGTATCAAAGAGAACAAATGCTGGAACAGAATTGAGTTTGAACTTACCAGCAACAGCATCAGGTTCCTCATAGATCTCTTCCACATTGATGTGGTTCACCTGTCCCTTTTAAAAAGGGTTAGGCTTGTTGGGTCCTTCAACTTTCTTTTCTGGGCATTCATTTGCATAGTGCCCCATCTTCTTGCACTTGAAACATTCAACCTGACTAAGATCCTTCTTGACAGGCTGGCTTCCACTACCACTTCCACTTCCATTGTGGTGGCTCTTATATCCACTCTTGTGATCTTTGTACTTGTCATTGTCATGACTACTATGGTGCTTGTTGTCATGATGACGGTTGTGGTTGTGGTGTTTGATGTACTTTCCATGCTTGTGGGATCCAGAATTCGCACTATCATCATAATGGGAATGCTTGTGAGACGATCCCGAGTTGTGCTTGTCCGAGTGCTTCCTCTTCCTGCTTTCAACCCGTTTCATTTTGCTCTCCAAAATAGCAGCCTTGTCACAAAGAGACTCATAAGTGGGGACATAGGCCACAGATAGCTGTAGGTTCAGTTCATCATTCAATCCTTCGAGGAACTTCTCCTTCCTCTTAGCATCAGTGTCAACTTCATCCGGTGCATAACGCGCCAGATTGTTAAACTCCTCTATATATTCAGCCACGCTGCGGTGGCGCTGCTTCAAGTTGTGAAATTCCTTTTTCTTCAAACTCATCACTCCGGATGAGATGTGAGCAGTACGGAAACCATCTTCAAAGATAGCCCATGTCACATACTCAATGGGAGTGGTGATCTGGAAGTTATCCCACCAAGTAGCTGCTGGTCCTTCCAACAAGTGTGCTACGAACCTGACTTTCTCCTCATCAGTACAGCCAACAGTTACCAAGTCCTTATTCACTGAGCGTATCCAATCATTGGCCACCATGGGATCAGTAGTTCCTGAGAACTTTGCTGGCCTCAGTCTTAAGAATCTGGTAAGCATGTCAAAACCCGGTGGGTTGTTCTGATTGTTGTTGTTGTTGTTGTTGTTGTTGTTGTTGTTGTTGTTGTTGTTGTTCTGATTCTGTATGAACGTGGTCATCATTTGCATCAGCTGCGTCTGAGCTGTCATCATTTGCTGGATCTCGGGGGTGATATTGTTGTTGTTGTTAGGGTTGGGATTGGCACGTCGAGGAGGCATCTGTGGTTTTCAATAAGGATAAGAATGATATATCCATATATGCTTAACATGCACAATACATAGACAATCACCAAGCATGCATCAAAATAACAAAAGTTCAACAACATAAACAACATGTTTTGAAAAGTAAACACACCAATAACAAGACATCCACATGTTGGATGGTCATTGTGACTCAATAATCAAAAGCATGGTAAATAAAAGGTAAATGAGTAGTCCTCACTACTCCTCTGCATCAACCTCCTCATCAACAAGTGTAAGACCTGCATTCTCCATAGCGGTCTTGTATTCCTCGACATTGGTAGTCAAGGCCTCTATTTTGGCTTTGAGAGCCCTCTTCTGTAAACGAAGTCTCTCAATCACCACCTGCTGATGCTCGAGTTCAAAGTCCTTGGCCTCTAGTTCTGTAGTCATGTCTTGAATCCTCTTGTTCCTATCTTGGACTCTTTTCTCTTGACTCTTGAACTTTCTATCCTGACTCTCAAACTTGGCCTCCATTTCTTTGACTATCTCATCTTGCTCCGCAAAGAGCTTGTCCTTCTCACGAAGCTGCACCTGGAGTTCGTCATTGCTAAGCATGACGTTGGTCCTATCAGTATCTAGGTGCCTAAGAAGAACCTCTAAGTCCTGGAGGTATAGACAAATCGGCTCTGCGTCTCTCTAGCAGTATCCTCGAAGTCAATGGACTCACCATCCTCATCACGTCTACTGAAGGTTTGTAACATCCCAAAAATACCAAACTTCGATCATCAAACACTAATCATCAAGATTAGGGTTAACAAAAACTTTTCTAAATAAACTCATGAATGCATGTATATGTGTATGCATGTATTTTGAATTTCTTTAAAAACCACCTTGTTTGTGTGATCCATTGCTTGTAAAATGTTTCTTAGGTGAAATGAACATCATCTAAAACATTTCCCACACTTTTCCTAAGGACAAGTAAATCAAAACAAATATATTAAGTGAATGGTCATTTTGACCAATTTAACTCCCATGCCTACTTTGGCTGTCCCAAACTTTCAAAACCTAACAGAAACTTGTCTGGATATTTGCACCCCTTGAATGTACTCATAACAGAGTATCAAGGCCCACTTTGTGATCATCCAGAAACTTTCAAATGCATAGTTTAAATGACAATTCAAAATTGAATCTTCTTCAAAACCCAAACTTTCAAAACCTAACAGAGTATCAAGGCCCACTTGTCTGGAAGATCCCACTTTTTCAAAACCCACTCAAACAAGCTCAACTTTCAAAACCCAAGCATCTACAGACTCACCAGCACCAATCTATCAAACCCACCAAAATTCATTTCAAAATTCAAAACTTGGTTTCATGCGGCCATTTCATCAAACAGGTTGCAGACACAAATCAAACAAAACAACAAACACTATAGTGTGCAGTGATTCTTGCCTAACTTGTTCCCTAGTTAGCTCACACACAACTCAGTAGATCATCTAGAAAGATTAGCCCAACACTAGCACCCCTGTGAGCTTGCCATTGTCATCAATGGTGAACAGCCGAGCACACCAATGTCACCCCATTGTGGACAACAGGCTAGAGGAAGAACTAGCCGTGCCAACCTTGTCTGGGAGGCAGCCCACCATCCACCGCCACTCCCTGTCCCAGCCGCTAGCGTTGCCAAGCCCTGGACCACGCGCACAATCCGCGCCCAGACCATGCCGAGCGTGCGCCAGAGCGCCACCCTCGACCAGCATCCACAGACCGCGCACCGCCCTCATCGCGTGCACGCACGATCACCACCAACCCAGGAGACCGCCAGACATCCCCGTTTGCCGCCCCGTGCCATACAGCCACCGCCCGCCGTCGAAGACGCCGCCTCTGCCGCGCAGAGCACCGGCTGTCGATTGAGCATCGCCAGGAGACACCGCATCGCCCCCTACCCTTGCCCATGTCATTAGCCGCCTGTAACGTCACCCCCGACGAGCTCACCATGCGCCCCGACGGTCCCCTCGCTCGACTATAAATAGAGGCCACCCCCGCACGATTTCTTCACACCATCTCACTCCCCTCTCCTCACTGACCGTGCCACACCGTTCTCATAGCAAGGCGAGCACCACCTCGCCGGAATTTCACCGGAGCCCGCCGCCTCTAGAGAAGAAGGGAGCCAGCGATTGGAGCCGCCCCAGGAGAAGC
Source organism: Avena sativa (assembly GCA_916181665.1). Lineage (NCBI taxonomy): Eukaryota > Viridiplantae > Streptophyta > Magnoliopsida > Poales > Poaceae > Avena > Avena sativa. The sequence goes on from OV702282.1 coordinate 384,657,443, forward strand.
CACCGGTACCAGGAGGTTCGCCGTCATCGACTTCGTCGTTCGCCTGCCTCGCCGACCCTCGCCCGTACCCCGGTGAGCCCCCATCACCCCCCACTGGCCGCGCTAGGTTTCGTTATCGCCGGAGCTGTGTCACGTCGACGATGACCCCCAGCGTTTGGATTAGAACTAGATCGAACGATCCACGTTTCCCCATACCGTTTCGCCCAGCCCCGTGTCACTGACGAGTGGGGACACCCACTTAAGCAGCCCGCGGGAGCACTGCGCTTAGCAGGCCGGCCCGTTAGAATTTCCCGCGCAGCCCAGCAATTCAAATTAAACCTTTTCTTTTTAATTTCAAACACACTTCTGTACCCAACTTCAAAAATCAACCCAGATCGATTCAGTGAACCAATTTGAATGAAACCAATTTTGTTGGAAAGGTCTGTGAATGCTTAATCCAAGCCCGTTGGATTCAAGTCATTTGGATCTGTAGATCACCCATAGTAAAAATAACAAGGCAGAAGCTTTTCTGCATTCAAACATTTTTCAAATTTAAACCATAAAAGCTTTTGAGTTGATTCCAACTCTCAAAAATCACATTTAACCATACCTTTAAGAATATATAAAAATATATATGTTTACTTGCAGAAATAATGTTCAAGTAATAAAAGAATGCTTCATAAGCATTTCTAGCCACTTTAATTAATTAAAATAAAAGGGTAAAACCTTATTAAATTGTGACACCACTTTAAATCACATTCCCATGGACTACAATATGTGGTGATGACATGTGTCAACATGATCCCATATTTGGTTTGGAGAATATTAAATCTTAAGTAGTTTTTCAATGAGTAGAAATTACTTTTCTAAAAATAAAAAGATTTAAACCAAGCTTTAACCTTGTAATGTTAGAGATGATGCTAGATCATCTATAGGACCCTTGTGTGTGATGATTGCAAGTAGTTAAGTATTGTTTGGTGATTGTGTACCTCGTATTTATTCATAGACGCTAGTACCGACCAAGGATACGAGGAGGAAGAAGGATACTACGAAGAAGAAGCCGAGGAGAACTTCAACCACTGCTCTGCTCAAGGCAAGCTGATACTATACCAATGCAAGCTAGTAACTATGCAAGCTTATATTGACACTGATGCAAGCCTAATACTACTAGTGAATGTGCAAGCTAACCCTTGCCAGATACCCTACTGATGCCACAAACCCATACTTGTGATATGACTACTATATGCATTAAGCATATGTGATTATATTCACTTGATAAACCAATCCCAGTTTTATGTGCAAGCTTCTTACTTTATTTCTTTATCAAAGCTTACTTAGAGTCTACCTAAGAGTTTGGTAGATACTAGACAGTTGTGTGAAGGTTGCATAAAGAGCATAAAATTTGGCCTAAGCTAGAAACCTTGATATCTGCCTAAGATATAAGGTTGGACTTAGTGAAACTCCACTAGTTACCACCCCTCATTAGTACTAACCCCACCTGTAGATGCTAGTGCTAAGCATAAAACTTGATCAACTTTAGATGGGAATACTTGGTGGAAAAATGGTTATGAAAACCTTGTAATGATGGATCATTCTATTGAAATATTTCGGACATGTGTTTCCAAACACTTGAGGATTTTGTTGATGAAAATGTTGAGGCATGAGCCTTAGCCCTTTATAAAACTGATGGTTGTCTGGATGCGATACCATTCCAATTTTATCGTACAACGACAATACCCGAATATTGGGTAGGGCTTGACTGGAAACTTATATTCCTTAGTATTAGTTCCCTCACGGCCAAGGTCTGAGCTGAGGATACCTTGTGAAGATTGTCCACCTGTGCAGTACCCAAGATGACAGTGGTCATGGTTGGGAGGCCAAACTCACTGGAGAGGTTCTTATACTAGGGCGTGTAATTGAAAGGTTAGGATTGATTATCCGCATACTGAGTATGGTGAATTCAGGATTTATTCCTGACGGATGTATCGAATGTTGTGGTGAAAGTGTACAATCTCTGCAGAGTGTCAAACTATTCGAATAGCCGCGTCCGCGGTTATGGACAGTTGGAGTGGCCATACTGTTCCCCCGTCAGACTTTTCAAAATGACTTGTGAAATGAATTGAGACTTTGACTTGAGCACAACAGAGTTGTGACCTGAATTACAAGATCCTACTTAGGAGTTATAAAATTGTGACTAGCTTTGGAACTAAGTAGAGATAAATCTGGCTTTTGCAAAACAACCTTAGAGCCTAGTGTCCCATTATCCAAAAACCCCTTTACCTATTAGTATTAGTTTGCGAGTACTTAAAGAGTACTCATGGCTTTGTCCCTGGCTATTCCCATGGCCAGACTATGAAGAGGAGTACCTGGAAGATGAACCCCAAGAAGGTTACGACAACTAGGATCATCTCCCATCGTCAGCATTTCCTGTGACCCCGAAGATGGAGCTTCGCCTATGCTACCGTTATTATTACGTATTCCGCTGCTTGATGTTGTATTAAGAACTGGATCATGAGATCCCTATTTGTGTAAGAACTTATGTATCGTTTGTAATGGATGAAGTACTGTGGTATACAATTCTGTTATGTCTCGCAAAAATGGTAATCCTGGGATTGCGATGTATGGCATAACAGGCATCTAGGATTGAAAAATCCGGGTGTTGACAAGTTGGTATCAGAGCCATCCTGACCATAGGAGACCCTAGTTAGATTGGATGTTGAACCAAAAACTTAGTTTCAAAACCAAAGAACAAAAATATATACGAAAACTTATTCTCATTCTTACCTCTTTAATTACTTAATAAAACTTCATGTTCCTCAAAAACTCTTGCAAAATAGATAAAATTTTGACACACTTGATCACTCTGCTAATCTACTCATCCTCTATTTTTATAGATGGACGTGAAGTACAACAAGTTTTACCAACTTGGGAATGGAGGAGACCTTATCTTTGAGAGGGATCTGGATCAGCTTTCGGAACTTCTGGAGCGTCCGCATCCCGAGTTCTTCGGAGCTCAGCTCAATGATCAAGGAGGAGAAGATATGCAGTGGCTAATTGTTGCAAGTCTCCGAGGAAAGATTGAACCTCCCACTGCGGAGGGAATTCAGTTTACCTTGAGGGAAAACAACTGGCTCGATGGAATTGCCAGAGCAATGCAGGAAGCTCTTTCCCGTCTCTGTGGGCAGAGCATCAACCAGATCAAGGGTACTCGCTTTGAGTTTTGCCCAAGGCGTGATGCAAATGGATAACCATTAGAAGCCCCATACCACCCTGAGCTGAAGACTCAATTGGACCAACTTAGCTTCGTGATGTATGATCGTCAGCAGGAATTGGACAACTGCCGTGACTATTGCAACCACAAGTCTGCCATTATCAAGACGAAGGACCAGACCATCGCCATGCTAGCAAAGGATCGCAAGTCTCGTCGTCGTCAACTCGACAAGAAGGAGCGCATTATTGCCCGCCTTCGCCACCGCATCTCATCTCTGGAAGAGACCATCCACGAGAGAGACATGCAGTTAGAGGAAAGGGAGAATGCCGGAGAGGATCTTCGTGGAGACCCTTACTCCTATCTCAGCGATGACGATGATTTTCTGGAGGATCAGGCCATGGACTTCTTCACCGATGAGGATGATTTCTCCTTCATCGATGATGCTGAAGATGATGAAGCCACAGACTCCAAGGAGTAGTAGCACTGAGCACCAGCGTAGTGAGTAGTAGTCGGTCCCACTGTATCGTAGATTTCAGAATGGTTCTTAAAACCATCTGTTTTTCCTTGTTGTGGTGTGTGTTGTACTGTGTGCTATGAATGAATGAAAAAGCACGTTGCTAGAAAAATCTGAGTCAAACCTTTAAAACTTTTCAAAGACCCCAAACCTTAGAAAATTTCCCTCTTTTCTCATGATTTATCAAAATCTTCAGATGCCACGTGGAGGAAGTGGTTCAGCCCCGGATCCGATGTTGCAGATTCTGCAAATGTTGACCTCTGACCGTGAAGCTGGAAGAGCGGAACGTCAAGCCAACCTAGCCACTCTGCAACAGATAGCCCAGCTAGCCCACAACAACAAAGGCCATGGAAATCAGGACAACCACGGATCTAAGCTCAAGAATTTCCAGAATACCAACCCACCCATTTTCACCAAGTCAGAAGAACCCCTAGATGCCGATGATTGGCTGCAAACCATGGAAAACAACTTAGTAGTAGCAGGAGTCGAAGCCAACGAGAAAGTCTTGTTTGCCACCCACTATCTAGCCGGAGATGCCAGGGAATGGTGGAACAGTGTTCGTGCCATGACCGGAGGCCAGATGATGACCTGGGAGGAATTCAAGGTCAAGTTTAGCAGAACCCATGTGCCACCAGATTTGATCAAGAGAATGAGAGACGAGTTCAGAGAGTTGAAGCAAGGAAGGATGACTGTAGTGGAATACCGTGACAAATTTTTGTCATTAGCTAGGTATGCCCCGGACGAGATAGACACCGAAGCCAAGAAGAAAGAAAGATTCCTGAATGGTCTGCATGACGAGATGCAGACAGTGTTAGTCAATATCCCCTTTGTTGATATTGAAGCCCTTGTCGATTCAGCCATCCAGATGGAAGGAAAGATCAACCAGGCCAATGAGAACCGCAAGCGTCGCATGATGCATCAACCAGGAACCCATCAGACCCCAAAGTATCGCCCCAACCCATCTCCAGGATTTGCCCCAAGAACCAACAGACCCCCTATGACCCGTCCGACCTATCCCAACCGTGGAAACCCTAGACCCGGAGGAAATCACAACAACCCCAGCAACTCTAGCAATTTCAACCGTGCCCCACCCAAGTTCAACACCAACAATGCTACCGCCAACCCTAACACTGCCCCGGGGACTGGAAGCAATGTTGTGCCTGTCGCAGCCAAGGACAAGTCACAAGTGACCTGTTATGACTGTGGAAATAAAGGCCACTATTCCAACGAGTGCCCCAACAAGAAGAATGCTACAGCCCCCAACGCCAATGTCCCAGCTCAGCAGCAGCGTCGTGTCCAGCCAGGGAGAAGATTTGCCCCAGGGAATTCACTCAACCGCAATGGCCGTCTTTTTCTCATGCATGCTGAAGAAGCTCAGGAAGCGCCAGACGTCGTGCTGGGTATGTTTTCTGTTAATTCAGTACTTGCAAGAGTGTTGTTTGATTCTGGTGCATCGCATTCATTTGTCACCGAAGAATTTGCCTGTACTAGTAAAATTCAACCAACCAAATTGAAGCATGTGATGATTGTACAAATCCCCGGATCAACCACCAAGGCTAGGCAAATTTGCAAGGCCGTCCCTATCCGAATCCATGGCATAGATTTTTATGCTAACCTAATAGTACTCGGAACTAATGGTTTGGAAGTAGTACTAGGAATGGATTGAATGTCCAAACATAAAGGATTGATTGACTGTGCCAAGAAAGCCATCACCATGACCAGTACCACCGGAATATCAGTCGAGCATATTTCTGAAACCTTACCTCGCCAATTCAAGTGTAACAAGAGTATAGCCCAACCTACCATTGACCAAGTTCGGATAGTCTGCGAATACCCCGATGTATTTCCAGATGTTTTGCCCGGTATGCCCCCAGATCGGGATATCGAGTTTATCATCGAACTAATCCCCGGAACAGGACCCATAGCCTAGAGACCCTATAGTATGAACCCGTCGGAACTAGAAGAACTGAAGAAGCAACTGGACTCCATGTTGGAAATCGGATTGATTCAACCAAGTGCGTCACCATGGAGATCACCTGTCCTATTTGTGGACAAGAAGGATGGAGGTAACCGTTTGTGTATGGATTATCGGAAGTTGAATGATGTCACCATCAAGAACAAGTACCCCTTGCCTAAGATAGAAGATTTGTTTGATCAGTTGACCGGTGCCCAAGTGTTTTCTAAGATTGATCTTAGGACTGGCTATCATCAACTCAAAATTCGTGCAGAGGATATCCCAAAGACTGCCCTTACCACCAGATATGGATTGTACGAGTATACAGTCATGTCTTTTGGATTAACCAATGCCCCCGCTTATTTCATGAACCTCATGAATAAGATTTTTATGGACTTCCTGGATAAGTTTGTCGTTGTTTTCATTGATGACATTCTGATTTATTCCAAATCAGAAGAAGAGCATGAGCTACACCTAAGGACCATTCTTGGAACCCTTAGAGAGCATCAGTTGTATGCAAAGTTTAGCAAATGTGAATTCTGGTTACAAGAAGTAGGATTCCTCGGTCACATTGTATCAGCCGGAGGAATTGCCGTTGACCCTGCCAAAGTGAAAGATGTAGAAGATTGGCAAGCCCCAACCACTCAAACCCAAGTTCGTGCTTTTCTAGGATTGGCGGGATATTACCGAAAATTCGTAGAAGGATTCTCTAGTATCGCCCGACCCATGACCCAATTGCTGAAGAAGGACAAGAAGTTTGAATGGACCGACAAACACTACTAGGAAAACGCCTATTCATGGCGCACCTGAAAAGGCCATCTGCGGCGCACTAGCAGTGCGCCACAGGCCTCGTGCTATGGCTATCTCCTAGCCGTGGCGCACTACCTGGTGCGCCACGGTTGTGTCGAGATAGGCGTGGAGCACATGCCAGTGCGCCACGGAAAGTAGTCCAGGTGCACCACGCGTATGAAACTATAACCGTGGCGCACTAGGTGTTTTGCGCCACGGATATAAATTTCAAAATTCAAAAAAAAGCAGCAGATCTGGATCTCGTCGTCAGTGCCGTCGCGCGTCGGTGCAGGTCGTCATCATCACCTCGTCGTCGTCGGAACTGCAAGGAGGAGGAGGAGAATAGGAGGAAGAGGAGGAGAAGAAGAGGAGGAGGAGAAGAAGAAGAAGAGGAGGAAGAGGAGGAGAAGAAGAGGAGGAGAAGAAGAGGAGGAGAAGAGGAGGAGGAGAAGGAGAAGAAGAAGAGGAGGCCTCGTCATCGTCGAAACTACAAGGAGGAGGAGGAAGAGGAGGAGAAGAAGGAGCCCGCCGTCTCGTCGTCGTAACTGCAAGGAGGAGGCCGCTGCCATCACCATCTTCACTGCAAGGAGGAGGAAGAGGAGGAGAAGGAGAAAGAGAAAGAGAAGGAGAAGGAGGAGAAGAAGAAGGAAATGAGAAGGGAGGAAAAGGAAAAGGAGAGAAGGGGGGGGAAGGTGGGCGGGGTGGGGATTCGAAATTTGAATCCCGCCCAAGCTTATCCGTGGCGCACTAGGTGGTGGTGCGCTACGGGTAAGTCGCCCTCTATTTTTTTTCTGCAGGAAAAAACGGTCTTTTGACCGTAACTTTTTACTCTTTTCGAATTTTGAAAATCTAAAAAATCGCTAAACAACCATAGGTCGTTGCGAGCGGATGCGAAATCTCGTTCTCGTCATTTTGGTATATTATACGATTTTTTCGACATCGTATGCAAAAGTTACGGCCGTTTTACCGTGGCATAAACTTTTTTTTGCATAAAAAGTCAAAACTCATGTTTGTTAATTTTCCTACAAAGTAGACCACATTATCTTCCTAAATATGAAAGGATTTAATTTTTTGAAGTGTTTATCATTTTCTTTTATTTTTTGCAAAGCCTAAAAAGGCGATCCACGGGGGGGGGGGGGGAGTTGGTGCAGGATAGTTAGGCGTAGGGCACTAGGGCAAGGTGCCCTACTACTAAGTTTATACATCCGTGGCGCACATGCCATAGTGCGCCACAGATGTGTCTAGCCGTTTCATAGCAGAGAGGGGCATGCGCTTAGGCGTAGCGCACCCCCTCCATGTGCGCCACGGTTGACACTAACAACAGTAGCGCACCTACCTTATGTGCGCTACGGATGTTTGGCGTGCGGCCAACAGGGCCCTGGCCCACACATATCTGTGGCGCACTATGGTCATGTGCGCCACGGTTGTTCTAGTTACTAGTAGGGCACTGCCCATAGGTGAGCCACGCCTGTTTTAGCCGTGGGGCACTTCAACCATGTGAGCCACAGATGTCCTGATTACCTATAGCCATTTTCCTAGTAGTGAAATGTGAAGCGAGTTTTCAAGAACTCAAAAGGAGATAGATTTTAGCCCCAATCTTGATCATGCCGGATATCACGAAGCCCTTCGATGTGTATTGTGACGCATCCAAGATTGGTCTCGGATGTGTGCTAATGCAAGAAGGCAAAGTTATATCTTATCTATCGCGACAATTGAAGCAACACGAGCAAAACTATCCAACCCATGACCTCGAACTCGCAGCCGTAGTTCTAGCCCTAAAGACATGGAGACATTACCTGATGGGAAACCGTTGTGAGATTTATTCTGATCACAAGAGCCTAAAGTATATATTCACTCAAAAGGAGCTGAATATGAAGCAGAGAAGATGGATTGAGCTAATCAAGGATTACGACCTAGACATTCACTATCACCCTGGTAAAGCCAACGTGGTAGCCGATGCCCTTAGCAGATTACCGTGCCGCTGGAACTCTATGATTTTGAAGGAGCAACCAAGTTTGCACAAGGAGATGGAAGATTTTAGAATGGAATTAGTAAGTGAAGGATTTTTGGCTAGCATAGAACTTCAGCCCACTTTGATCAGTCAGATTAAAGAGGCGCAGAAAGGAAATGCCAGTATCGACAGAATCAAGCGTCGTATCGGTACAAGAAAAGTACCCGGATTCACCGAGGACGAAGAAGGAGTTTTGTGGTACAAAGGACGCCTTTGTGTACCATCAGATTCTGAGTTAAAAGAAGTTATCTTGAAGGAGGCTCATGATACTCTTTATTCTATCCATCCTGGAGGAACTAAGATGTATCAAGATTTGAAAGAGCAATTTTGGTGGCACAAGATGAAAAGAGAAATCGGAAGCTATATCGCCAAGTGTGATATATGTCAGCGAGTCAAGGCCGGACATCAAAGACCCGCTGGATTGTTGCAACCTTTGCAAATTCCGGAATGGAAATGGGATTCTGTAGGAATGGACTTTATCACTGGACTACCTACTTCTAGTAGGGGAAATGTGTAAGGGTCCCAACCTTTAATAAGGTAGAGTCCCCTGTGTTTACAATGCTAGTCCCTGGATCAATAGCTAGCATCCATAGTTAAGATGTAATATCAAGAAACAAAGGTCATAATACAACTTTATAACCAGGAATAACATAATTTTATTACATCTTACATAGCTCATTTGGCCATTACATTACATTACAGCAGAATATCTATAAGAATGGGGTCCTTAATCTTCAAAGTGCCACTGGCAGACATGTTGGTTGTAGACTTTGTAATCCTAATCAACACACTTCACTAAATCAATCAAAACTGCAACATAACAAGTTACAGCCACAAGGGTCAATACATTTGAATTGTATTGGCAAGTGATACTATGGTAGTATAGTGGAGTCTATCATCTATATGCATTTGGCTAAGTGGAGTTGAGGCTTGCATTGCTCACATTTGAAAACACTAAGTTTTTGCTTGACAAAATAATCTTTCCCAAGACATCTCCCAATCAAAGATTGAAGATTCTTTAAACCCTTGTTCAAACCACAAGTTTTTAACTTAGAAATTTGGATGATGAGATTCTTGATTGCTTCCATGTCTTGATGCTCAAATTGTCCTTTGCCAGGGACATGGCTAAGTACTTAGATTTTACACTCTGCAGAGGTGGTGCACTTTCCCCACAAGACTTGGTTTCACCAAGACAAGACCTTTCAGAAGCCTTCCCTTAGACCAAAATGGACGCGCTCCAACCTATCAAACCCTACCACAAACTGTCCATTTGGCTAAGTTCTTGCAACCTATATGATCCAGGCAGAGCCCATAATGCCAAGTGGTTGCACTTGAAGCTTCTCAACATTTGACATCTCAAATCTCTTTGTTCCTGGGTAGCTATCCTCAAGTGAGATACACAAGGTAAACCATAAACATGGGCCTTGTGTAACCACTCAACCAAAAACCACCATCAAGTCCCATTCCACCCAGGTGATTCATTAACTTAGTTGTTTTATTAAACAAAAACACAAGTCCTCAGACTTAGAAATTTTCCATAGTATGGATATATATTCCACCCTTGTTTTCTATTAGCTAAGCTAAGCTTGATAGTAGTAGGAATCTTAACTTAGGAAAATTTCTACTAAGGTTTCATCTACTAGGTTTTCCTATAGCAAGGTTTATACTTAGCAAAAATTCCATGCAAGTTTTACTTAGAAAAATCACTAATGCATAGTGAAAGTAATGGGACAAAGTATGAAGCATCACTTGCCTTTTTGATAGAGTATAGGTTCACTCCTTGATCTTTGCAATGTTCATACACTTCAAGTCACTACAAATCAATCAAGCAAACAATAATTCAATCTACCATTCAAGCAATTCATCACATAAAATAATAAAACAAAACAACACATGCAAGCATGCAAAAGGGTTGTTTTATTTGTAAAAGTGGTTTCTAATGGGTCATAAACAATTGGGTACACATAATGGTCATTTTATAAAGTGGCAAAGTCAGTTGCAAAAGGTTTCACTTTATAAACCATTTTCAAAACAAGGTATCATTTTATGTGGTGTAGAAATATTTTTACTAAGGCATTGATCTATAAGGTTCACCAAATATGTTTTAAAACCATAAAACTTGGTGTTTGGAGTCAGAGAGTTTAAAACAAAACATTTCCCAAAGGTTTTCTTCCAAAACCATTTTTAATAAATAAACTATATTTTTATTTGACTAGAAATGGTTTTAAATCAAAGAATCATTCTTTTGCATCACCAAATATATTTTTGAAACCACAAAGTGTTTCCTATGGTCAGTAGGTTCAAATCACACCATTTGCCAAATATTTTATCCCCAAAATCATTTTTGTACAATTTTTATAATCTAAACAAGCATACAAATGTTTCTGCAAAAACAAACCATTTAACAGAAACTTTTTACTAAACAAATGGTATGGTTGGCTAGGGCTTGTTCCACTGTTTCCATTGATATAAAGTTTGCAAAATTTGGACGTGTGGAACTAAAGTTAAGGAATTTACAAAATGGACATCTAATAGAAAGTTTTCTGGTTTTTAAATCAAACAGAGGCCACGTGGAATGTTTTGATAGGCCGAAAACGTTTCGCGAGGATAGAGCTCTGTGGAGCGTCGGATTAAAACAGATCGAGCGGCACAGAACGCTCCTTACCGATTCGCTAAATGAAACTATCGTTGCGCTCAGATCAAAATCAGACGGCTCACAGCTTCCTGCCAAGAACTGGCGGCGCTGGCGGCGGCGTCTAGCAGCGAAGCGGCCTGGCGGTGGTGTTGCCGGTGATACAGGAAACGTGAGAGGGAAAGGGAATGCTCACCGTGTTCGCAATATCGTGGGGAAGCTCAACGTGCTGGTGGTTCGACGATGGGCGCTCTGGTCCAACGTGGATTGCTCACCGGAGTTCGCTCGGCATCAGGCACGCTCTGGTCGACGTTGGGGGCGGGGCTACAAAGCACAGGAGGACGAGACAAGGGGTCTGTTAGACGCGCGAGGGAGAGTAGAACTTGCGTGCGTGAACGAGAGGGGAAGGGGCGGACGGAAACTACCTGGGGCACTCGCCGGAGTAAAACCAGACGGTGGCGGCGCTTGGAGTCATCGCTGTCGAGGCTCAGGGGCGCGCGCGAGCGAGCTGGCGATGCGGAAAGGTCCGCCAGGAGATGGGGATCACAGCTGCGTGCTCGAGGAGGCAAGGGGTGGTGTGGGGCTGACGGAATCTTCGCCGGAGCGTCGTCGGACAGAGGGTGGTGTCGAGCGAAATTCGGCAGCCTGGGGCGCACTTGGGGAAGGAGACCGAGGGGAAATGGAGAGGAGGGGCAGACGCTTTAACGTGCGTGGTCAAGGGGCCGATTAATGGCATGGTTAACGCGTATTACACCGGACTTTATTCGCCTGCAACGGCCGGCGAGGGGAGGGGCGTAGTCCGCGGGTGAAGACGATGGATACGTGGCGGTGGGGTCCACTGGCAGCGAGAGAGAAGAGAGGGGAGTTGGGTCCACCTGTCATTGGTTCTGCGGGTGCGGGTGTGGGTGAAAACGATTCGCAGAGGGGTGCGTTGGTGGGCTGGTACTGGGCTTGCTGGGCCAGACTGGTTGGGTCGAGTCCATTTCACATTTTTTTCTGTCTGATTGTTTTATCCTTTTCTATTTCTATTTTCTGTTTTGAAATTCAAACAACCAATCAAGCATTCAAATCAAATCAAAATTTCACTAAACTGGTAATGAGTTTTGGTTCTGTTTAGCAACATAAACCAAAGTCCAAAAACAAAAATAATAATTTTATTTTAGGGTCCATTATTTAGTTAAATAAACAGACCTTGTTTATTAAATCAAATAGATTTTGATTTATTCAAAACTCCATTTTGAAATCTAAATATTTTCAAAACCAAAACAGTAGGTTTTATTTGAAAATAAAGAATACTTGGAAACTTGTTTAAAATAAAATAACAAGTTTTTATTTTAGGGTCCATTAATAATTAAATAAATTGGACCTTAGTTATTAAATCAAATAGAATTTGTTTTATTAAAATCTTTATTTTGAAATCTAAAATAAGACCAAAACACTTCAGTAGGTTTTATTTGAGAATATAAAATACTTGGAAAGCTTATTTAAAATAAATAAATAAGTTTTAGTGTTTATTTAAAATGGGAAAAGCCTTTACTTAAATAAAATTGGATATTAAATCCTTATTATTTTATTTAAATAAACCTTTACTATTTTATCAAAACAAAATGTTTTATTTCAAAAGCTTGACTAAGGTTTATTTTGGCTCCATAAAATAATCCTTATTTATAAATCTACCATTTCTTTTGAAAACCAAATATTTTATTAAAAGATCCAAAAATAGTAATTCCACTTATTCAAAATATTTTCTTTATTAATTGTTTAACTTTTCAAATCCCTTTAGGATTTGTTTGATCAAAAAGGTTTGAAGGTTTCCAATTGGATTCAAAAAGTTTCTTCTCACCCTGAAAATCAACAAAGTTTTATTGTATTCATTTATTTTTCACATTACAAGATTTGGAAAATCTTGGGATGTGACAAAATGACTCTATTTGGGTCATAGTGGACAGATTGTCCAAAGTCGCCCATTCCTTGCCCGTCAAAACCACCTACCAGAGTTCGAAGCTAGCAGAGTTGTACATCGCTAGAATCGTTAGTTTGCATGGAGTCCCCAAGAACATAGTATCGGATCGGGGAACTCAGTTTACCTCGAGATTCTGGAAGTAAGTCCAAGAAGGTTTGATTTCAGTACCGCGTATCACCCTCAGACCGATGGACAAATGGAGCGAGTAAACCAAATACTCGAAGATATGCTTAGAGCATGTGTGTTAGAATATGGATCCAAGTGGGAAGACTATCTGCCGTTTGCAGAATTTTCTTACAACAATAGTTACCAAGCCAGTTTGCAAATGGCCCCATTTGAATTCATGTACGGAAGAAAGTGTCGCACCCCTTTGAACTGGTCGGAAGTAGGAGAGAGTCAAATTTTCGGACCCGACATCCTACGAGAAGCAGAAGAGAAGGTTCACAAGATTCGTGAGCACCTCAAGACAGCCCAATCCCGGCAGAAGACTTACGCCGACAAGAGACGTCGAGACCTCGCCTTCAACATAGGAGATTTTGTTTATCTGAAAGTGTCTCCATTGAAGGGAATGCAGCGTTTCCAACTCAAGGGAAAGTTAGCACCCAGATATATCGAACATTTCAAAATTCTAAACCGTCGAGGAGAAGTATCGTATCAACTGGAGCTACCAGAGGAGATGTCAGTTGTGCACAATGTGTTCCATATCTCGTTACTTCGCAAGTGTCTCGAAGTCCCCGAGAAGACCGAAGTGTTCAAGAATATTGACCACCCGACCATAGAGATCAACGATGACCTAACCTATCCCGAAGTACCCATCCGTATATTGGAAGAAGCCTTTTGAACTACCCGAACACGAAGCATCAAGTTTCTCAAGATTCAGTGGAGCAACCACACAGAAGAGGAACCTACCTGGGAACGCGAAGATCACATCAGGACGGAGTTTCCCGATCTCTTCAAATCCTAGGTAATCTTTTCGTCCTTTTTCAAATCTCGGGACGAGATTTTGTTTAAGGGGGGAAGGTTTGTAACATCCCAAAAATACCAAACTTAGATCATCAAACACTAATCATCAAGATTAGGGTTAACAAAAACTTTTCTAAATAAACTCATGAATGCATGTATATGTGTATGCATGTATTTTGAATTTCTTTAAAAACCACCTTGTTTGTGTGATCCATTGCTTGTAAAATGTTTCTTAGGTGAAATGAACATCATCTAAAACATTTCCCACACTTTTCCTAAGGACAAGTAAATCAAAACAAATATATTAAGTGAATGGTCATTTTGACCAATTTAACTCCCATGCCTACTTTGGCTGTCCCAAACTTTCAAAACCTAACAGAAACTTTTCTGGATCTTTGCACCCCTTGAATGTACTCATAACAGAGTATCAAGGCCCACTTTGTGATCATCCAGAAACTTTCAAATGCATAGTTTAAATGACAATTCAAAATTGAATCTTCTTCATATGGGAAGATCCCACTTTTTCAAAACCCACTCAAACAAGCTCAACTTTCAAAACCCAAGCATCTGCAGACTCACCAGCACCAATCTATCAAACCCACCAAAATTCATTTCAAAATTCAAAACTTGATTTCATGCGGCCATTTCATCAAACAGGTTGCAGACACAAATCAAACAAAACAACAAACACTATAGTGTGCAGTGATTCTTGCCTAACTTGTTCCCTAGTTAGCTGACACACAACTCAGTAGATCATCTAGAAAGATTAGCCCAACACTAGCACCCCTGTGAGCTTGCCATTGTCATCAATGGTGAACAGCCGAGCACCCCAATGTCACCCCATTGTGGACAACAGGCTAGAGGAAGAACTAGCCGTGCCAACCTTGTTTGGGAGGCAGCCCACCGTCCACCGCCAATCCCTGTCCCCACCGCGAGCGTTGCCAAGCCCTGGACCACGCGCACAAGCCGAGCCCAGACCATGCCGAGCGTGCGCCAGAGCGCCACCCTCGACCAGCATCCACAGACCGCGCGCCGCCCTCACCGCGTGCACGCACGATCACCACCGACCCAGGAGACCGCCAGACATCCCCGTTTGCCGCCTCGTGCCATACAGCCACCGCCCGCCGTCGAAGACGCCGCCTCTGCCGCGCAGAGCACCGGCCGTTCCAGACCAAACCACACCGCCCCATGCCTCGCGACCATGTCGTTGAGCATCGCCAGGAGACACCGCACCGCCCCCTACCCTTGCCCATGCCATTAGCCGCCTGTAACGTCGCCCCCGACGAGCTCACCGTGTGCCCCGACGGTCCCCTCGCTCGACTGTAAATAGAGGCCACCCCCGCACGATTTCTTCACACCATCTCACTCCCCTATCCTCACTGACCGTGCCACACCGTTCTCAGAGCAAGGCGAGCACCACCTCGCCGGAATTTCACCGGAGCCCACCGCCTCTGGAGAAGAAGGGAGCCAGCGATTGGAGCCGCCCCAGGAGAAGCCACCGGTACCAGGAGGTTCGCCGTCGTCGACTTCGTCGTTCGCCCGCCTCGCCGACCCTCGCCCGTACCCCGGTGAGCCCCAGCACCCCCCACTGGCCGCGCTAGGTTTCGTTCTCGCCGGAGCTGTCTCACGTCGACGATGACCCCTAGCCGTTGGATTAGAACTAGATCGAACGATCCACGTTGCCCCATACCGCTTCGTCCAGCCCCGTGTCACTGACGAGTGGGGACACCCACTTAAGCAGCCCGCGGGAGCACTGCGCTTAGCAGGCCGGCCCGTTAGAATTTCCCGCGCAGCCCAGCAATTCAAATTAAACCTTTTCTTTTTAATTTCAAACACACTTGTGTACCCAACTTCAAAAATCAACCCAGATCAATTCAGTGCACCAATTTGAATGAAACCAATTTTGTTGGAAAGGTCTGTGAATGCTTAATCCAAGCCCGTTGGATTCAAGTCATTTGGATCTGTAGATCACCCATAGTAAAAATAACAAGGCAGAAGCTTTTCTGCATTCAAACATTTTTCAAATTTAAACCATAAAAGGTTTTGAGTTGATTCCAACTCTCAAAAGTCACATTTAACCATACCTTTCAGAATATATAAAAATATATAGGTTTACTTGCAGAAATAATGTTCAAGTCATAAAAGAATGCTTCATAAGCATTTCTAGCCACTTTAATTAATTAAAATAAAAGGGTAAAACCTTATTAAATTGTGACACCACTTTAAATCACATTCCCATGGACTGCAATATGTGGTGATGACATGTGTCAACATGATCCCATATTTGGTTTGGAGAATATTAAATCTTAAGTAGTTTTTCAATGAGTAGAAATTATTTTTCTAAATATAAAAAGATTTAAACCAAGCTTTAACCTTGTAATGTTAGAGATGATGCTAGATCATCTATAGGACCCTTGTGTGTGATGATTGCAAGTAGTTAAGTATTGTTTTGTGATTGTGTACCTCGTATTTATTCATAGACGCTAGTACCGACCAAGGATACGAGGAGGAAGAAGGATACTACGAAGAAGAAGCCGAGGAGAACTTCAACCACTGCTCTGCTCAAGGCAAGCTGATACTATACCAATGCAAGCTAGTAACTATGCAAGCTTATATTGACACTGATGCAAGCCTAATACTACTAGTGAATGTGCAAGCTAACCCTTGCCAGATTGTAGAGGTCTCAACCTGATAAGGTAGATTCCTCCTGTGTTTTACAATGCTAGTCCCTGGATCAATAGCTAGCATCCACAGTTAAGATGTAATATCAAGATACAAAGGTCATAATATAACTTTATAACTAGGAATAACATAATTTTATTACATCATACATAGCTCATTTGGCTATTACATTACATTGCAGCGGAATAACTATAGTCATGGGGTCCTTCATCTTCAAAGTGCCACAGGCAAATGCTGGTTGTAGACTTTGTAATCCTAATCAATCAAACTTCACTAAAATCAATCAAACCTGCAACATTACAAGTTACAGCCACAAGGGTCAATACATTTGAATTGTATTGGCAAGCTTCACTATTATGTATAATATGAGTGGATCCTATTCAATACATGCATATTTGGCTAAGTAGAGTTTTTTAGGCTCATTTGCTTAAAGCAATATTTTATCCTATCTTTTCAAAATGGTTTTGGTCCTTTGTCAAATCTCTTTTTCCAAGTTCCTTGAACTTCTTGGTAGAAACACAAGTGTTCAAGTCCTTGTCAAAATCTCTTGAGCTACTTGGTAACTCCAAGTGCTTCAAGTTTTATTAAAATCTCTTGAGCTCCTTGGTTATTACAAGTGCATCAAGTTTTATTAGTTTTCTTTTAGAAATTAGAATGTCGAGATCTTCCATAGCTACAGGCCTTAGTTGCTCAGTATTGTCCATAACCGGGGACACGGCTAAGTACTTAGATTTTATTATCTTCTGCAGAAGTTGTACACTTTACCCACATGACACAATCTCGTCTTGACGCCACCAGTGGCCGCTGGATAAGTACTCACCAAAATGGAGTACCGGCAGATCGAGAATGTGACAAAGTCTTTCCATAGGAGTCCTCCCAATACAAAATGCTAGCTTGTCTACCAGGCACAAATGTAGGGTTACTCCCTTACACAAATATAGTTAACCTGAAGATGCCAATGCATGGGACTTCCACTATGTAGTTGACTAAGCCAGAGCCCATTTAGCATGTGGCTGTACACGGAAGCCACTGTACGAGAAACATGTTCAATCTCTAAGAATCCTGGGTGGTTTTCCTTTGGAGCACAACACAAAGAGATTGCCATAGCATGGTTCCTTTTGTTGCCACCTTCTCCAAAACTCAAAGTATCCTTGTCCACCCAGGTGGTTCATTGAGTCCTTATTTTATTATATAAAACATAAGTCTTTTCTCAATCTCATAAAATCTCAACATGTATCTCTTTTCAAAATATAGCATGGCTAAGCATGTATCAACTACATTGTTTTCACTAAGGAATGTATAGGGTATCCTATTAGGATTTAGCATAGCATAAGTATAGAAATTCTTTTCATGCATGATTCAAAATCCACTAAGTATAATGAAAATAGTAGGACTTTGAATGATAGTGTCACTTGCCTTTTTGGAAGGGAATGGTGGTTCACTCCTTGATCTTGCTAGTCTCACACTTTGCTAATTTCACTACAATCAATCAAGCAAACACCAAATCAACTAGCATTCCAATAATCAATCAAACAACATTTCACACACACATAAAACTATGGAATTTAATCATGCATGCAAGCATGCGAAAGATGGTCCTATTTGTAAAGATGGTCTCCACTAGGCTTCTAAACTTTGTAAGTTCCAAATTGGTCATTTTCCAAAGTGGCAAAGTCATTTGCAAAAGGGTTTTAGTCCATAAACCATTTTAAAATCCATTCATCATTTTATGTGGTGAAAATGTTTTTATCAAAGCAAAACTTTATTTTTTCACCAAATGAGTTGCTATTACAAAACTTGGTGTTTTGGGTTAGTAGGTTTGGTCCAAAACATTTTCCCAAAGTTTTCTTTACAAAAACATTTTCATAATAAAAATCAACAATTTTATTTGGCTAGAAAATGGCTAAGTCAATTAATCCAACCTAAACTTTACCAAAATCATTTTCAACACCAAGGGTTGGTTCCTAGGGTCAGTATGGTCACAACAAACCATTTTGCAAAAGTTTTAATCCAAAAATCATTTTTAAACAATTTTTCTAATCTAAACAAGCACACAAAAAAATCTGCAAAAACAAGTAAATTAACAGATACTATTTACTAAACCAAAGGCATGGTTCGTTAGGTCTTGCTCTCCTGAATCCAACGACATAAAATTTGTAATTTTTGGACGTGTGGATCCAAAGTTACAGGGGTTTGAAAATCACAACTAAATCAGATTTCAAACTTCTATTTTCAAACAGACTGGCCATGCGTCGCTTTCTAACTGCGCGATACCGGTTCGGGTGGATCGCGGGCTGCAGGCCGTTAGATCAAGTGGCATCGCACGGCGCTGGCTGCGTACCTTTTCGAGTTTAAGTGATCTAATCTCGCTCGTTCAAACTAGATCCTACGGTACTGATTCGCTGGACCAAAAGTGAGCGGCGCCGACGGGGACTAGCGGCGGCGCACGGCCAGGCAGTGGCGGATCTGGTGTAACAGGAAGCTAGAAGAGAGGGGAGGATGCTCACCGTGATCGCAGGGATACGGAGATGCTCAACGTGTGGTCAACGTGGCAAGGGGCACTCTGGTATAGCAGCGATTGCTCGCCGGAGTAGAGAACTGCGTCGGGTGGTCCTGGTTGCGGTCGGAGGCGACGCTGTCGATCACGAGAAGCAAAACGGAGGGCACGATTAGGTGCACAAGACCAAGGCGAAGATACTAGCATGATCGAGAAGCAGAGGGGCGGTCGGATTCTACCTGGGGAACGCGCCGGAGTTGGAGACAGACGCGGTGGTGCTCGGAGTTTGTCGAGACGGTGTTCTGGGGCGCCCGCGGTTGAATGGGAGGTACAGTGAGATGCGTCTAGGTCTGGGGAGTGTTTGTGCGTGGTCGATGAGGCAAGGGGCGGTAGAGGTTAGCCGGAATTGACCGGAGACGGTGGTCGGAGCCGAGGGTGTGCAAGCTCGATTCAGGCAGCCTGGGGGCGCATTTGGGGAAGGAGACAGAGGGGAATGGAGGAGGGAGCGTGGGCGATTAAATGTGTGAGGTTACTGAGAGAATTCATTCAGTCATTTACTCGAATTGATGCGAGTAATTTAGAGGCAGCAACGGCGACGTGGGGGGGGGAAGAACAGGTCGTGCGGGTGTGGACGATGAACAGGGGGAGTGGGGTCCGCTGGTCAGTGGGAAAAGAAATGAGGGGGAGGTCCACTGGTCAGCCTCTCTGCGGGTCAGATACTGAGTGTGAATCGTTTTCTTCGGGGAGGAAAACTGGGCTGGCTTGCTGGGCCTAGTTGGGCTTCTGGGTTGGGCTGAGTCTGGCTTCTATTTTTTTCTTCCTAAACTTTTTCTTTTTCTAATTTCCAAATCTGCTTTGAATTTTCAAACAACCAAACAATGTCCAAATCAAATCAAACAAACACCAGACTTTGCAACTTTGGATTTGGTTCTGTTTTGTCACATAACCCAGAATTTCCAAACCAAAATAATAATTTTATTTTAGGTCCATTATTAATTAAATAAATAGACCATTGTTATTAAATCAAAATATAATTTGATGTTTATTTTAAAACTCCATTTTGAAATCTAATTATTTTCAAAACCAAATCAGTAGGTTTTATTTGGGAATATAAAATAATTGGAAAACTTATTTTTAAATAAATAAACTAGTTTTGTTATTTTGGAAGTAGTAAGACCTTTATTAATTAAAACTTGGATATTAAATCCTTGTTAATTAATTTTAAATAAACCTTTACTATTTAAATCAAAATGTTTTATTTCACAAGCTTGGCCAAGATTTAATTTGGCTCTATAAAATAATCCTTATTTATAAAACTTCTATTTCTTTTGAAAACCAAATCCTTTTATTTAAAGATCCAAAATAGCAATTCCAAAATATTTTATTATCCTTTTATTGAATGTTTATATTTTTAAATCCCTTTAGGATTTATTTAATTCAAATAGGTTTGAAGTTCCATTTAAATTCAAAAAGTTTCTTCTGGCCCTGAAAATCAAACAAAGTTTTATTTTATTCATTTATTTTCACATTACAAGATTTGGAAAATCTTGGGATGTGACACAGATACCCTACTGATGCCACAAACCCATACTTGTGATATGACTACTATATGCATTAAGCATATGTGATTATATTCACTTGATAAACCAATCCCAGTTTTATGTGCAAGCTTCTTACTTTATTTCTTTATCAAAGCTTACTTAGAGTCTACCTAAGAGTTTGGTAGATACTAGACAGTTGTGTGAAGGTTGCATAAAGAGCATAAAATTTGGCCTAAGCTAGAAACCTTGATATCTGCCTAAGATATAAGGTTGGACTTAGTGAAACTCCACTAGTTACCACCCCTCATTAGTACTACCCCCACTTGTAGATGCTAGTGCTAAGCATAAAACTTGATCAACTTTAGATGGGAATACTTGGTGGAAAAATGGTTATGAAAACCTTGGAATGATGGATCATTCTATTGAAATGTTTCGGACATGTGTTTCCAAACACTTGAGGATTTTGGTGATGAAAATGTTGAGGCATGAGCCTTAGCCCTTTATAAAACTGATGGTTGTCTGGATGCGATACCATTCCAATTTTATCGTACAACGACAATACCCGAATATTGGGTAGGGCTTGACTGGAAACTTATATTCCTTAGTATTAGTTCCCTCACGGCCAAGGTCTGAGCTGAGGCTACCTTGTGAAGATTGTCCACCTGTGAAGTACCCAAGATGACAGTGGTCATGGTTGGGAGGCCAAACTCACTGGAGAGGTTCTTATACTAGGGCGTGTGATTGAAAGGTTAGGATTGATTATCCGCATACTGAGTATGGTGAATTCAGGATTTGTTCCTGACGGATGTATCGAATGTTGTGGTGAAAGTGTACAATCTCTGCAGAGTGTCAAACTATTCGAATAGCCGCGTCCGCGGTTATGGACAGTTGGAGTGGCCATACTGTTCCCCCGTCAGACTTTTCAAAATGACTTGTGAAATGAATTGAGACTTTGACTTGACCACAACAGAGTTGTGACCTGAATTACAAGATCCTACTTAGGAGTTATAAAATTGTGACTAGCTTTGGAACTAAGTAGAGATAAATCTGGCTTTTGCAAAACAACCTTAGAGCCTAGTGTCCCATTATCCAAAAACCCCTTTACCTGTTAGTATTAGTTTGCGAGTACTTAAAGAGTACTCATGGCTTTGTCCCTGGCTATTCCCATGGCCAGACTATGAAGAGGAGTACCTGGAAGATGGACCCCAGGAAGGTTACGACAACTAGGATCATCTCCCATCGTCAGCATTGCCTGTGACCCCGAAGATGGAGCTTCGCCTACACTACCATTATTATTACGTATTCCGTTGCTTCATGTTGTATTAAGAACTGGATCATGAGATCCCTATTTGTGTAAGAACTTATGTATCATTTGTAATGGATGAAGTACTATGGTATCCAATTCTATTATGTCTCGCAAAAATGGTAATCCCGGGATTGCGATTTATGGCATAACAGGCATCTAGGATTGAAAAATCCGGGTGTTGACATGAGCTCAATAAGATGAGTGCCAAAACGAGTTCCCTTGAACTCTTCAGCCATGCTGATAGTAACATTAGGCATCTATTTTATAAGATAGAAGAAGTTAGAATCAACACAATTAAAGATAAATCGCAAGACAAGGCATCACATGCATATTTTTGGAAATCAAAACACACAAGTCATGGCATACATATAAACATTACAAGCATCCAAGGTTCAACTTATTTTAAACAACATTTGGGAAATAAAATGAAAGTGTGGTGGTGCAACTAACGAAGTACGTTAAAATCCCATCTCACTTGCCAAGTTGGCTAACAGGGCATCCCTAGAGGCAATCTTTCGATCCTGATAACATGACTCCATTGCTAAGTCTATGATGTCCTCTCTTAAACGTTGGTTGGTAGCCTCTAACTCCTGGGTATGCTTCTTTTCTTCCCTAAGGTCATTCTGAGTATTGAGCATTCTGCACTTGATTCTATCACCAAGTTCTTTGATGGCCTTCCAAGCTGCATCCCTTGCTGAATCAAAGAATGTGGTGTGCATCACTGAATTGGTGACCATGCAGAATCCTGATTCCTTGTGGTTGTATTCCTTGTTTTTATACAAGTGAAGTTGCACCCACCAGTACTCAACTCCTTCATCCATCACAGGAAAACCTTTGTACACAGCTGCACCATGTATTCCCATGGCAACCATGAGGTCCTTGAGAGCCTTGGGGAATTCTGTCTCACATTCAAAAGTCATAGTCATGAGTGGTCCCTTCCTCACGGCTTTGTTGATGGAGTTCTTCTACAAATAGAGATGAGAAAGAAGATTAGAAAAGTTTACGAGAAGAAAAATACAAGTGTGGAAGTTGTTGAAAATCTTCCTTAGTGGCTTCCAATCCTAGGGTCATAATCCTACAGGAAACACAGTGCTTTGATACCATCTGTAAGATCCCTCCGTTTATAAAGGTAAGGATCCCTGTGATTGCAATGCTAGTCCCTGGATCAATGCTAGCATCCACAGTTTAAGATGAAGTACACAGAAACAAAGGTCATTATTACATATCATTCTAGAGACAAACATAGTCTTTTACAAACTCCATGGCCACAGGCCTAATACAAGAATTCCATATATAATAAGATAAATAAGTCTTCATCTTCATGTGCCACAAGCAAGCATGTTGAGTGTAGACTCATAACCCCTAATCATCATCAGAATAACCTGCAACATCACAAGTTACAGCCACAGTGGGTCAATATATTGGAATAGTATTGGCAAGTGATACCTTAGTAGAATTTTAGTAGTCTAGATACTATATGCATTTTGGCTAAGTGTAGCTTAGGCTTGCTTTGATCAAAATAGGTTTTACCTATCAGTTGAAAACACTAAGTTTCTCTTGGACAAAAACTTCCCAAGGAACCACCAATAGAAATTGGTGAACCTTCACCCTTGTTCAACCACAAGTTTTAACTTAGAAATTGGGATGAGGAGATTCTTGATAGCTTCCATGTCTTGATGCTCAAGTTGTCCAATACCAGGGACATGGCTAAGTACTTAGATTCTTCCATCTGCAGAGGTTGTGCACTTTCCCCACAAGACTTGATTTTCACCAAGACATGACCTTTCAGAAGCTTTCCCTTAGACCAAATGGACGCGCTCCAACCTATCATCCCACTACCACCAACTGTCCAAATGGCTAATTTATTGCAACCTATATGATCCAGGCAGAGCCCATAATGCCATGTGGCTGCACTAGAAGCTTCTTAACATTTGGCATCTCAAATCCCTTTGTTCCTGGGTGGCTTTCCACAAGTGAGATACACAAGGTAAACCATAGACATGGGCCTTGTGTAACCACTCAACACAAACCATTCTTTCCATTCCACCCAGGTGTTTCATTCACTTAGTTGTTTTATTAAGCAAAAACACAAATCCAAAGACTTAGAAATATTTTCATATAGCATGAAAATATAACCACCCTTGGTTGCTACTAGCTAGGCTAAGCATGGAAATGGTAAGCATCTTAACTTAGAGAAATTTCTAACAATTCTATAACTACTAGGATTTCCCAAGCATAGCATATAGATAACTTATTAAAATATTCATGCAAGTCCTATACAAAATATTTCTAGTGCATAGTTGAAAAACATAGGATAAAATCATGAAGCACCACTTTGCTTGGTAGTTTGGGGAGTAGCAACAATCTTCACAATCACAATCACTATTTGCACGAAAATCTACACATAAAATAATGGCACCCAAAATCACATACAAAATATATACAAACAAAAATATATGAATGCATGGAAAAATGCCATGTGATGATTTCCTACACCAAACAAAACAAGTATACAGTACTGAATCATAATCAAGTCCAAAGCACACTAAATAAACTTTATTTGATCAACAAATCATTTTTCAAATAATTACTATACACAAATTATGCCTACAAATGTTTCTATAAAAACAACCAATTTTACAGAGGCAAAACATTAAACGCATTGCATAAACATAAAGGACTTCCTCTCCTGATTCCAATGATATAAAATTTGTAAAATTTGAACGTGGGAATCAAAAGATATGAATTTTACAAGTTTGAATCACTAATAGATCTAAATTCTGTTTTTAAAACAAAGAACTAGCCACGCGGAGCTCTCTGATTGGTTGATACCGATTCGCGCGGATCGGCTAACATGGACCGCCAGATCTAATTTAAATCGCACGGTCAGATCTTCTCCGTACCTCTTCGCTACAGATCTATTTCTAATCGCTGGATCCAGATCCTACGGCCACAGAAAAAAACGACCACAGACGGGCGGCGCTAGCGGTGGCGATGCGATGGCGCGGCTCTGTCAGAGATGTTGCCGGCGATTTAGATCGCGCGGGGAGGGGTGGAGGTGGTTACCGTGTTCGCGGGGCTGCAGTGAAGCTCAAGGCGGTCGAGGGAGGGACAGGGGCGCTCGGATCTGGCTGCTATTGCTCGCCGGAGTGGAGCCTGTCGTTGGGCAAGATCTGGCGTCGTCGGGGCGAGGTTCTGGTGTGCGCTAAGACAAACCAAAGACGTTGTTAGATGCGCACAAGTCTGGCGAACAAGTGAGTATCCAGAACAGAGGAAGGGGTGGTCGGGAACTACCAGGAGGGGTCGCCGGAGTTGTGCTGAGCTTCGGTTGCTTCCAGAGGTGGACGGTGACGATGCTCTAGGACGATACAGAGAAAAAGGAAGGCATGAGAAGATGCGCAAGGACATGTTGATCATGCTCGCATGAAACAGAGACAGGGGGGCGAACGGTGCTCACCGGAATCGGTCGCCGGAGGTCGTCCGTGCTGCGGGGTTCTGAGCTCGATTGCACGCAGCCTGGTGGCGAGGTGACTGTGCTGAGCGAGGGGAAAGATGCGGGGTGAGGAGAGGGTCTTATAGCTGAAGCAGGGCAAGAATCTCGCGAGGAAATGCCAGCAATTAAGCCTGCATCAATCGCGGCAGTAATGGAGTTAACGGCGGCGTCGACGGTGTCGTGGGGGCGCGTGGCTTGGGGACGACGCTCGCGTGGCATTTGGGTCCACCTGTCAGTGAGAGCTGGGTAGGTCTGTGCCGCGTGAGAGAAAGAGGGAAAAACCCCGGGTGGGCTTAGTGGGCTAGGTCTGCTGCTGGGCTGAAAGTCTGGCGCCGGCCCTTTTCCATTTCTTATCTCTTTTTCCTTTTCTAATTTGATTTTCAGGAAACCTTTTTCATATGAATTCAAAATCATTTGAATTCCAAACCTTTCTGGCCTTTTATAAAATGAACCTTGTATAATTTTGAGTATAAAATCATGCTGTCTTGTTGGACTAGCATGGTCCTTTGAAGATTTTTAAAAATAACAGTGCCTTAGCACATGGTTTGCTGAAGATTTGAAAATGGTTTAAAAACCATATTTGTTTTGGGAATTTTTGTCCAAGCTTTAACACTTAACCAATCCAACCTAAGGGCAAACAAAACTTGGTTTAAAACAATTATTCTCTCACTTGAGAGTGGCATTGGATCAAAGCTTGCTCACATGAAATTATAGCACTCAGTGCTACTATTTTCTTGAAATGAGTTTGAAATTGATCCCTAAATGATATACATGCATGAATGATATGCAATATTTGAAAACATGATTTTAGGGATGTTACACTTTCCCAACATGTCGATAATTTCATAGATGTGAAATATCCATTTCTATTTTTTTTATAGATCCAAATACGACTATAAGGTCCTGCACCTTTTCAGAGGGTCTTTCAAGTTCAAAGCTTGATCTCTCGTATATGGAACTATCATGGATTTTATGGCTTCAGACCATTTGACGGAGTCAGGGCCCATCATCGCTTCTTTGCATGTAGTCGGATCATTATTGTCAAATAATGATTTAACTCTCAAATCTTGGTATTTGATTGTTTATCCGACTTACTTGGTTCAATAGGAACTTAGACCTTCGTAATCACAACCTTTGAGGCACGTGAGTCATGAGCATTTTTGTTGCCTCTAGAACACTTTTTGGCGCTGCCCAACTTTGCACATATAGCTAAGGTTCGTTTAACCTTATCAAAGTTATATTGTCCTCCCACTTAACTTTTCACGAAAAATTCCCTCTCAAAGAAACTTGACGTTCTAAGCGACAAACATTTTTGTCTTCGGTGTTATGGAGGAATACTCAACGATTATTCGAAGTAACATACAAAGACATGTTCATCCGACTTTGGTACTAGACATCTTTTTTATGCATAGCTTAACAATGTTTAAGAAAGGACAACTTGGGTTTTATCCCAAACCATAACTTTATATGGTGTCATTTCAACAGATCATGATGGATCTCTTTTCAGTGGAAAAGCGGTAGTCTCTAAAGCTTTAATATTTAAAATATAATTGCAGTTTTATAATTTATACCTTTGATCTTACCATGTCAAACAAGGTTTCATTACATATCTCGAACGCTCCATACTCTTATGGTGTTTCGGGAAATGCAAATCCACAGAATGATTCCTCAAATATAAGGTATTATGCTAAACTTGTAACTCAAATGTCTTCCTTTATGATCCTATCATAAATTCTTTATTTTCTTGTTACATTTATTTTGCACTTCATCTTGGAAGTTGTTGAACTTTTCAAATGTTTCACATTTCATCCTCATTAGGTAAATATTCATATATTCACTCAATTTTTCGGAGAAAGCATATGAAGTTGAAATCCATCGCTCTTGACTACACATAATGGACTTCATACATCAAATATGTACAAATTCCAATAATCTAGTCATTCGTTCCCTTTTGGCCTATAAACGAAGTTTTAATTATCTCTAGGAAAGTTTCACAAGCGTCATTTGATCAAAATTCAAAAGACTCCACAATTCCATCCACATGGAGTTTCTTCATGTTTTCTTTCCAATATAATTTAAACGGCGATGTCACTTCCAAGTGATCTTTCAATCAATTGTCTTTCGACATTTTTAGCATTTATTTTATGGACGTGATTTATCCAACTACATTTGTAAATCATCCAACTTTTATGGATTATGGCAATTATCTGAACTACGCTTTTGTTCTCATAATACCTAATAAAACAAATCTTGAAGGCAAGATTTTATGTCAATGAGAACACATCAATACTTTATTTGTTCTCGATGATGTAAGGGGTCCCAACCTAATAAGGTAGAGTCCTCCTGTGTTTTACAATGCTAGTCCCTGGATCAATAGCTAGCATCCACAGTTAAGATGTAATATCAAGAAACAAAGGTCATAATATAACTTTATAACCAGGAATAACATAAGTTTATTACATCAAACATAGCTCATTTGGCTATTACATTACATTGCAACGGAATAACTATAAGCATGGGGTCCTTCATCTTCAAAGTGCCACAGGCAGATGTTGGTTGTAGACTTTATAATCCTAATTAATTCAATCTTCACTAAAACAATCAAACCTGCAACATACAAGTTACAGCCACAAAGGGTCAATACATTTGAATTGTATTGGCAAGTGATACTATATTAGTATAGTGGAATCTATCATCTATATGCATTTGGCTAAGTGGAGTTTGAGGCTTGCATTGCTCAAAATAGATTTTTCCTTAACATTTGAAAATACTAAGTTTTGCTTGGCAAAAAGCATTTTTCTCAATCAAAGATTTGAAGATCCTTTCAAGGCATCTCTCCATCAAAGATTGAAGATTTCACACAACCCTTGTTCAATCCACAAGATTTTAACTTAGAAATTTGAATGATGAGATTCTTGATTGCTTCCATGTCTTGATGCTCAAATTGTCCTTTACCAGGGACATGGCTAAGTACTTAGATTCTACACTCTTCAGAGGTGGTGCACTTTCCCCACAAGACTTGGTTTCCCAAGACAAGATCTTTCAGAAGCTTTCCCTTAGACCAAAATGGACGTGTTCCAACCTATAAAACACTACCACCCACTGTCCATATGGCTAAGTTCTTGCAACCTATATGATCATGGCAGAGCCCATATTGCCAAGTGGTTGCACTTGAAGCTTCTCAACATTTGACATCTCAAATCCCTTTGTTTCCTGGGTGGCCATCCACAAGTGAGATACACAATCCAGGTCCATGGTCTTGTGTAACCACTCAACATAACCCAATCCTTCCATTTCCACCCAGGTGATACATTAACTTAGTTGTTTTATTAAACAAAATCACAAGTCCTTAGACTTAGAATATTTTTCCATAGTGTGAATATATATTCCACCCATGTTTTCTATTAGCTAGGCTAAGCTTGGTAGTACTAGGGAACTTAACTTATGAAATCCTACTAAGGATTCATCTACTAGGTTTTCCTATAGCAAGATCTATACTTAGCAAAATCCATGCAAGTTTTACTTAGCAAAATTACTAATGCATAGTGAAAGTAATGGGACAAAAGAATGAAGCATCACTTGCCTTTTTGGTAGGGAATGGTGGTTCACTTCTTGATCTTTCTAGTCTCACACTTCACTACAAATCAATCAAGCAAACACAAATTCAATTCACATTCCAAACCAAAGTCAAACAAACAATTCTTCACACACACAAAGTAATGGAATCTAAGTCATGTATGGGAGCATGCATAAGATAGTTTCATTTTGCAATTAGGGTCTCTATGGAGTTTCTAAACTTTGTAAGATCCAAATTGGTCATTTACCAAAGTGGCAAAGTCATTAGCAAGAGGGTTTTGTCCAAAAACTATTTTAAATCCATTTATCATTTCATGTGGTGAAAAATGTTTTTATTAAGGCAAAACTCTTAAGTTGTTCACCAAATGAGTTGCTATTGCAAAACTTGGTGTTTTTAGGTCAGTAGGTTTGGTCCAAAACATTTCCTTAAAGTTTTCTTTTCATAAACAATTTTATAACAAAAACCATTCTTTTTATTTGGCTAGAAAATGACTAAGTCAAGTAATCCAACCTAAATCTTACAAAAATCATTTTTAATACCAAGGGTTGCTTCCTAGGGTCAGTAAGATCACAACAAACCATTTTTGCAAAGGTTTTAATCCAAAAATCATTTTTAAACAATTTTTATACTCTAAACAAGCTCACAAAAGTTTCTGCAAATTCAACAAGCTAACAGATACTATTTGTCAAACTAAGGCCATGGTTGGCTAGGGTTTGTTCTCCTGAATCCATTCATATAAAATTTGCCAAATTTGGACGTATGGATCAAAAGTTATAAGGGTTTGAAGTTTGCAAATAATTCTGATTTCAAATTCTAATTTCAATCTATCTGGTGACACGCGGCGGCTTCTTATTTGTCGGTACCGTTTCGGTTGGATCGCGTCTGTGGTGCGTTGGATTAAGTCTAATCGTGCGGCACAGATCGCTTGATACCCCTTAGCTTAAGTCGTTCTATCCAAGCCAGTGGATCTGCATCCTACGGTTCCTATCGCTTGGCCAAAAAGCAGCGGCGCTGGCGGCGGCGTCTGGTGGCGGAGCGGTCGGTCGACGACGGTTCCGGCGATACAGGAAGCGAGAGAGAAAAAGGGCATGCTCACCGGGCTCAGGGGGTCACGGCGAAGCTCTGGGTACTGCTGGCTTGACAAGGGGCGCTCAGAGGCAGTCGCAATTCTTCGTCGGAGTTGGGAACGGCGACGGACGGCTCTGTCCGCGGTTGAAGACGACGCTACAGGTCAAGAGAAGACAGACCGAAGGCAGGGTTAGACGCAGGAGATCATGACGGAGCTGTGAGCGTGAACGAGAGGGCTCGGGGCGGTCGAGGCTTACCGGGGAACGTCGCCGGAGGAGAAGCAGACACGGCGGTGCTCTGTTCTTGACGAAGGCGAAGATTGGGGGCGCCCTAAGACAAACAGAAAGTGCTGTTAGGTTCGTCTGAGCTTGGAGATCATCATCGTGTTCTCGGGGAGGAGAGGGGCGGCGAGTCTTGGCCGGAATTGGCGAGAACGGTCGTCAGAGACAGAGGAAGTGTTGGGCAAAATTCTCCGGCCTAGGGGCGTGCTTTGGGGAGGAGACAGAGGGGAAAGGAGGAGAGAGCGTGGGCGATTAAGACAGTGTGCTCGCGGCGAGAGATTAATGCTGCAATAAGGCGTAATCAATCGAAGAATCAATGGCAGCAACGGTGGCGAAGGGAGGAAGAACGGGTCGTGGGAGTGGGGAAGGAGAACAGTGGAAAGGGGTCCACTGGTCAGTGGGAAAAGAAAGGAGGGAGGGGTCCACTTGCCAGTCTCTTTGCGGGTTGTTTAGTTGGTGAAGAAAACGGTTCCTTCGGGGGGGGGGGGAGAAGGCTGGGCTGGACTGGGCCTTAGTGGGCTGCTGGGCTGCTCTATTTTTTTTCTGTCCAAACTCTTTTTCCTTTTTCTAATTCTTTTCTGTTTTGAGTTTCAACCAATTAATCAAGCAATCAAACAACTCTCAAAACAAATCAAACAAACAACAAACTTTTCATTTGAATTTGGTTCTGTTTATCAACATAATCCAAATCCAAAATAAAATAATATTTTTATATTTAATTTAGGATCCATTTAATAATTAAATAAAATGGATTTTTAGTTATTTAATAAAATAGGGTTTGATTTATTTAAATAAAATTTCCATTTGAAATCCAATTATTTTCAAAACCAAACCAGAAGGTTTTATTTGAAAATACCATTCATTTGGAAATCTTGTTTTAAAACAAAATAACATTTTATTTTAGAGTCCATTAATAACTAAATAAAATAGACTTTCATTATTAAATCAACTAGGGTTTGTTTTATTGAAAATATTTATTTTAAATCTAAAATAAAGCCAAAACACTTTAGTAGGTTTTATTTGTGAATAACAAACATTTGGAAAACTGATTTTAAATAATTTAATAAGTTTTGATGTTTCAATTAAATTGGTAAGACCTTTTATTTTAAAAGAGTTTGGATATTAATTCCCTTATTATTTTATTTAAGAAATCCTTTATTATTTTTAATTAAACCTTTGCTATTTTATTTAAAATAAAATGTTTTAATTCAAAAGCTTGGCCAAGTTTTATTTTGGTTTTATAAAATAATCCTTATTTATAAATCCATCTTTTCTTTTGAATATCAAATCCTTTTATTAAAAGATCTAAATTAGTATTTCCAAAATATTTTATTTTCCTTTGTTAATTGTTTTATGTTTTTAAATCCTTTTGGGATTTTATTTGATTCAAATGGGTTTGAAGTTCCAATTGAGTTCAAAAAGTTTCTTCTGGCTCTGAAAATCATACAAAGTTTTATTTTATTAATTTATTTTCACATTACAAGATTTGGAAAATCTTGGGATGTGACAGGCTACCACCCTTAAAATAAATCTCGTCCCGAGATTTGGGGAGGTTAGGGTTACAAGCAGGTTCAAAATAACTAGGGTACTACCACCCTTAAAAATTTTCAAACAAAATTACATATTGGCCTACTTGGGTCCTGAAAAACTTCTCTAAGCAAACTTTTGCTTTATTTCTACACTTGACTCATGGTCCAAGGTTGAGCTTCTCCATAGGCTTGTTCAACTTGTTTTTCATCCTTTCTGGATAGTTGCTTGCATAATGTCCTGGATTCTTGCAGTTGAAACAATGAATGTCCTTGAGTTCTTTACGTTGCTCTTGTGGGCAAGTTGCTACATAGTGGCCTGGTTCTTTGCAGTTGTTGCACCACACTTGGTCAATCTCTTTATTCTTCTTGTTCTCTGGGCATCCACTGGAGTAGTGTCCCATTTCCTTACATTTACGACATTGTGCAAGGCTCTTGTCTTGCTTTTGTTTCTTAAGTTTCTTGATCCTTTGAAGTAGGTTGTCTTGTTTGGAGGTATAAGTGGTCCTTTTCCTTTGATAGACTTGGATCCTTCTTGTTTCCTTTGTTCCACCATGGAGTAGATAGGACATAGACATGGAGTATGATCACTTCCTTCACACAGGTAGCAAGTAGCTTGAGAGGTAGGACATTGTCCAACAGGATGATCTTCTTCACAATTGGGGCATTGTCCTTCATGCTCCTTGGATGCATGATCTTTGTCTCTAAAACTATTGTTGGCTTGGGTTCCTTCTAGAATAGCATCTTTGTCATCCTTGTTGTCATTAGCTCTTTGGAAAAAGTTTTCTCTCATGTTGATCACTTGAGTAATGAGTCCTTGCAACAATTGGGATTGAAGTTTCAAAATCCTTTGTATGGCTGGGTCTAGTCCATTGTTGTTGGATAAAAGCTGAGTTGTCTCTTGGCTCAACTGGTTTTGGGTTGCTATAAGTTCTCTCATGCTGTTCTCTTGGTTGTTGTTGGTGTCATCAACCTTGATGTTGGAGTCTCTTGGAGTAGTCATCTGTTTGGGTTGGGTAGGGGTTAGAATAGGCAAAATATCTCTAAGGAAATGTTTCTAATCACACACATCACAATTCACACAAGCAATTGCAAGCAATCACAAACCAACACTTCACTCAAACAACAAAGTTCAAGCACATACTTAGGCAACAAAATATTTTTGTTAAACCACTTAGGTTGGGGTGTTTGACTTATCTAAATTATGGTGGTCCATCTAAATGGTTCACTTGTGATCTTTCCTTCCTTCTTGGTTGATCCTTCTTGTATGAGATCATGGTTTCCTTGAGAAAAACTCTTGGTTGCAATACTTCAAATGATGTAGGCTCCTTCTAACTTTTGCATTCCCTCAGTCTCTAAATCTTGAGTAAGATTTCCTTGTTTCACTTGTGGTCCTTAGTGGTATCCAAGTTGGAAGTCCTTGGTGAATATGCTGAAGATGTTGAAGTCATTAGAGTTGAAGAAGTTGAAGTCATTAGAGTTGAAGAAGTTGAAGAAATCCTTTGTACATGGTGTAGTCTTTGGCCATGGGTAGGTTTTTCCATCAAGTTGAAGTAGAAGAGGTGTAGAGTTAAAACCAAAATGGTTGAGGAAAGAGTTTACAAGTGTTTTTGTAAATAAGTTTTGGAACAAAATACAACTCCTATTTTTCTAAGAGTTTTTGTCCAATCCTAGGGTTTACAAATTCTACAGGCAACACAATGCTCTGATACCATCTGTAAGGGGTCCCAACCTAATAAGGTAGAGTCCTCCTGTGTTTTACAATGCTAGTCCCTGGATCAATAGCTAGCATCCACAGTTAAGATGTAATATCAAGAAACAAAGGTCATAATATAACTTTATAACCAGGAATAACATAAGTTTATTACATCAAACATAGCTCATTTGGCTATTACATTACATTGCAACGGAATAACTATAAGCATGGGGTCCTTCATCTTCAAAGTGCCACAGGCAGATGTTGGTTGTAGACTTTATAATCCTAATTAATTCAATCTTCACTAAAACAATCAAACCTGCAACATACAAGTTACAGCCACAAAGGGTCAATACATTTGAATTGTATTGGCAAGTGATACTATATTAGTATAGTGGAATCTATCATCTATATGCATTTGGCTAAGTGGAGTTTGAGGCTTGCATTGCTCAAAATAGATTTTTCCTTAACATTTGAAAATACTAAGTTTTGCTTGGAAAAAATCATTTTTCTCAATCAAAGATTTGAAGATCCTTTCAAGGAATCTCTCCATCAAAGATTGAAGATTTCACACAACCCTTGTTCAATCCACAAGATTTTAACTTAGAAATTTGAATGATGAGATTCTTGATTGCTTCCATGTCTTGATGCTCAAATTGTCCTTTACCAGGGACATGGCTAAGTACTTAGATTCTACACTCTTCAAAGGTGGTGCACTTTCCCCACAAGACTTGGTTTCCCAAGACAAGATCTTTCAGAAGCTTTCCCTTAGATCAAAATGGACGCGTTCCAACCTATCAAACACTACCACCCACTGTCCATATGGCTAAGTTCTTGCAACCTATATGATCATGGCAGAGCCCATATTGCCAAGTGGTTGCACTTGAAGCTTCTCAACATTTGACATCTCAAATCCCTTTGTTTCCTGGGTGGCCATCCACAAGTGAGATACACAAGCCAGGTCCATGGTCTTGTGTAACCACTCAACATAACCCAATCCTTCCATTTCCACCCAGGTGATACATTAACTTAGTTGTTTTATTAAACAAAATCACAAGTCCTTAGACTTAGAATATTTTTCCATAGTGTGAATATATATTCCACCCATGTTTTCTATTAGCTAGGCTAAGCTTGGTAGTACTAGGGAACTTAACTTATGAAATCCTACTAAGGATTCATCTACTAGGTTTTCCTATAGCAAGATCTATACTTAGCAAAATCCATGCAAGATTTACTTAGCAAAATTACTAATGCATAGTGAAAGTAATGGGACAAAAGAATGAAGCATCACTTGCCTTTTTGGTAGGGAATGGTGGTTCACTTCTTGATCTTTCTAGTCTCACACTTCACTACAAATCAATCAACCAAACACAAATTCAATTCACATTCCAAACCAAAGTCAAACAAACAATTCTTCACACACACAAAGTAATGGAATCTAAGTCATGTATGGGAGCATGCATAAGATAGTTTCATTTTGCAATTAGGGTCTCTATGGGGTTTCTAAACTTTGTAAGATCCAAATTGGTCATTTACCAAAGTGGCAAAGTCATTAGCAAGAGGGTTTTGTCCAAAAACTATTTTAAATCCATTTATCATTTCATGTGGTGAAAAATGTTTTTATTAAGGCAAAACTCTTAAGTTGTTCACCAAATGAGTTGCTATTTTAAAACTTGGTGTTTTTAGGTCAGTAGGTTTGGTCCAAAACATTTCCTTAAAGTTTTCTTTTCATAAACAATTTTATAACAACAACCATTCTTTTTATTTGGCTAGAAAATGACTAAGTCAAGTAATCCAACCTAAATCTTACAAAAATCATTTTTAATACCAAGGGTTGGTTCCTAGGGTCAGTAAGATCACAACAAACCATTTTTGCAAAGGTTTTAATCCAAAAATCATTTTTAAACAATTTTTATACTCTAAACAAGCTCACAAAAGTTTCTGCAAATTCAAACAAGCTAACAGATACTATTTGTCAAACTAAGGCCATGGTTGGCTAGGGTTTGTTCTCCTGAATCCATTGATATAAAATTTGCCAAATTTGGACGTATGGATCAAAAGTTATAAGGGTTTGAAGTTTGCAAATAATTCTGATTTCAAATTCTAATTTCAATCTATCTGGTGACACGCGGCGGCTTCTTATTTGTCGGTACCGTTTCGGTTGGATCGCGGCTGTGGTGCATTGGATTAAGTCTAATCGTGCGGCACAGATCGCTTGATACCCCTTAGCTTAAGTCGTTCTATCCAAGCCAGTGGATCTGCATCCTACGGTTCCTATCGCTTGGCCAAAAAGCAGCGGCGCTGGCGGCGGCGTCTGGTGGCGGAGCGGTCGGTCGACGACGGTTCCGGCGATACAGGAAGCGAGAGAGAAAAAGGGCATGCTCACCGGGCTCAGGGGGTCACGGCGAAGCTCTGGGTACTGCTGGCTTGACAAGGGGCGCTCAGAGGCAGTCGCAATTCTTCGTCGGAGTTGGGAACGGCGACGGACGGCTCTGTCCGCGGTTTAAGACGACGCTACAGGTCAAGAGAAGACAGACCAAAGGCAGGGTTAGACACGCTACAGGAGATCATGAACCTGGCTCTGATACCATCTGTAAGGGGTACCAACCTAATAAGGTAGAGTCCTCCTGTGTTTTACAATGCTAGTCCCTAGATCAATAGCTAGCATCCACAGTTAAGATGTAATATCAAGAAACAAAGGTCATAATATAACTTTATAACCAGGAATAACATAAGTTTATTACATCAAACATAGCTCATTTGGCTATTACATTACATTGCAACGGAATAACTATAAGCATGGGGTCCTTCATCTTCAAAGTGCCACAGGCAGATGTTGGTTGTAGACTTTATAATCCTAATTAATTCAATCTTCACTAAAACAATTAAACCTGCAACATACAAGTTACATCCACAAAGGGTCAATACATTTGAATTGTATTGGCAAGTGATACTATATTAGTATAGTGGAATCTATCATCAATATGCATTTGGAATCTATATTAGTTTGAGGCTTGCATTGCTCAAAATAGATTTTTCCTTAACATTTGAAAATACTAAGTTTTGCTTGGCAAAAAGAATTTTTCTCAATCAAAGATTTGAAGATCCTTTCAAGGCATCTCTCCATCAAAGATTGAAGATTTCACACAACCCTTGTTCAATCCACAAGATTTTAACTTAGAAATTTGAATGATGAGATTCTTGATTGCTTCCATGTCTTGATGCTCAAATTGTCCTTTACCAGGGACATGGCTAAGTACTTAGATTCTACACTCTTCAGAGGTGGTGCACTTTCCCCACAAGACTTGGTTTCCCAAGACAAGATCTTCCAGAAGCTTTCCCTTAGACCAAAATGGACTTGTTCTAGTAATAAAAGGGCCACTTCCTACATATAATTGTTGCATCATCATCATATCTTGCTCATGTCATCATGCCACCTTGCATTTGAGCATCATATAAAACCCCTTCTTGTTTGGTTCTTATCTCATGTGCATTATTAATTGTAGTTGCCTCTTGATATTGTATTTGGTCCTTGATATATTGTTAAGTGCCCAAGTTGAGTTGGGGGCATGTCTCTTATTAACTCCACCACCTTTCTTTCACCACCTTATAATTCCACCATCCAATTAAATATGAGCTTGGCACTTATTGGTTTTACCTCTAGCTCATGTGGGTTGGGATGGGTCCAATTCTTTCCACCTGCTCTCATCTTGGCATCATGTTGTTTTCACATTATTGATATATGAGAGCCACATGGCCACCTTTGCATGCCTTGTGAGTGGGAACCTTTTTCCTAGCCTCCATCTGGATTATTATGGAATTATGCTCATGTTGGGGTATTGTTGGGACTATTGAGCAACTAGTGGCACATACACACTAGTAAGTTCCATTGTATTTCAAATATGGTCATCTCCATCTACTCCACATGGGGCATCCTTTTTACTTCTTTTGCTTGGATTTTATTCCAATTTTGGGAATGCATAATAATAATGCCATGGGATGATATTGTTTTCACAAGAATCCTCATGACATTAAATATTTTGCATGGGCCATGCAAGTGCCACCTTTTCTTTTGGTATTTGGTTTTTATTTGAATCTTAAGTGGATCATCATCTCTCTCTCTACCCCTTAGTCTTGGTCTTGCTTGATGCATGCTAGCATCCAAACCTCATCCCCATCTCCATCCAGGCCATCACCACCTCCCTTTTCTTCTCTCTTTTGGCCAGTTCTAGCTTGAGTTTCTTTTGTTCTTGCTTGATCTTGTCCAAGAGAACCACACCACATCTCTCTCTCTCTAAAACCCTAATCTACCATACCCCATCCTAGCTAAACCCTAAACCTACCCCACCCCCTCTTTTCCATCCATGCCGAGCCTCTTCCAGCTGGCCCCACCTTGGCCCCTCTCTCCCTGGCCCACCTAGCTGCTACCCCACCCCAAACCCTAGCTGTACCCGAGCCAAACCTATCCCTAACCCGACCCTAGCACTAGCCGAGCCACCCCCCTCTCTCTCAGCAGCCCACACCGAACCTGCCTGCCTCCCTAGCCTCGCCCTACCCCACCTAGCAGCCTCCTTCCTCCCCATGTGCCTGCCGACCATGCACGTGAGGTGCAAAGGGTGGCCGAGCCGATCTGCCCCTCCCCCACGCAAGCCCCCACCTGCCCCTCTCCTTCTTATCCTCTTCCTTCGCCTCTAGCCGTCCCCATATCCACCCAGAGGCTCTGCCTCGCTTCCCCCCTCTGCACCCTCTTTCTCCACCGCAGCGCACCCCGACGCTGGCCACACCGTCGGTTTCGGCGTCAACCTGCAGTACGAGGAGGCGGGCGTGGTGTTGTGGGCGTCGAGGAAGGACAGGAGGTTCCCGGCGTCGCCACAGTACACGGAGCCGCGGAGGAGAAGCCCCGAGCCGGCTGCACCGACGCCACACCGACGCGCAAACCCTAGCTACCCGGCGTCAGCCCCGCCGTCGATCGCGACCGCCCCTGCCCGAACCAAGCACGCCACCGAGCCCGCGGTAAGCTCCTAGCCCTCCCAGACATCCTCCCGACCTTAGTCGTTTCCGGGACGCGACGATCTTTTCGTCGAGCGGCCTCCGCGCGCCAGAGCTCGTCGACGTCTGCCGCTAACCCGTGCCGCGCCAGCCTTACCTAGGCCACGCGCGCCCTCCTGTCACCTACCCAAGCCTACCACAGTGGCTCTGGCCCTCTGCGCGAGCCAGCGGTCCCGCGTTCGAGCCCCCACCGCGCCGCGCGCGTCGCGCAAGCGTCTGTCGCGCATGCTCTGTCCGGTTCAGAGGAAGAACAACAGTGCGCGAGGCTGTTTAGCCAATAACCCCCCCAACCTTTTTAGTTCACAACCCGCACTCCCTCGGCCCCACACGTCTGTCTCTGTGCAGTTTTGCAAAGAGGTGCCCGATGTTTCGATCTAGCAACCCGCGGTCCCTCCCGCTGCGCCGTGTGGCCGCCTCGCGTCCACTCGCTGGCGTGTGGGCCTGCTAGCCCACCGGCCCCACCTGTCTGTCTCCTGGGCTAGTCAGAGCCGCGGTGGCAGAAGTTTTGGCTGCGCGCGTGGGCCCTCTGTCGCCCTGGCCCATCTTTCTGCGGCTGGAGCTAGCTGTAGATGGGTGTAAAAAGTTTCTGCTTTGTCTGTTTATTTCAAATCTAATCAAATTATTTAAATTCAAACTCAAATCCTGTTTTAATATAACTTTTGAAATACAAACTCAAATAATGCATATGTTATATGTTTCTGAACCAGGAAAATGTGAGGATTTCAAATATGCCATTCAAATTGCCTGTTGCACATCTTAAATTCCAAGTTGAATTAAATTACCACAAATGCCACTAGAACTTAAATAATTAATAACTTTTGATTTATAATTCCAAATTTAACAAATGATATGTCTAAAATGATCAGCTCGACGAGACCTTTCTGTTTATGCTATCCATGACTTCAATTGCAGCATGCATCATATAAATATAAAGTATACAGCAACTATTATGACAATAAAATGTGACCAAACCTTAATAAAATGACTTATTCTTGTATACCACACCTCACCCATGCCATGCTACTTTATTGCCATGCAACTTGTGCATCATTCATCATGGCATGATTGTTTGCTTGACGCATTTTATTCCGATGCTTGTGCACTTTATTTATGTTGGCCCTTGTTTGTTTGGTTCTTCTTCGGATAGACTCTGAGCAGGGGATATATCAAGAGAACCAGGAGCACTACCCAGATCCGTCTCTCGCTTCCACCGAGCTGCCAGGCAAGCACTACCACATGCTTGCATACATACAGTACCTATTGCCTCTACCTTATTCTTGCATCATTGAGTCGCGATTGCATTAAACTGAATCCCAAGTATTGCATAGCCTTTATTTTTAAACCTCACCAAGCCTGTACCTCCATCCCATGAGCCATTACTACAGGAGTTGTTTGAGCCATGCGAGTCGTAGAACAGCATGTGTAGGGTTTGTGAGTGTCTGATGGATAACGAGGTACCTAAACAACTTAACCTGAGTAGTAATGGGACAACTAATGAAAGTGGCACCGGTGAGCAATATCTGCTATTTGGTTTTTCCTGCTCACTTGTGTCCCGTAAGACCCCGAGTACTTGATTCCTGTTCCAAGATTTATCGCGCTATCCACATCCGGGAGGTATATGGGACCCCCCTGAGCCAGAGCTTGATTCCGTCTTATTTCTTGGGGCCACAAACTAGTTTGAGGTTTTATTTACTATCCTGTACTTATGCCATGCTACTGCTTTATCTACGTTTGTGCGAGGAGCACACTGTACTGTTTAGGTAAGCGAAGTGTTTTCGCGGTATCGACAGTCCCCGTTTGGGGATTTGCTGTCGTTTACAGCCACTGACGCAAACCTTGAGTCCGTCTTGGAGTCAGCTAGCTTCGTTGCGGGTGTACTCAATGGGGTGGCCCCCTGAAATATTTCTGAATCCTGTGATTGCTTTGTCGTGAAGGCCTCGTTGGGTTTTGATTTGGTTTTTCCGAGGTTGATCGAGTGTGTGTTGCTATTTGTGCACCCCGGCTGGGTTAAAACTTTCTGAAAGCCGTGTCCGCGGTTATGGACGACTTGGAGCACAGTTTCTCGATCATAGACAAGCATAACTAAAGTACCGCTTTAATCTGACTAAGTAAATTGACTAGTAAATAGTGCCACACTCATGGAATGGTTAATAAAATTGCCAACGGATGGGGGGGTTGTTCGTCCGCTTCCTCGTTGGTAAGCGAGGAGGAGGATGGATCTGATGAAATTACCGTTATAACTATTGTCTTAATTCACGGACATCCGTCTATCATTGGTTAGGCGGATGGTTAGCGTTTATCTATAGAGCTGCTAGGGTTTATCTTTTGCTGCAATTGCGTCACCCCAGGTTGTGTCCCCTTTAGAGGCATAAAGACTTGCTGAGTACCCTTAGGGTCTCACACGATAAATTATTGGTTCAGATGAACAGGTACCCTCGCAGGACGGATACTGGGTGGAAGAGGCTGATGATGTGGGCAACGATCGTTCGGTGTAGAGATTCCGGGAACGGGGATCCGTGAGATCTGTGGGCGGGATGTGCTTAGTTCTATGGCATCTTATGCCGATTTGCTTCTTATCCGTACTCGGACTATGTTTTGCCGCTTCCGCTTGATACTCTGATGTGTGATGTATGAGGAATTATCCTAAAATATTATACCTATCTAGGTCATTTGAATCTTGCCGTATGGCGTTGCTATATTTCCTTTCTTTTTAGATGGTTTGGCTCTGATGTACTCTTGTATGGTGGCTTGCATACATACTCATTTGTGTATGTAGTTGATCCCTTCGCCTGCCGATTACGCCGCCCGTACAGGTCCCGTTGAGTTGGAAGTGGTTGGGACGGCCGAAAGGTCTACCCGTGAGTGGCTTTTGGGGCCCCACCGTACTATTTCAACCACTACCGCTCATCCAGGTTTGTATCTAGGAGCGTAATTCACCGAGGTAGTTACAATTGGTATCAGAGCCATCCCGACCTTCAGGGTTTCAGCCAAACGGTCGTTGTCAGTCTAGCAAATATTTTGGTAGTTATGTATACTAGGGAAAAACAAAAATGCGAGAGTAGGACTGCTTCCACTTTTCTTCTTACCCAACCACCCACCCTTTTCTGGTAAGGAAGTGCAACGTTTTCAATCCTCTTCTTAAAATTCAAACTAGGATTCACGTGTTCTGGGTTTCCGTAGTACCATAGGTTGTGTGTGTGTGTGTGTGTGTAATCCCTTGTCTATCTGTTGCATCCAAGTTGTTATCTAATCAGCCTTTGGTTATCAACTGTTGGTACATTCCATACCGACAGGCTTTTGCAAACCGACGCAGTCTGTCTTACTCTTTGTATCCGACGCTATCTTGTTTGGGGTGTTCGTTTCCGTAGTTACCAACCTTTAGGTTCAACGTGAGAAGAAGGGGTTAGGATATGTGTTCCACTTCTTCATGTGCGGAGTAATGCTTTGAGTGCGGGATGGAGTCGCGACCATACCACTACTCTTATCATTCGCTTTTGTATATTGAATTGGTAGAGTCACTAATCTTGATTCGTTAAGTAATTTTGCGCATCTGTTGGTATTTTAATGCCGAAATTTGTGGAAAATTTTTCTTTGATATATTTGTGTACCACACTCCTTTTCAGTCGTGTGCGATATGCTTAATATCTTTTAGGTGCTTTGAACTTTGTTGATATTTTAATATCATCTCAGTAAATTGTATCCTTTAATCTTGGTTAATTCCATCTTGGTACTATTTTGGATTATTATCATTCTCCATTATAGTACTGACTTGTGTTTTATATCAATCTCAGGATGGCTCCACCACGCCGTTCAGATGAGGACATACCACCGGAGTTGGGGGCCGCATTGTCAAACATAGCTAATGCCTTGGCAGCAATGCAGCAGAACCAGCAGCGCTTGGAAGAAAGTGTCAGAAGAAATGAGTTTGCTCCACTCCCTCCACCTCCCAAGCGAGGAGACATCAAGAGCTTCCTGAAATTCAACCCTCGTCAGTTTGATGTTTCCGATCGACCACTGGATGCGGATGATTGGTTACGTGAGACGTCAAGGCTTCTTGAGACTGCTAATGTTCCTGAGCAGGAGTGGGTAAAGTGTGCTACTCACCTTCTAAAGGGAGATGCAGCTCTCTGGTGGGAGAATTACTTGAAGGCAAGCTGCACTGGTTTTCAGCCTACCTGGGGACAGTTCTCTGGAGCGTTCAAAGAGCAATTCCTGTCAGAGATTGTGATGGAAAGGATGAAGGAAGCTTTTCTCAACCTGAAGCAAGGAAATGATAACGTCAACACCTACATCAGGAACTTCATGAATCTTTCTCGTTATGGTGGCGATGAGGTATCTGATGACAAGAAGAAGCAGAAGAGGTTCAGGCAAGGGCTCAATGCATCGATCAAGTATGCAATCACACATGCAAGGCCGGCATCTTTCCTGGAACTACAACACACAGCTTTGCAAGAGGAGGCAAGTCGGCAAGTGTTCGAGGACTCCAAGAAACACAACAGGGATGCATCAAGCTCTTCGGTTATGGCAGCTCCTTCTAAGCGGCGTGTCTGGGTTCCTAACACCCCACCGTCGCTCCCGGCTTCACCAAGACCTTCAAGCTATGCGTCAAGGCCACCAAACTCCATCACTGCTGCTCCCAGGGGCTACACCCACAACTACCCTGGAGCGCCTGGCGGAGTCCCTGGCTATGTTGCTCCACGTCCAACTGGTGTCTGCTTCACGTGTGGAGATCCTGGACATCTCAACTGGAACTGTCCGTTGAAGAACAAAGCTCTCCCTCCACCCCCGCCAAGATCTGCAGCAAGCTCTCCTACGGTTCGTGCACCACCACCTCGGGCTCTCAACATCAACACCAAGC
Organism: Avena sativa; assembly: GCA_916181665.1. Classification (NCBI taxonomy): domain Eukaryota; kingdom Viridiplantae; phylum Streptophyta; class Magnoliopsida; order Poales; family Poaceae; genus Avena; species Avena sativa. The sequence goes on from OV702282.1 coordinate 384,701,033, forward strand.
CCGGGTCTACGGTTGCTCGTGCCAATTGTGTCAACGCCGCTCAAGCTGAGCATGCACCTGGAGTGGTGATGGGTATGCTATCCGTTAACTCAGTCCCTTCACAAGTTTTGTTCGATTCTGGTGCATCGCATTCATTTGTTTCTCACAAGTTTGCAAATGAGAATGAGTTAGTCTTGGTTCCTCTCCAAAAGCGGTTAATGGTCCTTTCTCCTGGAGAGAAGATGGCAGCTTCTAAGATTAGTCATGGCAATCAAGTTGAGATTGGTGGTTCTTTGTTCTCGGCTTCTTTAATTGCTCTGGGCAATTCTGACATTGATGTCATCTTGGGCATGGATTGGTTAACAGCAAATGCAGCTGTGATTGATTGTGCTAAACGCTCAGTGTCTCTGAAGATTCCTAAAGGTCATATAGTCTTTTCTCCAAGTCTGACGCCTGCTGTCCAGCTTTTCTCTTTGGCGGCTCTGAATGATGATGCTATGGAAGCTATTCAGAGAGTCCCAGTGGTCTGTGAGTTTCCGGATGTTTTTCCTGAAGAGTTGCCGGGTATGCCTCCGGATCGTGAGGTTGAGTTCGTAATTGAGCTTGAACCTGGAACGGCTCCTATCTCCAAGCGGCCTTATAAAATGGGTCCTTCTGAGTTGCCTGAACTCAAACGACAACTTGATGAACAAGATAAGTTGGGTTTCATTCAACACAGCACTTCTTCTTGGGGTAGCCCAACAATCTTTGTGAAGAAGCGTGACAGAACCGATAGACTCTGTGTTGACTACCGGGCTCTCAATGCTAAAACCATCAAGAACAAATATCCCCTCCCGCGGATTAATGATCTATTCGATCAGCTAGCTGGAGCTGTGGTGTTCTCTAAGCTGGACTTGAGAAGTGGTTATCACCAAATCAAGATTCGCAAGGAAGATGTGCCCAAAACAGCTTTCACCACCCGCTATGGCCTGTATGAGTACACGGTGATGTCTTTCGGTCTCACCAACGCACCGGCTACCTTCTCGAGGCTTATGAACTCGGTCTTCATGGAGTACCTGGATAAGTTTGTTGTGGTCTATCTGGATGACATTCTGGTCTATTCCAAGTCGAAGGAAGAGCATGAAGAACACCTTCGTTGTGTCCTAAACAAGCTTCGCGAGAACCGCTTGTATGCAAAGTTCTCAAAGTGTGAGTTTTGGCTGCCTGAAGTAACTTATCTTGCCAATCTCATCTCTGCCAAGGGCATTGCAGTCAACCCGGAAACTGTGAAGACAATTGTTGAATGGCTTCCTCCTGTTAACGTCAAAGAAGTGCGGAGTTTCCTCGGTTTGGCTAGTTATTGCCGTCGCTTCGTTCAGAAATTCTCGAAGATAGCGAAGCCTCTTACCGATCTCCTCAAGAAAGGCAAGAAATACCTGTGGACTCCTGCGTGTCAAGCAAGTTTTGAGACACTCAAAGGGAAGCTCACTTCCACACCAGTCTTGGTTCCTCCGGATACATCCAAGCCGTTCCAGATATTCTGTGACGCATCTTTGCAAGGATTGGGTGCGGTCCTTATGCAAGAGAAACAGGTGGTTGCTTATGCCTCTCGACAGTTGAAGACGCATGAGATCAACTATCCCACACATGACCTCGAGCTAGCAGCAGTTGTCTTTGCTTTGAAGCTATGGAGGCACTACTTGCTTGGCAACCGATGTGAGATCTTTTCTGACCACAAAAGTTTGAAGTATATCTTCACTCAGCCTGATCTCAACCTTCGGCAGAGGAGATGGATCGAAGCAATCAATGACTTTGATTTGACCATCAACTACACACCGGGCAAAGCTAATGTCATGGAAGATGCTCTCAGCCGCAAAGCTTATGTCAACAACCTCATGATGGAAGAACAGCAACCTCTTTTGTGCAAGGAATTCCGTCAGCTCAACCTGGAAGTTGTGGAACAAGGGCATCTCCTGAACCTTCTGGCTACTCCTCTCTTGGAAGAAAAGATTCGCTCTCGTCAGCTGGGTGATCCGCACACCAGAAACATCATCTCTAAACTTGAGCTTCCGAAGTATGAGTCCTTCCACGTTGATGATCAAGGCACGCTTTTCTTTGAACACCGGATGTTTGTTCCAAACTACCCGGGTTTGAGAGAGCAAGTTCTCAAGGAGGCGCATGATTCGGTTCTTTCTATCCATCCTGGTAGCACAAAGATGTACATGGACTTGAAAACACAGTATTGGTGGCCTGGTTTGAAACGATATTGTGCAAAGTATGTCTCGGAGTGTGATGTCTGCCGCAGAGTGAAAGCTGTCCATCAGAAACCTTTCGGTCTTCTACAGCCATTGAAACCCCCGGAATGGAAATGGGAGAAAGTAGAGATGGACTTCATCACTGGCTTCCCAAGGTCGCAGAAGGGCAACAATGCAATCTTTGTTGTCATCGACAGGCTTTCTAAAGTGGCTCATTTCTTCCCCGTCAAGGAAACAATTTCTGGAATTCATTTGGCTGAGATCTATATCAACAGAATTGTCTCTCTGTATGGGGTCCCGCTTGAGATCAGTTCAGACCGTGGGAGCATCTTCACTTCAAAGTTCTGGGAGAGTTTCCAAAATGCTTTGGGGACAAAGTTGAACTTCAGCACTGCTTACCACCCTCAGTCGCAAGGACAAGTGGAAAGGATCAATCAGATTCTGGAGGATATGGTTCGTGCTTGCGTTATCTCTTTTGGCATGAAATGGGAGGAATGTCTTCCTTATGCTGAATTCTCCTACAACAACAGCTTCCAGAAGAGTCTGAAGATGGCACCATTTGAGGCTCTCTATGGTCGCAAGTGCAGAACTCCGATTGGTTGGTCAGGTGCAGGAGAAAGAATCTGGTTTGGCCCTGACATTGTAACTCAAGCAGAGGAGAAGGTGCATATCATTCTTGAGAACCTGAAGATTGCTCAAAGTCGCCAGAAGAGCAATTATGACAGGAAGCACACGGACATGGTGTATGCCCCTGGTGATCTCGTGTACCTTCGTGTCACTCCCATGAAAGGCACACATCGCTTCGGTATCAAAGGAAAGCTGGCTCCTAGATACATCGGTCCTTTCAAGATCCGTGGTAGAAGAGGAGAAGTTGCTTATGCCCTGGAGCTCCCGGAAAAACTCAAAGTCCATGATGTTTTCCACATCTCTCAGCTCAAGAAGTGCTTCAAGGATCCCGGCAGGACCGTGGATCATGAGCTAATCGATCTCAAAGAAGACCTGTCTTATCAAGAACACCCCACCAAAATCCTTGAGACCGCAGAAAGAAGGACTCGCAACAAGTCCATCAAGTTCTGCAAGGTGCAGTGGTCACACCATTCTGTTGATGAAGCCACTTGGGAGCGTGAAGATGAACTCCGTGCCAACTATCCTACCCTCTTTGTGTCTTCTTCTTCTTCCTAGAATCTCGGGGCGAGATTCCTGTTTAGCGGGGGAGAGTTGTAGCATCCCAGTTGTCTAACACCTGTAATGCTACTTGTTCTAGTAATAAAAGGGCCACTTCCTACATATAATTGTTGCATCATCATCATATCTTGCTCATGTCATCATGCCACCTTGCATTTGAGCATCATATAAAACCCCTTCTTGTTTGGTTCTTATCTCATGTGCATTATTAATTGTAGTTGCCTCTTGATATTGTATTTGGTCCTTGATATATTGTTAAGTGCCCAAGTTGAGTTGGGGGCATGTCTCTTATTAACTCCACCACCTTTCTTTCACCACCTTATAATTCCACCATCCAATTAAATATGAGCTTGGCACTTATTGGTTTTACCTCTAGCTCATGTGGGTTGGGATGGGTCCAATTCTTTCCACCTGCTCTCATCTTGGCATCATGTTGTTTTCACATTATTGATATATGAGAGCCACATGGCCACCTTTGCATGCCTTGTGAGTGGGAACCTTTTTCCTAGCCTCCATCTGGATTATTATGGAATTATGCTCATGTTGGGGTATTGTTGGGACTATTGAGCAACTAGTGGCACATACACACTAGTAAGTTCCATTGTATTTCAAATATGGTCATCTCCATCTACTCCACATGGGGCATCCTTTTTACTTCTTTTGCTTGGATTTTATTCCAATTTTGGGAATGCATAATAATAATGCCATGGGATGATATTGTTTTCACAAGAATCCTCATGACATTAAATATTTTGCATGGGCCATGCAAGTGCCACCTTTTCTATTGGTATTTGGTTTTTATTTGAATCTTAAGTGGATCATCATCTCTCTCTCTACCCCTTAGTCTTGGTCTTGCTTGATGCATGCTAGCATCCAAACCTCATCCCCATCTCCATCCAGGCCATCACCACCTCCCTTTTCTTCTCTCTTTTGGCCAGTTCTAGCTTGAGTTTGTTTTGTTCTTACTTGATCTTGTCCAAGAGAACCACACCACATCTCTCTCTCCTCTCTCTCTCTCTCTCTCTCTCTCTCTCTCTCTCTCTCTCTCTCTCTCTCTCTCTCTCTCTCTCTCTCTCTCTCTCTCTAAAACCCTAATCTACCATACCCCATCCTAGCTAAACCCTAAACCTACCCCACCCCCTCTTTTCCATCCATGCCGAGCCTCTTCCAGCTGGCCCCACCTTGGCCCCTCTCTCCCTGGCCCACCTAGCTGCTACCCCACCCCAAACCCTAGCTGTACCCGAGCCAAACCTATCCCTAACCCGCCCCTAGCACTAGCCGAGCCACCCCCTCTCTCTCAGCAGCCCACACCGAACCTGCCTGCCTCCCTAGCCTCGCCCTACCCCACCTGGCAGCCTCCTCCCTCCCCATGTGCCTACCGACCATGCACGTGAGGTGCAAAGGGTGGCCGAGCCGATCTGCCCCTCCCCCACGCAAGCCCCCACCTGCCCCTCTCCTTCTTATCCTCTTCCTTCGCCTCTAGCCGTCCCCAGATCCACCCAGAGGCTCTGCCTCGCTTCCCCCCTCTGCCCCCTCTTTCTCCACCGCAGCGCACCCCGACGCCGGCCACACCGTCGGTTTCGGCGTCAACCTGCAGTACGAGGAGGCGGGCGTGGTGTTGTGGGCGTCGAGGAAGGACAGGAGGTTCCCGGCGTCGTCACGGTACACGGAGCCGCGGAGGAGAAGCCCCGAGCCGGCTGCACCGACGCCACACCGACGCGCAAACCCTAGCTACCCGGCGTCAGCCCCGCCGTCGATCGCGACCGCCCCTGCCCGAACCAAGCACGCCACCGAGCCCGCGGTAAGCTCCTAGCCCTCCCAGACATCCTCCCGACCTTAGTCGTTTCCGGGACGCGACGATCTTTTCGTCGAGCGGCCTCCGCGCGCCAGAGCTCGTCGATGTCTGCCGCTAACCCGTGCCGCGCCAGCCTTACCTAGGCCACGCGCGCCCTCCTGTCACCTACCCAAGCCTACCACAGTGGCTCTGGCCCTCTGCGCGAGCCAGCGGTCCCGCGTTCGAGCCCCCACCGCGCCGCGCGCGTCGCGCAAGCGTCTGTCGCGCATGCTATGTCCGGTTCAGAGGAAGAACAACAGTGCGCGAGGCTGTTTAGCCAATAACCCCCCCAACCTTTTTAGTTCACAACCCGCACTCCCTCGGCCCCACACGTCTGTCTCTGTGCAGTTTTGCAAAGAGGTGCCCGATGTTTCGATCTAGCAACCCGCGGTCCCTCCCGCTGCGCCGCGTGGCCGCCTCGCGTCCACTTGCTGGCGTGTGGGCCTGCTAGCCCACCGGCCCCACCTGTCTATCTCCTGGGCTAGTCAGAGCCGCGGTGGCAGAAGTTTTGGCTGCGCGCGTGGGCCCTCTGTCGCCCTGGCCCATCTGTCTGCGGTTGGAGCTAGCTGTAGATGGGTGTAAAAAGTTTCTGCTTTGTCTGTTTATTTCAAATCTAATCAAATTATTTAAATTCAAACTCAAATCCTGTTTTAATATAACTTTTGAAATACAAACTCAAATAATGCATATGTTATATGTTTCTGAACCAGGAAAATGTGAGGATTTCAAATATGCCATTCAAATTGCCTGTTGCACATTTTAAATTCCAAGTTGAATTAAATTACCACAAATGCCACTAGAACTTAAATAATTAATAACTTTTGATTTATAATTCCAAATTTAACAAATGATATGTCTAAAATGATCAGCTCGACGAGACCTTTCTGTTTATGCTATCCATGACTTCAATTGCAGCATGAATCATATAAATATAAAGTATACAGCAACTATTATGACAATAAAATGTGACCAAACCTTAATAAAATGACTTATTCTTGTATACCACACCTCACCCATGCCATGCTACTTTATTGCCATGCAACTTGTGCATCATTAATCATGGCATGATTGTTTGCTTGACGCATTTTATTCCGATGCTTGTGCACTTTATTTATGTTGGCCCTTGTTTGTTTGGTTCTTCTTCGGATAGACTCTGAGCAGGGGATATATCAAGAGAACCAGGAGCACTACCCAGATCCGTCTCTCGCTTCCACCGAGCTGCCAGGCAAGCACTACCACATGCTTGCATACATACAGTACCTATTGCCTCTACCTTATTCTTGCATCATTGAGTCGCGATTGCATTAAACTGAATCCCAAGTATTGCATAGCCTTTACTTTTAAACCTCACCAAGCCTGTACCTCCATCCCATGAGCCATTACTACAGGAGTTGTTTGAGCCATGCGAGTCGTAGAACAGCATGTGTAGGGTTTGTGAGTGTCTGATGGATAACGAGGTACCTAAACAACTTAACCTGAGTAGTAATGGGACAACTAATGAAAGTGGCACCGGTGAGCAATATCTGCTATTTGGTTTTTCCTTCTCACTTGTGTCCCGTAAGACCCCGAGTACTTGATTCCTGTTCCAAGATTTATCGCGCTATCCACATCCGGGAGGTATATGGGACCCCCCTGAGCCAGAGCTTGATTCCGTCTTATTTCTTGGGGCCACAAACTAGTTTGAGGTTTTATTTACTATCCTGTACTTATGCCATGCTACTGCTTTATCTACGTTTGTGCGAGGAGCACACTATACTGTTTAGGTAAGCGGAGTGTTTTCGCGGTATCGACAGTCCCCGTTTGGGGATTTGCTGTCGTTTACAGCCACTGACGCAAACCTTGAGTCCGTCTCGGAGTCAGCTAGCTTCGTTGCGGGTGTACTCAATGGGGTGGCCCCCTGAAATATTTCTGAATCCTGTGATTGCTTTGTCGTGAAGGCCTCGTTGGGTTTTGATTTGGTTTTTCCGAGGTTGATCGAGTGTGTGTTGCTATTTGTGCACCCCGGCCGGGTTAAAACTTTCTGAAAGCCGTGTCCGCGGTTATGGACGACTTGGAGTACAGTTTCTCGATCATAGACAAGCATAACTAAAGTACCGCTTTAATCTGACTAAGTAAATTGACTAGTAAATAGTGCCACACTCATGGAATGGTTAATAAAATTGCCAACGGATGGGAGGTTGTTCGTCCGCTTCCTCGTTGGTAAGCGAGGAGGAGGATGGATCTGATAAAATTACCGTTATAATTGTTGTCTTAATTCACGGACATCCGTCTATCATTGGTTAGGCGGATGGTTAGCGTTTATCTATAGAGCTGCTAGGGTTTATCTTTTGCTGCAATTGCGTCACCCCAGGTTGTGTCCCCTTTAGAGGCATAAAGACTTGCTGAGTACCCTTAGGGTCTCACACGATAAATTATTGGTTCAGATGAACAGGTACCCTCGCAGGACGGATACTGGGTGGAAGAGGATGATGATGTGGGCAACGATCGTTCGGTGTAGAGATTCCGGGAACAGGGATCCGTGAGATCTGTGGGCGGGATGTGCTTAGTTCTATGGCATCTTATGCCGATTTGCTTCTTATCCGTACTCGGACTATGTTTTGCCGCTTCCGCTTGATACTCTGATGTGTGATGTATGAGGAATTATCCTAAAATATTATACCTATCTAGGTCATTTGAATCTTGCCGTATGGCGTTGCTATATTTCCTTTCTTTTTAGATGGTTTGGCTCTGATGTACTCTTGTATGGTGGCTTGCATACATACTCATTTGTGTATGTAGTTGATCCCTTCGCCTGCCGATTACGCCGCCCGTACAGGTCCCGTTGAGTTGGAAGTGGTTGGGACGGCCGAAAGGTCTACCCGTGAGTGGCTTTTGGGGCCCCACCGTACTATTTCAACCACTACCGCTCATCCAGGTTTGTATCTAGGAGCATAATTCACCGAGGTAGTTACACACGGCGAAGCTCTGGGTACTGCTGGCTTGACAAGGGGCGCTCAGAGGCAGTCGCAATTCTTTGTCGGAGTTGGGAACGGCGACGGACGGCTATGTCCGCGGTTGAAGACGACGCTACAGGTCAAGAGAAGACAGACCGAAGGCAGGGTTAGACGCAGGAGATCATGACGGAGCTGTGAGCGTGAACGAGAGGGCTCGGGGCGGTCGAGGCTTACCGGGGAACGTCGCCGGAGGAGAAGCAGACACGGCGGCGCTCTGTGCTTGACGAAGGCGAAGATTGGGGGCGCCCTAAGACAAACAGAAAGTGCTGTTAGGTTCGTCTGAGCTTGGAGATGATCATCGTGTTCTCGGGGAGGAGAGGGGCGGCGAGTCTTGGCCGGAATTGGCGAGAACGGTCGTCGGAGACAGAGGAAGTGTTGGGCAAAATTCTCCGGCCTGGGGGCGTGCTTTGGGGAGGAGACTGAGGGGAAAGGAGGAGAGAGCGTGGGAGATTAAGACAGTGTGCTCGCGGCGAGAGATTAATGCTGCAATAAGGCGTAATCAATCGAAGAATCAATGGCAGCAACGGTGGCGAAGGGAGGAAGAACGGGTCGTGGGAGTGGGGAAGGAGAACAGTGGAAAGGGGTCCACTGGTCAGTGGGAAAAGAAAGGAGGGAGGGGTCCACTTGCCAGTCTCTTTGCGGGTTGTTTAGTTGGTGAAGAAAACGGTTCCTTCGGGGGGGGGGGCGAGAAGGCTAGGCTGGACTGGGCCTTAGTGGGCTGCTGGGCTGCTCTATTTTTTTTCTGTCCAAACTCTTTTTCCTTTTTCTAATTCTTTTCTGTTTTGAGTTTCAACCAATTAATCAAGCAATCAAAAAACTCTCAAAACAAATCAAACAAACAACAAACTTTTCATTTGAATTTGGTTCTGTTTATCAACATAATCCAAATCCAAAATAAAATAATATTTTTATATTTAATTTAGGATCCATTTAATAATTAAATAAAATGGATTTTTAGTTATTTAATAAAATAGGGTTTGATTTATTTAAATAAAATTTCCATTTGAAATCCAATTATTTTCAAAACCAAACCAGAAGGTTTTATTTGAATATACCATTCATTTGGAAATCTTGTTTTAAAACAAAATAACATTTTATTTTAGAGTCCATTAATAACTAAATAAAATAGACTTTCATTATTAAATCAACTAGGGTTTGTTTTATTGAAAATATTTATTTTAAATCTAAAATAAAGCCAAAACACTTTAGTAGGTTTTATTTGTGAATAACAAACATTTGGAAAACTTATTTTAAATAATTTAATAAGTTTTGATGTTTCAATTAAATTGGTAAGACCTTTTATTTTAAAAGAGTTTGGATATTAATTCCCTTATTATTTTATTTAAGAAATCCTTTATTATTTTTAATTAAACCTTTGCTATTTTATTTAAAATAAAATGTTTTAATTCAAAAGCTTGGCCAAGTTTTATTTTGGTTTTATAAAATAATCCTTATTTATAAATCCATCTTTTCTTTTGAATATCAAATCCTTTTATTAAAAGATCTAAATTAGTATTTCAAAAATATTTTATTTTCCTTTGTTAATTGTTTTATGTTTTTAAATCCTTTTGGGATTTTATTTGATTCAAATGGGTTTGAAGTTCCAATTGAGTTCAAAAAGTTTCTTCTGGCTCTGAAAATCATACAAAGTTTTATTTTATTAATTTATTTTCACATTACAAGATTTGGAAAATCTTGGGATGTGACAGATGAACATCATAACATATTCTCTTTGCTAGTTACCTAGGCCATTGCAGTTCATGAATTGTGTTGTTTTGTATGACGATTCACACCAAAAAATTCAGTATCCAATAATTAAGAACCACATTGTTTAACAAGCAAATAATACAGCCATAACACGTATATCCTCTATATACCTAAGCTGAACAATTCTAGTCTTTTCTTTTCTGCCATATATTTCTGAGATTCTCTTTTAGTATTTTCTTTTTTGTTTGAAAGAATCTATTAACATCAATAGTGGATCCATACACATGACACATAGTCCAAAGCATGTATAGTTAAATACCGATGTCTTTGGACTTGCACTTTGAAGTAGATCACCATTATCAAATACTTGGTGCTCTTTCAAATTCCATTATTTAGTAATCTTTTAGTGTAGTAAACATTTTACCTACATCTAATATTCGTCCTTATCATGAAACTATTCATGATCAAGCTAATTCAGCTTATAAGGGTGAATTGCGAGTATAATGTTGCTCTCCAAAACCTTTTGGAGGATTAAGACGACCAGCGTCTACAACCTTTTGCAAATTCTCATCAAATATGAGAACATGACTTTTGCCATATTATACTCTATCATGTTGCAACCAAAACATCATTTCAGATATCACAATATCTTTCACACATGATGGTTTCTGAAACAATTCTTTCAGCTTCCCGATAACCTTGATATTAAAGCAATCTTTTGAATATCAAGAATCATGGAGATAAACATGATATTTATATACTAATACTGTAATTGTTACTCTTGATTTAATACCAACTATTAAACTTCATGGAGTAACTGTAACTTACTGAAAGTTTGCAATAGGACTTTTAAACTTTAGAATAACACTTCAAAACAATATGATACCAGTTCGTAAAGTAATTACCCAGAATTCTATAGTTCTTTGATGTCAATAATAACTAAGCACGAGGTGGTAAACGGATGCCAATGACTATAACAACTATGCAAATTCACTTTGATTTAATTTATGATAAATAGTGTTCAACTTTTAATCATATTGCTGTTGAACTCCCACTCAAAACAATATCCCTCACATTGTTTTAGTGATTACATGAACCAAATCCACTATACCAAGTCCGATCATCACGTGACATGATGTAGTTTCAAAGGCGAACAATCATCATGTTAATCATATCATCTATATGACTCATGCTTTACCTTTCGGTATTTCGTGTTCCGAGACCATGTATGTACATGGTATGCTCGTCAAGATCAAACCTTAGCTTTCGCATAAGCAAATATAGCTTGCTCCCGTTGTATACACTCGTAGAATCTAAAACACCCGATCATCACGTGTTTCTTCGAAACAACGAGCTTTGGGAACGGTGCCTACTAAGGACGAACACTCTATAACTTGATATTTTGTGAGAGGGATAATCTTATAATGCTACCGTCGCGAACTAAGCAATACAAGATGCATAAAAGGATTAACATCACATGCAATTCATAATATGTGATATGATATGGCCTTTTTCTTGTGCTTCTGATCTCCATCTTCAAGCACGAACATGATCTCCATCATCACCAGTATGGCGTCAAGGTCAATGGCGTCGCTCCATGGTTGTCGTCCACCAGCATCAACTATTACAACTACTTTGAGTAATAGACACGCAGGTCTTCACGAAATTAAAAGACAACCAGGCTCCTGCCGGTTGCTGACTTACAATAAGGAACATTGCATACATCATATATAATCACAATCATGGCCATATGACATCACAGCACAACCCTGCAAAACAAAGTTAGACGCCTCTAATTTTCTTTGCATGTTTTACGTGGTTTGGGGCTTTAATCAAGTGTCGTTCTAACTTACGAACAAGAACCATAACGTTGATACTAGTATTGTCAATCACCTGTTGTAAATTGAATCTTCACTATGTTGGGAGAAACAGGCACCCGCAAAGGCACTTATGCAATACAAGTTGCATGTCAAGCATGGAGCAAGTCTCATGAACAATGTCATGTAAGGTTATCCTGGGCCGCTTCATCCCACCATCCTGCAAGATGCGAAATACATAAGAAGCAATCGACAACAAAACCATCAACGCCCATAATGACCATTGTGTTCTACTTGTGCAACAGATCTACATATAGACACGACTCTGATACCACTATAGGGGTTCGTAGCATGGAAAACAAAAAAAATTCTAACGCATGCATTCAAACAAGCCAAGATCTATCTACTAGATTGAAGCAACGAGTCGATTAGAGAACTCACCCTCGAAAATTCCAAAGTGGTTAATGAGAGCAGATTCTCGTGGATGATGTAGTCGTAAGATAGCGTAGACGATCCTTCCAGCGCTGCGTTCCGGCAGCATTTCCGCAGTCGGTCACATGTTCGTTACTCGATGAAGACCTTCCTCCCTAGTTCCAGCAGGCAGCGGAGGTTGTAGTTCCCCCCTCGCGATTCCGGAAGCACGCCGGCGTGGTGTCGGAAGTAGAGGGAAAAGATCCCGCAGGGCTTCACCTAAGCCGGTGCGGGTTATGGTGGATCTAGGGTTTCCGGCAATCTAGGTTTAGAAGGCTGGAGAGGAGGAGGAGGTGTCGACGGCGGCGGCGCGGCTTGGAGGTGGGGAGGGCTGGTTTTTTTGGTTTGGGGCAGCCCTCCCCCTCTATTTATGAGAGGGAGGGAAGCTTGGGAGAGGGGAGTTTGAATCCATACCCAAACCCAAGTTGGATAGAAGGAAGGACTCTTTCCTTCTTCCACTAGGAAACTATTGTTCCAGTTTGACTTTTCAAACCTCCCTTTTGACTTTCAATTTAGAGCTTTATTTCTCTCTTGCAAATACCCAACCAAAGTGACCTAGGACATGATCCAATCATTCCACTTAACCATGACACATTCATGGACCATTCCCCTTCCGGTCCGGTGAACCTTCCAGACGCTTCTAGAACCTCTCCGAAGAAAACATCGGAATCATTCCCGAACTCCGGAATCGGACATTCCTTATATGAATCTTATTCTCCGGACCATTCCGGATCTCCTCGTGATATCCCGGATCCCATCCGAGACTCCGAACAACATTCGGTTTCCCTACTTACATTCCATATCTACTAAAAAACATTGAATCCTTAAGTGTGTCTCCCTACGGTTCGTGAATTATGCGGACATGACCGAGACACTTCTCCGATCAATAACGAATAGAGGAATCTGGAAATTCATATGGATCCCACATATTTCTATGATTACTTTGCGATCGAATGAACCACTTACATACGATACCAATTTCCTTTTGTCTCGTGATAGTTTACTTATCCGAGGTCTGATCGTCGCTATCTCTGCATACCTAGTTCAACCTCGTTACCGATAAGTACTCTTTTGTCATTCCCGTGATATGTGATCCCTTGTGATCTAGTCACATGCTTGCAAGCTAATTGGATGACATTCCACCGAGAGGGCCCAGAGCATATCTATCCGTCATATGGATGGAAAAATCCCACTCTTGATCCATGTGCCTCAACATATACTTTCTGAACACTCAATGCCACCTTTATAGCCACCCAGTTATGGTGTGGTGTTTGATGTCATCAAAGCATCCTTCCGGTGATGGTGATTAGCATGATCTCATGGTCGAAGGAATTAGGTTACTATGTATCAGAAAGCTTATAGCAAATGAACTATATTAAATGACTTGATCTTTATGCTACGCTTAACTATAGGACTATATCCATCACATCATTCTCCTAATGACATGACCCTGTTGTTAATAACATCTCTATGTTCATGAGCAGGAAACCATGATCATATATTAACCAACAAGCTAGTTTAACAAGAGGCTTTACTAGGGACTCTTTTATGTTTACAAATCACACAACTATTAATATTTCCGGTTAATAGAATTAAAGCATGAAGATATGATAATAACTACTTTCTTATTGCCTCTTGGGCATATCTCCAACATGGAGAGATCCTCAGCTGAAACTTTTGTCGGGTCGTGGCGGCCAGAGTAAAGAAACATCGGATGTGCCCTCGCCTGGAGTGGCTGCACCCGACGTTTGAGGAAGGTGCGGATGATGTCCACACCATTCACCTCCTTCTCTGCAACCATCTGGAGGGCCTCCACCCGATGGTAGAGCTCCTCTACCTCCTCCACCTTTCCCTCCAGGATATGGTTCTTCCAGGTTCTCTTCGGCAGGATCTCCTGGGTGGAGTCGAAGGGAGCAAGGACAAAAATTTTCCCGTCCACTATGGAGTCACGGATGTAAAGCCACTTCTTCTGCTAGTATTGGACGAACTCAGACATAGAAAAGGAAAAGAAAAGAACAGAAGATCAGAAGAACAGAAGTGAATTTGGCAAAAGATGGTGGAGTTGGATGCCGAAGAAGAACAACAGTCCATGAAGAAAATCATGGGCTGGGAGCGAGAGGCCGTGAAGAACGAAAGCGATAAACATCACCCGAAACCCTGCAGGTGGATGGGGAATTACCTCGTCGTCGGGGATCTTGATGGCCTCATTATCCTGCGGGATTAAACCCGCATCATGAAGCTTGCGCAGGTCGCCCTCGCACATCTCTGTGCGCCCCCACCCACCATCAGTGATGCGAGTGGAGGTGGTACCCTTCTTACCGCTGACAGTAGCACTTGAGCCCGCTCCGGCGGAGGCCTTCTTCGACTTCACCATTGTGAAATGTCGATGGCGGTGGTGTGCACACATGAAAGAGGAAGGAAAGGACCGGAGAACATCCAGCGCGCGAAGAGAAAGCTCATGAAAATGGAAGCAGTGAAAGCAAATGGCAAAGGGTGAAAACAACCTACTATTTTCCCCACGGTTATAAGGATGAAGACAACGAACAGGAACCGTTCATCCAGAAGACCTAACGCTCAGGCCAGATCCAACTGTCCACGTGTCAACACAGCAGCGAACCGTCGTCTGCATGCTGTCCACTATGCACAGAAACCGAGGAGACGCCATAATTCTTGCCACGTCGCGTAGGACCAGTCAACTTCAAGTCAGAAAGTGGGACCCACGTTCATCCAGTCACGTCACCTCTGGCGCCGCAGACGGTTGAGGTCACTGATCGTCAGCACTGACGTCATCAAAGCCACGATAACAACGGTTATAAATCTTTGGCTGATAACTAAAAGTACTCACTCGAATCTACGATTCGAGCAACTACTCGGGGGCTACTCCTATCAGGAGCGCTGGCCGCGCACCTGAGGCATGATTAAGGTACTACACAACAGTTGATTCTTTGAGTCCTACGCCGAGTCTACAACTCCACTAAGGACTCGGGGGATACTCCCATAGGGAAGATTGATCAAGTGTCCGAAAAAATTGTGTCCTACGGACCTGAAGTTTAATTACCTGAACTAAAGTCTCTACTCGAGTCCACGACTCGAACAGACACTCGGGTGCTATGTGACACCCCCGGGATCAAGGCTAAACAAATCTTAGACCTCCATCTGACATAAGCTTAACCTTGAGCTCAAGAATATCCAGTGAAGAATTGATAACACAGCAGTGACCCTACGACACAAAATTTATTACAGCAAGCTCATAGCTGAGCAGAGAACCAAATTATTACAAGCAGAGGTCACTAACCACAAAACATCAAACAACGGAAGGCAAATTATGCTATTAAGTATAACAAACTTAACAAATGGCCTAAGAGGCCTGAAGCATAACGATGACGTCCCAGCCCATATATTCGAGGCTGCCGGCCGGGAACCCCAAGCTACTCGTCGGTGTCGATGTAGTACCAAACTGATCTTTAGGGAACACTTACTCTGCCAAAAGTATCAACAAAGCAAGGGTGAGTACAGGGTGTACTCCGCAAGACTTATGGCTGGTGGAGTTGTTTTGCATAAAGCCACTTTTGTTTATAAAACAAGAGAGAGAAGAAGCTCGTCTAGTCAGAGTATTTTAAAAGGGGATAAGAGAGCGACATCTCTGAAATGTTGATCATCATCTTTTGATATCCACCGAATCATCATCATCTACCAACTAGGATCACCCCCTCTTACCCATGAGGAAGCATCCTTAAGCACACGTTGATCTGCCATGTTTTACAACTAGGTTATAGTTCTCTATGATCTTGAGTCCGGTCGCCAAGTCTTTCATAACCGTGAACATGGCTTTTCGAAAAGATTATTACCCTGCATGGGTGTACAACTTTACCCACACGTACTAACCTTCTCTTAATACCACTAGTAATATCCCTCTTCCTTGGAAGGCCGGCAGAGGGTGGTTAGACATGACATTTACCTTGCTTTCGTCGAGACCATGAGTCACGCAATAAGTATGGTTCCGCCGTAACGGGTCCAATCCCGAAGCCGGTAATTAAAGATGTGAGGCGAGGTTGGTTAACAAGGGCTCCATCGACCCCAAGCAACCCGTTCCACGCTTACCTACCTGTTATGAATGCACCAACTTCACCCGGCAAATCTTTCAAAAGATTTTCTATGCATATGTCGAATGGAACACCCGAACTACACATGGAATCTACTAGGCAAGTTAGTTAGTCATGAGGTTGTCCAGGCCCCGTGTGGTTGCACGCTCGTCTTGGTTCCAAAGGCAAGAACTCAGTTCCTAGTGGTGGAGAGCATGGGACTACAAAAACCACATCCCACCGTGGCCTCCCATACAATCCTTAGCATGTTTAACTCATATCACCTCTGATATCATCTCATCACATTCTCCTGTCACACTAGATTCTCTGCATCTGATACATCATCTGAATGGACCAGAACTGACATCTATGCATGGCTAAGCAGACACATATATAAGCTCTAGCAGTGCACACCAGCCAAACCTAGTTATGCTAGGAGTAGTGGATCAGGTAATATAAGCTCAAAGGGAGCAATGCAATAGATAGGATACTCTATATGTCGATAAAAGACCATAGTAGAATCGTATGCTTCATGGCAGGAATTGAAATGCTTTCAAAATCGTAGGATTGTATCATGGTGGGTCTATGCTTGCCTTTGCCTGTTGATAACAGATAAGCAGATATTCGGGAATCTTGTACTTGACTTGATTATGGTTGGTCAAGTATTGTTCGTCGATCTTCGATCTTCGATGGTGTTGTCCTCGGGCTTCGATCTCGACCTCGATATCATATCCTACCGCGAAGAACCAAACACCGGAAAGAGAGGGGGAACAATCAACACATGGCATCGATGCAATGCTCAAACAAGTATGATGATATGAAAATTTAATTTGTATTGAAATTTAACCCTAAAGCATGCTCGACAAATTAATCGGGGTTCCGAGGGGTGAAAACCCTAACTCGGCGAAACTCCGGAACATATGAGAGGGGTGCATTTGTTCTTCTAATTAAACTTGCCATTTAAGTTGTTAAAAAATGCATGATTATAGCTTAAAGAGGTAGGTTTCATTTTTCTGAACATTTTGATATATTATTTGTATTTTTCTGACTTATAAATAATTAGATATTGAATTTACAAGTTTTATTCAAATTCTAAAATTATTCAAACAATTATTAAAAGTTTATCAAACTTTTTACACCCAGACATTGTTTACCCACAGTGACTGACTGATGGGCCCTGAGCCACCTCAGCATCCACGCGGGCAATGTGGGACAGGGGGGGTTGCGGCTGTTATTTCTCACCGAGGCAAGGGCTACCCACTGCATCTGAGGGGTGGGGCTGAGGCCATGTTGGCATGCCACATAGGCGCCACGCGGGCCTCGCCGGAGACCACGTCAGACATGGCGGGGAACAGCGGCAGAGGGCGAGCGGAGACGTGTGTGTGCGCGCGTTGGAGAAGGAAGGCCGAGTCGAGCCAGAAAATGGGGGCGCCGCCCTATTGGGGTCACCGGAACAGCAACTGCGGTGAGGTTCTGCGGCGGCGCGCAGTGGTACTCGACGCGAGCACGAGCTAGAGAGGGAGAGAGACAGTGGGGAGGTCCAGGAGGACCGGTGGCTCACCCTGAGCGCGTCAGAGACGTCGTTGAGGACGGAGGGAGACGGTCGGTGCCGGAATCGTCCATAGCGACGGCGGCCGGAGCTCGGTAAGGAGGCCTCGATTGTTTGAATGTGAGCGCGCTGGCTCGATTCCGTTGGGGAAGAAGCTCCAGGGGACGAGGTGGTGACTCCAGCATCCTCGGCTACGGCCGGGGAGGACTAGAGCGGTGGAGCACATCGGCTACTGGTGGTTAGGGTTTCGGGTCTACACGAACGGGGCAAGAGAGAGCTCCAGAGAGAGATGGAGTGACCAGGGGAGGGAGAGAGAAACGTGCAGGCTGTTCCTTATCTTCTCCAGGGGCGGCGGCACGAATCCTGGCGCGGCGGGAATCGCAAGTCCGGCGAGCGGCGGGGGCGCCGCGCACAGGTGCTTGCGATCGAGGAAGACAACGAGAGCAGGGGGCGAAGCGGTACGGGCCCTGGCTGGGCTGGCTTGGGCCGCTGTTGGGCCTAGCTGCTGCTCGCGTGCAGAGAAAAGGGAAAGGAAGATATGGGCTCCTCCCAGGGAGTAGGACTCTGTTTTTATTTTGCAAAATCCTTTTCTTTTTTCTGATTTCAAAATCTGTTTGTATTTCTATTTTGAATATGTTTTTGAATTATTTCAGAAGTACCAGAGGGTTTTATAAAGTATATAAAATATTTATGAACCCTTTTTAATCCATTTGGGCTCCAATAATTTTGGGGGTTTTCAAAATTCAAACCATTTGAATATGTTTCAAATTGAGAGGAAGATTAGTATTTAGGGTTTGATTTATTTTTCTTCAATGCACAATTTAAATGATGATGCTCATTAGTGCACAAACAAACCCTAAGTAGTGATTAGCTAATAATGGGGTGTTACAAGCTACTCCCATAGGGAGCGCTGGTCGCACACCCTATGAAGTCTTCGACTGCGATCCTTCAGATCCAAATGCAAAAACTTTTTGGCAACTTTGCCCTAACCAACGGTAAGTGAGAATCATCCTCCTTGGCCACCCGAAACACTTCCGCGGTGATAACATTTCAGATGTTGTGTCTATGAAACAAAGATAAGACCTGCGAATATCATCTAATGACCTGGAAACACACCTGACTATGCTCTGGCAGTAAAAAAATGTGTCAATAGGCACAATGAAAATCCTGACGGACGCGTTGGGTATATCACTCCAAACCTACTGGGATTCGACTCCTGTAAGACCTCAATGGCCTGAGTCGAATTACGCCAGCATCCGTTCTAGATTCGAGTCGAGGGACTCAAATCTAAAGAAGATCATGTTGTTTTGTCCAAAGACAGTTAACTGGCCCTGAGCCGTCAGGAGAGTCAGGCACACGCATCAACAATCCCTATGAACTAAAGTCATTTTTTCTCTTATGAACAGAAACAGCTGCACCCGAAAGATTGAAGAGTCCTCAGCCGAATCTACGATTTGACTGAACTCTCGGGGCGACTAATGGCCTGCGGGTACACGACATTAGTATACCTGGTCCAGCCCAAGTAAGGCCCACAAGAATATACGTGACCTGTGGAAATTTTCGGATGGCCCAAGCCCATGGCGTCTTCAGATCCTTAGAGGGCAAGACTAGAGTAGAGAGAATATTCAAAGGGGCAAACCCTAACTTGTAACCGACTCGATCTGTGCCCGAGACCTTCCTATATCTATATAAAGGATAGGAGGGCACGACGAGGAAGGCAACTTCTCACCGCATACACACCTCCATGCTAGATTGCATCTGCGCATGTAAGATCCCACCTTTATAAAGGTAAAGATCCCTGTGATTGCAAAGCTAGTCCCTGGATCAATGCTAGCATCCACAGTTTAAGATGAAGTACACAGATACAAAGGTCATTATTACGTTTCATTCCAGAGACAAACACAGTCTTTTACAACTCCATGGCCACAGGCCTAATACAAGAGTTCAAATATAGAATAAGATAAATAAGTCTTCATCTTCATGTGCCACAGGCAAGCATGTTGAGTGTAGACTCATAACCCCTAATCATCATCAGAGTAACCTGCAACATCACAAGTTACAGCCATAGTGGGTCAATACATTGGAATAGTGTTGGCAAGTGATACCTTTGTAGAATATTAGCATCTATAATCTACATGAATTTGCCGAAGTGTAGCATAGGCTTGCTTTGATCAAAATAGGTTTTACCTATCAGTTGAAAACACTAGGTTTTTCTTTGACAAAACTTTCCCAAGGAACCACCAATAGAAATTGGTGAACCTTCACCCTTGTTCAACCACAAGTTTTAACTTAGAAAATTGGGATGATGAGATTCTTGATAGCTTCCATGTCTTGATGCTCAAGTTGTCCAATACCAGGGACATGGCTAAGTACTTAGATTCTTCCATCTGCAGAGGTTGTGCACTTTCCCCACAAGACTTGGTTTCACCAAGAGAGGACCTTTCAGAAGCCTTCCCTTAGACCAAATGGACGCGCTCCAAACCTATCATCCCACTACCACCAACTGTCCAAATGGCTAAGTTATTGCAACCTATATGATCCAGGAAGAGCCCATAATGCCATGTGGCTGAACTAGAAGCTTCTTAACATTTGGCATCTCAAATCCCTTTGTTCCTGGGTGGCTTTCCACAAGTGAGATACACAAGGTAAACCATATACATGGGCCTTGTGTAACCACTCAACACAAACCATTCTTTCCATTCCACCCAGGTGTTTCATTCACTTAGTTGTTTTATTAAGCAAAATCACAAGTCCAAAGACTTAGATATATTTTCATATAGCATGAATATATAACCACCCTTGGTTGCTACTAGCTAGGATAAGCACGGAAATGGTAAGCATCTTAACTTAGAGAAATTTCTAACAATTCTACAACTACTAGGATTTCCCAAGCTTAGCATATAGATAACTTATTAAAATATTCGTGCAAGTCCTATACAAAATATTTCTAGTGCATAGTTGAAAACCATAGGAATAAAATCATTAAGCACCACTTTCCTTGGTAGTTTGGGGAGTAGCAACAATCTTCACAATCACAATCACTATTTGCACCAAAATCTACACATAAAATAGTGGCACCCAAAATCACATATAAAATATATACAAACAAAAATATATGAATGCATGCAAAAATGCCATGTGATGATTTCCTACACCAAACAAGACAAGTATACAGTACTTAATCATAATCAAGTCCAAAGCAAACTAAATAAACTTTATTTGATCAACAAATCATTTTTCAAATAATTACTATACACAAATTATGCCTACAAATGTTTCTATAAAATCAACCATTTTTACAGAGTCAAAACATTAAAAACATTGCATAAACAGAAAGGATTTTCTCTCCTGATTCCAATGATATAATTTTTTTAAAATTTGAACGTGGGAATCAAAAGATATGAATTTTACAAGTTTGAATCACTAATAGATCTAAATTCTGTTTTTAAAACAAAGAACTAGCCACGCGGCGCTCTCTGATTGGTTGATGCCGATTCGCGCGGATCGGCTAACGTGGACCGCTAGATCTAATTTAAATCGCACGGTCAGATCTGCTCCGTACCGCTTCGCTACAGATCAATTTCTAATCGCTGGATCCAGATCCTACGGCCACGAATCAAACGACCACAGACGGGCGGCACTAGAGGCAGCGATGCGGCGGCGCGGCTCTGTCAGAGATGTTGCTGGCGATTCAGATCGTGCGGGGAGGGGTGGAGGTGGTTACCGTGTTCGCGGGGCTGCAGTGAAGCTCAAGGCGGTCAAGGGAGGGACAGGGACGCTCGAATCTGGCTGCTATTGCTCGCCGGAGTGGAGCATGTCGTCGGGCAAGCTCTGGCATCGTCGGGGCTAGGTTCTGGTGCGCGCTAAGACAAACCAGAGACGCTGTTAGATGCGCACAAGTCTAGCGAACAAGTGAGTATCCAGAAGAGAGGAAGGGGTGGTCGGGAACTACCAGGAGGGGTCGCCGGAGTTGTGCCGAGCTTCGGTTGCTTCCAGAGGTAGACGGTGACGACGCTCTAGGACGATACAGAGAAAAAGGAAGGCATGAGAAGATGCGCAAGGACATGTTGATCATGCTCGCATGAAACGTAGACAGGGGGCGGACGGTGCTCACCTGAATCGGTCGCCGGAGGTCGTCGGTGCTGCGGGGTTCTGAGCTCGATTGCGCGCATCCTGGTGGCGAGGTGAGTGTGCTGAGCGAGGGGAAAGATGCGGGGTGAGGAGAGGGTCTTATAGCCGGAGCAGGGGCGAGAATCTCGCGAGGAAACGCCGGCAATTAAGCCTGCATCAATCGCGACAATAATGGAGTAAACGGCGGCGTCGACGGTGTCGTGGGGGTGCGTGGCTCGGGGACGACGCTCGCGTGGCATTTGGGTCCACCAGTCAGTGAGCGCTGGGTAGGTCTGTGCCGCGTGAGAGAAAGAGGGAAAAACCTCGGGTGGGATTAGTGGGCTAGGTCTGCTGCTGGGCTGAAAGTCTGGCGCCAGCCCTTTTCCATTTCTTATCTCCTTTTACTTTTCTAATTTGATTTTCAGGAAACCTTTTTCATATGAATTCAAAATCATTTGAATTCCAAACCTTTCTAGCCTTTTATAAAATGAACCTTGTATAATTTTGATTATAAAATCATGCTGTCTTGTTGGACTAGCATGGTCCTTTGAAGATTTTTAAAAATAACAGTGCCTTAGCACATGGTTTGCTGAAGATTTGAAAATGGTTTTAAAACCATATTTGTTTTGGAAATTTTTGTCCAAGCTTTAAAACTTAACCAATCCAACCTAAGGGCAAACAAAACTTGGTTTAAAACAATTATTCTCTCACTTGAGAGTGGCATTGGATGAAAGCTTGCTCACATGAAATTATAGCACTCAGTGCTACTATTTTCTTGAAATGAGTATGAAATTGATCCCTAAATGATATGCATGCATGAATGATATGCAATCTTTGAAAACATGATTTTAGGGATGTTACAAATTTAACCCCCTTAAGGTGAATATCGCCCTCGAGATTCGGGTTGGCTAGCAAATAGGTGAGGGTGGTCTTTCCGAAGATCATCTTCTCTTTCCCATGTTGCTTCTTCTTCGGAATGATGGTTCCATTGAACTTTGCGGAATTTGATAGTCTTAGTCCGAGTAACTCTTTCTGCAGTCTCAAGAATCTTGATAGGTTTTTCCTCATAAGTGAGATGACTTTCCAATTGGACTTTCTCCAATGGTATAGTATCCTTCAAGGAAGTCTCTTCCATCTCTGGATGGCATTTCTTAAGCTGACTCACATGAAACACATTGTGAACGCCAGACAATGATTCTTGCAATTCAATCTCATAAGATACTTCTCCTTTATGACTTGGAATCTTGAATGGTCCAACATATCTTGGGCCCAATTTTCCTTGACTCCAAACCTCTTCACTCCACGAAGTGGTGACACTCTAAGATAAGCTCTATCACCCACTTCATAGGTGACTTCTCTATGCTTAGGATCTGCGTAGCTCTTTTGTCGAGATTGTGCTATCTTCAATCTGTCCTTAACTAGCTTGACTTTCTCTTCAGCCTCTTTGATTAGTTCTGGTCCAAACAAACTTCTTTCTCCCACACCATTCCATAGCAATGGGGTGGTACACTTTCTCCTATAGAGAAACTCAAATGGTGCCATCTCAATACTGTCTTGATAGCTGTTATTGTAAGAGAATTCTGCGTAAGGCAGACTTTCATCCCAACTGGCTCCATAGTCTAGGGCACATGCTATCAACATATCTTCAAGAATCTGGTTGGTCCTTTCCGTTTGTCCATCAGTCTGAGGATGAAAAGCAGGGCTGAATTCCAACCTCGTTCCCAATGACTCATGTAGTTGCCTCCAAAAATGAGAAGTGAATTGAGTTCCCCTATTAGACACAATACTCTTGGGTGCTCCATGTAGACATACAATTCTACTCATATAGATCTTGGCTAACTTGGCACTTGTGTAGGTTGTCTTCACGGGTATAAAATGAGCCACTTTAGTTAAGCGATCCACTACTACCCAAATAGAATCATATCCTGACCGGGTCCTTGGCAATCCGGTAATGAAATCCATGCCAATCTAATCCCACTTCCAATCAGGAATAGGTAGTGGTTGTAACAATCCTGCTGGTTTCTGATGTTCCGCTTTCACTCTACTACATACAGCAATATGTTCGGCAATGTCCTTCTTGAGATTATTCCACCAAAATATTTCTTTCATATCCACGTACATTTTGGTGTTACCCGGATGAATGGAATATGGTGAGTTATGTGCTTATTGAAAAATCAGTTTCCGAAGCTCCGGATCTTGTGGAACACAGATACGTTTTCCATACCATAAAGTACCCTGTTCGTCTTCACGAAATCCTTTGGCTTTCCCTTTGCCAATCTTTTCCTTAATCTCCTCAATTTCCTTATTTGTCCTTTGGTCTTCTTTGATTTTGTCCAACAAAGTGGGTTGAACATCCAATGACATGAGATGTCCTTCAGGTACAATCTCCAATCTGAGATCTCTAAATTGGGCACGCAGATCATCTGGCAACTCTCCCTTTGTAAGGCCATTCACAAAAACCTTATGGCTTAGAGCATCCGCTAAAATATTTGCTTTACCGGGGTGGTATTGCAAACTCAAGTCATAGTCCTTGATGAGTTCTAGCCATCTTCTTTGTCTCATGTTGATTTCTTTCTGGGTGAAGATATACTTCAAACTTTTGTGATCTGTGAACACTTCACATCGCTTTCCCAAAAGGTAGTGTCTCCATGTTTTGACTGCATGGACAACAGAGGCTAACTCTAAATCATGAGTAGGGTAATTTACTTCATGAGTTTTAGTTGTCTCGAGGCATAAGCCACAACTTTCGCTTCTTGCATTAGTACTGCACCCAATCCATGATGAGATGCATCACAATACACTTGGAAATCCTTCTCCAAATCTGGCAGACACAAGACTGGTGCTGTCACTAGTCTCTTCTTTAATTCTTGGAAACTGAGTTCACATCCTTCAGACCAAGCAAATTTCTTGTCTTTCTTTAGTAACTCTGTCATTGGCTTAGCTATCTTGGAGAAATTCTCAATGAACCTTCTGTAGTATCCTGCCAAGCAAAGGAAACTACGAACCTCTTTCACTGACTTAGGAGATTCCCATTCAGTTACAGCTGAAACTTTAGCAGGATCAACTGCTACACCGTCTCCTGACACAACGTGTCCAAGAAATCCAACTTCATTCAACCAAAACTCACACTTGCTGGATTTGGCATACAGATTATGCTCCCTAAGCTTCTCAAGTATCAAACGCAAATGTCCTTCATGCTCTTCTTGATGGTCACGTTATTGAGTGAATGGTAATCTATGCATAGCCTTTGACTTCTATCTTTATTTTCCACAAACAAAACTGGTGCTCCCCAAGATGAAGAACTTGGTTGGATAAAACCTTTCTGCAACTGTTCTCCAAGTTGTTTCTTGAGTTCTTTCAGTTCATCAACTGACATCTTGTACGGTCTCTTTGCTATTGGTTCAGATCCTGGTAGCAAGTCAATAAGAAACTCCACATCTATATCTGGTGGCATTCCCGGCAATTCTTCCGGAAACACATCAGGATATTCACTCACAATAGGCACACTGTCTATGCTAACCCCCTTAAGAGAATTTATCTTACTCCTTTTTGATTCAAAGTTGGTTTTGAATCTGATCCTTTTGTTTTCTGGAGTTGTGAGTGAGACAGTATGGTTGGCACAATCTAGCACTCCCTTGTGCTTAGTCATCCAGTCCATTCCCAAAATGACATCCAATCCTTGGGAGTTTAGGATTATCAGATTAACGGGAAACTTATACTTCCCAAACTCTATGACTAGATCATGACATCCTGAGTTCACTATCATTTCTCCGCCAGGAGAACTTACTTTTATAGGACACCCAATAGTTTCTACCGATAGTTCATTTCTTTCAACAAATGCTCTTGATATGAATGGATGAGATGCACCAATATCAAAGAGAACAAATGCTGGAACAGAATTGAGTTTGAACTTACCAGCAACAGCATCAGGTTCCTCATAGATCTCTTCCACATTGATGTGGTTCACCTGTCCCATTTAAAAAGGGTTAGGCTTGTTGGGTCCTTCAACTTTCTTTTCTGGGCATTCATTTGCATAATGCCCCATCTTCTTGCACTTGAAACATTCAACCTGACTAAGATCCTTCTTGACAGGCTGGCTTCCACTACCACTTCCACTTCCATTGTGGTGGCTCTTATATCCACTCTTGTGATTTTTGTACTTGTCATTGTCATGACTACTGTGGTGCTTGTTGTCATGATGACGGTTGTGGTTGTGGTGTTTGATGTACTTTCCATGCTTGTGGGATCCAGAATTCGCACTATCATCATAATGGGAACGCTTGTGAGACGATCCCGAGATGTGCTTGTCCGAGTGCTTCCTCTTCCTGCTTTCAACCCGTTTCATTTTGCTCTCCAAAATAGCAGCCTTGTCACAAAGAGACTGATAAGTGGGGACATAGGCCACAGATAGCTGCAGGTTCAGTTCATCATTCAATCCTTCGAGGAACTTCTCCTTCCTCTTAGCATCAGTGTCAACTTCATCCGGTGCATAACACGCCAGATTGTTAAACTCCTCAATATATTCAGCCACGCTGCGGTGGCGCTGCTTCAAGTTGTGAAATTCCTTTTTCTTCAAACTCATCACTCCGGATGAGATGTGAGCAGTACGTAAACCATCTTCAAAGATAGCCCATGTCACATACTCAATGGGAGGGGTGATCTGGAAGTTATCCCACCAAGTAGCTGCTGGTCCTTCCAACAAGTGTGCTGCGAACCTGACTTTCTCCTCATCAGTACAACCAACAGTTACCAAGTCCTTATTCACTGAGCATATCCAATCATTGGCCACCATGGGATTAGTAGTTCCTGAGAACTTTGCTGGCCTCAGTCTTAAGAATCTGGTAAGCATGTCAAAACCCGGTGGGTTGTTCTGATTGTTGTTGTTATTATTGTTGTTGTTGTTGTTGTTGTTGTTGTTGTTGTTGTTGTTGTTGTTGTTGTTGTTGTTGTTGTTCTGATTCTGTATGAACGTGGTCATCATTTGGATCAGCTGCGTCTGAGCTGTAATCATTTGCTGGATCTCGGGGGTGATATTGTTGTTGTTGTTAGGGTTGGGATTGGCACGTCGAGGAGGCATCTGTGGTTTTCAATAAGGATAAGAATGATATATCCATATATGCTTAACATGCACAATACATAGAAAATCACCAAGCATGCATCAAAATAACAAAAGTTCAACAACATAAACAACAAGTTTTGAAAAGTAAACACACCAAAACAAGACATCCACATGTTGGATGGTCATTGTGACTCAATAATCAAAAGCATGGTAAATAAAAGGTAAATGAGTAGTCCTCACTACTCCTCTGCATCAACCTCCTCATCAACAAGTGTAAGACCTGCATTCTCCATAGCGGTCTTGTATTCCTCGACATTGGTAGTCAAGGCCTCTATTTTGGCTTTGAGAGCCCTCTTCTGTGAACGAAGTCTCTCAATCACCACCTACTGATGCTCGAGTTCAAAGTCCTTGGCCTCTAGTTATGTAGTCATGTCTCGAATCCTCTTGTTCCTATCTTGGACTCTTTTCTCTTGACTCTTGAACTTTCTATCCTGACTCTCAAACTTGGCCTCCATTTCTTTGACTATCTCATCTTGCTCCGCAAAGAGCTTGTCCTTCTCACGAAGCTGCACCTGGAGTTCGTCATTGCTAAGCATGACGTTGGTCCTATCAGTATCTAGGTGCCTAAGAAGAACCTCTAAGTCCTGGAGGTATAGACAAATCGGCTCTGCCGTCTCTCTAGCAGTATCCTCGAAGTCAATGGCGTCACCATCCTCATCATGTCTACCGAAGGCGTGGAAGTGAGTACCTCTAATCTCCCGAGAGTGTCTCCCTAGCAAACGTCCAAGAAAATCCTGCATGACTACCTCTAGGCCTCTCTCCTTGTCATCATGCATGAGCTTGAAGGTGATGGCCTCCGTGGCTGGCTCAGTCTAGCGTCCTGGCTGAGTAACCTTGAAGCCCCAAAGGTCCTTCTTCTCGAACTTGGTGTGGGGAAGCATCATGATGGTAGGAAGTGGGAGATTGAGCAATCTAGTGAGCTCAATAAGATGAGTGCCTAAACGAGTTCCCTTGAACTCTTCAGCCATGCTGATAGTAACATTAGGCATCTATTTTATAAGATAGAAGAAGTTAGAATCAACACAATTAAAGATAAATTGCAAGACAAGGCATCACATGCATATTTTTGGAAATCAAAACACACAAGTCATGGCATACATATAACCATTACAAGCATCCAAGGTTCAACTTATTTTAAACAACATTTGGGAAATAAAATGAAAGTGTGGTGGTCCAACTAACGAAGTACGTTACAATCCTATCTCACTTGCCAAGTTGGCTAACAGGGCATCCCTAGAGGAAATCTGTCGATCCTGATAACATGACTCCATTGCTAAGTCTATGATGTCC
The DNA here is from genome assembly GCA_916181665.1 of Avena sativa. NCBI lineage: Eukaryota > Viridiplantae > Streptophyta > Magnoliopsida > Poales > Poaceae > Avena > Avena sativa. Next base: position 384,729,403 of record OV702282.1, read on the forward strand.
TCTCTTAAATGTTGGTTGGTAGCCTCTAACTCCTGGGTATGCTTCTTTTCTTCCCTAAGGTCATTCCGAGTGTTGAGCATTCTGCACTTGATTCTATCACCAAGTTCTTTGATGGCCTTCCAAGCTGCATCCCTTGCTGAATCTGTAAGATCCCTCCTTTGTAAAGGAAAAGGATCCCTATGATTGCAATGCTAGTCCCTGGATCATTTCTAGCATCCACAGTTTAAGATGAAGTACACAGATACAAAGGTCATTTATTACATCCATTCCAGAGATAAAACATAGTCTTTTACAACTCAGGGCCATAGGCCTAATACAAGAGTTTTGGAATAAGTAAATAAACATAAGTCTTCATCTTCATGTGCCACAGGCAAGCATGTTGAGTGTAGACACATGACACCTAATCATCATCGGAGTAACCTGCAACATCACAAGTTACAGCCACAGTGGGTCAATACTTTGGAATAGTATTGGCAAGTGATACCTTAGTAAATTTTTAAGTGGACTATATTACTATATGCAATTTGGCTAAGTGTAGCTTGGCTTGCTTTGCTCAAAATAGGTTTTTCTTATTAGTTGAAATCACTAAGTTTTTCTTTGTCAAAAACTTTCCCAAGAAACCACCAATAGACATTGGGGTCCTTCACCCTTGTTCACCCACAAGTTTTACTTAGAAGTTGGAGTGATGAGATTATTGTAGCTTCCATGTCTTGATGCTCAATTTGTCCATTGCCATGGACTTGGCTAAGTACTTAGATTTTCCATCTGCAGAGGTTGTGCACTTTCCCCACCAGACTTGGTTTCCCAAGACATGACCTTTCAGAAGCCTTCCCTTAGCCAAATGGACGCGTTCCAACCTATCATCCCACTACCACCAACTGTCCAAATGACTAAGTTCTAGCAACCTATATGATCAAGGCAGAGCCCATATTGCCAAGTGGTTGCACTATAAGCTTCTCAACACTTGGCCTCCAAATCCCTTTGTGCCTGGGTGGCATACCACAAGTGTGATACACAAGGTAAACCATGTCCATGGGCCTTGTGTAACCACTCAACCAAAAACCACCATTCAAGTCCCATTCCACCCAGGAGGTTCATTGACTTAGTTGTTTTATTAAGAAAAACATAAGTCCAAAAGACTTAGAAATATTTTCATCATAGCATGTATATACTTTACCAACCCTTGTTTTCTACTAGCTAGGCTAAGCATGGCATAGTAACTTAACTTAGGAAATTCCCTAGCAATTCTACCATTCTACAACTACTTAGGATTTCCCAACATAGCATTTGGCAAAATAGTAACAACATGCAAGACTTAGCAAAATATTTCTAATGCTTGAAAAATATAGGGATGGAAATATTCATGAAGTACCACTTGCCTTGGTAATGGGGAGAGTAGCACTCTTCACAATCACAGTCACTAGCAAAATCTACACAAAGATTTGTAGCACAAAATTACACATAATTCATATACAAACAAAAATATGAATGCATGCATGAAAGAAAATGCTAAGTAATGATTTTTTAAAAACTCCACCAAGCAAGTGCATGATACAGAAACATAACCAAGTCAAAAAGCTTGCTAACTAAACTTATTTAGCACTAAAACCATTTGCTAAACAAATTCTAAACTCAAAATGGTCCTAAATATGTTTCTGCATAAAAAGTTATTTTAACAGAAACTTTTTGTTAAATACATTGCAGATTCAGAAAGGGCTTGGCTCACTGATTCCAACGGTATAAAATTTGCAAAAAATCTAACGTGGGAATCAAAAGTTATAGCCATTTGAAATTTGGATCTAAATCTGATTTTAAAATCTATTTTAATTCAAACCCTAGCCACGCGTCATGATTCTATTGGCGCGTACTGGTTCGCTCCGGATCACGCTCGCGAGCCGTAGGATCTATTTAAAACGCACGGTCCAGATCTAGCATAACGGTTCGATTAGTGATTCTATCGTAAGCGTTGGATCTAGATCCAACGGCGCTCGAGCATGCGACCATGTTCTGGCAGCGCGCGGCGTCAGCGAGCATCGGAGCGCTAAGTCAGCGGCGGCGCTGGCGTTCTAGGTCGTGCGCGAGAGGGAGAAGGATCTTACCAGAACCGCGGTGGCGTGCTGAAGCTCAACGTGGCGCTGGTTTGCGGAGGGGCGCACGGGAATGGTCTCTGGAGCTCGTCGGAGTTGCGGGCGGCGTCGGTCGCTTGCAGACGTGGTCACTGGCGAGGTTTGGCGTCGCCCTAGCACGAACCAGAGGGGTCAGGAGTTGCGCAACACGCAGGCGAACAATCTCGCGTGAAGGAGGGGGCAAGGGGCGCTCGGATTTTACCTTAATTGGTCGCCGGAGTCTGTCGCCGGCGCAGGTGGTTTCGGTCGTGAACGGAGACGACGACCTGGGTCACGAGCAGGCAAAAGGAAGGCGTCAGCGTATGCGCAAGATCAAGCTGGGCATCTGTCACATCCCAAGATTTTCCAAATCTTGTAATGTGAAAATAAATGAATAAAATAAAACTTTGTTTGATTTTCAAGGCCAGAAGAAACTTTTTGAATCCAATTGGAAACCTCCAAACCTTTCTGGTCAAACAAATCCTAAAGGGATTTGAAAAGTTAAACAATTAATAAAGAAAATATATTAAATATTTAAAATTACTATTTTGGATCTTTTAATAAAAGGATTTAGTTTTCAAAGGAAAAGATAGATTTATAAATAAGGATTATTTTATATAGCCAAATTAAACCTTAGCCAATATTTGAATTAAAATGTTTTGTTTTGATTAAAAATAGCAAAGGTTTATTTAAATAAATAATAAGGATTTAATATCCAAATTTTATTTAAATAAAAGGTTTTACCATTTTGAGTTAAAACATCAAAAAACTTATTAAATTATTTTAAATAAGTTTTCCAAATATTTTATATTCTCAAATAATAAAACCTACTGAAGTGTTTTGGTTTTATATTAGATTTCAAAATAAATATTTTAATAAAACAAATTCTATTTTGATTTTATAATGAAGGTCTATTAATTAATTATGGACCCTAAAATAAAAGGTTATTTTGTTTTAAAAACAAGTTTCCAAGTATTCATTATTTCCAAATAAAACCTACTGAATGGTTTTGGTACTATTTTAGTTTTAAAAATAAATATTCTAATAAAACAAATCTTATTTGAAGTAAATGAATAAGGCCCATTTTATTTAATTGTTAATGGACCTAAAATAAAATGTTATTTTATTTTAAACAAGTATTTCAAGTATCTTATATTTTCAAATAAAACCTACTGATTTGGATTTGAAAGTGTTTGGATTTGAAATGAGGATTTTATTAAATAAATAAACCATGTTAAATAAATAAAGGTCCATTTCATTTAATTAAAGAATGGATCAATAAAATTATTATTTTATTTTATTTTATTTTGGGCTTTTGTCCATGTTACTGAACAGAACTAATTTCAATATTACAAAGTTTGGGTGTTGTTTGAATTGATTTGAACCTTGTTTGATTGTTTTGAAATTTAAAACAGGAAATAGAAATAGAAAAGGAAAAAGAAATCAGAAGGAAAAAAATATATGAAATGGACCTGACCCAACTGGCCAAGCCCAACTGCCCCAGCCCAACAGACCACTCGCAGCCCACCTCCTCTTATTCCTCGAACCGTTTTTCTCACTCAGTCTCGCGCCCGCTAAGCAGCTGACGGGTGGACCTCCCTCACACTTCCTTTTCCACTGACCACAGGACCCCACCGCCACGTCCCTCTTCTTCCCCACCCGCAGACGACGCCCACCCCTCGCCGGCCGTTGCAGGCGGAATAACTCCGGCGTAATACGTCTTAATCACGCAATGAAGCTGCCCCTTGACCACGCAGGATAAATCGCCTGCCTCCCCTCTTCTGTTTCCCCTAGACACCCCTCCTCGACACGCCCCCAGGCCGCCTCAATTCCTCCCCGAGCACCCTTGTCACCCAACGACTTCCCCGGCCGATTCCGGCTGCCCCTCGCCGCCCCTTGCCTCCTCGGCCATGCTCTCGTGATCCCCACCTCCTGGCGATCATCCCCGTAGCGCCAGCTCGCCCCCGAGCACCCCAGAGTGTCGGCAACGTCTCCACCTGTACGCCACCGACGACCCCGCAACTCCGGTGAGCTCTAGCACTCGACTCCGTGCGCGCCTTGATCAGTAAATCATGCCATTTGATTAGTCTGCGTCTTCCGCATCTCCAGGTGCTCGCCAAACACTCGCGCGTGGCCTGCAACCTCGCCCCTTCGACGACTGACCACGCTCGAGACGCAGCTCCACTCCGGCGAGCAATCAAACCCACACCAGAGCGCCCCTCGTCAAACCATCGGCACGTTGAGCATCGCCGTGACCTCCAGAACCTGGTGAGCCCCTCCTTCCTCTCCCTCTCTTCCTAGAATAGCCGGACCGCCACTGCCTGGTCGTCGCCGACGCGCGCAGCCGCCGAGCGCCGCTAGACTTTGGCAAGCGTGTTAGTGACCGTAGGATCTGGATTTGACGGATACGATAGAATGTTAGCGAAGGGGTAAGTGATGATTCTGAGCCGCACGATCGGACTTGATCCAACGCGCCGGAATAATCCAATCCAGACGAAACGGTATGGGCGAATGAGATTAAGACGCGTGGCACCAGACGTTTGAGAATAGAGTTTGAAATCAGATTTAAATGCCATTTTCAAACCTCTGTAACTTTCAAACCACACGTCCAAAAATTACAAATTTTATATCAATGGATTCAGTGGAACAATCCCTAGCCAACTGTGGAATTAGTTTAGCAAATAGTATTTGTTAGTTTGCTTGTTTTTGCAGATTCTTTTGTGAGCTTGTTTAGAGTATAAAAATTGTTTAAAATTGATTTTAGGGTTAAAACTTTTGCAAAATGGTTTGTTGTGACCTTACTGACCCTAGGAACTAACCCTTGGTGTTAAAAATGATTTTGGAAAGATTTAGGTTGGATTACTTGACTTAGCCATTTTCTAGCCAAATAAAAAGAATGGTTTTTGTTATAAAAATGTTTATGGAAAGAAAACTTTAAGAAAATGGTTTGATCAAACCCACTGACCCAAAACACCAAGTTTTGCAAATTAGCAACTCATTTGGTGAACAACTTAAGAGTTTTGCCTTGATAAAAACATTTTTCACCACATGAAATGATGAATGGATTTTAAAAATGGTTTATGGATAAAACCCATTTGCAAATGACTTTGCCATTTTGGTAAATGACCAATTTGGAACTTACAAAGTTTAGAAGCCTGGTGGAGACCATCCTTGCAATAGAACCAACCTTTGGATGCTTATGCATGACTTAGAATCCATTACTTTGTGTGTGAAAAATTGTTTGTTTGACTTTGGTTTGGAATGAGAATTGAATGTGTGTTTTCTTGATTGACTTGTAGTAAAGTATGAGACTAGCAAGATCAAGGAGTGAACCACCATTGCCTACCAAAAAGGCAAGTGATGCTTCATACCTTTGTCCCATTACTTTCACTATGCATTAGTGATTTTGCTAAGTAAAACTTGCATGGATTTTGCTAAGTATAGACCTTGCTATAAGAAAACCTAGTAGATGAATCCTTAGTAGGATTTTCCTAAGTTAAGATTCCTACTACTATCAAGCTTAGCCTAGCTAATAGAAAACATGGATGGAATATATATTCACACTATGGAAAAATATCTAAGTCTGAGGACTTATGTTTTTGTTTAATAAAACCACTAAGTCAATGAATCCCCTGGGTGGAATGGAAGGATTGGTTTATGTTGAGTGGTTACACAAGACCATGGACTTGGCTTGTGTATCTCACTTGTGGTATGCCACCCAGGAACAAAGAGATTTGAGATGTCAAATGTTGAGAAGCTTCAAGTGCAACCACTTGGCAATATGGGCTCTGCCATGATCATATAGGTTGCAAGAACTTAGCCATATGGACAGTGGGTGGTAGTGTTTGATAGGTTGGAACGCGTCCATTTTGGTCTAAGGGAAGGCTTCTGAAAGATCTTGTCTTGGGAAACCAAGTCTTGTGGGGAAAGTGCACCACCTCTGCAGAGTGTAAAATCTAAGTACTTAGCCATGTCCCTGGTAAAGGACAATTTGAGCATCAAGACATGGAAGCAATCAAGAATCTCATCATTCCAATTTCTAAGTTAAAATCTTGTGGTTTGAACAAGGGTTGTCTGAAATCTTCAATATTTGATTGAGAGATGCCTTGCAAAGGATCTTCAATCTTTGATTGAGAAAAATGATTTTGTCAAAGCAAAAACTTAGTATTTTCAAATGTTAAGGAAAAATCTATTTTGAGCAATGCAAGCCTCAACTCCACTTAGACAAATGCATATAGACAATAGATTCCACTATAAATACCATAGTATCATTTGCCAATACAATTCAAATGTATTGACCCTTTGTGGCTGTAACTTGTATGTTGCAGGTTTGATTATTTTAGTGAAGATTGATTGATTAGGATGACAAAGTCTACAACCAACATCTGCCTGTGGCACTTTGAAGATGAAGGACCCATGCTTATAGTTATTCCGCTGCAATGAAATGTAAATAGCCAAATGAACTATGTAAGATGTAATAAAATTATGTTATTCCTGGTTATAAAGTTATATTATGACCTTTGTTTCTTGATATTACATCTTAACTGTGGATGCTAGCTATTGATCCAGGGACTAGCATTGTAAAACACAGGAGGAATCTACCTTAATAAAGGTTAGGACCTCTACAGATGGTATCAGAGCATTGTGTTGCCTCTAGGATTTGTAAACCCTAGGATTTTACAAAAACCCTTAGAAAAATAGGAGTTGTTTTGTTCCAAAAGCTTATTTACAAAAACACTTGTAAACTCTTTCCTTAACTATTTTGGTTTCAACTCTACTCCTCTTCTACTTCAACTTGATGGAAAAACCTACCCCATGGCCAAAGACTAAACCATGTGCAAAGGACTTCTTCAACTTCTTCAACTCTAATGACTTCAACTTCTTCAACTCTAATGACTTCAACATCTTCAGCATATTCACCAAGGACTTCCAACTTGGATACCACTAAGAACTACAAGTAAGACAAGGAAATCTTGTTCAAGATTTGGAGACTAAGGGAATGCAAAATAAGAAGGAGCCATCAACAAACTTGAAGTATTGTGACCAAGAGTTTTTCTCAAGGAAGCCATGATCTCAAGTAAGAAGAAGCAACCAAAAATGATGAAGAGATCACAAGTGAACCATATAGATGGACCACCATATTTTTAGATAAGTCAAAACACACCAACTTATGTGGTGTAACAAAAATATTTTGTTGCCAAAGTATGTGCTTGAACTTTGTTGTTTGAGTGAAATGTTTGGTTTGTGATTGCATGCACATTGTTTGTGTAAATTGTGATGAGTGTAATTAGAAATGAGTCCTTAGAAATATCTTGCCTATTCTAACCTCCCTTCAACCCAAACATATGACTACTTCAAAAGATTCCAAGGTTGATGACACCAACACCAACCAAGCTGACAGTATGAAAGAGCTCATAGCAACCCAACACCAGTTGAACCAACTGACAGCTCAGTTCATAGCCAACAATAGGGATAAAGATCCAACACTGCAAAAGTTTTTGGAAGAACAATCTCAACTAATGCTTAAGGTGACTAATCAAATGATCAGCATGGAAAAAAACTATCCCAAAAGAGTTTATGACAACAAGGATGACAAATATGTTAATCTAGAATGAACCCAAGCTAGCAATATTTGTAGGGACAAGGATCATACATCCAAGGAGCATGAAGATCAATGCCCCAAGAAGAGAGAAAGATCTCCCACCTATGAAGAACATGAACTAGAAGGACTCCTAGCTTTGGAGAGACCCAAGAAGAAGAAGAAATTCCCCAACCCTAACAAGAAGGATATTACTCAAGTGCAATGTTATAATTGCAAAGAGATAGGACACTATGCCAATGAATGCCCAGAAAAGAAGAAGAACCAAAGAGACAAACAAAAGGCAATGAAACCCAAGGAAAAGAAAGATATTAGCCAAGTGATGTGCAAACACTACAAAGAGTTAGGACATTATGCAAACAACTGTCCAGAAAAGATGAAGCATAAGATAAACCAGCCTATGAGGGATCTCAGCCTTGTCACATGTTTCAAATGCAGGGAACTAGGCCACTATGCCAACAATTGTCCAGAAAGAATGGAGAACAAGTTAAATAAGTCTATGAAGGATCTCAACCTTGGCCCATGAGTCAAGTGTGGAAACCAAAGATAATGCAAAAGTTTACTTAGAGAAGTTTTCCCCAGAATCCCAAGAAGGACAATATGTAATTTTTGTTTGGAAATTTTTAAGGGTGGTAGTACCCTAGTTGTTTGAACCTGCTTGTAACCCTAACCTCCCCAAATCTCGGGACGAGATTTATTTTAAGGGTGGTAGCCTGTCACATCCCAAGATTTTCCAAATCTTGTAATGTGAAAATAAATGAATAAAATAAAACTTCGTTTGATTTTCAAGGCCAGAAGAAACTTTTTGAATCCAATTGGAAACCTCCAAACCTTTCTGGTCAAACAAATCCTAAAGGGATTTGAAAATTTAAACAATTAATAAAGAAAATATATTAAATATTTAAAATTACTATTTTGGATCTTTTAATAAAAGGATTTAGTTTTCAAAGGAAAAGATAGATTTATAAATAAGGATTATTTTATATAGCCAAATTAAACCTTAGCCAATATTTGAATTAAAATGTTTTGTTTTGATTAAAAATAGCAAAGGTTTATTTAAATAAATAATAAGGATTTAATATCCAAATTTTATTTAAATAAAAGGTTTTACCATTTTGAGTTAAAACATCAAAAAACTTATTAAATTATTTTAAATAAGTTTTCCAAATATTTTATATTCTCAAATAATAAAACCTACTGAAGTGTTTTGGTTTTATATTAGATTTCAAAATAAATATTTTAATAAAACAAATTCTATTTTGATTTTATAATGAAGGTCTATTAATTAATTATGGACCCTAAAATAAAAGGTTATTTTGTTTTAAAAACAAGTTTCCAAGTATTCATTATTTCCAAATAAAACCTACTAAATGGTTTTGGTACTATTTTAGTTTTAAAAATAAATATTCTAATAAAACAAATCTTATTTGAAGTAAATGAATAAGGCCCATTTTATTTAATTGTTAATGGACCTAAAATAAAATGTTATTTTATTTTAAACAAGTATTTCAAGTATCTTATATTTTCAAAAAAAACCTACTGATTTGGATTTGAAAGTGTTTGGATTTCAAATGAGGATTTTATTAAATAAATCAAACCATGTTAAATAAATAAAGGTCCATTTTATTTAATTAAAGAATGGATCAATAAAATTATTATTTTATTTTATTTTGGGCTTTTGTCCATGTTACTGAACAGAACTAATTTCAATATTACAAAGTTTGGGTGTTGTTTGAATTGATTTGAACCTTGTTTGATTGTTTTGAAATTTAAAACAGGAAATAGAAATAGAAAAGGAAAAAGAAATCAGAAGGAAAAAAAATATGAAATGGACCTGACCCAACTGGCCAAGCCCAACTGCCCCAGCCCAATAGACCACTCGCAGCCCACCTCCTCTTATTCCTCGAACCGTTTTTCTCACTCAGTCTCGCGCCCGCTAAGCAGCTGACGGGTGGACCTCCCTCACACTTCCTTTTCCACTGACCAGAGGACCCCACCGCCACGTCCCTCTTCTTCCCCACCCGCAGACGACGCCCACCCCTCGCCGGCCGTTGCAGGCGGAATAACTCCGGCGTAATACGTCTTAATCACGCAATGAAGCTGTCCCTTGACCATGCAGGATAAATCGCCTGCCTCCCCTCTTCCATTTCCCCCAGACACCCCTCCTCGACACGCCCCCAGGCCGGCTCAATTCCTCCCCGAGCACCCCTGTCACCCAACGACTTCCCCGGCCGATTCCGGCAGCCCCTCGCCGCCCCTTGCCTCCTCGACCATGCTCTCGTGATCCCCACCTCCTGGCGATCATCCCCGTAGCGCCAGCTCGCCCCCGAGCACCCCAGAGTGTCGGCAACGTCTCCACCTGTACGCCACCGACGACCCCGCAACTCCGGTGAGCTCTAGCACTCGACTCCGTGCGCGCCTTTATCAGTAAATCATGCCATTTGATTAGTCCGCGTCTTCCGCATCTCCAGGTGCTCGCCAAACACTCGCGCGTGGCCTGCAACCTCGCCCCTTCGACGACTGACCACGCCCGAGACGCAGCTCCACTCCGGCGAGCAATCAAACCCACACCAGAGCGCCCCTCGTCAAACCATCGGCACGTTGAGGATCGCCGTGACCTCCAGAACCTGGTGAGCCCCTGCTTCCTCTCCCTCTCTTCCTAGAATAGCCGGACCGCCACTGCCTGGCCGTCGCCGCCGCGCGTAGCCGCCGAGCACCGCCAGACTTTGGCAAGCGTGTTAGTGACCGTAGGATCTGGATCTGACGGATACGATAGAATTTTAGCGAAGGGGTAAGTGATGATTCTGAGCCGCACGATCGGACTTGATCCAACGCGCCGGAATAATCCAATCCAGACAAAACGGTATGGGCGAATGAGATTAAGACGCGTGGCACCAGACGTTTGAGAATAGAGTTTGAAATCAGATTTAAATGCCATTTTCAAACCTCTGTAACTTTCAAACCACACGTCCAAAAATTACAAATTTTATATCAATGGATTCAGTGGAACAAGCCCTAGCCAACTGTGGAATTAGTTTAGCAAATAGTATTTGTTAGTTTGCTTGTTTTTGCAAATTCTTTTGTGAGCTTGTTTAGAGTATAAAAATTGTTTAAAATTGATTTTAGGGTTAAAACTTTTGCAAAATGGTTTGTTGTGACATTAATGACCCTAGGAACCAACCCTTGGTGTTAAAAATGATTTTGGAAAGATTTAGGTTGGATTACTTGACTTAGCCATTTTCTAGCCAAATAAAAAGAATGGTTTTTGTTATAAAAATGTTTATGGAAAGAAAACTTTAAGAAAATGGTTTGATCAAACCCACTGACCCAAAACACCAAGTTTTGCAAATTATCAACTCATTTGGTGAACAACTTAAGAGTTTTGCCTTGATAAAAACATTTTTCACCACATGAAATGATGAATGGATTTTAAAAATGGTTTATGGATAAAGACCATTTGCAAATGACTTTGCCATTTTGGTAAATGACCAATTTGGAACTTACAAAGTTTAGAAGCGTGGTGGAGACCATCCTTGCAATAGAACCAACCTTTGCATGCTTATGCATGACTTAGAATCCATTACTTTGTGTGTGAAAAATTGTTTGTTTGACTTTGGTTTGGAATGAGAATTGAATGTGTGTTTTCTTGATTGACTTGTAGTAAAGTATGAGACTAGCAAGATCAAGGAGTGAACCACCATTCCCTACCAAAAAGGCAAGTGATGCTTCATACCTTTGTCCCATTACTTTCACTATGCATTAGTGATTTTGCTAAGTAAAACTTGCATGGATTTTGCTAAGTATAGACCTTGCTATAAGAAAACCTAGTAGATGAATCCTTAGTAGGATTTTCCTAAGTTAAGATTCCTACTACTATCAAGCTTAGCCTAGCTAATAGAAAACATGGATGGAATATATATTCACACTATGGAAAAATCTCTAAGTCTGAGGACTTATGTTTTTGTTTAATAAAACTGTAGGGGTTCGTAGCATGGAAAACAAAAATTTTCTATCGCATACAAACAAACAAGCCAAGATCTATCTACTAGATTGTAGCAACGAGTCGATGGAATAACTCACCCTCGAAGATTCCAAAGTGTTTAACGAGAGCAGATTCTCGTGGGTGATGTAGTCGTACTCTTTCCGATCTCAAGATCGCGTAGACGATCCTTCCAGCGCCACGTTCCAGCAGCGCTCCCGCAGTCGGTCACACGTTCGGTACTCGACGAAGACCTTCCTCTCCCTTGTTCCAGCAGGCAGCGGAGGTTGTAGCACTCTCCTCGCGATTCCGGCAGCACAACGGCGTGGTACCGGAAGTAGAGGGGAGATCCCGCAGGGCTTCGCCTTAAGCCGGTGCGAGTATGGTGGAGCTTATGAGAGAGGCTATTAGTGGTCTAGTAATTAGACACACCAATTAGAAGGCTCTAATCCGAAGGCTAGTGCAATTAGAAGCTCTAAACCGAAATAGCTCTAAACCGGGGTTTAGATCTAGGGTTTAGTTTAGAGGATAGGAAACTTGTTGTGTGTTGGGTGGGAGCCCTGCCCCTCCTTATATAGGTGGGAGGGGCTGGCCGGCCAAGGGGAGGGAGTGGAGTCCCTCCCCAACTCGGCCTAGGTGGGGCGCCGGCTTGGGGAGGAGGACTCCTCCCTCAAGTCGGTTTCCTCCTCTCCTCCCACTTCCCAAAAACTGCCGTTTGACTTTCAAACTAGCCGTTTGACTTTTTCAATTTAGGATTCAATTTAATCCTTTATTTGGGACAGCAAGAACACTTAGTACATGATGCAATCATTCCAACATGTAATGACACATTCAAGTACCCTTCCCCCTCCGGAGTGCCGGACATTCCGGGACCTTCTAGAATGTTCCCGATGGAAACACCGGAATCATTCCCGAACTCCGAAACGAGACTTTCCTTATATGAATCTTATTCTCCGGACCATTCCGGATCACCTCGTGATATCCCGGATCCCATCCGAGACTCCGAACAACATTCGGTCTCTTTCTCATAATACCATAACTACTCAAACAACGTCGAATCCTTAAGTGTGTCTCCCTACGGTTCGTGAATTATGCGGACATGATCGAGACAATTCTTCGAACAATAACCAATAGAGGAATCTGGAAATTCATATGGCTCCCACATATTTCTACGATTACTTTGCGATCGAATGAACCACTTACATACGATACCAATTTCCCTTTGTCTCACGATATGTTACTTATCCGAGGTTATGATCATCGGTATCTCTGCATACCTAGTTCATCCTCGTTACTGATAAGTACTCTTTTCTCGTTCCCGTGATATGTGATCCCTTGTGACCAAGTCACATGCTTGCAAGCTAATTGGATGACATTTCACCGAGAGGGCCCAGAGAATATCTATCCGTCATGTGGATGGACAAATCCCACTCTTGATCCATGTGTTTCAACCAATACTTTCCGAACACTCAATGCCACCTTTATAACCACCCTGTTACGGTGTGGTGTTTGATGACATCAAAGCACCCATCCAGTAAAGGTGATATGCATGATCTCATGGTCGAAGGAATTAGGTTACTATGTATCAGAAAGCATATAGCAATTGAACTATTGAAATGACTTGATCTTTATGCTACGCTTGTCTATAGGAGTATGTCCACCATATCATTCTCCTAACGATATGATCTTGTTGTTGATAACATCTCAATGTTCATGACAAAGAAACCACATCATCAATCAACCAACAAGCTAGTGAAGTATAGAGGCTATACTAGGGACTTCAAATTAAGTTTACAAATCACACAAGTATTAATGGTTTCCTTGTTAATACTATTATAGCATGAATGTAAACATTTATCATAAACACAAAGATATATAATAATAACTACATTTATTATTACCTCTAGGGCATATCTCCAACAGTCTCCCACTTGCACTAGAGTCATCTAATCTAGATTACATGGTAATATACCGAACACCCATGGCAGTTTGGTGTTGGTCATGTTTTGCCCTCGGGAGAGGTTTAGTCAATGGATCCGCCACATTCAGATCTGTGTGTACTTTGCAAATCTTTATATCCCCATCCTGGATATGTTCTCGAATAGCGTGAAAACGTAGCTTGATATGCTTCAGCTTCTTGTGTGACCTTGGTTCTTGCGCATTGGCTATGGCGCCCATGTTATCACAGTAGATAGACATTGGGTCCAGCGCACTAGGAACCACACCCAGCTCTGTAATGAACTCTTTCATCCATATCGCTTCTTGTGAAGCCTCCGAAGCAGCCATGTATTCCGATTCAGTTGAAGATCTCGCCACAACGCTTTGCTTTGCACTCCTCCAGCTAACTGCTGCACCATTCAAAATAAATACGTATCCAGATTGTGATTTAGAATCATCTGGATCGGTGTTCCAACTAGCATCGGTGTAACCATTAACAACGAGATGTTCATCACCTCCATAAGAAAGAACCATATCCTTAGTTCTTCTCAAGTACTTAAGGATGTTTTTGACCGCTGTCCAATGATCCACTCCTGGATCACTTTGATATCTGCTAGTTAGACTAACAGCATATGCGATGTCGGGTCTAGTACATAGCATGGCATACATTAGAGATCCTATGGCTAAGGCATAGGGAGTCTTACTCATCCTTTCTCTATCTTCTGCCGATGTCGGACATTGATTTTTACTCAAGATCGTATTGGGCAACATGGGCAAGAACCCTTTCTTGCTATCTTCCATTCCAAACCTCTTTAGAACTTTGTCCAAATATGTACTTTGTGACAATGATATTTGGCGTTTCGATCTATCTCTATAAATCTTTATGCCTAATATGTAAGCTGCTTCGCCAAGATCCTTCATTGAAAAACTATTATTCAAATACTCTTTGACACTATTAAGAAGGTCTACATCATTCCCAATCAACAATATGTCATCCACATACAGTATTAAGAATGCTACAGAGCTCCCACTCACTTTCTTGTAAATACAAGCTTCTCCATAAGTTTGTATAAAACCAAAACTTTTGATTACCTTATCAAAACGTTGATTCCAACTTCGGGATGCTTGCTTCAATCCATAGATGGACCGTTGAAGTTTGCATACCTTGTTAGCATCTTTAGGATCGACAAAACCTTTGGGTTGTATCATATACAACTCTTCATCAATGTCTCCATTGAGGAATGCTGTTTTGACATCCATCTGCCATATCTCATAATCATAATATGCAGCGATTGCTAACATAATCCTTACAGACTTTAGCTTCGCTACCGGTGAGAAAGTCTCATCGTAGTCAACTCCTTGAATTTGTCGAAACCCTTTTGCGACAAGTCGAGCTTTATAGACAGTAACATTACCATCAGCATCTGTTTTCTTCTTGAAAATCCATTTGTTCTCGACAGCCTTCCGGCCATCCGGTAAGTCCACCAAAGTCCATACTTGGTTTTCGTACATGGATCCAATCTCGGATTTCATGGCTTCTTGCCATTTATTGGAATCTGGGCTCATCATCGCTTCCTCATATGTCTCGGGGTCATCGGTGTTGTCCACCAACATGACATTCATAACGGAATCATACCAATCTGGAGTGGTACGAGTTCTCGTTGACCTCCGAGGCTCTGTAGCAACTTCAACCGAAGTTTCATGATCACTATCATTAGCTTCCTCTCTTATTGGTGCAGGCACCACAGGAACTTCTTCCGGTGCTGCGCTACTCTCAATTTCGAGAGAAGGTTCGATAACCTCGTCGAGTTCTACTTTCCTTCCAGTCACTTCTTTCGAGAGAAATTCCTTCTCTAGAAAGGATCCATTCTTGGCAACAAAGATTTTGCCTTTGGATCTATGATAGAAGGTATACCCAATAGTTTCCTTCGGGTATCCTATGAAGACGCATTTTTCCGCTTTGGGTTCAAGCTTTGTCCGGCTGTAACTTCTTTACATAGGCTTCGCATCCCCAAACTTTAAGGAACGACAATTTAGGTTTCTTCCCAAACCATAATTCATACGGTGTCGTTTCAACGGATTTAGATGGTGCCCTATTTAAAGTGAATGCGGCTGTTTCTAATGCATAACCCCAAAATGATAGCGGTAAATCTGTAAGTGACATCATAGAACGAACCATATCTAAGAGAGTTCGATTACGACGTTCAGACACACCATTACGCTGTGGTGTTCCCGGCGGTGTCAATTGTGAAAGTATTCCGCACTTCTTTAAATGCTCGCCAAACTCGTAACTTAGATATTCACCTCCACGATCAGAACGTAGAAATTTAATCTTCTTGTTACGTTGATTCTCTACCTCACTTTGAAACTCCTTAAACTTCTCGAAAGTTTCGGACTTATGTTTCATGAAATAGATATACCCATATCTACTCAAGTCATCCGTGAAGGTAAGAACATAACGATAACCACTGCGCGATGCTACACTCATTGGACCACACACATCGGTATGTATGATTTCCAGTAAGTCCGTAGCTCGCTCCATTATACCAGAAAATGGAGTCTTAGTCATTTTACCCATCAGACATGCTTCGCATCTTTCAAGTGATTCAAAATCAAGTGATTCAAGAAGTCCATCGGAATGGAGTTTCTTCATACGCTTCACTCCAATGTGACCAAGACGACAGTGCCACATATAGGTCAAATTATCGCTTGATTTCAAACGTTTAGCCTCAATGTTATTAATATGTGTATTTCTACTATCGAGATTCAATATGAATAGACCATCTATCAAAGGTGCATGTGCATAAAACACATTACTCATATAAATCGAACAACCATTATTCTCGGATTTAAACAAGTAACCGTCTCGCAATAAACAAGATCCTGATATAATGTTCATGCTCAACGCAGGCACTAAATAACAATTATTTAAGTATAAAACTAATCCCGATGGTAGATGAAGAGGTAGCGTGCCGACCGCGATCACATCAACCTTTGATCCGTTTCCCACGCGCATCGTCACCTCGTTCTTCACTAGCTTCCGTTTATTCTGCAGCTCCTGTTTCGAGTTACAAATATGAGCAACCGAACCAGTATCAAATACCCAGGCACTACTACGAGTACTAGTGAGATACACATCAATAACATGTATATCAGATATACCTTTCTTCTTGATGTTGCCGTTCTTCAAATCCGCCAAGTACCTTGGGCAATTCCGCTTCCAGTGACCTTCTCCCTTGCAGTAAAAGCACTCAGTTTCAGGTTTAGGTCCAGCCTTGGTCTTCTTCGTCGGCGTGGTAACTTTCTTACCACCCTTCTTGAAGTGTCCCTTTTGCTTAGACTTGCCTTTCTTGAATTTGGTGGTCTTATTGACCATCAACACTTGGTGCTCTTTCTTGATCTCCACTTCTGCAGATTTTAACATAGCAAATAGTTCTGGCAACTCTTTGTTCATGTTCTGCATGTTGTAGTTCATCACAAAGTTCTTGTAACTTGGTGGTAGTGATTGGAGGATGCGGTAAACTCCCAAAGTATTAGGAATCACTATACCCAAACTTTGAAGTTTATTTGCGTGCCCAGACATCTTAAGCACATGCTCACTGACGGAGCTACCCTCTTCCATCTTGCAGTTAAAGAACTTTTCAGAAGCTTCATAACTTTCAATTGCCGCATGAGTCTCAAAGATTAATTTGAGATCCTCGACAATATCATATGGGTCTGAATTCTCAAACCTTTTCTGAAGCTCCGATTCTAAACCATACAAGATAGCACACTGAACTATGGAGTACTGATTCTTCCGAGCAAGGTAAACATTCTTTACTTCATCGGTAGCATCAGCTGCAGGTGGGTCACCTAGCGGTGCATCCAGCACATAGGTCAAATTACCAGCTGTGAGGACAATCCTCAAATTGCGGAACCAATCCGCGAAGTTGCTTCCATTGTTTTTCAACTTTTCTTTCTCTAGGAACGCATTAAAATTGATGGTAGGGGCTGCCATTGATCTACAACATATTTGCAATAGTTTAGACTAAGTTTATGACAAATTGAGTTCAAATTAATTAATGAAATTAAACTAGGTGAACTCCCACTCAAAACAACATCCCTCACATTGTTTTAGTGATCACACGAACCAAATCCACTACATCAACACCGATCATCACGAGAGCTGATATAGTTTTAATGGCGAACAATCATCATGTTCATCATATCTACTATATGATTCATGCTTTGCCTTTCGGCGATCCGTGTTCCTGAGGCCATGTCTGTACATGCTAGGCTCGTCAAGATCAAACCTTAGCTTCCGCATAAGCAAATCTGGCTTGCTTACGTTGTATTCACCCGCGGAATCAAAGACACCCGATCATCACGTGGTGCTTCGAAGCAGCAAGCTTTGGCAACGGTGCATACTAAGGGTGAACACTCTAGAACTTGAAATTTATGTGCATGAGGGATCATCTTATAATGCTACCGTCGTCTACTAAGCAATACAAGATGCATAAAGGATTAACATCACATGCAATTCATAATATGTGATATGATATGGCCTTTCTTCTTTGTGCTTCCGATCTCCATCTTCAAGCACGAATATGATCTCCATCATCACCGGCATAGCATCAAGGTCAATGACGCTTCTCCATGGTTGTCGTCCACCAGCTTCAACTATTACAACTATTTTGAATAGACACGCAGGTCTTAACAGAATTTAAAGACAACCATATGGCTCCTGCCGGTTGCCAACTTACAATAAGGAACATTGCATACATCAAATATAATCACAATCATGGCCATATCACATCACTGCACACCCCTGCAAAACAAAGTTAGACGCTTCTACTTTCTTTGCATATTTTACGTGGTTTGGGGCTTTCCATAAGTGTCGTTCTAACTTACGAACAAGAACCACAACATTGATACTAGCATTGTTGATCACCCGTTGTAAATTGGATCTTTACTATGCTAGGAGAAACAGGCACCCGCAAAGCCACTTATGCAAAACGAGTTGCATGTCAAGCGTGGAGCAAGTCTCATGAACGATGTCATGTAAGGTTAGCCCGGGCCGCTTCATCCCAACATACCGCAAGATGCAAAGTACACAAAAAGCAATCTACAATAAAAGCATCAACGCCCACAATGACCATTGTGTTCTACTCGTGCAACAGATCTACATATAGACCCGGCTCTGATACCACTGTAGGGGTTCGTAGCATGGAAAACAAAAATTTTCTATCGCATACAAACAAACAAGCCAAGATCTATCTACTAGATTGTAGCAACGAGTCGATGGAATAACTCACCCTCGAAGATTCCAAAGTGTTTAACGAGAGCAGATTCTCGTGGGTGATGTAGTCGTACTCTTTCCGATCTCAAGATCGCGTAGACGATCCTTCCAGCGCCACGTTCCAGCAGCGCTCCCGCAGTCGGTCACACGTTCGGTACTCGACGAAGACCTTCCTCTCCCTGGTTCCAGCAGGCAGCGGAGGTTGTAGCACTCTCCTCGCGATTCCGGCAGCACAACGGCGTGGTACCGGAAGTAGAGGGGAGATCCCGCAGGGCTTCGCCTTAAGCCGGTGCGAGTATGGTGGAGCTTATGAGAGAGGCTATTAGTGGTCTAGTAATTAGACACACCAATTAGAAGGCTCTAATCCGAAGGCTAGTGCAATTAGAAGCTCTAAACCGAAATAGCTCTAAACCGGGGTTTAGATCTAGGGTTTAGTTTAGAGGATAGGAAACTTGTTGTGTGTTGGGTGGGAGCCCTGCCCCTCCTTATATAGGTGGGAGGGGCTGGCCGGCCAAGGGGAGGGAGTGGAGTCCCTCCCCAACTCGGCCTAGGTGGGGCGCCGGCTTGGGGAGGAGGACTCCTCCCTCAAGTCGGTTTCCTCCTCTCCTCCCACTTCCCAAAAACTGCCGTTTGACTTTCAAACTAGCCGTTTGACTTTTTCAATTTAGGATTCAATTTAATCCTTTATTTGGGACAGCAAGAACACTTAGTACATGATGCAATCATTCCAACATGTAATGACACATTCAAGTACCCTTCCCCCTCCGGAGTGCCGGACATTCCGGGACCTTCTAGAATGTTCCCGATGGAAACACCGGAATCATTCCCGAACTCCGAAACGAGACTTTCCTTATATGAATCTTATTCTCCGGACCATTCCGGATCACCTCGTGATATCCCGGATCCCATCCGAGACTCCGAACAACATTCGGTCTCTTTCTCATAATACCATAACTACTCAAACAACGTCGAATCCTTAAGTGTGTCTCCCTACGGTTCGTGAATTATGCGGACATGATCGAGACAATTCTTCGAACAATAACCAATAGAGGAATCTGGAAATTCATATGGCTCCCACATATTTCTACGATTACTTTGCGATCGAATGAACCACTTACATACGATACCAATTTCCCTTTGTCTCACGATATGTTACTTATCCGAGGTTATGATCATCGGTATCTCTGCATACCTAGTTCATCCTCGTTACTGATAAGTACTCTTTTCTCGTTCCCGTGATATGTGATCCCTTGTGACCAAGTCACATGCTTGCAAGCTAATTGGATGACATTTCACCGAGAGGGCCCAGAGAATATCTATCCGTCATGTGGATGGACAAATCCCACTCTTGATCCATGTGTTTCAACCAATACTTTCCGAACACTCAATGCCACCTTTATAACCACCCTGTTACGGTGTGGTGTTTGATGACATCAAAGCACCCATCCAGTAAAGGTGATATGCATGATCTCATGGTCGAAGGAATTAGGTTACTATGTATCAGAAAGCATATAGCAATTGAACTATTGAAATGACTTGATCTTTATGCTACGCTTGTCTATAGGAGTATGTCCACCATATCATTCTCCTAACGATATGATCTTGTTGTTGATAACATCTCAATGTTCATGACAAAGAAACCACATCATCAATCAACCAACAAGCTAGTGAAGTATAGAGGCTATACTAGGGACTTCAAATTAAGTTTACAAATCACACAAGTATTAATGGTTTCCTTGTTAATACTATTATAGCATGAATGTAAACATTTATCATAAACACAAAGATATATAATAATAACTACATTTATTATTACCTCTAGGGCATATCTCCAACAAAAACCACTAAGTCAATGAATCCCCTGGGTGGAATGGAAGGATTGGTTTATGTTGAGTGGTTACATAAGACCATGGACTTGGCTTGTGTATCTCACTTGTGGTATGCCACCCAGGAACAAAGAGATTTGAGATGTCAAATGTTGAGAAGCTTCAAGTGCAACCACTTGGCAATATGGGCTCTGCCATGATCATATAGGTTGCAAGAACTTAGCCATATGGACAGTGGGTGGTAGTGTTTGATAGGTTGGAACGCGTCCATTTTGGTCTAAGGGAAGGCTTCTGAAAGATCTTGTCTTGGGAAACCAAGTCTTGTGGGGAAAGTGCACCACCTCTGCAGAGTGTAAAATCTAAGTACTTAGCCATGTCCCTGGTAAAGGACAATTTGAGCATCAAGACATGGAAGCAATCAAGAATCTCATCATTCCAATTTCTAAGTTAAAATCTTGTGGTTTGAACAAGGGTTGTCTGAAATCTTCAATCTTTGATTGAGAGATGCCTTGCAAAGGATCTTCAATCTTTGATTGAGAAAAATGATTTTGTCAAAGCAAAAACTTAGTATTTTCAAATGTTAAGGAAAAATCTATTTTGAGCAATGCAAGCCTCAAATCCACTTAGCCAAATGCATATAGACAATAGATTCCACTATAAATACCATAGTATCACTTGCCAATACAATTCAAATGTATTGACCCTTTGTGGCTGTAACTTGTATGTTGCAGGTTTGATTGTTTTTAGTGAAGATTGATTGATTAGGATGACAAAGTCTACAACCAACATCTGCCTGTGGCACTTTGAAGATGAAGGACCCATGCTTATAGTTATTCCGCTGCAATGAAATGTAAATAGCCAAATGACCTATGTAAGATGTAATAAAATTATGTTATTCCTGGTTATAAAGTTATATTATGACCTTTGTTTCTTGATATTACATCTTAACTGTGGATGCTAGCTATTGATCCAGGGACTAGCATTGTAAAACACAGGAGGAATCTACCTTAATAAAGGTTGGGACCTCTACAGCATCATCGTTTGAACCAGAGAGACGGGGGCGGTCGAGGCTCACCGGAATCGATCGCCAGAGTCGTCGGTACCGTGGGGCTTCGAGAGCAAATGCGCGCAGCCTGGTGGCGGAGTGAGCGAGGAGAGTGGGGGGAGAAGCTCGCGGTGCAGAGGGGATTAAATAGGCCTAGGCGCGACAGGAAACGCCTACGGCATTAAGTCTAATTAGGCCGCGCCATTACCGGCCTTGACAGCAGCGGCGACGTGGTCGTGGGCGCGGTTTGGGGAAGACGAAGGCGACATGGAGAGGGCCCGCTCGTCAGCGAAACACGCGAAGAGGAGGTGGGGTCTGGTCGTCAGCGGCTGTGTGGGTGCGTTGGTGCGTGCGAGAGAGAGAGAAATGGCCCGGGTGGGCTAGCTGGGCCTGTTCTGTTGCTGGGCTGGAATCCTGGCGTCGGCCCTTTTCTAATTCTTTCTCCTTTTTCTTTTTCTGTTTCAATTTTCTGGATTGATTTTCAAATAAATTCAAGTTTCATTTGAATTCAAATCTTCTTGGGATTTTTGCAGTGAGCAGTAGTCTCAAATATAGGCATAAGATCAGGTGGTTGCTTTGCAAAGGCTTGGTCAAGCTTGGAGAACAAAATATCAGAGACTTGGCACTTGGTTTGCAAAATTTGAAAGAATGGTTTTTGAAACTATTTACAATTTGTAAATCTTGGTTTAAATTCTACACTCAAACCTTTCCTCAAAGAAGGCAACAAACTTGGTTTATAAACAATCAAACTTTCAAATGGGGATGGCCATTTGTTTTAAGTTGTTCACATAAAATCATAGCACTAAGTGCTTCTGTTTTTCTGAAATGAGTTTGAAATTGTTCTCAAATCTATATGCATGCATGAATGATATGCAAACTTTGAAATTATGATTTTTTTGGGATGTTACAAATCTAACCCCCTTAAGGTGAATCTCGCCCTCGAGATTTGGATTGGTTAAGCAAATAGGTGAGGGTGGTCTTTCCGAAGATCATCTTCTCTTTCCCATGTTGCTTCCTCTTCGGAATGATGATTCCATTGCACTTTGCAAAACTTGATAGTCTTTGTCCTTGTGACTCTTTCTGCAGTCTCAAGAATCTTGATAGGCTTTTCTTCATAAGTGAGATCACTTTCTAGTTGAACTTCCTCCAATGGTATTGTATCCTTCAAAGAAGTTTCTTCCATTTCTGGGTGACATTTCTTAAGCTGACTCACATGAAACACATTATGGACTGCTGACAGAGATGCTGGCAGTTCAATTTCATAAGCAACTTCTCCTTTGCGACTCAGAATCTTGAATGGCCCAACATATCTTGGTGCCAACTTTCCTTTGACTCCGAATCTTTTCACTCCACGGAGTGATGATACTCTAAGATAGGCTCTATCACCAACTTCGTAGATGACTTCTCTACGCTTAGGATCTGCGTAGCTTTTCTGTCGAGATTGTGCTATCTTTAACCTGTCCTTAACCAATTTGACCTTCTCTTTGGCTTCTTTGATAAGATCTGGCCCGAATAAACTTCTTTCTCCCACACCATTCCATAACAATGGGGTGGTACACTTTCTTCCGTAGAGAAATTCAAACGGTGCCATCTCAATGCTGGCTTGATAGCTGTTGTTATAAGAAAATTCTGCGTAAGGCAGACTTTCGTCCCAACTTGCTCCATAGTCTAGGCACATGCCCTCAACATGTCTTCCAGAATTTGATTAGTCCTTTCCGTTTGTCCATCGGTTGAGGATGAAAAGCAGTGATGAACTCCAACCTCGTTCCCAATGACTCGTGTAGTTGTCTCCAAAAATGGGAAGTGAATTGAGTTCCCCTATCAGACACAATACTCTTGGGCACACCATGAAGACACACAATTCTGCTCATGTAGATTTTGGCTAACTTGGCACTCGTATAAGTTGTCTTCACGGGTATGAAATGAGCCACTTTAGTTAGGCGATCCACTACTACCCATATGGAATCATATCCTGATCTGCTTCTTGGTAATCCGGTGATGAAGTCCATTCCAATTTTTTCCCATTTCCAATCAGGAATAGGTAGTGGTTGAAGCAAACCCGCTGGTTTCTGATGCTCCGCTTTTACTCTACTACACACATCACACAAGGCAATATGTTCGGCGATGTCTCTCTTGAGATTGTTCCACCAAAACCTTTCTTTCATGTCCATGTACACTTTGGTGTTACCCGGATGAATAGAATATGGAGAGTTGTGTGCTTCCTGCAAAATCAGTTTCCGTATCTCCGGATCTTGTGGAACACAGATACGTTTCCCATGCCATAAAGTACCCTGTTCGTCTTCATGGAAATTCTTAGCTTTCCCTTGGCCAATATTTTTCTTAATCTCTTCAATTTCCTTATCAGTCTTCTGAGCTCCTCGGATCTTGTCCAACAAAGTGGGTTGAACATCCAAAGACATGAGATGTCCTTCAGGCACAATCTCCAATCAGAGTTCTCGGAATTGGGTACACAAATCATCTGGCAATTCTCCTTTGGTAAGGCCATTCACAAATACCTTACGACTTAGAGCATCTGCTACAACATTTGCTTTACCGGGGTGGTATTGCAAACTTAAGTCATAATCCTTGATAAGTTCTAACCATCTTATTTGTCTCATATTGATTTCCTTTTGGGTGAAGATATACTTCAAACTTTTGTGATTCGTGAACACTTCGCAACGCTTTCCCAAAAGGTAGTGCCTCCATGTTTTGAGTGCATGGACGACAGAGGCTAACTCCAAATCATGAGTAGGATAGTTTACCTCATGAGTTTTGAGTTGCCTCGAGGCATAGGCCACAACTTTATCGTCTTGCATAAGTACGGGACCCAAGCCTTGATGAGACGCATCACAATATACTTGGAAATCCTTTTCCAAATCTGGCAGACATAGAACTGGTGCTGTCACAAGTCTCTTCTTCAATTATTGAAAGCTGACTTCACAACCTTCAGACCAAGCAAACTTCTAGTCTTTCTTTAACAATTCAGTCATGGGCTTAGCAACCTTTGAAAAATTCTCAATGAATCTTCTGTAGTAACCTGCTAAGCCAAGGAAACTACGAACTTCTTTCACATTTTTGGGAGATTCCCATTCTGTCACAGCTGAAACTTTAGCAGGATAACCTGTCACACCATCCTTTGTCATAACATGACCAAGAAAACCAACTTCTTCCAACCAGAACTCACACTTGCTGAATTTGGCATAAAGTTTAAGCTCTCTCAACTTCTCGAGTATCAAACGCAAGTGTCCTTCATGCTCTTCTTTGCTCTTGGAGTAGACTAAGATTTCATCGATGAAAACGACAACAAATTTGTCGAGAAATTCCATGAACACCTTGTTCATCATATTCATGAAGTATGCTGGAGCATTGGTTAAGCCAAAAGGCATCACAGTATACTCATACAATCCATACCTTGTGGTGAATGCTGTTTTAGGTATGTCTTGCTCTCTTATCTTGAGTTAAAAATAGCCTGAACTTAGATCAATCTTCGAGAACACACATGCTCCTTCAAGCTGATCAAATAAGTCATTGATTCTTGGCAAAGGATATTTGTTCTTGATAGTTACCTCGTTGAGTGAACGGTAATCTATGCATAACCTTTGGCTTCTATCGTTCTTCTACACGAACAAAACTGGGGCTCCCCAAGATGAAGAACTTGGTTGAATAAATCCTTTCTGCAACTGTTCTCCTAGTTGCTTCTTGAGCTCTTTCAGTTCATCAACTGACATTTTGTATGGTCTCTTTGCTATTGGTCCAGAACCTGGTACCAAATCTATCAGAAACTCCACATCTCTATCTAGTGGCATTCCTGGCAATTCTTCCGGAAATACATCCGGATACTCACACACAATTGGCACACTGTCCATGCTAAGCCCCTTAAGAGAATTCAGCATACTCCTCTTTGCTCTAAAGCTGGTCTTGAATCTGATCCTTTTATTATCCGGAGTTGTGAGTGAGACAGTATGTCTGGCACAATCTATCACTCCTTTGTACTTAGTCATCCAGTCCATTCCCAGAATGGAATCCAAACCTTGGGAGTTTAATATTATCAAGTTAACGGGAAACTTATACTTCCCAAATTCTATGACTAGGTCATGGCATCCTGAATTCACTATCATTTATCCACCAGGAGAACTTACTTTTATAGGACACCCAATGGTTTCTACCGGTAGTTCATTTGTTTCAACAAATGCTCTTGATATGAATGAATGAGATGCACCAGTATCAAAGAGTACAAATGCTGGAATGGAATTGAGTCTGAACTTACCGGCAACCGCGTCAGGCTCCTCATAGACCTCCTCCACATTAATGTGGTTCACCTGACCTTTCTGGAAAGGATTGGGCTTGACAGGTCCTTCAACTTTCTTTTCGGGGCACTCATTTGCATAGTGTCCCATCTTCTTGCATTTGAAGCATTCAACCTGACTGATGTCCCTTTTAGCAGGCTGACTTCCACTTCCACTACCATTTCCACTGTGGTGGCTCTTATGTCCACTCTTGTGGTTCTTGTACTTGTCATTTTCATGACTGCGGTGATGCTTGCTGTCATGACGGTTGTGGTTGTGGTGCTTGTTGAATTTCCCATGCTTATGGGATCCTGAGCTTCCAGTGTCATCATAGTGAGATCGTTTGTGAGACGATCCCGAGCTGTGCTTGTCGGAGTGTTTCCTCTTCCTACTCTCGACTTGCTTCATTTTGTTCTCCAATATAGCAGCCTTGTCACAGAGCGACTGATAAGTGGGAACATATGCTACAGCCAGCTGCAGATTCAGCTCGTCATTCAAGCCTTCCAGAAATTTTTCCTTTCTTTTGGCATCTGTGTCAACCTCATCTGGTGCATAACGCGCCAGATTGTTGAACTCTTCTATGTATTCAGCCACGCTGCGGTGGCGCTGCTTCAGATTGTGGAACTCTTTCTTTTTCAGGCTCATTATTCCTGACGAGATATGAGCAGTGCGAAAGCCATCTTCAAAGATAGCCCAAGTCACCTCATTTATAGGAGTGGTGATTTGGAAGTTGTCCCACCAAGTGGCGGCTGGCCCTTCCAGCAGATGTGCTGCGAACCTAACCTTTTCAGCATCCGTTGTAGGGGTCTCAACCTAATAAGGTAGATTCCTCCGGTGTTTACAATGCTAGTCCCTGGATCAATAGCTAGCATCCACAGTTAAGATGTAATATCAAGAAACAAAGGTCATAATATAACTTTATATCCAGGAATAACATAGTTTTATTACATCTTACATAGATCATATGGCTATTACATTACATTGCAGCGGAATAACTATAAGCATGGGGTCCTTCATCTTCAAAGTGCCACAGGCAGATGTTGGTTGTAGACTTTGTAATCCTAATCAATCAATCTTCACTAAAATCAATCAAACCTACAACATACAAGTTATAGCCACAAAGGGTCAATACATTTGAATTGTATTGGCAAGTGATACTATGGTAGTATTGTGGAGTCTATCAACTATATGCATTTGGCTGAGTGGAGTTGAGGCTTGCATTGCTCAAAATAGATTTTTCCTTAACATTTGAAAATACTAAGTTTTTGTTTTGACAAAATCATTTTTCTCAATCAAAGATTGAAGATCCTTTACAAGGCATCTCCCAATCAAAGATTGAAGATTTTAGACAACCCTTGTTCAATCCACAAGTTTTAACTTTAGAAATTTGAATGATGAGATTCTTGATTGCTTCCATGTCTTGATTCTCAAATTGTCCTTTACCAGGGACATGGCTAAGTACTTAGATTTTACACTCTACAGAGGTGGTGCACTTTCCCCACAAGACTTGGTTTCCCAAGACAAGATCTTTCAGAAGCCTTCCCTTAGACCAAAATGGACGCGCTCCAACCTATCAAACACTACCACCCACTGTCCATATGGCTAAGTTCTTGCAACCTATATGATCATGGCAGAGCCCATATTGCCAAGTGGTTGCACTTGAAGCTTCTCGACATTTGACATCACAAATCTCTTTGTTCCTGGGTGGCATACCACAAGTGAGATACACAAGGTTCACCAGTCCCCTGGCCTTGTGTAACCACTCAACCAAAAACCACCAAGCAAGCCCATTCCACCCAGGGGATTCATTAACTTAGTTGTTTTATTAAACAAAAACATAAGTCCTCAGACTTAGAGATTTTTTTAACTTAGGAAAATCCTACTAAGGATTCATCTACTAGGATTTCCTATAGTAAGGTTTACACTTAGCAAAATTTCCATGCAAGTTTTACTTAGCAAAATCACTAATGCATAGAGAAAGTAATGGGACAAAAAGTATGAAGCATCACTTGCCTTTTTGGTAGGGAATGGTGGTTCACTCCTTGATCTTTCTAGTCTCACACTTCACTACAAGTCAATCAAGCAAACACAAATTCAATTCACATTCCAAACCAAAGTCAATCAAACAATTTTTCACACACAAAGTAATGGAATCTAAGTCATGCATAAGCATGCAAAGGTTGGTTCTATTGCAAGGATGGTCTCCACTAGGCTTCTAAACTTTGTAAGGTCCAAATTGGTCATTTACCAAAATGGCAAAGTCATTTGCAAAATGCTTTAGTCCATAAACCATTTTTAAAATCCAATCATCATTTCACGTGGTGAAAAATATTTTTATCAAAGCAAAACTTTATGTTTTTCACCAAGTGAGTTGCCATTTGCAAAGCTTGGTGTTTTGGGTCAGTAGGTTTGGTCCAAAAAATTTTCCCAAAGTTTGCTTTGCAAAAACATTTCCATAATAAAATCAATAATTCTATTTGGCTAGAAAATGGCTAAGTCAATTAATCTAACCTAAACTTTACCAAAATCATTTTCAACACAAAGGGTTGGTTCCTAGAGTCAGCAAGGTCACATCAAACCATTTTGCAAAAGTTTTGACACCAAAATAAATTTTAAACAATTTTTCTACTCTAAACAAGATCACAAAAGAATCTGCAAAAACAAGCAAACTAACAGATACTATTGGCTAAACCAAGGGTATGGTTGGCTAGGTATTGCTGTCCTGAATCCAACGACATAAAATTTGCAATTTTTGGACGTGTGGATCCAAAGATACAAGGGTTTGAAGTTTGCAAATAATTCTGTTTTCAAATTTGTTTTTAAACAGAATAGGTGACAAGAGGCGTGATTTCATTGGACGATACCGCTTCGCGCGGATCAGCGTTGCCGTGCGTTGGATCTAATCGATCGTGTGGTCCAGAGTGCGTAACTCTTCGCGGCTAAGTGAACTAATCATGAGCGCCGGATCTGAATCCTACGGCTGCTAGCACGCTTGCCAAGGATCGGCGGCGCTGGCGGTGGCTAGCGGCGGCGCACGGCCAGGCAGTGATGCTACGGTGGTTCTAGGAAGCGAGGAAGACGGAGAGTGTGCTCACCAGGTTCACGAGGACGAGGTGGTGCTCAATGTACTCTCGAGGAAGCAAGGGGCGCACGGAGACGGAGGTAATCGCTCGCCGGAGTCGTCGACGGTGTCAGATGGTCCTGCTCGCGGTCGGTGTCGACGCTACAGATCACACGAAGGTAAACAGAGGGCAAGGTTAGCTGCGTAAGGTCAGTGCGGTGACGCGTGCGTGAAAGAGAAGAGGAGGGGCGGTTTGGTTTACTGGGGAGACGACGTCGGAGAAGAACCAGACGGCGGCGCTGCTGGAGGTTGTCGTTGCCGATGCTCAGGTGCGCGCGAGAGTGAGCTGCGACTGCATAGAGGTACGTTGGGGAATGCTGATCACCGCTGTGTGCTCGAGAAGGCAGGAGGGGGCGTGTGCTGGCCGGAATCGGCGAGGAGGGTCGTCGGAGACAGGGGGATGTCCGAGCAAAATCTGACAGCCTGGGGGCGTGTCGAGGAGGGGTGTCTGTGGGAAACGGAAGAGGGGAGGCAGACGATTTATCCTGTGTCGTCAAGGGGCTGCTTCATTGCGTGATTAAGACGTATTACGCCGGAGTTATTCCGCCTGCAACGGCCGGCGAGGGGTGGGCGTCGTCTGCGGGTGGGAAAGAAGAGGGACGTGGTGGTGGGGTCCTCTGGTTAGTGAGAAAGGGAAACGGAAAGGGGTCCAGTCGTCAGTGACCTAGCGGGTTACTTCTGCGGTGGAAAACGATTCACTCGCTGAGAGGGGAGGTGGGCTAGGTGGGCTGTTGGGCTGGAGCTAGGCCAGATGGTGAGCTGCTCTATTTTTTTCTGTGTGAAACTTTTTTCCTTTTCTATTTTCAATTTACTGATTTGAAATTCAAACGAATGATTCAATGAACCAAATCAATTCAAACAAACACCACACTTCACAACTTTGAACTTGGTTCTGTTTAGTAGCATAAACCAACTTCCAAAATAAAATAATATTTTAAATCTTTTTAGGTTCCATTTATTAATTAAGTCAAATGGTCCATGGTTTATTAATAAAATAGGGTTTGGTTTATTTAATAAAATCTTCATTTGAAATACAAATAGTTTCAAAACCAATCAGTAGTTTATTTGGAAATAAAGAATATTTGGAAAACTTGTTTAAAACAAAATAACCTTTTTACTTTAGGGTCCATTAATAATTAAATAAAATGGGCCTTAGTTATTAAATGAAATAGAGTTTGATTTTATTAATAAAATCTTTATTTGAAACCTAAATATTTTCAAAACCAAATCAGTAGGTTTTATTTGGGAAATATAGAATACTTGGAAATTTGTTTAAAACAAATAACCTTTTATTTTAGAGTCCATTATTAATTAAATATAATAGACTTTTCATTATTAAATCAAATAGGATTTGTTTTATTGAGATATTTATTTTGAAATCTAAAATAAAGCCAAAACACTTTAGTAGGTTTTATTAGAGAATATAAAATACTTGGAAAACCTATTTAAAATAATTTAATAAGTTTTGATGTTTTAATTAAAATGGTAAAACCTTTTATTTGAATAAAATTTGGATATTAATTCCTTATTATTTTATTTAAGCAATCCTTTATTATTTTTAAATAAACCTTTGCTATTTTATTTAAAATAAAATGTTTTAATTCCCAAAGCTTGGCCAAGGTTTAATTGAACTCTATAAAATAATCTTTATCTATAAAACTTTTATTTCAATTGAGAACCAAATACTTTTATTTAAAAGATCTAGAATAGTATTTCCAAAATATTTTGTTTTCCTTTTAAAAAAATGTTTATCTTTTTTTAAATCCCCTTAGGATTTTATTTAATTCAAATTGGTTTGGAGTTCCAATTGAATTCAAAAAGTTTCTTCTGGCTCTGAAAATCAAATAAAGTTTTATTTATTCATTTATTTTCACATTACAAGATTTGGAAAATCTTGGGATGTGACAGGCTACCACCCTTAAAATAAATCTCGTCCCGAGATTTGGGGAGGCTAGGGTTACAAGCATGTTCAAAACAACTAGGGTACTACCACCCTTAAAAATTTTCAAACAAAAATTACACATTGTCCTTCTTGGGATCATGAGAAATACTTTCTCTAAGCAAACAATTGCATTTATGTCCTTAATTTCCATGCTTGACTCATGGGCCAAGGTTGAGATCCTTCATAGACTTGTTTAACTTGTTCTCCATCCTTTCTGGACAATTGTTTGCATAGTGGCCTAGTTCCCTGCATTTGAAACATGTGACGAGGTTGAGATCCCTCATAGGCTGGTTTATCTTATGCTTCATCTTTTCTGGACAGTTGTTTGCATAATGTCCTAACTCTTTGCAGTGTTTGCACATCACTTGGCTGATATCTTTCTTTTCCTTTGGTATCATTGCCTTTTGTTTGTTTCTTTGGTTCTTCTTTTCTGGGCATTCGCTGGCATAGTGTCCCATCTCTTTGCAATTGTAACACTGCAATTGGCTTATGTCTTTCTTCTTCTTGTTGGGTCTCTCGAAAGCTAGGAGTTCTTCTAGTTCATGTTCTTCATAGGTGGGAGATCTTTCTCTCTTCTTGGGGCATTGATCTTCATGCTCCTTGGATGCATGATCCTTGTATCTAAAAACATTGCTAGCTTGGGTTCCTTCTAGAATAACATCTTTGTCATCGTTGTTGTCATTAGCTCTTTGGGAAAAGTTTTCTCCCATGTTGATCATTTGAGTAACCAATCCTTGCAACATTTGGGATTGAAGTTTCAAAATCCTTTGTATGGCCGGGTCTAGTCCATTGTTGTTGGCTAAAAGCTGAGTTGTCTCTTGGCTCAACTGGTTTTGGGTTGCTATAAGTTATCTCATGTTGTCTTCTTGGTTGGTGTTGGTGTCTCTTGGAGTAGTCATCTGTTTGGGTTGGATTGGGATTAGAATAGGCAAAATATTTCTAAGGAATTATTTCTAATCACACACATCACAATTCACACAAACAATGTGCATGCAATCACAAGCAAACACTCCACTCAAACAACAAGTTTCAAGCACATTTTTAGGCAACAAAATATTTTTGTTACACCACATAAGTTGGTGTATTTGACTTAACTAAAATATGGTGGTCCATCTATATGGTTCACTTGTGATCCTTCCATCCTTCTTGGTTGATCCTTCTTGCATGAGATCATGGTTTCCTTGGAAAAATTTTGGTCACAATACTTCAAATGATGTAGGCTCCTTCTAACTTTTTTGCATTCCCTCAGTCTCTAAATCTTGAGCAAGATTTCCTTGTCTTACTTGTAGTCCTTAGTGGTATCCAAGTTGGAAGTCCTTGGTGAATATGCTGAAGATGTTGAAGTCATTAGAGGTGAAGATGTTGAAGAAGTCTTTTGCACATAGTGTAGTCCTTGGTCATGGGTAGGTTTTCCATCAAGTTGAGTAGAAGAGAAGTAGAGTTGAAACCAAAATGGTTGAGGAAAGAGCTTACAAGTTTTTGTAAATAAGTTTTTGGAACAAAACAATTCCTATTTTTCTAAGGGTTTTTGTCCAATCCTAGGTTTACAAATCCTACAGGCAACACAATGCTCTGATACCATCTGTAGGGGTCTCAACCTAATAAGGTAGATTCCTCCTGTGTTTACAATGCTAGTCCCTGGATCAATAGCTAGCATCCACAGTTAAGATGTAATATCAAGAAACAAAGGTCATAATATAACTTTATATCCAGTAACATAGTTTTATTACATCTTACATAGATCATATGGCTATTACATTACATTGCAGCGGAATAACTATAAGCATGGGGTCCTTCATCTTCAAAGTGCCACAGGCAGATGTTGGTTGTAGACTTTGTAATCCTAATCAATCAATCTTCACTAAAATCAATCAAACCTGCAACATACAAGTTACAGCCACAAAGGGTCAATAAATTTGAATTGTATTGGCAAGTGATACTATGGTAGTATTGTGGAGTCTATCAACTATATGCATTTGGCTGAGTGGAGTTGAGGCTTGCATTGCTCAAAATAGATTTTTCCTTAACATTTGAAAATACTAAGTTTTTGTTTTGACAAAATCATTTTTCTCAATCAAAGATTGAAGATCCTTTACAAGGCATCTCCCAATCAAAGATTGAAGATTTCAGACAACCCTTGTTCAATCCACAAGTTTTAACTTTCGAAATTTGAATGATGAGATTCTTGATTGCTTCCATGTCTTGATGCTCAAATTGTCCTTTACCAGGGACATGGCTAAGTACTTAGATTTTACACTCTACAGAGGTGGTGCACTTTCCCCACAAGACTTGGTTTCCCAAGACAAGATCTTTCAGAAGCCTTCCCTTAGACCAAAATGGACGCGCTCCAACCTATCAAACACTACCACCCACTGTCCATATGGCTAAGTTCTTGCAACCTATATGATCATGGCAGAGCCCATATTGCCAAGTGGTTGCACTTGAAGCTTCTCGACATTTGACATATAAAATCTCTTTGTTCCTGGGTGGCATACCACAAGTGAGATACACAAGGTTCACCAGTCCCCTGGGCTTGTGTAACCACTCAACCAAAAACCACCAAGCAAGCCCATTCCACCCAGGGGATTCATTAACTTAGTTGTTTTATTAAACAAAAACATAAGTCCTCAAACTTAGAGATTTTTTTCCATAGTGTGAATATATATTCCACCCATGTTTTCTATTAGCTAGGCTAAGCTTGATAGTAGTAGGAATCTTTAACTTAGGAAAATCCTACTAAGGATTCATCTACTAGGATTTCCTATAGTAAGGTTTACACTTAGCAAAATTTCCATGCAAGTTTTACTTAGCAAAATCACTAATGCATAGAGAAAGTAATGGGACAAAAAGTATGAAGCATCACTTGCCTTTTTGGTAGGGAATGGTGGTTCACTCCTTGATCTTTCTAGTCTCACACTTCACTACAAGTCAATCAAGCAAACACAAATTCAATTCACATTCCAAACCAAAGTCAATCAAACAATTTTTCACACACAAAGTAATGGAATCTAAGTCATGCATAAGCATGCAAAGGTTGGTTCTATTGCAAGGATGGTCTCCACTAGGCTTCTAAACTTTGTAAGGTCCAAATTGGTCATTTACCAAAATGGAAAAGTCATTTGCAAAATGCTTTAGTCCATAAACCATTTTTAAAATCCAATCATCATTTCACGTGGTAAAAAATATTTTTATCAAAGCAAAACTTTATGTTTTTCACCAAGTGAGTTGCCATTTGCAAAGCTTGGTGTTTTGGGTCAGTAGGTTTGGTCCAAAACATTTTCCCAAAGTTTTCTTTGCAAAAACATTTCCATAATAAAATCAATAATTTTATTTGGCTAGAAAATCGCTAAGTCAATTAATCTAACCTAAACTTTACCAAAATCATTTTCAACACCAAGGGTTGGTTCCTAGGGTCAGCAAGGTCACATCAAACCATTTTGCAAAAGTTTTGACACCAAATTAAATTTTAAACAATTTTTCTACTCTAAACAAGCTCACAAAAGAATCTGCAAAAACAAGCAAACTAACAGATACTATTGGCTAAACCAAGGGTATGGTTGGAGAGGTCTTGCTCTCCTGAATCCAACGACATAAAATTTGCAATTTTTGGACGTGTGGATCCAAAGATACAAGGGTTTGAAGTTTGCAAATAATTCTGTTTTCAAATTTGTTTTTAAACAGAATAGGTGACAAGAGGCGTGATTTCATTGGACGATACCACTTCGCGCGGATCAGCGTTGCCGTGCGTTGGAGCTAATCGATGGTGTGGTCCAGAGTGCGTAACTCTTTGCGGCTAAGTGAACTAATCGTGAGCGCCGGATCTGAATCCTACGGCTGCTAGCACGCTTGCCAAGGATCGGCGGCGCTAGCGGTGGCTTGCGGCGGCGCACGGCCAGGCAGTGATGCTACGGTGGTTCTAGGAAGCGAGGAAGACGGAGAGTGTGCTCACCGGGTTCGCGAGGACGAGGTGGTGCTCAATGTACTCTCGAGGAAGCAAGGGGTGCACGGAGACGGAGGTAATCGCTCGCCGGAGTCGTCGTCGGCGTCAGATGGTCCTGCTCGCGGTCGGTGTCGACACTACAGATCACACGAAGGTAAACAGAGGGCAAGGTTAGCTGCGTAAGGTCAGTGCGGTGACGCGTGCGTGAAAGAGAAGAGGAGGGGCGGTTTGGTTTACTGGGGAGACGACGTCGGAGAAGAACCAGACGGCGGCGCTGATGGAGGTTGTCGTTGCCGATGCTCAGGGGCGCGCGAGAGTGAGCTGCGACTGCATAGAGGTCCGTTGGGGAATGCTGATCACCGCTGTGTGCTCGAGAAGGCAGGAGGGGGCGTGTGCTGGCCGGAATCGGCGAGGAGGGTCTTCGGAGACAGGGGGTTGTCCGAGCAAAATCTGACAGCCTGGGGGCGTGTCGAGGAGGGGTGTCTGGGGGAAACGGAAGAGGGGAGGCAGACGATTTATCCTGCGTGGTCAAGGGGCTGCTTCATTGCGTGATTAAGACGTATTACGCCGGAGTTATTCCGCCTGCAACGGCCGGCGAGGGGTGGGCGTCGTCTGCGGGTGGGAAAGAAGAGGGACGTGGTGGTGGGGTCCTCTGGTCAGTGAGAAAGGGAAACGGAAAGGGGTCCAGTCGTCAGTGACCTAGCGGGTTACTTTTGCGGTGGAAAACGATTCACTCGCTGAGAGGGGAGGTGGGCTAGGTGGGCTGTTGGGCTGGAGCTGGGCCAGATGGTGAGCTGCTCTATTTTTTTCTGTCTGAAACTTTTTTCCTTTTCTATTTTCAATTTACTGATTTGAAATTCAAACAAATGATTCAATCAACCAAATCAATTCAAACAAACACCACACTTCACAACTTTGAACTTGGTTCTGTTTAGTAGCATAAACCAACTTCCAAAATAAAATAATATTTTAAATCTTTTTAGGTTCCATTTATTAATTAAGTAAAATGGTCCATGGTTTATTAATAAAATAGGGTTTGGTTTATTTAATAAAATCTTCATTTGAAATCCAAATACTTTCAAAACCAATCAGTAGTTTATTTGGAAATAAAGAATATTTGGAAAACTTGTTTAAAACAAAATAACCTTTTTACTTTAGGGTCCATTAATAATTAAATAAAATGGGCCTTAGTTATTAAATGAAATAGAGTTTGATTTTATTAATAAAATCTTTATTTGAAACCTAAATATTTTCAAAACCAAATCAGTAAGTTTTATTTGGGAAATATAGAATACTTGGAAATTTGTTTAAAACAAATAACCTTTTATTTTAGAGTCCATTATTAATTAAATATAATAGACTTTTCAATATTAAATCAAATAGGATTTGTTTTATTGAGATATTTATTTTGAAATCTAAAATAAAGCCAAAACACTTTAGTAGGTTTTATTAGAGAATATAAAATACTTGGAAAACCTATTTAAAATAATTTAATAAGTTTTGATGTTTTAATTAAAATGGTAAAACCTTTTATTTGAATAAAATTTGGATATTAATTCCTTATTATTTTATTTAAGCAATCCTTTATTATTTTTAAATAAACCTTTGCTATTTTATTTAAAATAAAATGTTTTAATTGCCAAAGCTTGGCCAAGGTTTAACTGAACCCTATAAAATAATCTTTATCTATAAAACTTTTATTTCAATTGAGAACCAAATCCTTTTATTTAAAAGATCTAGAATAGTATTTCCAAAATATTTTGTTTTCCTTTTTAAAAAATGTTTATCTTTTTTTTAAATCCCCTTAGGATTTTATTTAATTCAAATGGGTTTGGAGTTCCAATTAAATTCAAAAAGTTTCTTCTGGCTCTGAAAATCAAACAAAGTTTTATTTTATTCATTTATTTTCACATTACAAGATTTGGAAAATCTTGGGATGTGACATCCGTGCAGCCCACGGTCACTAAGTCCTTGTTCACAGAACGTAGCCAATCATTGGCCACCATGGGATCAGTCGTCCCCGAGAACTTAGTTGGCCTCAAACGCAGAAATCTGGTGAGCATATCGAAGCCCGGAGGGTTTTTGTTGTTGTTGTTGTTGTTGTTGTTATTGGGGTTGTTGTTGTTGTTATTATTCTGGTCCTGGATGAATGTTGTCATCATCTGCATAAGCTGTGTTTGAGCATTCATCATTTGCTGCATTTCTGGCGTTATGTTGTTGTTGTTGGGGTTGGGGTTTGCGCGACGGTGAGGCATCTATGGTTTGTTCAAATAGAGATAAGAATGAGATACCCATAGATGTTTTCATGCACATTACATCACATAAGCAGACACAAGCATGCAATCAGAAGATAAAAGTTCAACAACCAGATAACAAGTACACGAAGT
Organism: Avena sativa; assembly: GCA_916181665.1. Lineage (NCBI taxonomy): Eukaryota > Viridiplantae > Streptophyta > Magnoliopsida > Poales > Poaceae > Avena > Avena sativa. The sequence goes on from OV702282.1 coordinate 384,766,849, forward strand.
AAAACACACAAGTGGCAAGCCATCCACATGTCGGATGGTCCAATAACAAGTTCACAAATAGCAAGTACGATAATAAAAGATAAACGAGTAGTCAAGTCTACTCATCAGCATCAATCTCCTCCTCGACGAAGGTAAGACCTGCGTTCTCCATCGCGGTCTTGTTCTCCTCAATAGTAGTGGTCAAGGACTCAATCTTGGTCTTGAGAGCCCTCTTCTGGGAGCGAAGCCTCTCGATCACCATCTGCTGCTGCTCTAGCTCGAAATCCTTGGACTTCAGTTCTTCAGTCATGTCCCGGATCTTCTTGTTCCTATCCTGGACGCGTTTCTCCTGACTCTTGAACTTCCGGTCCTGGGTCTCGAACTTCGCCTCCATTTCCTTGACTATCTCGTCCTGCTGTGCGAAAAGCTTGTCCTTCTCGCGAAGCTGCACCTGGAGCTCGTCATTACTGAGCATGACATTGGTCTTGTACGTGTCCACGTGCCTAATGAGAGACTCTAAGTCCTGGAGATAGAGACGTATCTGCTCTGCTGCGTCCCTCGAGTCGTCCTCGAATTCGATGGACTCTCCATCCTCATCACGTCTTCCGAAGACGTGGAAGTGGGTGCCTCTAACCTGTCGGGAGTGACGGCCTAGCAGACGTCCTATCAGGTCCTGCATGACTACCTCCATGCCTCTCTCCCTATCATCATGCATAAGCTTGAAGACGATGGCCTCCGTAGTAGGCTCTGTCTGGCGTCCGGGCTGGTTCACCTTGAAGCCCCAGAGGTCCTTCCTCTCGAACTTGGTGAGTGGATGCACCATGATGGTGGGAAGAGGGAGATCGAGCAAAGTGGTAAGCTCAACGATACGAGGACCAAAGCGGGTAACCTGGAACTCCTCAACAGTGCTGATGGTAATAGGCATCTATTTTATAAGATAGAAAAGTTAGAACAACACTATTTAAGATAAAACAAAGACAAACATCACATACACATCCTTGGAACACAAAAATCACACAAGTCATGCATACATGAATCCATTACATCAATCAAGGTCCAAACTTATTTAAGGTATCATTTTGGAAAATAAGGTGATAGGTGGTGGTCCAACTAACGAAGTGCGTTTACAATCCTATCTCACTGGATCTGTTGGCTAACACAATGTTCCTAGAGGCAATCAACCTATCTTGTTCACATGATTCCATCACTAAGTCTATAATATCTCCCCTTAAGGTTTGGTTGGTGGCTTCCAACTCTTGGGTATGTTCCTTCTCTTTCTCTAAGTCTTTTTGGAGGTTGAGCATTCTGCACTTGACTCTGGCACTAAGTTCTTTGATAGTCCTCCAAGCTGCTTCTCTTGCTGACTCAAAGAATGTGGTGTGCATCACAGTGTTGGTGTACATGCAGAATCCTCTTTCTTTGTGGTTGTCTTCCTTGTTTTTGTACAAGTGAAGTTGCACCCACCAGTACTCCACTCCTTCATCCATCACTGGAAAGCCTTTGTACACAGCTGCACCATGTGCTTCCATTGCCACCATGAGGTCCTTGAGAATTTTGGGAAACTCAGTTTCACACTCCAAGGTCATGGTCATGAGTGGTCCTTTCTTCACTGCTTCATTGATGGAGTTCATCTACAAATAGAGAGGAGAATGAGACGATTAGAAAAGTTTACGAGAAGAATAGACAAGTGTAGAAGTAGTTGAAATTTTTTCCTTAGTGGTCTTCCAATCCTAGGGTCATAATCCTATAGGCAACACAGTGCTCTGATACCATCTGTAATATCCCTCCTTTGTAAAGGAAAAGGATCCCTGTGATTGCAATGCTAGTCCCTGGATCATTGCTAGCATCCACAGTTTAAGATGAAGTACACAGATAAAAAGGTCATTTATTACATCCATTCTAGAGATAAAACATAGTGTTTTACAACTCAGGGCCATAGGCCTAATACAAGAGTTTTGGAATAAGTAAATAAACATAAGTCTTCATCTTCATGTGCCACAGGCAAGCATGTTGAGTGTAGACTCATGACACCTAATCATCATCGGAGTAACCTGCAACATCACAAGTTACAGCCACAGTGGGTCAATACTTTGGAATAGTATTGGCAAGTGATACCTTAGTAAATTTTTAAGTGTACTATATTACTATATGCAATTTGGCTAAGTGTAGCTTGGCTTGCTTTGCTCAAAATAGGTTTTTCTTATTAGTTGAAATCACTAAGTTTTTCTTTGTTAAAAACTTTCCCAAGAAACCACCAATAGAAATTGGTGAACCTTCACCCTTGTTCACCCACAAGTTTTACTTAGAAGTTGGAGTGATGAGATTCTTTTAGCTTTCATGTCCTGATGCTCAATTTGTCCATTGCCATGGACTTGGCTAAGTACTTAGATTTTCCATCTGCAGAGGTTGTGCACTTTCCCCACCAGACTTGGTTTCCCAAGACAGGACCTTTCAGAAGCCTTCCCTTAGCCAAATGGACGCGTTCCAACCTATCATCCCACTACACCAACTGTCCAAATGACTAAGTTCTAGCAACCTATATGATCAAGGCAGAGCCCATATTGCCAAGTGGTTGCCCTATAAGCTTCTCAACACTTGGCCTCCAAATCCCTTTGTGCCTGGGTGGCATACCACAAGTGTGATACACAAGGTAAACCATGTCCATGGGCCTTGTGTAACCACTCAACCAAAAACCACCATTCAAGTCCCATTCCACCCAGGAGGTTCATTGACTTAGTTGTTTTATTAAGAAAAACATAAGTCCAAAAGACTTAGAAATATTTTTATCATAGCATGTATATACTTTACCAACCCTTGTTTTCTACTAGCTAGGCTAAGCATGGAATAGTAACTTAACTTAGGAAACTCCCTAGCAATTCTACCATTCTACAACTACTTAGGATTTCCCAACATAGCATTTGGCAAAATAGTAACAACATGCAAGACTTAGCAAAATATTTCTAATGCTTGAAAAATATAGGGATGGAAATATTCATGAAGTACCACTTGCCTTGGTAATGGGGAGAGTAGCACTCTTCACAATTACAGTCACTAGCAAAATCTACACAAAGATTTGTAGCACAAAATTACACACAATTCATATACAAACAAAAATATGAATGCATGCATGCAAGAAAATGCTAAGTAATGATTTTTTAAAAACTCCACCAAGCAAGTGCATGATACAGAAACATAACCAAGTCAAAAACCTTGCTAACTAAACTTATTTAGCACTAAAACCATTTGCTAAACAAATTCTAAACTCAAAATGGTCCTAAATATGTTTCTGCATAAAAAGTTATTTTAACAGAAACTTTTTGTTAAACACATTGCAGATTCAGAAAGGGCTTGGCTCACTGATTCCAACGGTATAAAATTTGCAAAAATATAATGTGGGAATCAAAAGTTATAGCCATTTGAAATTTGGATCTAAATCTGATTTGAAAATCTGTTTTAATTCAAACCCTAGCCACGTGTCATGATTCTATTGGCGCGTACCGGTTCGCTCCGGATCACGCTCACGAGCCGTAGGATCTATTTAAAACGCACGGTCCAGATCTAGCATAACGGTTCGATTAGTGATTCTATCGTAAGCGTTGGATCTAGATCCAACGGCGCTCGAGCATGCGACCATGTTCTGGCGGCGCGCGGCGTCAGCGAGCGGCGGAGCGCTCAGTCAGCGGCGGCGCTGGCGTTCTAGGTCGTGCGCGAGAGGGAGAAGGATCTTACCAGAACCGCGGTGGTGTGCTGAAGCTCAACGTGGCGCTGGTTTGCGGAGGGGCGCACGGGAATGGTCTCTGGAGCTCGTCGGAGTTGCGGGCGGCGTCGGTCGCTTGCAGACGTGGTCACTGGCGAGGTTTGGCGTCGCCCTAGCACGAACCAGAGGGGTCAGGAGTTGCGCAAGACGCAGGCGAACAATATCGCGTGAAGGAGGGGGCAAGGGGCGCTCGGATTTTACCTTAATTGGTCGCCGGAGTCTGTCGGCGGCGCATGTGGTTTCGGTCGTGAACGGAGACGACGACCTGGGTCACGAGCAGGCAAAAGGAAGGAGTCAGCGTATGCGCAAGATCAAGCTGGGCATCATCGTTTGAACCAGAGAGAGGGGGGCGGTCGAGGCTCACCGGAATCGATCGCCGGAGTCGTCGGTACCGCGGGGCTTCGAGAGCAAATGCACGCAGCCTGGTGGCGGAGTGAGCGAGGAGAGTGGGGGGAAATGCTCGCGGTGCAGAGGGGATTAAATAGGCCCAGGCGCGACAGGAAACGCCTGCGGCATTAAGTCTAATTAGCCCGCGCCATTACCGGCCTTGACAGCAGCGGCGACGTGGTCGCGGGCGCGGTTTGGGGAAGACGAGGGCGACGTGGAGAGGGCCCGCTCATCAGCGAAACGCGCGAAGAGGAGGTGGGGTCTGGTCGTCAACGGCTGTGTGGGTGCGTTGGCGCGTGCGAGAGAGAGAGAGAAATGGCCCGGGTGGGCTAGCTGGGCCTGTTCTGTTGCTGGGCTGGAATCCTGGCGCCGTGTCACATCCCAAGATTTTCCAAATCTTGTAATGTGAAAATAAATGAATAAAATAAAACCTTGTTTGATTTTCAGAGCCAGAAGAAACCTTCTGAATTCAATTGGAACATCAAACCCATTTGAATTAAATAAAATCCTAAAAGGATTTAAAAAGATAAACATTTTAAATAAAGGAAAATAAAATATTTTGGAAATAAGATTTTGGATCTTTTAAAATAAAAGATTTGGTATTCAAAAGAAAAGATGGATTTATAACTAAAGATTATTTATAAAGCCAAATTAATCCTTGGCCAAGCTTTGAGAATTAAAAACATTTTATTTTAAATAAAGTAGCAAAGGTTATTTAAAAATAATAAAGATTTGCTTAAATAAAATAACAAGGAATTAATATCCAAACTCTTTTAAAATAAAAGATTTCACCATTTTAATTAAAACATCAAAACTTAATAATTATTTTAAATAGGTTTCCCAAGTAATTTATATTCTCTAATAAAATCTACTAAAATGTTCTGGCTTTATTTTTAGATTCAAAATAAATATATCAATAAAATAAAACTTATTTGAATTAATAATGAAAGTCTATTATTTTTAAATATTAATGGACTCTATAATAAAATGTTTTGCAAGTATTTAATACTTCCAAATAAAACCTACTGATTTGGTTTGGAAAATATTTAGGTTTCAAATAAAGATTTTATTAATGGAATCAAACTCTATTTGATTTAATAACTAAGGCCCATTTTATTTAATTAATAATGTACCCTAAAATAAGAGGTTATTTTGTTTTAAAACAAATCTTCCAAATATTCTTTATTTCCAAATAAACCTACTGATTTAGATTTGAAAAGTGTTTTCAAATGAGAATCTTTATTAAATAAATCAAACCATGTTAAATAAATAAAGTTCCATTTTATTTAATTAAAGAATGAATTAATAAAGTTATTATTATTTTATTTTGGACTTTGACCATATTACTAAACAGAACTAATTTCAATATTACAAAGTTTGAGTGTTGTTTGAATTGATTTGGCTGATGTTTGTTTGATTGGAAATTCAAAATAGAAATCAGAAATAGAAAAAGAAAAAGGATCCAGACAGGAAAAAAATAGAGCAGCCCAACCATCTAGCCCAGCCGGCCCAACAAGCCCAGAAACAGCCCAGCTCCCTCACCCCGAAGGAAAACGATTCGCACGTGTTATCAAACCCACTGAGAGAATGACTGGTGGACCCTCCCCTCCTTTCTTTCCCCACTGACCAGCGGACCCCACTTTCCCAGCCGTCTCCTTCCTCGCGACGACCACGCCGGCCGTTTCTGCCGTTGATGTCGCGGCTTCAATTCGCAGTAATGCCACGCCTTAACCACGCTGCGACCACGGCCTATTAATCGCCAGCGTTTCCTCCTCCTTTCCCCTCACTCGCCACTCCCTCTCTGCCCCGAGGCTGCTACAATTTGAGCTCGCACCGCCGCCGTCTCCGAAGAGCTGTCGTAGCAATTCCGGCAACCCCTCGCCGCCCCTTGCCTCCTCGACCATCCTCTCGTGATCCCCACCTCCTGGCGATCATCCCCGTAGCACCAGCTTGCCCCGAGCGATCCAGAGCATCGACAACCACGACGACCACCGTCGCCACCGTCGTCTGCCTCAACTCCGACGACGCCCACAGAGCCGTCTCCGACCTCGACCGAGCGCGTCCGTCGCCAGAACCAACTCCGGCGAGCAATTACCGCAGTACCCGAGCGCCCCTTGTCAAGCCAACAGCACGTCGAGCATCACCACAGCCCTGCAATTCTGGTGAGCACTTTTTCTCTTCTCTTTGCTTCCTGTAGCCGCCGTAGCGCCACCGCCTGGCCGTGCGTCGCCGCTAGCCGCCGTTAGCGCCGCCCACACATGGTCAAACTAGCCAGTACCGCTCGATCCAGATTTAGCGGCCACGATTAGATCACTTACCGCGAAGAGGTACACGTTCTGTGCCGCACGATCCAACTTAAATCCAACGCTCCGCAGCACACGATCCACCCGAACCGGTATCGTCCAGTTAAAACACGCCGCGTGTCACCTAATTCGTTTTAAAAGAAATTTGAAAACAGATCTATTTGCAAACTTCAAACCCTTGTAATTTTCAAACCACACATCCAAAAATTACAAATTTTATATCAATGAAATCAAGAGAACAAGCCCTAGCTAACCCTGGCCTTAGTTTTGAAAATAGTATCTGTTAGCTTGATTTAATTTGCAGAAACTTTTGTGTACTCGTTTAGAGTATAAAAATTGTTCAAAATTGAATTTAATGACAAAACCTTTGCAAAATGGTTTTTAGTGACCATACTGACCCTAGGAACCAACCCTTGGTGTCAAAAATGATTTTGACAAAATATAAGTTGAATTATTTAACTTAGCCATTTTCTAACCAAATAAACCCCTTGATTTTATCATGGAAATGTTTTTGCAAGGAAAACTTTGGGAAAATGTTTTGGACCAAAACTTACTGACCCAAAACATCAAACCTTGCCAAAGGCAACTCACTTGGTGAAAAACCTAAAGTTTTGCTTTGATAAGAATAATTTTCACCACATAAAATGATGAGTGAATTTAAAAATGGTCTTAAGATAAAACCCAATTACAAATGACTTTGCCATTTTGGTAAATGACCAATTTGGACCATACAAAGTTTATAAACCTAGTAGAGACCAACCTTGCAAAAAGAAACCACCTTTGCATGACTTAGACTCCATTGCTTTGTGTGTGAAATTGTTTGTTTAACCTTGGTTTGGGATGTTAGTTGATTTGGTGATTTGCTTGATTGACTTGTAGTGAAATTAGCAAAGTGTGAAACTAGCAAGATCAAGGAAGTGAACCCCATTCCCTACCAAAAGGCAAGTTACACTATCATACAAAAGCCCTACTATTTTCATTATACTTAGTGGATTTGAAAATATGCATGAAAAGATATTTATACCTATGCTATGCTAAATCCTAATAGGATTCCCTAAACACTCCTTAGTAAAACTATTAAAGTTGTACATGCTTAGCCATGCTATTTGCTAATATTTGAAAAATAGATACATGATGAGATTTTACAAAGATTGAGAAAAGGACTTGTGTTTTACATAATAAAACAAGGACTCAATGAACCACCTAGGTGGAGGATACTTTAAGTTTTGGAGAAGGTGGCAACAAAAGGGAACCATGTCTATGGCAATCACTTTGTGTTGTGCTCCAAAAGAAAACCACCTAGGAAACTTAGAGATCAAACATGCTTCTCCAATTGTGGCTTTCGTGTACAACCACATGCTATTATGGCTCTGGCTTAGTCAATTACATTAGGAAGACCCATACATTGTCTTTAGTTACTGGACATGGGGATCTGGAATGCTTCATGGGGGCTGAAGACAAAGCTAGCAATGATGTATGGGAGGACCTTTTGGAAAGACTTCGTCACATTCTCAATCTGCCAGTACTCCATCTTGGTGAGCACTAATCCAGTAGGCCACTGGTGGCAACAAGATGGGATTGTGTCATGTGGGTAAAGTGTACTCCTTCTGCAGAAGTTAACAAAATCTAAGTACTTAGCCGTGTCCCCGGTTATGGACAATACTGAGCAACTAAAGTTTGAACTATGGGAGATCTCGACATTCCAACTTCTAATATAAAAACTTGATGCCCTTGTGTGTCTACCAAGGAATTCAAAGAGATTTTGTAAAGCTTGTTGCACTTGGGGTTACCAAGGTGCTCAAGAGAATGATGTACTTGGGGTTTACCAAGGAACTCATGAGTTTTGATAAAACTTGTTGCACTTGGGGTTACCAAGGTGCTCAAGAGATTTTTACAAGGACTTGAACACTTGAGTTTCTACCAAGGAGTTCAAGGAACTTGGAAAAGAAATTTGACAAAAGAACTTTAAAACCCTTTTGAAAAGATAGGATAAAATATTGCTTTATGCAAATAAGCCTTAAACTCTACTTAGCCAAATATGCATATAATGAAAGGATCCACTCTTATTATACATAAAAGTGAAGCTTGCCAATACAATTCAAAATGTATTGACCCTTGTGGCTGTAACTTGAAATGTTGCAGGTTGATTGTGTTTAAATGAAGATTGTTTGACTGACTAGGACTACAAAGTCTACAACCAACATCTGCCTGTGGCACTTTGAAGATGAAGGACCCATGACTATAATTATTCCGCTGCAATGTATTGTAATAGCCAAATGAGCTATGTTTGATGTAATAAACTTATATTATTCCTGGTTATAAATTTATATTATGACCTTTGTATCTTGGTATTACATCTTAACTGTGGATGCTAGCTATTGATCCAGGGACTAGCATTGTAAAACACAGGAGGACCCTACCTTATTGGGTTGGGTCCTCTACACGCCGGCCCGTTTCTAATTCTTTCTCCTTTTTCTTTTTCTGTTTCAATTTTCTGGATTGATTTTCAAATAAATTCAAGTTTCATTTGAATTCAAATCTTCTTGGGATTTTTGCAGTGAGTAGTAGTCTCAAATATAGGCATAAGATCAGGTGATTGCTTTGCAAAGGCTTGGTCAAGCTTGGAGAACAAAATATCAGAGACTTGGCACTTGGTTTGCAAAATTTGAAAGAATGGTTTTTGAAACTATTTACAATTTGTAAATCTTGGTTTAAATTCTACACTCAAACCTTTCCTCAAAGAAGGCAACAAACTTGGTTTATAAACAATCAAACTTTCAAATGGGGATGGCCATTTGTTTTAAGTTGTTCACATAAAATCATAGCACTAAGTGCTTCTATTTTTCTGAAATGAGTTTGAAATTGTTCTCAAATCTATATGCATACATGAATGATATGCAAACTTTGAAATTATGATTTTTGTGGGATGTTACAGAATCAAAGAATGTGGTGTGCATCACTGAGTTGGTGACCATGCAGAATCCTGATTCCTTGTGGTTGTATTCCTTGTTTTTATACAAGTGAAGTTGCACCCACCAGTACTCAACTCCTTCATCCATCACAGGAAAACCTTTGTACACAGCTGCACCATGTATTCCCATGGCAACCATGAGGTCCTTGAGAGCCTTGGGGAATTCTGTCTCACATTCAAAAGTCAAAGTCATGAGTGGTCCCTTCCTCACGGCTTCGTTGATGGAGTTCATCTACAAATAGGGATGAGAAAGAAGATTAGAAAAATTTACGAGAAGAAAAAGACAAGTGTGCAAGTTGTTGAAAATCTTCCTTAGTGGTTTCCAATCCTAGGGTCATAATCCTACAGGAAACACAGTGCTCTGATACCATCTGTAAGATCCCTCCCTTTATAAAGGTAAGGATCCCTGTGATTGCAATGCTAGTCCCTGGATCAATGCTAGCATCCACAGTTTAAGATGAAGTACACAGAAACAAAGGTCATTATTACATATCATTCTACAGACAAACATAGTCTTTTATAAACTCCATGGCCACAGGCCTAATACAAGAGTTCCATATATAATAAGATAAATAAGTCTTCATCTTCATGTGCCACGAGAAAGCATGTTGAGTGTAGACTCATAAGCCCTAATCATCATCAGAATAACCTGCAACATCACAAGTTACAGCCACAATGGGTCAATATATTGGAATAGTATTGGCAAGTGATACCTTAGTAGAATTTTAGTAGTCTAGATACTATATGCATTTTGGCTAAGTGTAGCTTAGGCTTGCTTTGCTCAAAATAGGTTTTACCTATCAGTTGAAAACACTAAGTTTCTCTTGGACAAAACTTTCCCAAGGAACCTGTAGGGTTTCGTAGCATGGAAAACAAAAAATTTCTATCGCATACAAACAAACAAGCAAAGATCTATCTACTAGATTGTAGCAACGAGTCGATGGAATAATTTACCCTCGAAGATTCCAAAGTGTTTAACGAGAGCGGATTCTCGTGGGTGATGTAGTCGTACTCTTCCCGATCTCAAGATCGCGTAGACGATCCTTCCGGCGCTGCGTTCCGGCAGCGCTCCCGCAGTCGGTCACACGTTCGGTACTCGACGAAGACCTTCCTCTCCCTTGTTCCAGCAGGCAGCGGAGGTTGTAGCACTCTCCTCGTGATTCCGACAGCACAACGGCGTGGTACCGGAAGTAGAGGGGAGATCTCGCAGGGCTTCGCCTTAAGACGGAGCGAGTATGGTGGAGTATGAGAGAGCTCCTCGGCGATCTAGGGTTTAGACACACCAAGGAGGAGGTGCTAGAGCCGGCGGCTAGGGTTCCGGGGACCCCCAAGTCGGCGGCTAGGGCAAAACCCTAGGGGGGCGGCGGCGGCTATGGTGGGCTGCAGCTTCTAGGGTTTGAGGTGAGGGACTTGTGTGTGCTAGGAGGGAGCCCTGCCCCTCCTTATATAGGTGGAGGTGCCGGCGGCCAAGGGGAGGGAGGGGAGTCCCTCCCCAACTCGGCTTGGGTGGTGCGCCGGCTTGGGGAGGAGGACTCCCTCCCCAACTCGGTTTCACCTCCTCCTCCTCTTTTCCACTTTCCAAATTTAGCCGTTTGACTTTTCAATTTAGCTATTTGACTTTTCAAACTAGGATTCAATTTAATCCTTTATTTGGAACAGCGAGGGCACTTAGTACATGATGCAATCATACCAACTTGATACAACACATTCATGTACCCTTCCCCTCCGGAGTGCCGGACATTCCGGAACCTTCTAGAACATTCCCGATGAAAACACCGGAATCATTCCCCAACTCCGAAACGGGACTTTCCTTATATGAATCTTATTCTCCGGACCATTGCGGATCACCTCGTGATATCCCGGATCCCATCCGAGACTCCGAACAACATTCGGTCTCTTTCTCATCATACCATAACTACTCAAACAATGTCGAATCCTTAAGTGTGTCTCCCTACGGTTCGTGAATTATGCGGACATGATCGAGACACTTCTCCGAACAATAACCAATAGAGGAATCTGGAAATTCATATGGCTCCCACATATTTCTACGATTACTTTGCGATCGAATGAACCACTTACATACGATACCAATTTCCCTTTGTCTCACGATAGTTTACTTATCCGAGGTTATGATCGTCGGTATCTCTGCATACCTAGTTCAACCTCGTTACCGATAAGTACTCTTTTCTCGTTCCCGTGATATGTGATCCCTTGTGAGCCAGTCACATGCTTGCAAGCTATTTGGATGACATTTCACCGAGAGGGCCCAGAGTATATCTATCCGTCATATGGATGGACAAATCCCACTCTTGATCCATGTGTTTCAACCAATACTTTCCGAACACTCAATGCCACCTTTATAGCCACCCAGTTACGGTGTGGTGTTTGATGTCATCAAAGCATCCATCCGGTAAAAGTGATATGCATGATCTCATGGTCGAAGGAATTAGGTTACTATGTATCAGAAAGCATATAGCAATTGAACTATTAAAATGACTTGATCTTTATGCTACGCTTATCTATAGGAGTATGTCCACCATATCATTCTCCTAACGATATGATCTTGTTGTTAATAACATCTCAATGTTCATGATATGGAAACCACAATCATCTATTAACCAACAAGCTAGTATTATAAAGAGGCTTTACTAGGGACTTCAAATTAAGTTTACAAATCACACAAGTATTAATGTTTCCTTGTTAATACTATTATAGCATGAATGTAAACATTTATCATAAACACAAAGATATAATAATAACTACATTTATTATTGCCTCTAGGGCATATCTCCAATAGTCTCCCACTTGCACTAGAGTCGTCTAATCTAGATTACATGGTAATATACCGAACACCCATGGCAGTTTGGTGCTGGTCATGTTTTGCCCTCGGGAGAGGTTTAGTCAACGGATCCGCCACATTCAGATCTGTGTGTACTTTGCAAATCTTTATATCCCCATCTTGGATATGTTCTCGAATAGCGTGAAAATGTAGCTTGATGTGCTTCAGCTTCTTGTGTGACCTTGGTTCTTGCGCATTGGCTATGGCGCCCATGTTATCACAGTAGATAGACATTGGGTCCAGCGCACTAGGAACCACACCCAGCTCTGTAATGAACTCTTTCATCCATATCGCTTCTTGTGAAGCCTCCGAAGCAGCCATGTATTCCGATTCAGTTGAAGATCTCGCCACAAACGCTTTGCTTTGCACTCCTCCAGCTAACTGCTGCACCATTCAAAATAAATACGTATCCAGATTGTGATTTAGAATCATCTGGATCGGTGTTCCATCTAGCATCGGTGTAACCATTAACAACGAGCTGTTCATCACCTCCATAAGAAAGAACCATATCCTTAGTTCTTCTCAAGTACTTAAGGATGTTTTTGACCGCTGTCCAATGATCAACTCCTGGATCACTTTGATATCTGCTAGTCAAACTAACAGCATATGCAATGTCGGGTCTAGTACATAGCATGGCATACATTAGAGATCCTATGGCTGAGGCATAGGGAGTCTTACTCATCCTTTCTCTATCTTCTGCCGATGTCGGACTTTGAGTTTTACTCAAGGTCGTATTGGGCAACATGGGCAAGAACCCTTTCTTGCTATCTTCCATTCCAAATCTCTTTAGAACTTTGTCCAAATATGTACTCTGTGACAATGATATTTGGCGTTTCGATCTATCTCTATAAATCTTTATGCCTAATATGTAAGCTGCTTCGCCAAGATCCTTCATTGAAAAACTATTATTCAAATATTCCTTGACACTATTAAGAAGGTCTACATCATTCCCAATCAACAATATGTCATCCACATATAGTATTAAGAATGCTACAGAGCTCCCACTCACTTTCTTGTAAATACAAGCTTCTCCATAAGTTTGTATAAAACCAAAACTTTTGATCACCTTATCAAAACGTTGATTCCAACTTCGGGATCCTTGCTTCAATCCATAAATGGATCGTTGAAGTTTGCATACTTTGTTAGCATCTTTAGGATCGACAAAACCTTTGGGTTGCATCATATACAACTCTTCATCAATGCCTCCATTGAGGAATGCTGTTTTGACATCCATCTGCCATATCTCATAATCATAATATGCAGCGATTGCTAACATAATCCTCATAGACTTTAGCTTCGCTACTGGTGAGAAAGTCTCATCGTAGTCAACTCCTTGAATTTGTCGAAACCCTTTTGCGACAAGTCGAGCTTTATAGACAGTAACATTACCATCAGCATCTGTTTTCTTCTTGAAGATCCATTTGTTCTCGACAGCCTTCCGGCCATCCGGTAAGTCCACCAAAGTCCATACTTGGTTTTCGTACATGGATCCAATCTCGGATTTCATGGCTTCCTGCCAGTTATTGGAATCTGGGCTCATCATCGCTTCCTCATATGTCTCGGGGTCATCGGTGTTATCCACCAACATGACACTCATAACGGGATCATACCAATCTGGAGTGGTACGAGTTCTCGTTGACCTCCGAGGCTCTGTAGCAACTTCAACCGAAGTTTCATGATCATCATCATTAGCTTCCTCTCTAATTGGTGCAGGCACCACAGGAACTTCTTCCGGTGCTGCGCTACTCGCAATTTCGAGAGAAGGTCCGACAACCTCGTCGAGTTCTACTTTCCTTCCAGTCACTTCTTTCGAGAGAAATTCCTTCTCTAGAAAGGATCCATTCTTGACAACGAAGATTTTGCCTTCGGATCTATGATAGAAGGTATACCCAATAGTTTCCTTCGGGTATCCTATGAAGACGCATTTTTCCGCTTTGGGTTCAAGCTTGTCCGGCTGTAACTTCTTTACATAGGCTTCGCAACCCCAAACTTTAAGGAACGACAATTTAGGTTTCTTCCCAAACCATAATTCATACGGTGTCGTTTCAACGGATTTAGATGGTGCCCTATTTAAAGTGAATGCGGCTGTTTCTAATGCATAACCCCAAAATGATAGCGGTAAATCTGTAAGTGACATCATAGAACGAACCATATCTAAGAGAGTTCGATTACGACGTTCGGACACACCATTACGCTGTGGTGTTCCCGGCGGTGTCAATTGTGAAAGTATTCCGCATTTCTTCAAATGCTCGCCAAACTCGTAACTTAGATATTCACCTCCACGATCAGAACGCATAAATTTAATCTTCTTGTTACGTTGATTCTCTACCTCACTTTGAAACTCCTTAAACTTCTCGAAAGTTTCGGACTTATGTTTCATGAAATAGATATACCCATATCTACTCAAGTCATTCGTGAAGGTAAGAACATAACGATAACCACCGCGCGATGCTACACTCATTGGACCACACACATCGGTATGTATGATTTCTAATAAGTCCGTAGCTCGCTCCATCATACCAGAAAATGGAGTCTTAGTCATTTTACCCATCAGACATGCTTCGCATCTATCAAGTGATTCAAAATCAAGTGATTCAAGAAGTCCATCGGAATGGAGTTTCTTCATACGCTTCACTCCAATGTGACCAAGACGACAGTGCCACATATAGGTCGAGTTATCGCTCGATTTCAAACGTTTAGCCTCAATGTTGTTGATATGTGTATTTCCACTATCGATATTCAATAAGAATAGACCATCTATCAAAGGTGCATGTGCATAAAACATATTACTCATATAAATCGAACAACCATTATTCTCGGACTTAAACAAGTAACCGTCTCGCAATAAACAAGATCACGATATAATGTTCATGCTCAACGCAGGCACCAAATAACAATTATTTAAGTATAAAACTAATCCCGATGGTAGATGAAGGGGTAGCATGCCGACCGCGATCACATCAACCTTTGATCCATTTCCCACGCGCATCGTCACCTCGTTCTTCGCTAGCTTCCGTTTATTCTGCAGCACCTGTTTCGAGTTACAAATATGAGCAACTGAACCAGTATCAAATACCCAGGCACTACTACGAGTACTAGTGAGATACACATCAATAACATGTATATCAGATATACCTTTCTTCTTGATGTTGCCGTTCTTCAAATCCACCAAGTACTTTGGGCAATTCCGCTTCCAGTGACCTTCTCCCTTGCAGTAAAAGCACTCAGTATCAGGCTTAGGTCCAGCCTTGGTCTTCTTCGCCGGCGTGGTAACTTTCTTACCACCCTTCTTGAAGTGTCCCTTCTTCTTTGACTTGCCTTTCTTGAATTTGGTGGTCTTATTTACCAACAACACTTGGTGCTCTTTCTTGATCTCCACTTCTGCAGACTTCAACATAGCAAACAGTTCTGGCAACTGCTTGTTCATGTTCTGCATGTTGTAGTTCATCACAAAGTTCTTGTAACTTGGTGGTAGTGATTGGAGGACACGGTAAATCCCCAAAGCATTAGGAATCACTATACCCAAGCTTTGAAGTTTGTTTGCATGCCCAGACATCTTAAGCACATGCTCACTGACGGAGCTGCCCTCTTCCATCTTGCAGTTAAAGAACATTTCAGAAGCCTCATAACTTTCAATTGCCGCATGAGTCTCAAAGATCAATTTGAGATCCTCGACAATATCATATGGGTCTGAATTCTCAAACCTTTTCTGAAGCTCCGATTCCAAACCATACAAGATAGCACACTGAACTATGGAGTACTGATTTTTCCGAGCGAGGTAAACATTCTTTACTTCATCGGAAGCATCAGCTGTAGGTGGGTCACCCAGCGGTGCATCCAGCACATAGGTCAAATTACCAGCTGTGAGGACAATCCTCAAATTGCGGAACCAATCCGCGAAGTTGCTTCCATTGTTTTTCAACTTTTCTTTCTCTAGGAACGCATTAAAATTGATGGTAGGGGCTGCCATTGATCTACAACATATTTGCAATAGTTTAGACTAAGTTTATGACAAATTGAGTTCAAATTAATAATAAAGTTAATCTAGGTGAACTCCCACTCAAAACAACATCCCTCACATTGTTTTAGTGATCACACGAACCAAATCCACTACATCAACACCGATCATCACGAGAGTTGATATAGTTTCAATGGCGAACAATCGTCATGTTCATCATATCTACTATATGATTCATGCTTTACCTTTCGGTGATCCGTGTTCCGAGACCATGTCTGTACATGCTAGGCTCGTCAAGATCAAACCTTAGTTTCCGCATGAGCAAATCTGGCTTGCTCACGTTGTATACACTTGCAGAATCTAACACACCCGATCATCACGTGGTGCTTCGAAACAACAAGCTTTAGCAACGGTGCTAACTAAGGGTGAACACTTTATGACTTGAAATTCATGTGCATAAGGGATCATCTTATAATGCTACCGTCGTCTACTAAGCAATACAAGATGCATAAAGGATTAACATCACATGCAATTCATAATATGTGATATGATATGGCCTTTCTTCTTTGTGCTTCCGATCTCCATCTTCTAGCACGAACATGATCTCCATCATCACCGGCATTGCATCAAGGTCAATGACGCCTCTCCATGGTTGTCGTCCACCGGATTCAACTATTACAACTACTTTGAATAGACACGCGGGTCTTAACATAAATTAAAGACAACCATATGGCTCCTGCCGGTTGCCAACTTACAATAAGGAACATTGCATACATCAAATATAATCACAATCATGGCCATATCACATCACTGCACACCCCTGCAAAACAAAGTTAGACGCCTCTACTTTCTTTGCATGTTTTACGTGGTTTGGGGCTTTCAATAAGTGTCGTTCTAACTTACGAACATGAACCACAACATTGATACTAGTATTGTTAATCACCCGTTGTAAATTGGATCTTAACTATGCTAGGAGAAACAGGCACCCGCAAAGCCACTTATGCAATACAAGTTGCATGTCAAGCGTGGAGCAAGTCTCATGAACGATGTCATGTAAGGTTAGCCTGGGCCGCTTCATCCCAACATACCGCAAGATGCAAAGTACACAAGAAGCAATCGACAATAAAAGCATCAATGCCCACAATGACCATTGTGTTCTACTCATGCAACAGATCTACATATAAACCTAGCTCTGATACCACTGTAGGGTTTCGTAGCATGGAAAACAAAAAATTTCTATCGCATACAAACAAACAAGCCAAGATCTATCTACTAGATTGTAACAACGAGTCGATGGAATAACTTACCCTCGAAGATTCCAAAGTGTTTAACGAGAGCGGATTCTCGTGGGTGATGTAGTCGTACTCTTCCCGATCTCAAGATCGCGTAGACGATCCTTCCGGCGCTGCGTTCCGGCAGCGCTCCCGCAGTCGGTCACACGTTCGGTACTCGACGAAGACCTTCCTCTCCCTTTTTCCAGCAGGCAGCGGAGGTTGTAGCACTCTCCTCGTGATTCCGGCAGCACAACGGCGTGGTACCGGAAGTAGAGGGGAGATCTCGCAGGGCTTCGCCTTAAGCCGGAGCGAGTATGGTGGAGTATGAGAGAGCTCCTCAATGATCTAGGGTTTAGACACACCAAGGAGGAGGTGCTAGAGCCGGCGGCTAGGGTTCCGGGGACCCCCAAGTCAGCGGCTAGGGCAAAACCCTAGGGGGGCGGCGGCGGCTATGGTGGGCTGCAGCTTCTAGGGTTTGAGGTGAGGGACTTGTGTGTGCTAGGAGGGAGCCCTGCCCCTCCTTATATAGGTGGAGGGGCCGGCGGCCAAGGGGAGGGAGCGGAGTCCCTCCCCAACTCGGCTTGGGTGGTGCGCCGGCTTGGGGAGGAGGACTCCCTCCCCAACTCGGTTTCACCTCCTCCTCCTCTTTTCCACTTTCCAAATTTAGCCGTTTGACTTTTCAATTTAGCTATTTGACTTTTCAAACTAGGATTCAATTTAATCCTTTATTTGGAACAGCGAGGGCACTTAGTACATGATGCAATCATACCAACTTGATACAACACATTCATGTACCCTTCCCCTCCGGAGTGCCGGACATTCCGGAACCTTCTAGAACATTCCCGATGAAAACACCGGAATCATTCCCCAACTCCGAAACGGGACTTTCCTTATATGAATCTTATTCTCCGGACCATTCCGGATCACCTCGTGATATCCCGGATCCCATCCGAGACTCCGAACAACATTCGGTCTCTTTCTCATCATACCATAACTACTCAAACAATGTCGAATCCTTAAGTGTGTCTCCCTACGGTTCGTGAATTATGCGGACATGATCGAGACACTTCTCCGAACAATAACCAATAGAGGAATCTGGAAATTCATATGGCTCCCACATATTTCTATGATTACTTTGCGATCGAATGAACCACTTACATACGATACCAATTTCCCTTTGTCTCACGATAGTTTACTTATCCGAGGTTATGATCGTCGGTATCTCTGCATACCTAGTTCAACCTCGTTACCGATAAGTACTCTTTTCTCGTTCCCGTGATATGTGATCCCTTGTGAGCCAGTCACATGCTTGCAAGCTATTTGGATGACATTTCACCGAGAGGGCCCAGAGTATATCTATCCGTCAAATGGATGGACAAATCCCACTCTTGATCCATGTGTTTCAACCAATACTTTCCGAACACTCAATGCCACCTTTATATCCACCCAGTTACGGTGTGGTGTTTGATGTCATCAAAGCATCCATCCGGTAAAAGTGCTATGCATGATCTCATGGTCGAAGGAATTAGGTTACTATGTATCAGAAAGCATATAGCAATTGAACTATTAAAATGACTTGATCTTTATTCTACGCTTATCTATAGGAGTATGTCCACCATATCATTCTCCTAACGATATGATCTTGTTGTTAATAACATCTCAATGTTCATGATATGGAAACCACAATCATCTATTAACCAACAAGCTAGTATTATAAAGAGGCTTTACTAGGGACTTCAAATTAAGTTTACAAATCACACAAGTATTAATGTTTCCTTTTTAATACTATTATAGCATGAATGTAAACATTTATCATAAACACAAAGATATAATAATAACTACATTTATTATTGCCTCTAGGGCATATCTCCAACAGAACCACCAATAGAAATTGGTGAACCTTCACCCTTGTTCAACCACAAGTATTAACTTAGAAATTGGGATGAGGAGATTCTTGATAGCTTCCATGTCTTGATGCTCAAGTTGTCCAATACCAGGGACATGGCTAAGTACTTAGATTCTTCCATCTGCAGAGGTTGTGCACTTTCCCCACAAGACTTGATTTTCACCAAGACAGGACCTTTCAGAAGCTTTCCCTTAGACCAAATGGACGCGCTCCAACCTATCATCGCACTACCACCAACTATCCAAATGGCTAATTTATTACAACCTATATGATCCAGGCAGAGCGCATAATGCCATGTGGCTGCACTAGAAGCTTCTTAACATTTGGCATCTCAAATCCCTTTGTTCCTGGGTGGCTTTCCACAAGTGAGATACACAAGGTAAACCATAGACATGGGCCTTGTGTAACCACTCAACACAAACCATTCTTTCCATTCCACCCAGGTGTTTCATTCACTTAGTTGTTTTATTAAGCAAAAACACAAATCCAAAGACTTAGAAATATTTTCATATAGCATGAATATATAACCACCCTTGGTTGCTACTAGCTAGGCTAAGCATGGAAATGGTAAGCATCTTAACTTAGAGAAATTTCTAACAATTCTACAACTACTAGGATTTCCCAAGCATAGCATATCGATAACTTATTAAAATATTCATGCAAGTCCTATACAAAATATTTCTAGTGCATAGTTGAAAAACATAGGATAAAATCATGAAGCACCACTTTCCTTGGTAGTTTGGGGAGTAGCAACAATCTTCACAATCACAATCACTATTTGCACGAAAATCTACACATAAAATAATGGCACCCAAAATCACATACAAAATATATACAAACAAAAATATATGAATGCATGCAAAAATGCCATGTGATGATTTCCTACACCAAACAAGACAAGTATACAGTACTGAATCATAATCAAGTCCAAAGCACACTAAATAAACTTTATTTGATCAACAAATCATTTTTCAAATAATTACTATACACAAATTATGCCTACAAATGTTTCTATAAAAACAACCATTTTTACAGAGGCAAAACATTAAACACATTGCATAAACATAAAGGACTTTCTCTCCTGATTCCAATGATATAAAATTTGTAAAATTTGAACGTGGGAATCAAAAGATATGAATTTTACAAGTTTGAATCACTAATAGATCTAAATTCTGTTTTTAAAACAAAGAACTAGCCACGCGGAGCTCTCTGATTGGTTGATACCGATTCGCGCGGATCAGCTAACGTGGACCGCCAGATCTAATTTAAATCGCATGGTCAGATCTTCTCCGTACCTCTTCGCTACAGATCTATTTCTAATCGCTGGATCCAGATCCTACGGCCACGGATCAAACGACCACAGATGGGCGGCGCTAGCGGCGGTGATGCGATGGCGCGGCTCTGTCAGAGATGTTGCCGGCGATTCAGATCGCGTGGGGAGGGGTGGAGGTGGTTACCGTGTTCGCGGGGCTGCAGTGAAGCTCAAGGCGGTCGTGGGAGGGACAGGGGCGCTCGGATCTGGCTGCTATTGCTCGCCGGAGTGGAGCCTGTCGTCGGGCAAGCTCTGGCGCCGTCGGGGCGAGGTTCTGGTGTGCGCTAAGACAAACCAGAGAAGCTATTAGATGCGCACAAGTCTGGCAAACAAGTGAGTATCCAGAAGAGAGGAAGGGGTGGTCGGGAACTACCAGGAGGGGTCACCGGAGTTATGCTGAGCTTCGGTTGCTTCCAGAGGTGGACGGTGACGACGCTCTAGGACGATACAGAGAAAAAGGAAGGCATGAGAAGATGCGCAAGGACATGTTGATCATGCTCGCATGAAACAGAGACACGGGGGCGGACGGTGCTCACCGGAATCGGTCGCCGGAGGTCGTCGGTGCTGTGGGGTTCTGAGCTCGATTGCACGCAGCCTGGTGGCGAGGTGACTGTGCTGAGCGAGCGGAAAGATGCCGGGTGAGGAGAGGGTCTTATAGCCAGAACAGGGCGAGAATCTCGCGAGGAAATGCCAGCAATTAAGCCTGCATCAATCGCGGCAGTAATGGAGTTAGCGGCGGCGTCGACGGTGTCGTGGGGGTGCGTGGCTTGGGGACGACGCTCGTGTGGCATTTGGGTCCACCAGTCAGTGAGCGCTGGGTAGGTCTGTGCCGCGTGAGAGAAAGAGGGAAAAACCCCTGGTGGGCTTAGTGGGCTAGGTCTGCTGCTGGGCTGAAAGTCTGGCGCCGGCCCTTTTCCATTTCTTATCTCTTTTTCCTTTTCTAATTTGATTTTCAGGAAACCTTTTTCATATGAATTCAAAATCATTTGAATTCCAAACCTTTCTGGCCTTTTATAAAATGAACCTTGTATAATTTTGAGTATAAAATCATGCTATCTTGTTGGACTAGCATGGTCCTTTGAAGATTTTTAAAAATAACAGTGCCTTAGCACATGGTTTGCTGAAGATTTGGAAATGGTTTTAAAACCATATTTGTTTTGGAAATTTTTGTCCAAGCTTTAACACTTAACCAATCCAACCTAAGGGCAAACAAAACTTGGTTTAAAACAATTATTTTCTCACTTGAGAGTGGCATTGGATCAAAGCTTGCTCACATGAAATTATAGCACTCAGTGCTACTGTTTTCTTGAAATGAGTTTGAAATTAATCCCTAAATGATATACATGCATGAATGATATGCAATATTTGAAAACATGATTTTAGGGATGTTACACTTTCCCAACATGTCAATAATTTCATAGATGTGAAATATCCATTTCTATTTTTTTTATAGATCCAAATACGACTATAAGGTCCTACACCTTTTCAGAGGGTCTTTCAAGTTCAAAGCTTGATCTCTCGTATATGGAACTATCACGGTTTTATGGATTCAGACCATTTGACGGAGTCAGGGCCCATCATCGCTTCTTTGCATGTAGTCGGATCATTATTGTCAAATAATGATTTAACTCTCAAATCTTGGTATTTGATTGTTTATCCGACTTACTTGTTTCAATAGGAACTTAGACCTTCGTAATCACAACCTTTGAGGCACGTGAGTCATGAGCATTGTTGTTGCCTCTAGAACACTTTTTGGCGCTGCCCAACTTTGCACATATATCTAAGGTTCGTTTAACCTTATCAAAGTTATATTGTCCTCCCACTTAACTTTTCACGAAAAATTCCCTCTCAAAGAAACTTGACGTTCTAAGCGACAAACATTTTTGTCTTCGGTGTTATGGAGGAATACTCAACGATTATTCGAAGTAACATACAAAGACATGTTCATCTGACTTTGGTACTAGACATCTTTTTTATGCATAGCATACCAATGTTTAAGAAAGGACAACTTGGGTTTTATCCCAAACCATAACTTTATATGGTGTCATTTCAACAGATCATGATGGAGCTCTTTTCAGTGGAAAAGCGGTAGTCTCTAAAGCTTTAATCTTTAAAATATAATGGCAGTTTTATAATTTATACCTTTGATCTTACCATGTCAAACAAGGTTTCATTACATATCTCGAACGCTCCATACTCTTAGGGTGTTTCGGGAAATGCAAATCCACAGAATGATTCCTCAAATATAAGGTATTATGCTAATCTTGTAACTCAAATGTCTTCCTTTATGATCCTATCATAAATTCTTTATTTTCTTGTTACATTTATTTTGCACTTCATCTTGGAAGTTGTTGAACTTTTCAAATGTTTCACATTTCATCCTCATTAAGTAAATATTCATATATTCACTCAATTTTTCGGAGAAAGCATATGAAGTTGAAATCCATCGCTCTTGACTACACATAATGGACTTCATACATCAAATATGTACAAATTCCAATAATCTAGTCATTCGTTCCCTTTTGGCCTATAAACGAAGTTTTAATTATCTCTAGGAAAGTTTCACAAGCGTCATTTGATCAAAATTCAAAAGACTCCACAATTCCATCCACATGGAGTTTCTTCATGTTTTCTTTCTAATATAATTTAAACGGCGATGTCACTTCCTAAGTGATCTTTCAATCAATTGTCTTTCGACATTTTTAGCATTTATTTTATGGATGTGATTTATCCAACGACATTTGTAAATCATCCAACTTTTATGGATTATGGCAATTATCTGAACAACGCTTTTGTTCTCATAATACCTGATAAAACAAATCTTGAAGGCAAGCTTTTATGTCAATGAGAACACATCAATACTTTATTTGTTCTCGATGAACATCATAACATATTCTCTTTGCTAGTTACCTAGGCCATTGCAGTTCATGAATTGTGTTGTTTTGTATGACGATTCACACCAACAAATTCAGTATCCAATAATTAAGAACCACATTGTTTAACAAGCAAAGAATACAGCCATAACACGTATATCCTCTATATACCTAAGCTGAACAATTCTAGTCTTTTCTTTTCTGCCATATATTTCTGAGATTCTCTTTTAGTATTTTCTTTTTTGTTTGAAAGAATCTATTAACATCAATAGTGCATCCATACACATGACACGTAGTCCAAAACATGTATAGTTAAATACCGATGTCTTTGGACTTGCACTTTGAAGTAGATCACCATCATCAAATACTTGGTGCTCTTTCAAATTCCATTATTTAGTAATATTTTAGTGTAGTAAACATTTTACCTACATCTAATATTCATCCTTATCATGAAACTATTCATGATCAAGCTAATTCAGCTTATAAGGGTTAATTGCGAGTATAATGTTGCTCTCCAAAACCTTTTGGAGGATTAAGACGACCAGCGTCTACAACCTTTTGCAAATTCTCATCAAATATGAGAACATGACTTTTGCCATATTATACTCTATCATGTTGCAACCAAAACATCATTTCAGATATCACAATATCTTTCACACATGATGGTTTCTGAAACAATTCTTTCAGCTTCCCGATAACCTTGATATTAAAACAATCTTTTGAATATCAAGAATCATGGAGATAAACATGATATTTATATACTAATACTGTAATTGTTACTCTTGATTTAATACCAACTACTAAACTTCATGGAGTAACTGTAACTTACTGAAAGTTTGCAATAGGACTTTTAAACTTTAGAATAACACTTCAAAACAATATGATACCAGTTCGTAAAGTAATTAACCAGAATTCTATAGTTCTATTATGTCAATAATAACTAAGCGCGAGGTGGTAAACAGATGCCAATGACTACAACAACTATGCAAATTCACTTTGATTTAATTTATGACAAATAGTGTTCAACTTTTAATCATATTGCTGTTGAACTCCCACTCAAAACAATATCCCTCACATTGTTTTAGTGATTACATGAACCAAATCCACTATACCAAGTCCGATCATCACGTGACATGATGTAGTTTCAAAGGCGAACAATCATCATGTTAATCATATCATCTATATGACTCATGCTTTACCTTTCGGTATTTCGTGTTCCGAGACCATGTCTGTACATGGTATGCTCGTCAAGATCAAACCTTAGCTTTGCATGAGCAAATATGGCTTGCTCCCGTTGTATACACTCGTAGAATCTAACACACCCGATCATCACGTGTTTCTTCGAAACAACGAGCTTTGGGAACGGTGCCTACTAAGGACGAACACTCTATAACTTGATATTTTGTGAGAGGGATAATCTTATAATGCTACCGTCGCGAACTAAGCAATACAAGATGCATAAAAGGATTAACATCACATGCAATTCATAATATGTGATATGATATGGCCTTTTTTCTTGTGCTTCTGATCTCCATCTTCAAGCACGAACATGATCTCCATCATCACCAGTATGGCGTCAAGGTCAATGGCGCCGCTCCATGGTTGTCGTCCACCAGCATCAACTATTACAACTACTTTGAGTAATAGACACGCAGGTCTTCACGAAATTAAAAGACAACCATAAGGATCCTACCGGTTGATGACTTACAATAAGGAACATTGCATACATCATATATAATCACAATCATGGCCATATGACATCACAACACAACCCTGCAAAACAAAGTTAGACCCCTCTAATTTTCTTTGCATGTTTTACGTGGTTTGGGGCTTTAATCAAGTGTCGTTCTAACTTACGAACAAGAACCATAACGTTGATACTAGTATTGTCAATCACCTGTTGTAAATTGAATCTTCACTATGTTGGGAGAAACAGGCACCCGCAAAGGCACTTATGCAATACAAGTTGCATGTCAAGCATAGAGCAAGTCTCATGAACGATGTCATGTAAGGTTATCCTGGGCCGCTTCATCCCACCATCCTACAAGATGCGAAGTACATAAGAAGCAATCGACAACAAAACCATCAACGCCCATAATGACCATTGTGTTCTACTTGTGCAACAGATCTACATATAGACACGACTCTGATACCACTGTAGGGGTTCGTAGCATGGAAAACAAAAAAATTCTAGTGCATGCATTCAAACAAGCCAAGATCTATCTACTAGATTGAAGCAACGAGTCGATTAGAGAACTCACCCTCGAAAATTCCAAAGTGGTTAACGAGAGCAGATTCTCGTGGATGATGTAGTCGTAAGATAGCGTAGACGATCCTTCCGGCGCTGCGTTCCGGCAACATTTCCGCAGTCGGTCACATGTTCGTTACTCGATGAAGACCTTCCTCCCTAGTTCCAGCAGGCAGCAGAGGTTGTAGTTCCCCCCTCGCAATTCCGGAAGCACGCCGGCGTGGTGTCGGAAGTATAGGGAAAAGATCCTGCAGGGCTTCACCTAAGCTGGTGCGGGTTATGGTGGATCTAGGGTTTCCGGCAATCTAGGTTTAGAAGGTTGGAGAGGAGGAGGAGGTGTCGACGGCGGCGCTAGGGCGGCGGCGGCGCGGCTTGGAGGTGGGGAGGGCTGGTTGTTTGGTTTGGGGCAGCCCTCCCCCTCTATTTATGAGAGGGAGGGAAGCTTGGGAGAGGGGAGTTTGAATCCATACCCAAACCCAAGTTGGATAGAAGGAAGGACTCTTTCCTTCTTCCACTAGGAAACTATTGTTCCAGTTTGACTTTTCAAACCTCCCTTTTGACTTTCAATTTAGAGCTTTATTTCTCTCTTGCAAATGCCCAACCAAAGTGACCTAGGACATGATCCAATAATTCCACTTAACCATGACACATTCATGGACCATTACCCTTCCGGTCCGGTGAACCTTCCAGACCCTTCTAGAACCTCTCCGATGAAAACATCGGAATCATTCCCGAACTCTGGAATAGGACATTCCTTATATGTTATTCTCCGAACCATTCCGGATCTCCTCGTGATATCCCGGATCCCATCCGAGACTCCGAACAACATTCGGTTTCCCTACTTACATTCCATATCTACTAAAAAACATTGAATCCTTAAGTGTGTCTCCCTACGGTTCGTGAATTATGCAGACATGACCGAGACACTTCTCCGATCAATAACCAATAGAGGAATCTGGAAATTCATATGGCTCCCACATATTTCTATGATTACTTTGCGATCGAATGAACCACTTACATACGATACCTATTTCCTTTTGTCTCGTGATAGTTTACTTATCCGAGGTCTGATCGTCGGTATCTCTGCATACCTAGTTCAACCTCGTTACCGATAAGTACTCTTTTGTCATTCCCGTGATATGTGATCCCTTGTGATCTAGTCACATGCTTGCAAGCTAATTGGATGACATTCCACCGAGAGGGCCCAGAGTATATCTATCCGTCATATGGATGGAAAAATCCCACTCTTGATCCATGTGCCTCAACACATACTTTCTGAACACTCAATGCCACCTTTATAGCCACCCAGTTATGGTGTGGTGTTTGATGTCATCAAAGCATCCTTCCGGTGATGGTGATTAGCATGATCTCATGGTCGAAGGAATTAGGTTACTATGTATCAGAAAGCTTATAGCAAATGAACTATATTAAATGACTTGATCTTTATGCTACGCTTAACTATAGGAGTATATCCATCACATCATTCTCCTAATGACATGACCCTGTTTTAATAACAACTCTATGTTCATGAGCAGGAAACCATGATCATATATTAACCAACAAGCTAGTTTAACAAGAGGCTTTACTAGGGACTCTTTTATGTTTACAAATCACACAAGTATTAATATTTCCGGTTAATAGAATTATAGCATGAAGATATGATAATAACTACTTTCTTATTGCCTCTTGGGCATATCTCCAATATGGAGAGATCCTCAGCTGAAACTCTTGTCGGGTCGTGGCAGCCAGAGTAAAGAAACATCGGATGTGCCCTCGCCTGGAGTGGCTGCACCAGACGTTTGAGGAAGGTGCAGATGATGTCCACACCATTCACCTCCTTCTCTGCAACCATCTGGAGGGCCTCCACCCGATGGTAGAGCTCCTCTACCTCCTCCACCTTGCCCTCCAGGATATGGTTCTTCCAGGATCTGTTAGGCAGGATCTCCTGGGTGGAGTCGAAGGGAGCAAGGACAAAATTTTGCCCGTCCACTATGGAGTCGCGGATGTAAAGCCACTTCTTCTGCTAGTATTGGATGAACTCAGACATAGAAAAGGAAAAGAAAAGAACAGAAGATCAGAGGGAGATAATGCAGCCACGAAGCAGGTAGACCCTGCCGGTGCCGGATTGCCTCTTCACGGAATAGAGCTTCCGGAAGAGGCCAAAGTGCGGCTTGATACCGAGCCAGCACTCGCAAAAAGTAATGAAGCAGGCGATATGGAGAAGTGAATTTGGCAAAAGATGGTGGAGTTGGATGCCAAAGAAGAACAACAGTCCATGAAGAAAATCATGGGCTGGGAGCGAGAGGCCGTGAAGAACGAAAGCGATAAACATCACCCGAAACCCTGCAGGTGTATGGGGAATTACCTCGTCGTCGGGGATCTTGATGGCCTCATTATCCTGCGGGATTAAACCCGCATCATGAAGCTTGCGCAGGTCGCCCTCGCACGTCTCTGTGTGCCGCCACCCACCATCAGTGATGCGAGTGGTGGTGGTACCCTTCTTACCGCTGACAGTAGCACTTGAGCCCGCTCCGGTGGAGGCCTTCTTCGACTTCACCATTGTGAAACGTCGATGGCGGTGGTGTGCACGCATGAAAGAGGAAGGAAAGGACCGGAGAACGTCCAGCGCGCGAAGAGAAAGCTCGTGAAAATGGAAGCAGTGAAAGCAAATGGCAAAGGGTGAAAACAACCTACTATTTTCCCCACGGTTATAAGGATGAAGACAACGAACAGGAACCGTTCATCCAGAAGACCTAACGCTCAGGCCAGATCCAACTGTCCACGTGTCAACACAGCAGCGAACCGTCGTCTGCATGCTGTCCACTATGCATAGAAACCGAGGAGACGCCATAATTCTTGCCACGTCGCGTAGGACCAGTCAACTTCAAGTCAGAAAGTGGGACCCACGTTCGTCCAGTCACGTCACCTCTGGCGCCGCAGACGGTTGAGGTCACTGATCATCGGCACTGACATCATCAAAACCACGATAGCAACGGTTAGAAATCTTCGGCTGATAACTAAAAGTACTCACTCGAATCTATGATTCGAGCAACTACTCGGGGGCTACTCCTATCAGGAGCGCTGGCCGCGCACCTGAGGCATGATTAAGGTACTACACAACTATTGATTCTTCGAGTCCTACGCCGAGTCTACAACTCCACTAAGGACTCGGGGGATACTCCCATAGGGAAGATTGATCAAGCGTCCAAAATAATTGTGTCCTACGGACCTGAAGTTTAATTACCTGAACTAAAGTCTCTACTCGAGTCTACAACTCGAACAGACACTCGGGGGCTATGTGACACCCCCGGGATCAAGGCTAAACAAATACCAGACCTCCGTCTGACATAAGCTTAACCTTGAGCTCGAGAATATCCAATGAAGAATTGATAACACAGTAGTGACCCTACGACACAAAATTTATTACAGCAAGCTCATAGCTAAGCAGAGAACCAAATTATTACAAGCAGAGGTCACTGACCACAAAACATCAAACAACGGAAGGCAAATTATGCTATTAAGTATAACAAACTTAACAAATGGCCTAAGAGGCCTGAAGCATAACGATGACGTCCCAGCCCATATATTCCAGGCTGCCGGCCGGGAACCCCAAGCTACTTGTCGGTGTCGATGTAGTACCAAACTGATCTTTAGGGAACACTTACTCTACCAAAAGTATCAACAAATCAAGGGTGAGTACAGGGTGTACTCTGCAAGACTTATGGCTGGTGGAGTTGTTTTTCATAAAGCCACTTTTGTTTATAAAACAAGAGAGAGAAGAAGCTCGTCTAGTTAGAGTATTTTAA
Organism: Avena sativa; assembly: GCA_916181665.1. NCBI lineage: Eukaryota > Viridiplantae > Streptophyta > Magnoliopsida > Poales > Poaceae > Avena > Avena sativa. Next base: position 384,796,462 of record OV702282.1, read on the forward strand.
AAGGGGATAAGAGAGCGACATCTCTGAAATGTTGATCATCATCTTTTGATATCCACTGAATCATCATCATCTACCAACTAGGATCACCCCCTCTTACCCATGAGGAAGCATCCTTAAGCACACGTTGATCTGCCAAGTTTTACAACTAGGTTATAGTTCTCTATGATCTTGAGTCCGGTCGCCAAGTCTTTCATAACCGTGAACACGGCTTTTCGAAAAGATTATTACCCTGCAGGGGTGTACAACTTTACCCACACGTACTAACCTTCTCTTAATACCACTAGTAATAGACCTCTTCCTTGGAAGGCCGGCAGAGGGTGGTTAGACACGACCTTTACCTTGCTTTCGTCGAGACCATGAGTCATGCAATAAGTATGGTTCCGCCGTAACGGGTCAAATCCCGAAGCCGGTACTTAAAAATGTGAGGAGAGGTTGGTTAACAAGGGCTCCATCGACCCCAAGCAACCCGTTCCACGCTTACCTACCTGTTATGAATGCACCAACTTCACCCGGCAAATCTTTCAAAAGATTTTCTATGCATATGTCAAATGGAACACACGAACTACACATGGAATCTACTAGGCAAGTTAGTTAGTCATGAGGTTGTCCAGGCCCCGTGTGGTTGCACGCTCGTCTTGGTTCCAAAGGCAAGAACTCAGTTCCTAGTGGTGGAGAGCATGGGACTACAAAAACCACATCCCACCGTGGCCTCCCATACAGTCCTTAGCATGTTTAACTCATATCACCTCTGATATCATCTCATCACATTCTCCTGTCACACTAGATTCTCTGCATCTGATACATCATCTGAATGGACTAGAACTGACATCTATGCATGGCTAAGCAGACACATATATAAGCTCTAGCAGTGCACACCAGCCAAACCTAGTTATGCTAGGAGTAGTGGATCAGGTGATATAAGCTCAAAGGGAGTAATGCAATAGATAGGATACTCTATATGTCGATAAAAGACCATAGTAGAATCGTATGCTTCATGGCAGGAATTGAAATGCTTTCAAAATCGTAGGATTGTATCATGGTGGGTCTATGCTTGCCTTTGCCTGTTGATAACAGATAAGCAGATCTTCGGGAATCTTGTACTTGACTTGATTATGGTTGGTCAAGTATTGTTCGTCGATATTTGATCTTCGATGGTGTTGTCCTCGGGCTTCGATCTCGATCTTGATATCATATCCTACCGCGAAGAACCAAACACCGGAAAGAGAGGGGGAACAATCAACACATGGCATCGATGCAATGCTCAAACAAGTATGATGATATGACAAGTTAATTTGTATTGAAATTTAACCCTAAAGCATGCTCGACAAATTAATCGGGGTTCCGAGGGGTGAAAACCCTAACTCGGCGAAACTCCGGAACATATGAGAGGGGTGCATTTGTTCTTATAATTAAACTTGCCATTTAAGTTGTTAAACAATGCATGATTATAGCTTAAAGAGGTAGGTTTCATTTTTCTGAACATTTTGATATATTATTTGTATTTTTCTGACTTATAAATAATTAGATATAGAATTTACAAGTTTTATTCAAATTCTAAAATTATTCAAACAATTATTAAAAGTTTATCAAACTTTTTACACCCAGACATTGTTTACCCACAGTGACTGACTGATGGTCCCTGAGCCACCTCAGCATCCACGCGGGCGAAGTGGGACAGGGGGGGTTGCGGCTGTTATTTCTCACCGAGGCAAGGGCTACCCACTGCATCTGACCGGTGGGGCTGAGGCCATGTTGGCATGCCACACAGGCGCCACGCGGGCCTCGCGGGAGACCACGTCAGACATGGCGGGGAACGGCGGAAGAGGGCGAGCGGAGACGTGTGTGTGCACGCGTTAGAGAAGGAAGGCCGAGTCGAGCCAGAAAATGGGGGCGCCGCCCTATTGGGGTCACCGGAACAACAACTGCGGTGAGGTTTTGCGGCGGCGCGCAGTGGTACTCGACGCGAGCACGAGCCAGAGAGGAAGAGAGACAGTGGGGAGGTCCAGGAGGACCGGTGGCTCACCCTGAGCGTGTCAGAGACGTCATTGAGGATGGAGGGAGACGGTCGGCGCCGGAATCGTCCATAGCGACGGCGGCCGGAGCTCGGTAAGGAGGCCTCGATTGTTTGAATTTGAGCGCGCCGGCTCGATTCCGTTGGGAAAGAAGCTCCAGGGGACGAGGTGGTGACTCCAGCATCCTCGGCTACGGCCGGGGAGGACTAGAGCGGCAGAGCACATCGGCTACTGGTGGTTAGGGTTTCGGGTCTGCGCGAACGGGGCAAGAGAGAGCTCCAGAGAGAGATGGAGTGACCAGGGGAGGGAGAGAGAAACGTGCAGGCTGTTCCTTATCCTCTCCAGGGGCGGCGGCACGAATCCTGGCGCGGTGGGCATCGCAACTCCAGCGAGCGGCGGGGGCGCCGCACACAGGTGCTTGCGATCGAGGAAGACAACGAGAGTAGGGGACGAAGCGGTACGGGCCCTGGCTGGGCTGGCTTGGGCCGCTGCTGGGCCTAGCTGCTGCTCGCGTGCAGAGAAAAGGGAAAGGAAGATATGGGCTCGGCCCAGGGAGTAGGACTATGTTTTTATTTTGCAAAATCCTTTTCTTTTTTCTGATTTCAAAATCTGTTTTGTATTTCTATTTTGAATCTATTTTTGAATTATTTCAAAAGTACCAGAGGGTTTTATAAAGTATATAAAATATTTATGAACCCTTTTTAATCCATTTGGGCTCCAATAATTTTGGGGGTTTTCAAAATTCAAACCATTTGAATATGTTTCAAATAGAGAGGAAGATTAGTATTTAGGGTTTGATTTATTTTTCTTCAATGCACAATTTAAATGATGATGCTCATGAGTGCACAAACAAACAATAAGGAGTGATTAGCTAATAATGGGGTGTTACAAGCTACTCCCATAGGGAGCGCTGGTCGCACACCCTATGAAGTGTTCGACTGCGATTCTTCAGATCCAAATGCAAAAACTTTTTGGCAACTTTGCCCTAACCAACGGTAAGTGAGAATCATCCTCCTTGGCCACCCGAAACACTTCCGTGGTGATAACATTTCAGATGTTGTGTCTATGAAACAAAGATAAGACCTGCAAATATCATCTAATGACCTGGAAACACACCTGACTATGCTCTGGCAGTAAAAAAATGTGTCAATAGGCATGATGAAAATCCTGACGGACGCGTTGGGTATATCACTCCAAACCTAGTGGGATTCGACTCCTGTAAGACCTCAACGGCCTAAAGTCGAATTACGCCAACATCCGTTCTAGATTCGAGTCGAGGGACTCAAATCTGAAGAAGATCGTGTTGTTTTGTCCTAAGACAGTTAACTGGCCCTGAGCCGCCAGGAGAGTCAGGCACGCGCATCAACAATCCCTACGAACTAAAGTCATTTTTTCTCTTATGAACAGAAACAGCTGCACCCGAAAGATTGAAGAGTCCTCAGCCGAATCTACGATTTGACTGAACTCTCGGGGCTACTGACATGGTTATACCATGCGGGTACACGACACTAGTATACCTGGTCCAGCCCAAGTAAGGCCCACAAGAATATACGCGACCTGTGGAGATTTTCGGATGTCCCAAGTCCATGGCATCTTCGGATCCTTAGAGGGCAAGACTAGAGTATATAGAATATTCAAAGGGGCAAACCCTAACTTGTAACCGACTCGATCTGTGCCCGAGACCTTCCTATATCTATATAAAGGATAGGAGGGCACTATGAGGAAGGCAACTTCTCACCTCATACACACCTCCATGCTAGATTGCATCTGCGCATGTAAGATCCCACCTTTATAAAGGTAAAGATCCCTGTGATTGCAATGCTAGTCCCTGGATCAATGCTAGCATCCACAGTTTAAGATGAAGTACACAGATACAAAGGTCATTATTACATATCATTCCAGAGACAAACACAGTCTTTTACAACTCCATGGCCATAGGCCTAATACAAGAGTTCAAATATAGAATAAGATAAATAAGTATTCATCTTCATGTGCCACAGGCAAGCATGTTGAGTGTAGACTCATAACCCCTAATCATAATCAGAGTAACCTGCAACATCACAAGTTACAACCATAGAGGGTCAATACATTGGAATAGTATTGGCAAGTGATACCTTTGTAGAATATTAGCATCTATAATCTACATGAATTTGCCTAAGTGTAGCTTAGGCTTGCTTTGATCAAAATAGGTTTTACCTATCAGTTGAAAACACTAGGTTTTTCTTTGACCAAACATTCCCAAGGAACCACCAATAGAAATTGGTGAACCTTCACCCTTGTTCAACCACAAGTTTTAACTTAGAAAATTGGGATGATGAGATTCTTGATAGCTTCCATGTCTTGATGCTCAAGTTGTCCAATACCAGGGACATGGCTAAGTACTTAGATTCTTCCATCTGCAGAGGTTGTGCACTTTCCCCACAAGACTTGGTTTCACCAAGAGAGGACCTTTCAGAAGCCTTCCCTTAGACCAAATGGACGCGCTCCAAACCTATCATCCCACTACCACCAACTGTCCAAATGGCTAAGTTATTGCAACCTATATGATCCAGGTAGAGCCCATAATGCCATGTGGCTACACTAGAAGCTTCTTAACAATTGGCATCTCAAATCCCTTTGTTCCTGGGTGGCTTTCCACAAGTGAGATACACAAGGTAAACCATAGAAATGGGCCTTGTGTAACCACTCAGCACAAACCATTCTTTCCATTCCACCTAGGTGTTTCATTCACTTAGTTGTTTTATTAAGCAAAAACACAAGTCAATGACTTAGAAATATTTCACATAGCATGAATATATAATCCACCCTTGGTTGCTACTAGATAGGCTAAGCATGGCAATAGTAAGCATCTTAACTTAGAGGAAATTCTAACAATTCTACAACTACTAGGATTTCCCAAGCTTAGCATATAGATACTTATCAAAATATTCATGCAATGTCCTATACAAAATATTTCTAATGCATAGGTGAAAATATAGGGATAAAAACATGAAGCACCACTTTCCTTGGTAGTTTGGGGAGTAGCAACAATCTTCACAACCACAATCACTATTAGCACCAAAATCTACAAATAAAATAATGGCACCAAAATCACATAAGAAAATATACAAACAAAAATATATGAATGCATGCAAATGCCATGTGATGATTTTTATACACCAAACAAGACAAGGGTATAGTAATGAAACATAAACAAGACCAAGATACTCAAAATAAACTTTATTTGATCTTTAAAACATTTTTCAAATAATTTCCATACTCAAATTAAGCCTATAAATGTCTCTGCAAAAATAACCATTTTTACAGAGGCAAAACATTAAACACATTGCATAAACAGATATGATTATTTCTCCTAATTCCAATGATATAAAATTTACAAAATTTGAGCGCGTGGATCAAAAGTTATGAATTTTACAAGTTTGAATCACTAATAGATCTAATTCAGATTTTTAAAACAAAGAACTAGCCACGCGTCATGTACTGATTGGTCGATACCATTTCACACCGGATCACACTCGCGGGACGTTAGATCTAACTTAACACGCACGGTCCAGATCGACACATACCGCTTTGCTACAGATCTAATCCTAAGCGCTGGATCTAAATCCTACGGCTGCTAAGCATGCGACCAAAGATGGGCGGCGCCAACGGCGGAAAGTGGCGGCGGCGCGATCTGTCGGAGAGGTTGCCGGTGATTTAGATCGCGCGGGGAGGAGTGAAGATGTTTACCGTGTTCGCGGTACTGCAGTGAAGCTCAAGTTGGTCGAGGGAGAGACAGGGGTGCACGGGTTCAGCGGCAGGACCTCGTCGGAGTTGCTGGCGGCGTCGGGTGTTTGCGGATGGAGCTGTTTCCGACGATGTGGATCGCCCTAGCATGAACCAGTGGTGTCAGAGGATGCACAAGGTTGTGGCGAACATGACAGTATCAAAGAGGAAGCAAGGGGTGCTCGGAGGTTACCAGTATTCCTCGTCGGAGTTGAGCGGCGACTCTGTTGCTTGCAGAGGTGGACGGAGGCGACGACCTGGGTCACGAGAAGGCAAAAGAAGGGAATCAGGAGATGCGCCAGAACATGCTGGTCACGCTCGTTTGAAGAAGAGGCAAAGGGGCGCTCGGGTCTTACCGGAATCAGTCGCCGGAGCTGGTTCTGTCTGGGGCGATGCAACGAGAAATTGAGGCAGCCTGGTGGCGGAGCGAGCGAGTGGGTGAGGGGAAATAGCCGTGGTGAAGAGGGGATTAAGTAGCCGGGAGCGGGGCGGGGATTACTCTCTGTATCAATGGGAATTAAGCGGGTCTTAACTGCGGCGAGGTAACGGCGAAGCGGCTCGGGCGCGCGTTGATTGGGGACGACGCTAACGGGGCAAGGTAGGGTCGGGCTGTCAGTGGGTGGGTGCGTGTTGCTGCGGTGAGAAACAGAGAGGAAGGGGGAACGCCATGTGGGCTGCTTTGGTTGCTGGGCCGAATGGGTAGCGCCTGGCCCAGTTCTGTTTTCTTAACCTTTTTCTTTTTCTTATTCGATTTTCAGGAAAACTTTTCAAATGAAATCAAATGTGTTTGAATTCCAAATCTTTCTGGATTTTTATAAACTGAAACCTGCATATTTTTTAGTATAAAACCATGCTGTCTCACTTGACTTGCTTGGTTCCTTTGAAATTTTAAAAATAAACAGTGCCTTAGCACAAGATTTCATAAAGATATGAAAATGGTTTTAAAACCATATTTTGTTTTGGAAATTTTTGCCCAAGTTTTGGAACTCAACCAAACCAACTTATGAACAAACAAATCTTGGTTTGAAACAAATATTCTCTCACTAGAGAGTAGCATTGGATCAATGCTTGTCTACATAAAATAATAAGCACTCAATGCTTCTGTTTTCTTTGGAATGACTTTGAAATTGATCCCTAAATGATTATGCATGCATGGATGATATGCAATCTTTGAAAACATGATTTTAGGGATGTTACAAATCTAACCCCCTTAAGGTGAATCTCGCCCTCGAGATTCGGATTGGCTAGCAAATAGGTGAGGGTGGTCTTTCCGAAGATCATCTTGTCTTTCCCATGTTGCTTCTTCTTCGGAATGATGGTTCCATTGAACTTTGCAGAATTTGATAGTCTTAGTCCGAGTAACTCTTTCTGCAGTCTCAAGAATTTTGATGGGTTTTTCCTCATAAGTGAGATCACTTTCCAATTGAGCCTCCTCCAAAGGTATAGTATCTTTCAAAGAAGTCTCTTGCATCTCTGGATGGCATTTCTTTAGATGACTCACATGAAACACATTGTGAACGACAGACAATGATTCTGGCAATTCAATCTCATATGCTACTTCTCCTTTATGACTCAGAATTTTGAATGGTCCAACATATCTTGGGGCCAATTTTCCTTTGACTCCAAATCTCTTCACTCCACGAAGTGGTGACACTCTAAGATAAGCTCTATCACCCACCTCATAGGTGACTTCTCTATGCTTAGGATCTGCGTAGCTCTTCTGTCGAGACTTTTCTATCTTCAATCTGTCCTTAACTAGCTTGACTTTCTCTTCAGTCTCTTTGATTATTTCCGGTCCAAACAAATTTCTTTCTCCCACACCATTCCATAATAATGGGGTGGTACACTTTCTCCCATAGAGAAAATCAAACGGTTCCATCTCAATACTAGCTTGATAGCTGTTATTGTAAGAGAATTCTGCATAAGGCAGACTTTCATCCCAACTAGCTCCATAGTCTAGCACATGCTCTCAACATATCTTCGAGAATCTTGTTGGTCCTTTCTGTCTGTCCATCAGTCTGAGGATGAAAAGAAATGCTGAATTCCAATCTCGTTCCCAATGACTCATGTAGTTGCCTCCAAAAATGAGAAGTGAAGTGAGTCCCCCTATCAGACACAATACTCTTGGGTACTCCATGTAGACACACAATCCTATTCATGTATATCTTGGCAAACTTAGCACTTGTGTAGATTGTCTTCTCGGGTATGAAATGAGCCACTTTAGTTAGGAGATCCACTACTACCCAAATAGAATCATATCCTGACCTGGTCCTTGGCAATCCGGTGATGAAGTCCATGCCTATCTTGTCCCACTTCCAATCAGGAATAGGTAGTGGTTGTAGCAATCCTGCTGGTTTCTGATGTTCCTATTTCACTCTACTAAATACATCACACAAAGCAATATATTCGGCGATGTCCTTCTTGAGATTATTCCACCAAAATCTTTCCTTCATATCCATGTACATTTTGGTGTTACCCGGATGAATGGAATATGGTGAGTTGTGTGCTTCTTATAAAATCAGTTTCCGAAGCTCCGGATCTTGTGGAACACAGATACGTTTTCCATACCATAAAGTACCCTGTTCTTCTTGATGGAATCCTTTGGATTTTCCTTTGCCAATCTTTTCCTTAATCTCTTAAATTTCCTTATCTTCTTTTGGGCTTCTTTGATTTTGTCCAAAAAAGTGGGTTGAACATCCAATGACATGAGATGTCCTTCAGGCACAATCTCCAATCTGAGATCTCTAAATTGGGCACACAGATCATCTGGCAACTCTCCCTTAGTAAGTCCATTCACAAATACCTTACGTCTTAGAGCATCCGCTACAACATTTGCTTTACCGGGATGATATTGCAAACTCAAGTCGTAGTCCTTGATGAGTTCTAGGCATCTTCTTTGTCTCATGTTGATTTCTTTCTTGGTGAAGATATACTTCAAACTTTTGTGATCTGTGAAAACTTCACATCGCTTTCCCAAAAGATAATGTCTCCATGTTTTGAGTGCATGGACAACAGAGGCTAACTCTAAATCATGAGTAGGGTAATTTACCTCATGAGTTTTGAGTTGTCTCGAGGCATAAGCCACAACTTTCCCTTCTTGCATTAGCACTGCACCTAATCCATGATGAGATGCATCACAATACACTTGGAAATCTTTCTCCAAATCTGGCAGACATAGACTGGTGCTGTCACTAGTCTCTTCTTCAATTCTTGGAAACTGAGCTCACATCCTTCAGTCCAAGCGAATTTCTTGTCTTTCTTTAGCAACTCTATTATTGGCTTAGCTACCTTGGAGAAATTCTCAATAAATCTTCTGTAGTATCCTGCCAAGCCAAGGAAACTACGAACCTTTTTTACTGACTTAGGAGATTCACATTCAGTTACATCTGACACTTTAGCGGGATCAACTGCTACACCATCTCCTGACACAACGTGTCCAAGAAATCCAACTTCATTTAACCAAAATTAACACTTGCTGAATTTGGCATACAGCTTATGCTCTCTAAGCTTCTCAAGTATCAAACACAAATGTCCTTCATGCTCTTCTTTGCTCTTGGAGTAGATCAAAATGTCATCGATGAAAACGACAACAAACTTGTCAAGGAACTCCATGAACACCTTGTTCATCATATTCATGAAGTAAGCTAGTGCATTGGTCAAACCAAATGGCATCACGGTGTACTCATACAATCCATACCTAGTGGTGAAAGTTGTCTTAGGTATGTCTTGTACCCTTATCTTAAGATGAAAATAACCTGACCGGAGATCAATCTTTGAGAATACACAGGCTCCTTCTAACTGATCAAACAAGTCATTGATTCTAGGCAAAGGGTATTTCTTCTTGATAGTCACCTCATTGAGTGAACGATAATCTATGCATAACCTTTGACTTCTATCTTTCTTTTCCACAAACAAAACTGGTGCTCCCCAAGATGAAGAACTTGGTTGAATAAATCCTTTCTGTAACTGTTCTCCAAGTTGTTTCTTGAGTTCTTTCAACTCATCAACTGACATCTTGTATGGTCTCTTTGCTATTGGTCCTGATCCTGGTAGCAAGTGAATAAGAAAATCCACATCTCTATCTGGTGGCATTCCCGGCAATTCTTCCGGAAACACATCCGGATAGTCACTCACAATTGGCACACTGTCTATGCTAACCCCCTTAAGAGAATTTAGCTTACTTCCTTTTGATTCAAAGTTAGATTTGAATCTTATTCATTTCTTTTCTAGGGTTGTGAGTGCGACAGTACGATTGGCACAATCTAGTACTCCTTCATACTTGGTCATCCAGTCCATTCCCAAAATTACATCCACTCCTTGGGAATCTAGGATTATCAGACTCGCTGGAAACTTATGCTTTCCAAACTCTATCACTAGATCACGGCATCCAAGACTTACTATCATATCTCCACCGGGAGAACTTACTTTTATTGGACACCCAATGTTTTCAGTTGGAAACCCATTTCTATCAACAAATGCTTTTGATATGAATGAATGTGATGCACCACTATAAAAAAGAACAAGTGCTGGAATAGAATTGAGTTTGAACTTACCAGCCACAGCATCGGACTCCTCATACATTTCTTCCACATTGATGTGGTTCACTTGTCCCTTTTGGAAAGGGTTGGGCTTGTTGGGTCCTTCAACTTTATTTTTTGGGCATTCATTTGCATAATGCCCCATCTTATTGCACTTGAAACATTCAACCTGACTAAGATCCTTCTTGACAGGCTGGCTTCCACTACCACTTCCACTTCCATTATGGTGGCTCTTGTATCCACTCTTGTGATTCTTGTACTTGTCATTGTCATGACTATGGTGATGCTTGTTGTCATGATGACGGTTGTGGTTGTCGTGGCTGTTGTACTTTCCATGCTTGTGGGATCCAGAACTCCCACTATCATCATAATGGGAACACTTGTGAGACGATCCCGAGCTGTGCTTGTCAGAGTTGTGTTTCCTCTTTCTGCTTTCAACCTGTTTCATCTTGCTCTCCAAGATGGCAGCCTTGTCGCAAAGAGATTGATAGGTGGGGACATAGGCCACACATAATTGCAGATTCAGTTCATCATTCAGTCCTTCGAGGAACTTCTCTTTCCTCTTGGCATCAGTATCAACTTCATCCGGTGCATAACTCTCCAGATTGTTGAATTCTTCAATATATTCAGCCACGTTGCGGTGGCGCTGTTTCAGATTATGAAATTCCTTCTTCTTCAAGCTCATCACTCCAGATGAGATGTGAGCTATACGGAAACCATCTTCAAGGATAGCCCATGTCACGTCTTCAATAGGAGTGGTGATCTGGAAGTTATCCCACCAAGTAGCTGCTGGTCCTTCCAACAAGTGTGCTGGAAACCTGACTTTCTCCTCATCAGTACAGCCAACAGTTACCAAATCCTTGTTCACTGAGCGTAGCCAATCATTGGCCACCATGGGGTTAGTAGTTCCTGAGAACTTAGCAGGCCTCAGTCTTAAGAATCTGGTGAGCATGTCAAATCCTGGTGGGTTATTCTGATTGTTGTTGTTGTTGTTATTGTTGTTGTTGTTATTCTGATTCTGCATGAAAGTAGTAATCATCTGCATCAGCTGTGCCTGTGCTATCATCAGCTGCTGCATCTCGGGGGTGACATTGTTGTTGTTCGGGTTGGGGTTGGCACGTCGAGGAGGCATATGTGGTTTTCAATAAGGATAAGAATGAGATACCCATAGATGCTTAACATGCACAATACAACACATAGTCAATCACCAAACAAGCATCAAAATAATAAAAGTTCAACAACATAGACAACAGGTTTTGAAAAGCAAACACACCAATAGCAAGCCATCCACTTGTTGGATGGTCATTGCGACTCAATAACATAAACATGGTAAATGATAAATCAATGAGTAGTCATCACTACTCCTCCTCTCCATCAGCCTCCTCATCAACAAGTGTAAGACCTCCATTCTCCATAGCGGTTTTGTATTCCTCGACATTGGTAGTCAAGGCCTCTACCTTAGCTTTGAGAGCCCTCTTCTGTGAACGAAGTCTCTCAATCACATCCTGCTGATGCTCGAGCTCGAAGTCCTTGGCCTCTAATTCTGCAGTCATCTCTCGAATCCTCTTGTTCCTATCTTGGACTCTTTTCTCTTGACTCTTGAACTTTCTATCCAGACTCTCAAACTTGGCCTCCATTTCCTTGACTATCTCATCTTGCTCTGCGAAGAGCTTGTCCTTCTCACGAAGATGCACCTGGAGTTCGTCATTGCTAAGTATGACGTTGGTCCAATCAGTATCTAGGTGCCTAAGTAGAACCTCTAGGTCCTGAAGGTACAGACGAATCGGCTCTGTCGTCTCTCTAGCAGTATCCTCGAACTCAATAGCCTCACCATCCTCGTCGCGTCTTCCGAAAGCGTGGAAGTGAGTACCTCTAATCTCCCGAGAGTGTCTCCCTAACAAACGCCCAAGTAAATCCTGCATGACTACCTCTAGGCCTCTCTCCTTGTCGTCATGTGTCGGGGGGTTGACCTCGGGTAGGTCAAAGACGGGGAAATACAGAGGTACGATCCTCGTCTGGTTTCCGAGTTACAGTCTAGGTCGGACGAATAATGAATAAGTCGGCCGACATACGGAGGCGAGAGGCCCATATATGTATATTAAGGCATTATCCGGCCGAGTTACTGCGTGGGTCGGCCGGGTTATGCCTGAGTGATCTGGATACAGGTAAAGGACAATCCGAGCTATGCAGGGGAGGGCCGAATGATATGAGGCTTGCAGGAGAAGGAGAAGCCTGAAGTCAAACCCTAGCTGCAAGCTAGGAAGAATCTAAGTAGTGCCAAGCGCTACGGACAAAGGCGCAGAGCGACAGAGAGGCAGGAGGAGGTCAAGGAGGTGACAGTCCAGAATACCGAGGCGTACAGGAGGGGCCCTCTGGAACCTTGCCGTCGTTAGAGGGGTGACAGGGAAAGGGGGGCACCGAACTACTATATTGGGAAAGGCATATTCCTCGAATATGCTGGCCACGTCAGCCCTAAAGGAACCCAGGGCTCTCCTTTATAAGGAGAGGCTTGGACTCAGAGAAGGGGATCGGCTCATTTTGGTACCGTTAGGCTAGTAAAGTTCATCTTCTCTCCCTGTATACAGCTCAAGGAGAACTTGTAGCCCTGGAGAAGAGAAATAAAGATCTTTGCCTTAGTCTCTTGTGTGTAGAATTAACTGCATCTTCCCTCCCCAGATCCCTCTAGCATCCATTGGCCCCATACTTTAGCCTACCCATGGCAACTGCCGTGCCACCACCACGACAGTTGGCGCCCACCGTGGGGCCAGCAGCGGTGCTAGCTGGAGTTATGATCCGGACGGGAAACTTCATCAACACGGGCGAGCGCGTTGTTTCTGGCCTGGTCCAGAGATTTGGTCTCTGCGACTATGTCAGCGACAATGCAGGGAGCTTCAGGGGGAAAGCTCCCCCGCGTAATGGTGTCTTCATCAGCCTGGGCGGGCACAAGGTTTACGTCGGCGTCGACATCACCGGCATTTATCCTCACCAAGTTGTTGTTGCAGGAGAGCCACCTCTTAAAGCAGCAAGCCGTCTGTCCAGAGCGCGTCCTGCGAACAACGTCGAGGTGATGGTTGTTGCCGGAGCGCAAGCTGGAGCAGCAGTAGCCGGGTCAAGCAGAGAACCCGCCACAGGCGTGCAAGGCGCACCCAGGCAAACCACGCCACAACTCACCGAGGTAATCCCACCAATGACCGACCCGACCGAGCTGCAGGACACCACCCCAAAGGCACCAAGAGTAAGTGGGCCACCTCTGGAAAGGCCAGAGAACATTCTTCAGGCAACCATAGAAAACTTAACTACACCTGTAGCGCCGATACTTGATCCGGCAAATGCTCAGGCAGAGTTGGAAGAAACTAGGCAAAAGGTGCTGGTAGAGGCCAAGAAAGGTTCGGCCTTGCGGGAGTCCCTAAACAGGACCCTGAGAGAATATGCCAAAGCTAATAAGCTTGACGTCGCACCCGAGCGGGTGGACGAATTAAGATTAAGGGGGAAGAACCTCATGGATGATATTAATAAAGAGCATGAAGCTCACAGAGCGGAATCAGGTGACTTGGGTTTGCCGAGGTACAGTACCCCAGCAAAGAACCTGAGAGCGGCAAACGCCGCAGCATTAGAATTAGAGGGGCTGACCGGAGAGGCCCGACAGAAATAGCAAGAAAGAGTGAATGATCTGGTGCGCATCGCAAACCAGCAAAATGAAGAGATACTCAGAACGAACCCGGCGAGGCCAGGGGCCTCGCGGATGGTTCACTCGGCAGGGGCAGCACCTGCCTTATCCGCGGCAGTAGCATCTTCACCCGGAAATAATGCACGAAGGAACAAAGCAGTAACCTCAGGAAAGAGGAACAAGCAAATCGTTCCATATGATCCGGCAATGGCTGGAAAAGCAAATGAGAACAGAGGCAATGCAAGCCGAGGTAACAGTGGGGAGAGGAACCACAGCCGTGTGGAAAGAGACGGCGGAAGCCGAGGCAATGGAGATCTCGGCAGAAAAGAACCCGCGAGAGGTAATCATGAAAACCAGACCCCGGTCGAAATAAGGAGAGAGCTGCCGCTCAACCAGCTACCAAGGCATGAACCTCGGCAGGAAAAAGAAGCAAAGCCAGCTCGCCACAATCAAGTTAATGAAAGATACTATGATGGTTATTCCGAGATGGAATATGCGATCCATGGTGGAAATAACCACTATGGGATGCAGGACAGAATGCTGTACAGAGATTTGCCATCAAATGACACAAGAGTGAAGCTGGACCGGCTATACCGGTCCGAGTTGTTGGAAGAACAAGGCCCGCCAGGTCCGACATGCTTTGGACCCCGGATCATGGGCGAACCGCTTGTGCAAAATTTTCAGCTTGCGAGAGGCACAAAAACATATAATGGGAGTACCAAGCCTCAAGACTGGTTGATTGATTATGCCGCTGCTGTGAAAATAGCGGGTGGTAACTTACGATGGGCAGTACGGTACGTCCCACAAATGCTGGAAGGGCCCGCTAGGGTATGGCTGAACAATCTACCAGCGGGCAGTATCAACTGTTGGTTAGATTTTGAAGAAATGTTCGTCAGCAACTTTACCAGCACATACAAGAGGCCAAACATGCCGCAACAGTTAGCCATGTGTAAGCAGAGGCCGAATGAAACGGATAGAGAGTTTTTAACTCGATGGTGCAACCTGAGAAACTCATGTGAAGGGGTTATATAATCGCAAGCAATAGCTTGGTTCGCGCAAGGCTGCCGTTATGGCAGCGTGTTGTGGCAACGTCTGCAAAGAGATATGCCGACTACACTGGCAGAGACTATCAGAATAGCAGACTCCTACGCATTAGGGGACCCAACGCAACCAGAATTAATGTCGGCGGATCATCGCGAGCAACAGGACCATTATGCAAGAGATTTGGCCGGGTCATCCAGGCGTAATGATTTCAGAGGAAGAAGAAGAGAAGAAAGGCCGGATTATAGATATAACTCGGCCCAAGTGGCAGCAGTAGCGCAGGATCAGCCGAGTCATGGAGCGACTCAGCGGCAGAAGAATGGTCCTCAGCAGTGGACACCAAGGAATGAGGGAAAAAGACAGTGGACCCCAGAACAAAAAAAGCAGTGGCAGGAGAGGCCGAGGTACACATTTGAATCTATGTTAGATCAGCCGTGTAAATTTCACACGTCAAACCCATCCAGGCCGGCCAACCATACGACCCGTCAATGTGCATGGATGAAAAATGCGATGGGAGATCCCGTAGGCATTCAGGCAGCACCCCATCAAGTACATCAACAGCATCAACCGCAATTGACAGGAGCAAATGCACAGCAACTGATGTTACCGCCTCCTCCCCCGAGGTACGATGACTCGAATCGGAGGGATGCGGTACATCAAGTGATGAACCAGGTTCAGGATGGAAGGACAAATCCAGCGAGTGCTGGACGCAATGATTATAGAGAACATCATCAGTCATATTGCGTGTTCACAACTGAACAGCAAGACAAGCAGAGTGTGCAGCGCCGGCATATGGAAGTAAATGCAGTTATGCCGGCAGTACCAAGATATGTGCCTTGGTCAGATCAGGAGGTAACCTGGAGCATAAAGGATCACCCCAAGATAATGCCGAATCCAGGGTCATATGCACTCGTGTTGGATCCGACATTCGTTGGACCAAGCATCAATGTGAAATTTTCAAAAGTACTCATTGACAATTGTAGCATCCCAATTGTCTAACAATTGCAATGCTACTAGCCTAGTCTATATAAATGCTACTTCCTATATATAATTTTTGCATCATAATTATATCATGCTCATGTCATCATGCCACCCTGCATTTGAGCATCATACAAAACCCTTTTTGTTTTGGTTCTTCTCTCATATGCATTATGAATTGTATTTGCCTCTTGATATTGTATTTGGTTTTTGATATATTGTTTAATGCCCAAGTTGAGTTGGGGGCATATCTTTTATTCAACTCCATCACCTTTCTCTGCCACCACCTTATAATTCCACCATCCAACTAAATATGAGCTTTGCACTTTATTGGGTTTTACCTCTAGCTCATGTGGGTTGGGATGGATCCAATTCTATTTCCACATGCTCTCATCTTAGCATCATGTTGTTTTCACATTATTGATATGTGGAGCCACCTTTGCATGCATTATGAGTAGTGCTCCTTTTTCCTAGCTTTCATATGGATTATCATGGATTTATGCTCATGTTGGGATATTTTTGGGACTATTAAACATCTAGTGGAATATACACACTAGCAAGTCCCAATTATAATCAAATGTGATCATATCCATCTACTCCATCTGGAACTTTCCTTTAAATTCTTTTGCTTGGCTTAATTCCACTTTTGGGAATGCATAGGAATAATGCCTTGTAAATATTATTGTTTTCACAAGAATAAGCATGGCATTAATTGTTTTTGCATGGGCCATGCAAGTATCACCACATTCTAGTCTTTTGGATTTTATTTGAATTTTGAGTGGATCATCTTCCATCTTCCTCTACCCCCCCTTTTGCTTGATCTAGTTGGTCTTGCTAAAAACCACACCACATCTCTCTCTCTCTCTCTCTTTTCCTCACCTTCCTCTCCTATCACCTCCATCCATGCATGGTCATGTGGATCATGCCTAAAACCCTAAACCTAACCCCTCATCTACCCTAGTTACACCCTACCACCACCATGGGCACCATCTAACCTAACCCGAGCCCCTCTCTAGCTAACCCTAGTTCCCACTCCCTCTCTCTTGGCTTCCTCCCTCTCTCCCTACCAGGCAAGCCCCCACGTCACACCCCTCATCTGCCCCCCACTTCTTTCTTTGGCTTCAAGACAAGGAGAAGAAGGAGGGAGAGAAGACCTAGCCCGTTTACCCTTCCTCACCTTTTTGCAAAACCACCACCACCCCATGTGCCCTACCCTCCTCCCTCATCTACCCCACACCTCACCCCACCTCAGACCCTAGCCAGGGGCGCCCAGATCCCTCTCCCAGATCCCTCTCTCCCCTTGCTCTTTCCCTAGACATGGCCATGGTTCTCCTAAACCCTAGCCTCGGCCTCGGTTGTTAGCCGGTGGAGAAGTGGTGCCCAGAGGTGGAGGTTGTCGGGAAGCTCTTCTACGCCGTTCTCACCGTCACCTTGCACCAGGAGCTGCCCCGGAGCGCGCCGGAGAAGCCTCGCCGCCGCGCCCGAGCTGGTCTGTCGCCGTTGCCACCAAGCCCGGCGCTAGATCCCCTCCACCTCCGCACGAACTACCACGCCGGCGACCCCACGGTGAGCCCCTTGACCTCCCAGACATGTCCCCTACCCTATCTTGTACCGTAGCGCCGCCGCGCTCCGTCGAGCACCCTTCGTGCACCGCCGCGCGTCGCGCTCGGGCAGACAGTAGCAGCCGCAGCATCCGTCCGCCTCTGTCCCTCACCCTGCCCCGCGCGCTGTAGACCACCTCCGTGCAAGATCTATTAATGAAAGTTGTAGCCCGATGTCCCCTCTTCGTTTTTTGTTTTTGCGGCTTGGCGAGATTCGCCGCCGTTTGGTCGCCATCGTCGTCCGAACTCCGGCCGATCCCCTGTTCTCTGCAGACGGCGCGCAGCAGACAGTCCGGCGTCGGCGACGTTTTTTCAGAAAACACCCTGCCGTTTTTCCCGCCTGAACCCGTAGCCCCCACGGCCCCACCTGTCATTCGCCGCCGTTTTCTTTTGAAGAGGCCCTCGGATTCTAAGAAAAACACCCCCCGCGCTCCTCGGATGGCACACGTGTCAGCGCCCGATAGCCCGCGCGCGTGATGTGGCCCTGCCGCCTGGAGGCCCACCAGTCATCCTCTGTGGCTAGGTTTTCCCTCGGTGAGAAAAACCCCGCGTGGACCACGTCGACCAACCTGTTGCTGAGTCAGCGCCTGGCCCACTTGTCAGCGGCTGTGGCTAGATCTCTCTGAGTATAAAAAGTATCTGTTGTTTTTTTGTTTGATCAAAATATTTTCAGAAATGTTTTATATGATTTTAAATCCAGAAATTAAATAATTTTTCATTGACTTATCCAAATAATACAAATAATATATGTTTCTGAACCAGAAAAATGTGAGGAATTCAAATATGCCCTCCAAAATATATTTTTAACACTTTAAATTTCAAGTTGACTAAAATTACAATAAAATGCCCTTTTTCCTTATTTATTTAATAACTTTTGTTTTATAACTCCAAATTTGACAAATAATATGTCTAAAATGATTAGCTCGACGAGACCGTTCTGGTTATGCATTCCATGTTCTGTTTTGCAGCCTGCATAATATAAATATAAAGTATACAACAACTTATTGAAGTATAAAATGTGATCAAAACTCAATAAAATGTTTATTTCTTGTATTCTACACCTCACCCATGCCATGCTACTTTATTGCCATGCAAATTGTGCATCATTCATCATGGCATGATTGTTTGCTTGTCGCATCTTATTCATATGCTTGTGCACTTTATTTATGTTGGCCCTTGTTTGTTTGGTTCTTCTTCGAATAGACGCTGAGTAGGGGATATATCAAGAAACCCAGGAGCACTACCCAGATCCTTCTCTCGCTTCAACTGAGCTGCCAGGCAAGCACTACCACATGCTTGCATACATATAGTACCTATTGCCTCTATCTTATTCTTGCATCATTGAGTCGCGATTGCATTAAACTGAATCCCAACTATTGCATAGCCTTTACTTTTAAACCCCACCGAAGCTTGTTCCTCCATCCCATGAGCCATTACTACAGGAGTTGTTTGAGCCATGCGAGTCGTAGAACAGCATGTGTAGGGTATGTGAGTGTCTGATGGATAACGAAGTACCTATACAACTTAACCTGAGTAGTAATGGGATAACTAATGAAAGTGGCACCGGTGAGCAATATCTGCTATTTGGTTTTTCATGCTCACTTGTGTCCCGTAGGACCCCGAGTACTTGATTCCTGTTCCTTGAATATTCACGCTATCCACATCCGGGAGGCTTATGGGACCCCCCTGAGCCAGAGCTTGATTCATTCTTATTTCTTGGGGCCACAAGTAGTTTGGGGCTTTATTACTATTCTGTACTTATGCCATGCTTTACTGCTTAATTTAAATTGTGCGAGGTACTGCACTTGTACTGTTTAGGTAAGCGGAGTGTTTTCGCGGTATCGACAAGCCCAGTCACACTTTCGGGTTCCCAGTCGTTTACAGCCATTGACGCAAACCTTGAGTCCGTCTCGGAGCCGGCCAACTTCGTTGCGGGTAGATTAATGGGGTGGCCCCCTGAAATATTTCTGAATCCTGTGATCGCTTTGTCGTGAATGCCTCGTTGGGTTTTGATTTGGTTTTTCCGAGGTTGATCGAGTGTGTGTTGCTATTTGTGCACCCGTGGAGGGTAAAACTTTCTGAAAGCCGTGTCCGCGGTTATGGATGACTTGGAGCACAGTTTCTCGATCATAGACAAGTATAACTAAAGTACCGCTTTTAATTTGACTAAGTAACTGACTAGTAAATAGTGCAACACTCATGGAATGGATAATAAAACTGCCCACGGATGGGGGGGTGTTCGTCCGCTTCCTCGTTGGTAAGCGAGGAGGAGGATGGATCTGCTAATATTACTGTTATAACTATTGTTATTAATTCACGGACATCCGTCTATCTTTGGTTAGGCGGATGGTTAGCGAGTATCTATAGAATTGTTAGGTATTATCTTTTGCTGCAGTTGAGTCACCCAGGTTGTGTCCCCTTTAGAGGCATAAAGACTTGCTGAGTACCCCTAGGGTCTCACACGATAAATTATTTGATTCAGATGAACATGTACACTCACAAGATGGATACTGGGTGGAGGAGACGGACGATGTGGGCAACGATCATTCGGTGTAGAGATTCTGGGAACGGGGATCCATGAGATCTGTGGGCGGGATGTGTTTATTATGGGGCATCTTATGCCGATTTGCTTCTTATCCGTACTCGGATCTTGTTTGCCGCTTCCGCCTGATACTCTGATGTTTGATGTATGAGGAGATATCCTAAACTATTATATCTATCTAGGACATTTGGATCTTGCCGTATGGCGTTGCAATGTTTATATTTCTTTTAGATGGAATGGCTCTGAGGACTGTTGTATGGTGGCTTGCATAGGTACTCATTTGTGTATGTAGTTGATCCCTTCGCCTGCCGATTACGCCGCCCGTTCTTGTCCCGATGTTTGGAAATGGTTAGGACGGCCGAAAGGTCTACCCGTGAGTGGCATTTGGGCCCCACCGTACTATTTTAACCATTTCCGCTCATCCAGGCTTGTAACTAGGAGCGTAATTCACCGAGGTAGTTACAACAATGGAAGCAGTATCAACATCATGTACAAAGATACCATGCATAAACTCGGAATATCGCAGAACATGCTGCAGTCCACGAGGACCACTTTCCATGGGATAGTGCCGGGACTTTCATGCGAGCCCATCGGTAAAATCCGAGTGGATGTGTTATTCGGCACGAGAGATAACTGCAGAGCAGAGAATTTAGAATTTGAAGTGGTAGATCTGGAAAGTTGTTATCATGCTCTACTCGGACGGCCTGCGCTGGCTAAATTCATGAGTAGTTGTCATGTAAATTATCTGAAGATGAAACTACCCGGACCACAAGGAGTAATAACAGTTGCAGGAGATTACAAGAAGTCAATGGAGTGTGCTTCAGCCGGGTCAAATTTGGCCGAATCATTGGTTATAGCAAGAGAAAAGAGAAGGATTCAGGAGGTAGCAGCCCTCGCTCAGTCTGCCCAGCTGAACATGCCGGTGCTGGCCAACCCACATGGCAGTGTTTCTTTTGAGCCGACTAAAGAAACGAAGAAATTCCAGATCGATGAACAATTCCCAGAGCGTACCGTTACCATTGGTGCAGGCCTGGACGCTAAATAGGAAAGCGAGCTCACCAACTTCCTCTGTGAGAATCGGGACATATTTGCATGGTCTACTCAGGATTTGCAAGGTGTTCCGAGGGAGTTGGCTGAGCACTCTTTGAACGTGAGGCCAGGAGCAAGGCCGGTGAAGCAACCTCTCCGCCGCTTCGCCGAAGACAGGAGAAAAATAATAGGAGATGAGATAGCTCAGCTCCTCGCGGTCGGGTTCATCATGGAAGTGATGTACCCGGATTGGTTGTCGAATCCGGTGCTAGTAGAAAAGAAGAAAGATGATCCCAATGTAGCCATTGTATGGCGAATGTGTATCGATTACACCAACCTGAACAAGGCGTGTCCAAAAGATCCTTTTCCATTGCCTAGAATAGACCAAGTCATTGACTCGACCGCTGGTTGTGAGTTATTATCATTTGTAGACGCGTATTCTGGTTTCCTCCAGATACCGTTAAATCCGGCCGATCAAATAAAGACCGCGTTTATTACCCCGTACGGGGCTTATTGTTATCGCACAATGCCATTCGGCCTGCGAAATGCAAGAGCGACATACCAGAGATGCATGCAAAAATGCCTACACGATCAAATAGGGAAAATGTACAAGTATATGTAGATGACGTGGTCATCAAAACCAGGGAAAGCAAAACACTATTGGAAGATATATGACAGACTTTTGCGAACCTGAGAAGGTTCCGAATGAAACTTAATCCAGAAAAATGCACATTTGGCGTGCCGGCAGGAAAATTACTCGGTTTTCTTGTGTCTAGCCGAGGTATAGAGGCCAACCCAACAAAGATAAAGGCAGTAGAAAGAATGGAATTGCCAAAATATTTAAATGATGTACAAAAATTCACGGTTTGTCTGGCCTCGCTTAGTCGGTTCGTATGCCGGCTAGGAGAACAAGCGCTACCACTCTATCAGCTGATGAAGAAATCAGATAGATTCGTTTGGACTCCACAGGCGGACATCGCATTTCATGAGTTAAAAAAGATGTTGGTTACAACACCCATTTTGGCTTCTCCATTATCAAAAGAGCCTATGTTACTTTATGTAGCAGCTACCAACAGAGTAGTTAGTACTGTAGTCGTAGTAGAACGACTTGAAGATGGCAAGTCGGTTCAGAGGCCGGTATATTATTTAAGTGAGGTATTATCCACTTCAAAGCAGAATTACCCACATTATCAGAAGATGGCTTATGGGGTATATATGTCGGCGAAAAAGCTCAAACATTACTTCGAAGAGCATCCCATTAAAGTGATCTGTGAGGCACCCATAGCCGACATATTGAGCAACAAAGACGCAAGTGGCCGAATAGCAAAATGGGCAATCGAGTTATCACCATACGCTCCACAATTTGATAGGAGAGATGCAATCAAATCTCAGGCAGTAGCCGACTTTTTCGTAGACTGGGCCGAGGTGCAATATGAGCCATCGTTGCCAGATCCAAATTATTGGACTATGCATTTTGATGGTTCCAAACTAAGGAACGGTTTGGGGGCAGGAATAGTGTTAACCTCGCCTAAAAAAGACCAACTGAAGTATGTGTTACGAATACATTTCGCTGCGTCCAACAATGTAGCCGAATATGAAGCACTGGTCCATGGATTGAAAGTAGCAAAAGAAATTGGCATACGCCGAATCTTATGCTATGGTGACTCGGACCTAGTAGTATAGCAAGTCTCAGGCAATTGGGACGCATTAGATGCTAATATGGCTTTATACAGATTTCACGTGCAAAAGATCAGTGGATACTTTGAAGGATGTGAATTTCACCACATACCTCGGGCAGAGAACGATGCCGCAGACACGTTGTCAAAGCTAGGATCAACTCGGCAATCAATTCCTCCGGGTATTGCCTTGGAGCACCTCAGGAAACCATCAATAATCCCATCGCCAGAATCCGAGTCTATCTTTATCCCGGCAAATTCAGCAGAAGATAACGCGCCGATGGAAGTAGATCAGCAATATAACTCGGAACTCCTCGAGAGGAGAACAGCGGAAGTCAGCACAGTCATGGAAACAGATAGTGAGATTACACCGGAAAAAGTCACACCATTATGGGCGCAACCCATATTTTCCTACCTAAAAGACTCGGCATTGCCAAGTGATGAGGTATTAGCTAGACAAACTGTAAGGAGAGCAAAAGCTTACACAATCATAAACAGTAAGCTATATAAGAGGAGCGTCACAAACGTGTTGCAGAAATGTGTGAGTTCGGCAGAAGGTTAGGAGATCCTCCAAGATATACACCAAGGAGAATGTGGACACCACGCCTCATCTCGTGCCTTGGTAGCCAAAGCATTCCGGCATGGATTTTATTGGCCAACGACATTGAAAGAAGCTAAAGAGTTAGTTAAGAAATGCAATGGATGTCAGAGGTACGCAACCAAAATACACATGCCATCGGCCGAGCTAAAAACAATACCTATCACTTGGCCATTTTCTGTATGGGGTTTAGATATGGTAGGACCGTTTAAGCCGGCACGAGGGGGAATGACTCACATATTGGTTATGGTGGACAAGTTCACGAAATGGATTGAAGTGAAACCAATAAAAAAGTGCGATGGGCCCACAGCAGTCAAATTTCTCAAGGATATTATCTTAAGATATGGGTATCCGCACAGTATTATCACAGATAATGGCACAAACTTTGCAGAAGGAGCCTTCGCCAGATTTTGCCAAGAGAAACACATAAGACTGGATATTGCCTCTGTGGCTCACCCAGCATCCAATGGGCAAGTGGAAAGGTCGAATGGATTGGTGCTCTCAGGCATAAAACCACGACTTGTCGAACCATTGGAAAGGTCGGCAGGATGTTGGATTGAGGAACTCCCGGCCGTACTATGGAGCCTCAGGACTACTCCGAATAGATCAACAGGTTATACACCATTCTTTCTGGTATACGGGGCAGAAGCCGTACTTCCAGCCGACATACAATATGACTCGCCAAGAGTTACTCAGTATACCACCTCGGAGATAAACGAGATAGCTCGGCAAGATGCTGTAGACCTACTAGAAGAAGCCAGAGAACTGACATTATCACGATCAGCTATTTATCAGCAGAACCTGCGATGATATCACAGCAAAAAGGTGAATCCAAGAGTGTTCAAAGAAGGAGATTTAGTCCTCCGACTGGTGCAACGTACGGCCGACATGCACAAGTTGTCACCTCCATGGGAGGGACCATTCATTGTAAGCAAATCATTGCATAATGATGCCTATTATCTAATCGATGCTCAGACCCCCGGAGGGAACAAGGCAGACAAAGCTGGCGAAGAAACGAAGCGTCCATCGAATGTAGCTTTACTCCGACCATTTTACTCATAGCATTGTATCTCAAGGTCAAGTACCGATGATGTATTAAGCCTCGGCACCCAGAGCGGTGACTCGGGGACTGCCCTCTGTTATTTCAATTTCATGTTATGTATTTGAACCACGGCGCCCAGAGCAGTGACTCGGCGACTGCCGTATGTTATCTCAATTTCATGTCATATATTTAAGCCTCGGCGCCCAGAGCAGTGACTCGGGGACTGCCATATGTTATCCCAATCTCATGTTATGTATTTGAACCTCAGTACCCAGAGCAGTGACTAGGGGACTGCCATATATAATCTCAATTTTATGTTGTCTATTTAAACCTCGGCACCCAGAGCAGCGACTCGGGAAATGCCATATATTATTTTCATCTCATATCAAATATTTGAACCTCGGCATCCAAAACAGCGACTCGGGGACTGTCATGTGCTGTTTAAGATTTACGATGGGCACTACCCTGAGGAGCACCTCCATGTTGGTCTTATATCATTTCTGAAATTGGGCGTCATATTAAAGTTCGGCGTGATAAACAGTAATCCAGGGAGTGCCATATATTATCCCAAGGTAGTAGTCAACCGCCGTCCAGGACACCACTCGTAAAAAAAAAACGAAAGCAACGATAAATCCTAAAAACAGGAAATTGCAGGCCACCAGAGCAAGAATTCAGACAAACACCCACTCAGCCAAATGGTAACAGCTACAAGCGTACATGTCACATCGATACACGACAAAAGAAATTCAAGTCATACAAAGAGCGGACAAATGTTTTCACATACATCATACGCCCGGCATGCCAGGGATAAGAAACAACTCAAGCGTGGCTCGCAGGGGAGGCAACAACTGGGTCAGGCACTGGGCACTCCGACGTAGGAGGAACTTCGACCGAGGTTACCTCGCCCTCCGTAGACCTAGGTGCAACCTCAGCGGAAGCTCGAGGCTGCTCAGGAGCATCCGTCTGTGCAGTTGAGTGCTCAGTACCTTTGGAGGAGGACCGCGCATCGCCGCCGTTATCCGAGCTTGAACTGGAGCTTTCAGATGTGGCCGAATTATCCTCACCCTCTCCTTGCTCAGCCGAATTATCATCCGAGGCATCTCCAACTATAACCTCCTCATCCGGGTTTGGAAGAAAACTCGGCCCTTCATTCCAGGTGTGTACGTCGGCATACTCGACGAGTTGGAAGGCGCGAGCTTGCCGAAGAGCGACGAAGGTGGGATCCTCAACCCAACGAGAACCAGTGCGCGGATTTCTCAGGATGTATAAAGAGATGTCTTCGTACCATGACATGATGACAGTAAGGGCCATATCAGCGCCAGCGCGCCCGGCTGATTCCCTCCAGAGACTCAGTTGTTTCTCAGATGCCATGAGTCTTTTTACTAGTAATTGGACCTCGTTAATATCAGGAGTCCCAGAAGTGTTCGGCCAAAGAACGTGGTAAGCTCGGATGGCTGCTTGCACCAGGTCCCGACCCATAATTTTCATTGGGCCAACTACAGCACCAACAGCAACCAGGAAATCCTCCATTGAATACTCCGAGTCAGCGGCAACAGAAACACCTCGGCGCACACGAGCTGCAAGAACCTCTTTAGAACTCACAGGCTTGGCTTCGGGAAAATGATCTGCGCAAAACATGAACGTATCAGGTGACAGCGGGAACAAAAAAGAAAAATATAATTCGGCTGTGCTAAGTAGCTTACGATGAATGTAACTCATCATTATCTGAAGGTCTTTGGCCCAATCGACCTTGCTCTTCTCAAAACGAGCAATTTCCTCGCTCAACCCCTGGGTTTTTAGTTCGGCAGCCTCGAGGAGTTCTTTGTTCTTCTGCAGCTCCAAAGCCAGCCGATTCTTCTCCTCGGAAAATTCTTGGTCGACCTTTTCTAGTTCGGATTTCTGAGAGAGCTTAAGGGTGTACACCCCGGCTCGCAGGTGAACTATTTCATCATCTTTTTCTTGCAATTGCGCCGCATGAATAACGTTTTGCTCTAAAAAATGCAGCATCACGTCAGGCATGGGCATGCAATCTTGGTGCGACGCTGCAAAGGTTTGTAACTCGGCTTTACCAGAGCCAAACGCAATAAGGAAGCTTAGCACAAATGTTAAAAGGGAAAAGGCGTAAGATAAAAGGAAAACTAACCTTCCAAGCTCTTGACTTTCTTCTCAAGGCGAATGTTGAGGTTATTAATGTTACCTATTCACCAAGAAAGTAAGCCGGCATATCGCGGAAGAATAAATGAGAACGTTGAAAATAACGAAAAGGAACTATCGACGTACCAGCCTTCTTTACCACAGGAAGGATTTTTTCATACTTTTCTTCCAGCTTGCGGTGCGAAAAAAGAAACCTCTGAAATTCGGCAGTCCGCCGGTCATGTGCAACCTGAACAATGGAGCAAAACAATAAATCGATATTCAAAGCTAAATCAGATCCGAGTCAAGCAAAACTCAGCTCGGATCTAGATGGCTGGATATTCAAAGCTAAATCAGATCCGAGTCAAGCAAAACTTAACTCGGATCTAGGTGGCTAGATATTCAAAGCTAAATCAGATCCGAGTCAAGCAAAACTTAACTCGGATCTAGGTGGCTAGATATTCAAAGCTAGAATAGATCCGAATCAAGCAAAACTTAACTCGGATCTAGGTGGCTAGATATTCAAAGCTAAATCAGATCCGAGTCAAGCAAAACTTAACTCGGATCTAGGTGGCTAGATATTCAAAGCTAGAACAGATCCGAATCAAGAAAAACTTAACTCGGATCTAGATGGCCGGATATTCGAACCCTAGAAATAAATCAAGTCGAAGATCATTAAACTTCCAAGCATATAACAACTTATTTCCTTGCAAGTTTCGGGGACTAGAGCATATAGTAACATCTGGAAACCAATCTAAAACTCAGAGAAACAGCAATTACCTCATTCATCTTGTTAGTGTCAAGGATGAACTTGGCAGCGTGGTCGAAACGGCCGCTGATGTCGGAAAGCTGAAAAGGCTGATTGATGGGATTACCCTCAAACTGATCAGCGGCATTCCAATTATTGGCGTACTCCACCAGCGCGCCGAGGCTGTTCCCACTAGCTGTCCGAGTCAAGACCTTACCCCGGACATGTTCTATAACCACTGCGGCCGCAGGGCTCTTATGAAGAGCAAGCTGGGTGCTGACAGCCGAGGCAACGGGGGCTTTGGTAGGAGCAGTTCCCTTGCGCAGCATGTTGGCGATACTAGGCTGAGAAGAGCCGACAGGACCTTTCTGGGAAGAGGAAGCCTTGGTGGCAACAGCTTTACTCGCCTTAGAAGAGGCATCAGCAGGAAGTGACACCTCGGTAGTGGGGATGGCACCTTCAGGAACAACAGGAGTTACGGTCGCAGAAGGCGCCAAGATAACGACCTCTTCGGCCGAGGCCGGAGTGGCCGAAGAAACTGTCGGGGTAGATAAAGGCTCAGTAGCGGCGCTGGGACCCATAGAAGGGGCAACGGGTTCAACGAAAACCTCGGAGGGCTGAGTGGAATCAATGTCAACAGAAGTGGTTTCAGGCACGTCGCGACGAGGAGGCGATGGATTCGGAGCTGGAGGAGAGGCATCACGAGTGGGACTGGGAATCCTGGTATCATCGACGGGCGGAGAAGACGGCGGCCGAATCGGGCGGCTAGTCATGCTAGTACCGCCGGGCTTGACAGAGAGCGGAGCACTGCAAAAATAAGAAAGGAAAAAGTGTCAGTATGAAAAACAGAAAGAGAGAAATAGAAATATAAGTAAAAGGAACTTACCCGGCGACCACAGGCATAGTTTTGCGCCTGGGAGGATTCGGAGCGGATTTCTTCGTTCGTTTCTTGGGGACGGCCTCCGAGGCACTAGAAGGAGCCCCGCGTTTCCCCAAGGTAATAGGGGGTCGAGAAGCAATAGGCTCGGCGTCGTGAACCTGACCGGCCGGATTAGCTGGGAAAGTAGAAGCCGGAAATGCATAAGAAATAGGCATTGCGGCAACTACCTCAAGAATTTGGACCTCGTCCGAATCACCTTCCTCCTCGTGCGCCGAGGTCTTGCCACAAGCTCGAGCCGGGGCAGGATCCGACTTAGGAACGAACTCCTCCAAGTCTGGTTCACCAGTATCCGGGGTGCTCCGGTCCGCGGGCCACGGAAGCAACAAAACTTCGGCATCCTCATTCTTCTGCTCTGTGAATCTCTGCAAGACGAGGAAAAAGAAAGTTAGCGGGTTCCGTTACGAAAATAGGGGAATAACAGGGCGTTATTGATTAAGCTTACTTCGGGAGGCGGATGATCGCGGGTGAACGGTTTTAGTCCCCAAGCCCAATCCTCAGGCATCTCCGTCTTAAAGATAGCTCGGACACGCTTATAGATAATGTAGTTGTCCAGCTCCACGGTCGAGACTCGGTTAGGGTCAAGAGGACCACTCATGTAGCACAGCTTGTGAGTCCGCTTCTGGAATGGGCAGATCCGGCTACTAATAAAGGTAGCCATCAGGTCTTCGCCGCATAACCCGGCGCGGATCAACTCTTTAAGTCGAATATCAAAAGCCTCGGCCAAGGCGTGAGTTTTCCTCGGATTGTAAAGCCAATTCACCTTAGAAGGCGGACCGATTGAGAAGGCAGGGAGCCGAATCTTGTCCTCCGTCCCTCTGTTCTTGACGCAAAAGAAGGATTTGTGCCACTTCTTGCACGACTCTAACCCGGTGATACGAGGAAATACGGATTTCCTCCGAGGTGTAATAGACGCTGCCCCGCATTGAGTGAGCGATTTCTCGGAGGGGTGCAGAGATTTATCAGGGACAACGTTAGAACGAATCTGGAAGAACTTCGACCAGACGTGCACAGACGGCCACAAGCCGAAATATCCCTCTGAGGCGGAGATAAAAGCAGAAAGAGAAGCGATGGCATTCGCGGGAAGATGATGCGGCTGAAGGCCGAAGTAGTCAAGAAATTCTCTAGCAAAATCGCTAAGAAGGAGGCCGAAGCCTCGCGCGAAGTGCGACATAAAAACGACATACTCGCCCTCCCTAACGTCCAGAGAGGACTCGTTGCCGGGTAAGCGACAGGAAACCTCGGCAGGAATCCTCCGAGTTCGGATAAGCCACTCAATCTCGCGGCGCGTAACGGAAGAACCTTGCCACGAGCCTCGCTCGGGCCCAGAGCCAGCGTCATCATCCTCAACCAGAGCACCACTAAAGGAGCTAGACATGGGTGGTTCGCCGGAGAGATCGACGGAAGAAGAGCTGGCGGCGGAGGGGAGTTTAGAGCTACGAGGCCCCGTCGTGATTTTGCACGGAAGCGGCGGCGGAGGAACAGAGGAACCGCCGCACGAACACGAGATCGAAACGGAGAAATCTAGGGCAAAACCTAGGCAATACGGCCGGAAAGGACTCACCGGCGACGACGCCGAAGCTGGTGAGCGCGGGCGAGGCGAGCAGAACGGCGCGGCGGAGTCCTCGCCATCGGAAGCTCTGATGAGCGCGCGGCGGCGGAGCTGCGAGAAGGCGCGCAGGCGAGAGGAAGGAGGAGGGCAGAGACGAACGAGGAAGGGAAAAATAAATCCCCAACACCGTGCCCCTCTTTATAGTCGAGCCACGAGCAAGGTAGTGGGATCATGGGTGTAGCAGCTAACCGTGTAGATCGTGGGTGCGGCACGAACGCACGACGATAAGTGGAGCCGCACCAACGGCCACACAGGAACGAAAAGGGTTGCGATCCCCTAGGGAAACGGCACGCGAGGCATCGCGACGGTGGCGCAGCAGGCACAGAGTTAACAGTAGCCTGTCAGCAAATACTGTAGAGGAACCAAAAAACTAGAAAAACAATGATGGGAGTGACACGTAGGACGAGGCGTATGAGAGAAGGAACAAGGGTACCCCGGACGAGAAAAAGATAACTCGGAAACAGTACTGAAAAATATGATGAAGCTGATACGACCCGGCCGAAGCTATCGACAGGGCCACACCAGCTTCGGGGACTAATGTCGGGGGGTTGACCTCGGGTAGGTCAAAGACGGGGAAAGACAGAGGTACGATCCCCGTCTGGTTTCCGAGTTACAGTCTAGGTCGGCCGAATAATGAATAAGTCGGCCGACATACGGAGGCGAGAGGCCCATATATGTATATTAAGGCATTATCCGGCCGAGTTACTGCGTGGGTCGGCCGGGTTATGCCTGAGTGATCTTGATACAGGTAAAGGACAATCCAAGATATGCAGGGGAGGGCCGAATGATATGAGGCTTGCAGGAGAAGGAGAAGCCTGAAGTCAAACCCTAGCTGCAAGCTAGGAAGAATCTAAGCAGTGCCAAGCGCTACGGACAAAGGCGCAGAGCGACAGAGAGGCAGGAGGAGGTCACGGAGGTGACAGTCCAGAAGACCGAGGCGTACAGGAGGGGCCCTCTGGAGCCTTGCCGTCGTTAGAGGGGCGGCAGGGAAAGGGGGGCACCGAACTACTATATTGGGAAAGGCATATTCCTCGAATATGCTGGCCACGTCAGCCCTAAAGGAACCCAGGGCTCTCCTTTATAAGGAGAGGCTTGGACTCAGAGAAGGGGATCGGCTCATTTTGGTACCGTTAGGCTAGTAAAGTTCATCTTCTCTCCCTGTATACAGCTCAAGGAGCACTTGTAGCCCTGGAGAAGAGAAATAAAGATCTTTGCCTTAGTCTCTTGTGTGTAGAATTAACTGCATCTTCCCTCCCCAGATCCCTCTAGCATCCATTGGCCCCATACTTTAGCCTACCCATGGCAACTGCCGTGCCACCACCACGACATCATGCCTGAGCTTGAAGGTGATAGCCTCCGTGGCTGGCTCAGTCTGGCGTCCTGGCTGAGTAACCTTGAAGCTCCAAAGGTCCTTCCTCTCAAACTTGGTGAGAGGAAGCGAAAGATTGAGCACACTAGTGAGCTCAATAACACGAGTGCCAAAACGAGTTCCCTTGAACTCTTCAGCCGTGCTGATAGTAACATTAGGCATCTGTTTTATAAGATAGAGAAATGTTAGAAACAACATCAACAGAAATACACAAGACAAGGTAGCACAATCATATCATTTGCAAATAAACACACAAGTCATGGCATACATAAATCCATTACAAGCATCCAAGGTTCAACATAACTTAGACGGAATTTTGGAAATGAAATGATAAGTGTGGTGGTCCAACTAACGAAGTACGTTATAACTCTCACTCACTAGACAAAATGGCTATCAAAGCATCCTTAGTAGCCATCTGCCTATCTTGTTCACAAGATTCCCAAATCAAGTCTATGATGTCTTCCCTTAGTTGTTGGTTGGTAGTTTCAAACTCTTGGGTATGCTTCGTTTCTTCTCTAAGGTCATTTTGGGTGTTGAGCATTCTGCACTTGAGTCTATCACCAAGCTCTTTGATGGACTTCCAAGCAGGATCCCTTGCAGAATCAAAGAATGTGGTGTGCATCACTGAGTTGGTGACCATACAGAATTAATCCTGATTCTTTTTGTTTGTCTTCCTTATTTTTGTACAAGTGAAGTTGCACCCACCAATATTCTTCTCCTTCATCCATCACAGGGAAACCTTTGTACACAGCTGCACCATGTATCCCCATGGTAACCATAAGGTTCTTGAGGGCCTTTGGAAATCCAGTCTCACACTCTAGGGTCATGGTCATGAGTGGTCCCTTCCTTATAGCTTCGCTGATGGAGTTCATCTACAAATAGAGATGAGAAAGAAGAATTAGAAAAGTTTACGAGAATAAAAATACAAGTGTGGAAATTGTTGAATTTTTTCCTTAGTGGTTTCTAATCCAATCATCCTACAGGCAACACAGTGCTCTGATACCATCTGTAAGATCCCACCTTTATAAAGGTAAAGATCACTGTGATTGCAATGCTAGTCCCTGGATCAATGATAGCATCCACAGTTTAAGATGAAGTACACAAACACAAAGGTCATTATTACATATCATTCCAGAGACAGACATAGTCTTTTACAACTCCATGGCCACAGGCCTAATACAAGATTTCAAATATAGAATAAGATAAATAAGTCTTCATCTTCATGTGCCACATGCAAGCATGTTGAGTGTAGACTCATAACCCCTAATCATCATCAGAGTAACCTACAACATCACAAGTTACAGCCACAGTGGGTCAATACATTGGAATAGTATTGGCAAGTGATACCTTTGTAGAATATTAGCATATATAATCTACATGAATTTGGCTAAGTGTAGCTTAGGCTTGCTTTGCTCAAAATAGGTTTTACCTATCAGTTGAAAACACTAGGTTTTTCTTTGACAAAACTTTCCCAAGGAACCACCAATAGAAATTGGTGAACCTTCACCCTTGTTCAACCACAAATTTTAACTTAGAAAATTGGGATGATGAGATTCTTGATAGTTTCCATGTCTTGATGCTCAAGTTGTCCAATACCAGGGACATGCCTAAGTACTTAGATTCTTCCATCTGCAGAGGTTGTGCACTTTCCCAACAAGACTTGGTTTCACCAAGACAGGACCTTTCAGAAGCCTTCCCTTAGACCAAATGGACGCGATCCAAACCTATCATCCCACTACCACCAACTGTCCAAATGGCTAAGTTATTGCAACCTATATGATCCAGGCAGAGCTCTTAATGCCATGTGGCTGCACTAGAAGCTTCTTAACATTTGGCATCTCAAATCCCTTTGTTCCTGGGTGGCTTTCCACAAGTGAGATACACAAGGTAAACCATAGAAATGGGCCTTGTGTAACCACTCAACACAAACCATTCTTTCCATTCCACCCAGGTGTTTCATTCACTTAGTTGTTTTATTAAGCAAAAACACAAGTCAATGACTTAGAAATATTTCACATAGCATGAATATATAATCCACCCTTGGTTTCTACTAGCTAGGCTAAGCATGGCAATAGTAAACATCTTAACTTAGAGGAAATTCTAACAATTCTACAACTACTAGGATTTCCCAAGCTTAGCATATAGATACTTATCAAAATATTCATGCAATGTCCTATACAAAATATTTCTAATGCATAGGTGAAAATATAGGGATAAAAACATGAAGCACCGCTTGCCTTGGTAGTTTGGGGAGTAGCAACAATCTTCACAACCACAATCACTATTAGCACCACAATCTACACATAAAATAATGGCACCAAAATCACATAACAAAATATACAAACAAAAATATATGAATGCATGCAAATTTCTTCACCAAACAAGACAAGGGTATAGTACTGAAACATAAACAAGACCAAGATACTCAAAATAAACTTTATTTGATATTTAAAACATTTTTCAAATAATTTCCATACTCAAATTAAGCCTACAAATGTCTCTGCAAAAATAACCATTTTTACAGAGGCAAAACATTAAACACATTGCATAAATAGATAGGATTCTTTCTCCTGATTGCAATGATATAAAATTTACAAAATTTGAATGTGTGGATCAAAAGTTATGAATTTTACAAGTTTGAATAACTAATAGATCTAATTCAGATTTTTAAAACAAAGAACTAGCCACGCGTCATGTTCTGATTGGTTGATACCGTTCCGCACCGGATCACACTCGCGGGCCGTTATATCTAACTTAACACACACGGTCCAGATCGAAACATACCCCTTCGCTACAGATCTAATCCTAAGCGCTGGATCTAGATCCTACAGCTGCTAAGCATGCGACCAAAGATGGGCGGCGCCAGCGGCGGCAAGTGGCGGCGGCGCGCTCTGTCAGAGAGGTTGCGGGCGATTTAGATCGCGTGGGGAGGAGTGAAGTTGCTTACCGTGTTTGCGGGACTGCAGTGAAGCTCAAGGTGGTCGAGGGAGAGACAGGGGCGCACGGGTTCAGCGGCAGGACCTCGTCGGAGTTGCTGGTGGCGTCGGGTGTTTGCGGATGGAGCTGTTGCCGATGATGTGGATCCCCCTAGCACGAACCAGCAGTGTCAGAGGATGCACAAGGTCGTGGCGAACACGACAGTGTCAAAGAGGAAGCAAGGGGCGCTCGGAGGTTACCGGTATTCCTCGTCGTAGTTGAGCGGCGGCTCTGTTGCTTGCATAGGTGTACGGAGGTGACGACCTGGGTCACGAGAAGGAAAAAGAAGGGCATCAGGAGATGCGCCAGAACATGCTGGTCACGCTCGTTTGAAGCAGCGGCAAAGGGGCGCTCGGGTCTTACCGGAATCAGTCGACGGAGCTAGTGGCAGAGCGAGCGAGTGGGGTGAGGGGAAATGGCCGTGGTGAAGAGGGGATTAAGTAGCCAGGAGCGGAGCAGTGATTACTCTCTGTATCAATGGGAATTAAGCGAGGCTTAACTGCGGCGAGGTAACGGCGGAGCGGCTCGGGCGCGCATTGATTGGGGACGACGCTGACGGGGCAAGGTAGGGTCGGGCTGTCAGCGGGTGGGTGCGCATTGCTGCGGTGAGAAACAGAGAGGAAGGGGGAACCCCGGGTGGGCTGCTTTGGTTGCTGGGCCGAATGGGTAGCGCCTGGCCCAGTTCTGTTTTCTTATCCTTTTTATTTTTCTTATTCAATTTTCAGGAACCCTTTTCAAATGAAATCAAATGTGTTTGAATTTCAAATCTTTCTGGATTTTTATAAAGTGAAACCTGCATATTTTTTAGTATAAAACCATGCTGTCTCACTAGACTTGCTTGGTTCCTTTGAAATTTTAAAAATAAACAGTGCCTTAGCACAAGATTTGATAAAGATATGAAAATGGTTTTAAAACCATATTTTGTTTTGGAAAATTTTGTCCAAGCTTTGGAACTCAACCAAACCAACTTATGAACAAAAAAATCTTGGTTTGAAACAAATATTCTCTCACTAGAGAGTAGCATTGGATCAATGCTTGTCTACATAAAATAATAAGCACTCAATGCTTCTGTTTTCTTTGGAATGACTTTGAAATTTATCCCTAAATGATTATGCATGCATGTATGATATGCAATCTTTGAAAACATGATTTTAGGGATGTTACAATGCACCCTTGTACTTTTTGGTTTCTCCGTAATCAAGAGCAGACAAGAAGGAGTAGGGTTTTCCCTACAGGGGTCTAAACCTGGGTAAATCTCGTGTCCCCTGGTTGCTTGTCTGTTAGCCGTTTTGTGATTTGCAACACCTCCACCTTCTCCAAAACCCAAGCTCATAACAATGGGCATTGACGAATCGAAACCTCGTCTTTTTTTGAAACTTGAAATACCTGCTTCATTTATAAAAGGCCTTTCTTCCACCACTATTGAGTCTCCACCTTCTACCTTTACGCACCATTAAGAGATCATAGTTGTCATTATGTGTGCAGTGTTCGAAAGCTTATTGATTGATGCATATTGTGATATTACTTGTTCTTGTGCTATTTGTTTCTAGTCACCCTTGTGAACTTATGCATCTATTTGCTACTCTATGAGGGACAAGCTGATTGCCACTATGCTATGTTTTCTGTATGTGAAACAAACAAACATTTTTTAATGCATGTTATTCATGATCTTTCTTTGCATGCATAGTTACTTTGTCCTATTGTTAGAAATCCATATTTCATGCACATGTTTAGAGTTCTTTGATCCCAACTTTCAATGCTTGCAAATGGTTTGATCTTTATTGTGAGGGTGCATGTCACCTCAAAAACTATTCTTTTATCACTTACCTCTCGAGGATGAGCAGGAGTTAAGCTTGGGGATGCTTGATATGTCGGAAACGTATCTATAATTTTTGATGCTCCATGATTTTTTAGTTTATACTTTGCTTTGCTTTGTCTACACTTTGAGGTGCTTTTTACATGTTTTCTGGTAGTAATCTATTAACAAGTTGCCATAGTGCCAGTTGCCTGTTTTCTGCTGTTTTTGGTTCCAGAAAAGCTAGTAAGGAAATATTCTCGGAATTGGACGGGACAAACGTCAAAGTCAATAAACTTTCCGTGGGGAACAACAAGTCCAGAGGGGAGACGGAGAAGCGGTCCAGGGCGCCCAGACCCCCCCTAGGCGCGGGTGGGCCCTGCCCCACGGCTAGGCAGGGTGTGGGGCCCCTAGCCACCGCCTCGACCTCCCCCTTCGCCTATCAGAAGCCCCCGATGTAGAAACCCTAAGGACCCGATCAATATTCCATGAAACCTTCTGTAGCCGCCGCCACCGTCATCCCTAGATCGAGGGGGATCTAAAGTTCTTCCCGGTACCCTTCCGGAGGGGAGATCATCCCGGAGGCCTTCTCTCTGGTATGACGTGTGAGTAGTTCCACCTTGTACTATGGGTCCATGTAGTATCTAGATGGTTGTATCTCCTCCTTTGTGCTTTCATGTATAGATCTTGTGAGCTCCGTTCATGATCAAGATCTAATCTATTTGTAATAATGCATGTTTTGTTTGCGAGGATCCGATGGATATTGAGATTATTATGTTGGTTTGATTAATGGTTTTTTCTTTATGATTCTATCATGTTTGTGTTGTTTGTGATCTTGCATGCTCTCCATTGTTAGTATCTATCTTGGTCAAGTAGTTGCTAGTGACTCCAAGAGGGGGTATTTATGCTCGATAGTGGGTTCATGCCTCTAGTTTCCAAGGGAAGTGATATAAATCTCTTCGGTTGTAGATGTGCTGTTGCTACTAGGGAGAAAACAACGGTCTCTTGTTCATGGAACATGTGGACTATTTACCTTACACACTTTACTTAAAGCAGTTGTCTGTTGCTTGCAACTTAATACTGGAGGGGGTTCGGTTGATAACCTGAAGGTGGACTTCTAGTCATAGATGCAGTTGGATGGAGATCTTTGTATCTTGTTGTATTTCCCAGTCGAATCTCATAGGATCTTTCTGACTAGTAATTGCATTGTTATGTCTTACTCAGTTCCTGTCAATTGCCCTGCTGTAATTTGTTTACCCTTCATGCCATGTTGTTTATCTAAGGAGAGCACCTGTAGTGAACTATGGACCCCGGTCCAATCTTTACCATTCATACATCTTCCACTGTTACTTGTTTACTTGCTGCAAACCATTACCTTCCACACCCTACGTTTAATCCTTTGTTACAACAACCGGTGAGATTGACAACCTCACTATTAGTTGGGGCAAAGTCTTAAGTTTGTGTTGTGCAGGTCTCCGCGTTGCTTGCAACACCTGTGTGACGTTTCCTTCCTCCTACTGGTTCGATAACCTCGGTTTCTTACCGAGGGAAGACTTGCTGCTGTGCTGCTTCACACCTTGCTCTTGGGTTTCCCAACAGGCTCGACATCAACTGAGCCATCAACAAGTTTTCTGGCGCCGTTGCTGGGGAACAAAGAAGAAGAAACTCCCACGGCAACCACGCGCCAGCCAACACAAGTTTTCTGGCACCGTTGCCAGGGACATATATAGAACAACTTCAACCTTTTCCTCCCCGTCAAGCACCACCGGTAAGTTCTTGTCATAGTAAGTACATGTGTATCATAGAGAACCGCCAACGGGGTACCCCTTGCACATGATACAGGACCTATCCCATAATCAAAATGACAAGGCATGTCGTGGGAATGACCACGGTAGATGCTGCAATCAGCAGCGAGTAGTTGAACATGGGGCAAGGGCGGCCAGCCATCTGCGGTGCGAGATGAGGGCTAAGACACAAGGGTTTACCCAGGTTCAGGCCCCCGAAGGGTAAAGACCTACTCCTGCTAGATTGTATTATGGTGAGAGTACAATGGGGCGAGCTCGACGGCTAGGCGGCGAGTCGCTTGGGTGTATGATTTAACGTATCCTCTATGCGTCCTCTAGGGAGGTTTATATAGACTCACCTCCCTAGGGTTTACAGATCTCAACCGAATCAGTTAAGGATTCGGCGACTCTACGACCTAGTCCGACTGGGCCTATCTACGCTTCTGGGACTTCAGCTTCCAGTCGCTTGAGTCCACGCCAAATCTTGATCCAGTCGCTGTCCTGCAGGCCCACTCGCTGGTGCTTGGGCCAGTAGGAAACGTCCTACTGGGTATACCCCGGTAGGCATATCCGCATCAGTAGTCCCCGAGCCGTCGTTGATTTGTCGCAGGCGTTCGCTGGCAGTCGGAGTATGCGGGTCCAATGCGGACGTCCAGTCGAATCTGTGGCGGACTCCTGAATAAAGGAAAAACTAGTCATGTTAGTCGCAATAA
The DNA here is from genome assembly GCA_916181665.1 of Avena sativa. Lineage (NCBI taxonomy): Eukaryota > Viridiplantae > Streptophyta > Magnoliopsida > Poales > Poaceae > Avena > Avena sativa. Next base: position 384,835,018 of record OV702282.1, read on the forward strand.
CAGCGACCAATCGTGTCGTAGCTCGGCGAACGGGTCAGCGAATACTCAGTCACTGTTACAATGATAGGGTCGGCGAATTGTCGAGTCGCGTGGAGCGACGAGTCAAATGGATGAAGTTGGACCGTCAATTGGGGTAAAACTAGCCTTTGGGGTAATCCAACGGTAACTTCGGCGTAATTACCGCGTAGTAACGGCTCCCAAAATTGGCGGGTAGCAACCGTTATATAAGGAGAATGATAGGCGAACGGGGAAATACTTCTTCGCTCCTCCTCTGATCTCGCTCGTCTCCGTTTCCCACTCTGCATAGCGATCTAAACAATCCAGAGAGCCCCGACCTCCGTGAAATTCCAACCGATGGCCCCCTCCATCGAACCATGGGGCAGATCCAAGTGTACTAGGGCACTACTGGATCCTTCGAGGAGGCTGGGATCCTCCGCGCCGGCAGATGGCGCATCCCCGTGGCCGGAGAAGTGACTCCGGACCCGCGCGAGGGGGAATTCATATGCTTCACCAGCCACCTGGAGCGGGGGCTGGGCTTTCCTACTTCCCTCTTCTTCCGGCGTTTCTGCGCCTACTACGGGATCCAGCCATCGGATCTAGGTCCGCATAGTATCGAGCAGCTCGCCATCTTCGTGGCGTTCTGCGAGTGCTATCTAGGCTGCAGGTCCTACTTCCCCCTATGGCAAGATTTGTTCCATGGGAGAATCAGCCGCGAAGAGTCAGGTGGCCCGATGCTAGCCGCGGGTGGCCTGACATTCCAACTGAAGTCGAAGGCGTCGTTCTTCGACCTGATGCTGCCCGCCAAGGCGGCGAACGAATGGAAGAAGTCCTAGTTCTACGTCACCGAGTCGACTCCAGATGGCGAAGTGGCGCTTCCAAGGTACTCCGCCGACCGGCCCGAACTGCGTCGACTCCAGGTCGTCAAGCTCCCGCTGGATCAACGGATGGTTGTCGATGAAATGCTGCAGACCATCCGCGGCCTGAAGAAGAAGGGCCTCCAGACCATCAACCTCTACAACTGCTGGTTCGGGTGGCGGCTCGTGCCCTTGGCCCGCCGCGACCACTACATGTATGATTATAAGGGTAAGGACAATCCGACGAAGTCCTCCCTCGCCGAATGGCATCTCCAAGACTACACCCTGGCCCTGAAGAAGATTACCCAGGCGGTGTATCTTGACGCGAAGGCCGGGGTCGCCCCCTATACTGCAAGGCGCCAAGCTCCAACGGTAAGCCATCATTTCGTCACCACTCGCAGTCGCAGATGGTGCATTCGCGGTTGTGCTGACGTTGTCTTGTTCTTATTGTAGTTGTTCCAAGTGGTGGAAGGGCGCCTTCCACCCGCAGACGACGAGAACTCGAGCTCGTCCGTCCAGGACGGGAGTGAGTCGTTGCCCGCCAAAGGCGACGCCAAGAGAGACGAAGGTGATGACGATGACGACGACGAAGACGAGCCCGTGGAAGTCGCTGCCCCAACAGTTCGCAAGACCCGCGGGCAACACCAGCGCGAGCTCGAAGCGAGTAAAATCCTTGAGCCTCACGATGATGACAACGACGAGCTTCCCGAGCACACCTCACATCGTGAGGCCACGCCATCGAAGAAGAAGAAGAAGGAAACGAAGGCTACGCCGAAGAAGAAGGCGAAGCTGGCGAAGCAGATGTCTCTGCCCCGATCTGCGACCAGTTCCGACGCCACCAGCTCGGCTAAGGACGCAGCGGCGCGCGCGACCGTGGCACCGGGCGCTGCCGCCCCCATGGACGAGGTGCCTCTGGCATCGTTACCACCTCCACTCTCCCCGGTCTTTGGTTCGGGGGCTGCTCCAGCCGCAGCAGCCTCGCCTCCGAGGGAAGCTTCCGCAGCAGTTATCACGGAAGCTCCTGCCGCGGCTTCTTCTTCAAAGAAGCCCTCAGTGTCTTGGGCACACGATGTGTTCAAGACAGGCCTCACTCGGAAGTTGGGGCCCGAGATGGAAAGGCCGGCCAGCATCCGCATCGGTCTGCGGTTCATACCAGTCGCCAAGTAAGTGTTGTTCATCTGGTTGTTTTTCGTATTAGTTGGACAATCTTATTCATTGCGCTGCTTCGCAGGACTGGTGTGAAAAAGATCGGCCATACTTCTATGGCCAAGGTTCCTCTAGTCATCACCGAGACGGATTCCTCGCGGAAGAGGAAACCCGACGAAGTCACTGCTCCCGCCGAAGGTGTCAAGAGGGCGAAAGGCAACGAAGTTGTCACGGTCTCTGATGACCCGGCTGTTGCTCCGAGCGAACCTCCGACCGAGGCAGAAGTGGCCTCGAAGACCAAGGAGGCTGTTGCTCCGAGCGAACCTCCGACCGAGGCAGAAGTGGCCTCGAAGACCAAGGAGGCTGTTGCTTCACCCGATGTGGCCGATCCGGCTCCGAGTGGCGCAGCGGAATCTGCGGCGACCTTCCCTCGCTTCATGGCGAAGGCGGCCGCAGCTAGTGGCTCGGCGCCAATGAGCCGGATGCCTGGGGTCACCGAGGTGGAAGTCGAACAGCGTCACGGTCACACTCCGGTCGTACTTGCATCTGTGGATGCACTGGAGCTTCACGGCATGCTAGGCGCTGCCATCCAGGTATGTCCAGTCCCCGAGGATCGGGCCACTGAATTTCAGTGGTCGGATTCTTAATGTTTTTACATCGTCCAGTCCCCGAGTGCCTGGTCGCTGATTTTCAGCGGGTGGGCACTTAGGATTTTCAATGTCCAGTCCCCGAGTGCCTAATCGCTGAATTTCAGCGAGTGGGCACTTAGGAATTTCGTTGTTGTTGATGTTGCAGTTTGTGCGCAGGGCCTGCAGCGCGAATCGGCCGATCGGCTTGCAGCAAATTGTCGCATGGAGAAGGAACTCGTTGCCGTCCAAGAGACGAACAAGGGACTTCAAGCCATTGCAGCCGAGGCGGAGGAGGTCTGCCAGGGCCTTGTCCCGGTGGGTGACCTAACGGCGGCTCAATCTGCTTTGAGTACGGCCGAGAAGCGAATCGCTGATCTGGAGCGTGAGCTCAAGGAGGCGAAGGCGGAAGCGAGTTCGGCGGATGGGCGAGCGAAAGCTGCTATTACGTCTGCCGCTGAAGAGCGGAAAGTGTCTGATGCACTCGTTGTTGGGCTGAGCGGAAAGCTTCATCACGGGCCTCTACCGTCCGCTAATTGGTAAATCTTTCTTCCTCTTTCCTCTGCCTGCACAACTGCGTTATGAAGTCGTTGATGTGCTCACTGCCTGCTTCTGTTCCACAGGCCGGATTATTGATAGCTCGGAGGAGGCGCAGTCATACGATGCGCGGCAGTGTGTGACTACCCTGGTCGACTCGGCCGTGTTGTCCACGACTTGCATTCGAGCATATCTTCAGGAGCTATCGCCCACAGAGGTGATTCCCAGCGACCTCGTCAAGGTATGGCGCTACCTGGAGAAGGCTCCGTCAGTCGTCGAATTCATGACGCGGTCGGCCTTCCGGCGCGGGGCGGCGACGGCGCTCAGCCTTGGGCTTGCTCATTTCCCGGAGGACTTTGACCTTGACGATGTGACGAGCGGCTACCCCTCGTCCACGGGCTCTGTGGAGATTGCCGAGGTGTTGAAGCTGACAGACCGGGTCGCGGTGTATTCCGATCGCGTTTGGGCGATGGGCGACCTCCTCCCCTATCAGGAGACGGTTGTTGCCCCCAACGATCCCGAACCGAAGCATCTGGACTTCAAGGTCGAGCAGCCGTTCCATGCGGCGATGGCAGGCGAGTTGACGACATACCCGTCAAACCCGTACGTGCCCTTGATTCGTAACCGCAGGGGTGGCGTCTAGTCAGCGTCAAAACCTGCGGAGTAGAAGCGTTGTGCCCTGGGGCGTTAGTAAAAAATAGCTATTGAACTTTCCTTGTATTTTGAAACAACTTTGTGCTGCTATAAAGGAAATTCGTGTTGTTTTGTCATTTGCTTTGCGATTTTGGATTTTGATTGAACGAGTCCCCGAGGGCGTCCGCCCTTTTTATGGGGCTTACCTCGTTTGTTATGTGTTTGCGAATTTTTAATGGATTAAGGTCGACTCGCCAGGGCTCGGAGAGCCAGTCGCAGGGCGACTCCCATGGGTGCTCTGTACTTGACCATTTTCCCGTGCGCGAACGAGGTCGGGTAGCCGAGTCCCCGAGCGTGGTACTTGGTGGTTCTAGTCGCAGTTCCAAGGTAGGTGAGGACTAAGCGCGTTAAAGTAAGCGCGTCACTCCTTCCTCACCCGAAGGATCAGTCGCATGGCGAGTCCTGGGCATGCTCTCATACTTGGTGTTTTTCCCTAGTCGCTCGTATTTGGTTGGGCGTCAGTCCCCGAGCGTGGTACTTAGCCGTTCGAGTCGCTGCACCAAGGATGCGGAGGACTTGTTCGCTGTGAGGAGCGAGTGCAGTTGTCTTGACTCGGTGAGCCAGTCGAGCTAGGCGACTCCAATGGGGCTCCGGGTTGGCGTTTTTCTGGACGATTACGACTCCAATGGGGTCTCCCAGTGCCCTCGTACCGCACTACTTAGCCGTGCCGGTCGCTTTACCTGAGGTTGACTTCTACGAATAGCATAACGCTGTTATTACGAGTGCGAGTGGCACAAGACACGGAGAGTAGACACAATTTTCGGTAACCGGTCTGTTTTATTTCATAGCAGGTGGGGAGTACATGTATGGAGTTCTAGGAGTAGAACTTCCGTAGGAGGTTTACATTCCATGGCCGTTTGACATCGAGTTTTCCGTCTCCTCGGACGTCGGTGGGGTAGTAGGCGTCGTTGCCTAGGACTTGTCTGATGGCGAATGGTCCCTCCCAAGGGGGGGAAGCTTGTTCATGCCCTTCTTGTCCTGGATTAGACGCAGTACCAGGTCGCCTTCCTGGAAAGTGCGAGTCCTTACTCGGCGGATGTGGTAGCGGCGGAGCCCCTGCTGGTAGATGGCAGTGCGGGAGCGAGCTAGGTCGCGTGCTTCGTCGAGCTGGTCGACTCCGTCTTGGCATGCGAGTTCGTTTGCAGCCTCAGTGTAGTTGACCACCCTTGGCGAGTCGTGCTCTAGGTCGGTGGGCATGACTGCCTCGGCGCCGTACACCATGAAAAAGGGGGTGAACCCTATCGACCTGTTGACGGAGGTGCGGATGCCCCAGATGACGGAGGTTAGCTCCTCGACCCAGCATCCGGCGCTGCGCTCGAGTGGTACTTGGAGTCGTGGCTTCAGGCCATGGAGGATGCTCTGATTGGCGCGTTCCGCCTGGCCTTTGGACTCCGGGTGGGCGACTGAGGCGAGGTCGAGTCGAATGTGGTGTTCCTCACAGAACTCGGCCATGGCTCCTTTGGCGAAGTTGGTGCTGTTGTCTGTGATGATGCTGTTTGGGAACCCGTAGCGATAGATGAGCTCGCGTAGGAACTTGGTGGCGGTCTTCTCGTCGCATTTGCGGACTGGCTTGGCCTCCACCCATTTTGTGAATTTGTCGACTGCGACTAGGAGGTGGGTGAAGCCGGAGGGGGCCTTCTTGAAGGGGCCTACCATGTCCATGCCCCATACGGCGAACGGCCAGGTGATGGAGATTGTCTTGAGCGCCGAGCTTGGCACGTGGGTCTGGTTGGACTATTTCTGGCACCCGACGCACCGCTGGACAATGTCGACAGCGTCTGCGTGTGCGGTGAGCCAGTAGAAGCCGTGCCACATAGCCTTTGCGACCAGAGAGCAGGCGCCGACATGGTGGCCGCAGTCGCCGGAGTGAATGTCTTGGAGGATTTTGCGTCCTTCAGCGGGCTGAACATAGCGTTGGAACACGTCGGTCACACTGCGCTTGTGGAGCTCGCCGTTGATGATGACGAAGGATTTGCAGCGGCGTGCTATCATCCGGGCGTCTGTTTCATCCGCTGGCAGGGTGCCTCCCTCCAAGTAGGCGACGTATGGCGCGGTCCAGTCGTCTGGCTCGGCGATTAGTGCGACTAGAGCTGCTTCTGGTTGCAGTGGGATTCCGATGTCGCTCCCTGGGGGGAGAGACGGAAGGCTTGGTGATGGTGTCGAGGAAGACGCTGGCGGGTGGTGCGAGTCGAGCTGAACCGATGCGAGAGAGTGCGTCGGCATCCTCGTTCTTCCGCCTATCAATCCACTCGACGGAGTAGCCTGTGAAGTGTCCACCCAGCTTGTCCACTACTTGGCGGTATGCCGCCATGGTGGGGGAGACGGCGTCGCAGGTGCTAGCGACTTGGCCGGCAACGAGGTCGGAGTCTCCGTAGCAGCGTAGCCGATTGACATTCATCTCTTTGGCAGCTCGCATGCCGTGGAGTAGCGCCTCGTATTCGGCCATGTTGTTGGTGTTGGGGGTGAAGTCGAGGTAGAGGACGTAGCGGAGCTTGTCGCCCTTCAGAGATGTTAGCACGATCCCCGCTCCTACACCGTCTGCGTTCTTGGAGCCGTCGAAGTGTAGGCTCCAGTAATGGAGGTATGGCATCTTCTCTGGCTGCTGGGCCTCCTCCCAGTCGGCGAGGAAGTCTGCGAGAGCCTGTGACTTGATCGCCTTGCGCGACTCGTACATGATGTTGTGGACGCCGATCTCGACGGCACACTTGGCGACTCGCCCGGTCGCCTCGCGATTGCGGATGATGTCCTGCAACGGTGCTGAGGAGACGACCGTTATTGGGTGCTCCTGGAAGTAGTGCGACAGTCGCCGCTGTGCTCTGAAGACCGCGTATACCATTTTCTGGTATTGCGGGTAGTGCTGGTGCGACTCGGTGAGGACTTCGCTGATATAGTACACTGGTCACTGCATCGGACGCTCCTTTCCTTCTTCTGGCCGTTCGATGACCATGACAGCGCTGACGACGTGCTCGGAAGCCGCGATGTAGACCAGCATGGGTTCCTTGTCGACGGGGGCGGCGAGTAGCGGTGCTGTGAGTAGCACCTCCTTGAGGTCGTGGAGCGCGTCATCTGCCTCCTTGTCCCACTGGAAGGTGGGGTTCTTGTGCATTAGGCGGTAGAGGGGCATCGCCTTTTCACCCAGCCGGGGGATGAAGCGACTGAGAGCCGCGACTCGCCCGGCCAGCTTCTGGACATCGCGCAGGCATGCGGGTTTGCCGAGTCAAGCGATCGTGTTGATCTTGGCAGGGTTTGCTTCGATCCCGCGTTTGGAGACGACGTATCCCAGTAGCTGTCCAGTTGGCACGCCGAAGGTGCACTTGCCTAGGTTTGACTTTATCTTATATTTCCGCAGGTTGGCGAATGTTTCCGCTAGGTTAGCGAGTATGTCGTTCTGGCGAGCGGACTTCACCACCACGTCGTCGATGTAGACGTGGATATTGCGGCCAATTTGGCTCGCAAGGCACTCCTGCATGCACCGCTGGTAGGTCGCCCCGATGTTCTTGAGGCCGAAGGTCATGGTAGTGTAGCCGAATGGCGTGATGAACGCCGTCCTTTCTTCGTCCTCGACGGCCATTTTGATCTGGTTGTACCTAGAGTAGGCGTCGAGGAAGCATAGAGACTCCGAGACCGTGGTGGAATCGATGATTTGATCGATCCACAGGAGGACGAATTGTTCCTTTGGGTAGGCGCTGTTTAAGTTTGTGTAATCGATACACATCCTCCAGGTCCCATTCTTCTTCTCGACCAGGACTGGGTTTTCCAGCCACTTGGAGTACTTGATTGGCCGGATGAAGCCTGCAGCGAGTAGACGCTGCACCTCCTCGGCTATGGCTCAGCGGCGCTCTTCATTGAAGGGCCGTAGCTACTGCTTGACGGGTCGCACTTTGGGGTCGGCGTTGAGTTTGTGCTCAACGAGTTCCCTCGGGACACCAGGTGTGGCATCCCGCAAAACCACTACTAGAAAATGGCGTTGTTTTTGTGCATTGCATCATCATGACCGCATGCCCATGTCATCATGCCACATTGCATTTGAGCATCGTCATCATCCTGCATGGTTTTTTTTTTGTCTAAACTATTTTCGAAACGCCTAGTTTTGTTTTCTAAATATTCCCGTCTTTATTCAAATTAAAACCCGGGTCTCCGGAATATTTGTTTTGTCTAACCACGGTTTTCAGACGCCCCGTTTTAAATAAATAAAATGTTTAATTATTTTTTTAGGAGGCAGCCGTACCGGGCCAATCCGACCTAGTCGGCCACCTCCAGATAAAACCCTATCTACCCCAGATCCCCCAAACCCTTTTCTACCTACACCTAGTCTACCCAGCCCCTCCACCTCACTCCACCCTATCACAGCGCGCCACCTCACCCTGTCCCCAATCTCCCTCCACTCCCATGCCGCCACCTCACCTCCTGACCCACCCCTCTCCACACGACACACACTGCCCACCCCGGGCCAACTCTCCACCCCGCCGCCTGGTCCCACCCCGCCTGGGCCCGGCCCCACCACTCCCCACCACCTGCCCCTCCTCAATCCGAACCTACCCTGCAACCCCACCTCCTCGCCGCCCGCCTCTGCTCCCCACCCCCTCTCCCGCGAGCCGCGCCCTTCCCCTTCCCCCTGGTACCACCTCCAGCCGCCCTGGCTCCCCTCATCTCCCCTATGCCGCCAGCGAACCTCGCCGGCCGCGCCTCTCCGTCGTGACCCCGCCACCCCGTGAGCTCCTCGCTGGCCGCCTTCCTCCATCCCGAGCCCGAGCTCTCCCCACCGCAGCTACCGTCGGCCGCGCGTCCTCGGCAGGTCGTCGACGTCGGCCACGCATCCACCTCCTCCTCGCCAAGCTCTGCCCCGAGCCGACGGCACCCCTCCGTGTTGCCGCCGTCGCCACCGCCAACCAAGCCTTGCCATCCTCCTCGTTCCTTCCGGCTGTCCGTCTGCGTCGCGGGGCCCCACCTCGCGAGCCACCGCCTCGTTGTACAGGCACGGCCTCGACCAGCGCCTCCTCAACCTCCCTGTCTCTCCGCGCCGGTGTCGCCCTCCTCCGCGTCTCCAACCCAAGTTCGCCGGCACCCGACCTCCGGCAACCGCGCCGACACTGCGCTCGTCCCTAGCCCACCGTCAAGGCAACCCCGGTTCCTATTTTCCCCGTTGTCAACCGCTCTGCCTTCCAACCGTGTGCGTGCCCGCGAGCGTCTTCAACGATGCTCCTCTCTGTGTGGGTATGCTGTTGCAGTACTCGCAGGTGACCTATGTTGTTGTTCTTCCGAGTAAGTTGCAGGCACACGTCTCGGGTACCTGCATGCTTGTTCCCCAAGATCGCCCTTGCCAATGTTGTCGACCAAACCCTGGTCCAAACTCGTTAGGATCTTCTTAACAAGACCGACCCGTAACAAGTTCTTCGATCCCGTCGCCAAGATCTCCTCACGGACAAGACCAACCCGATGCCGGCCACAGATGATCGAGATGGCACACCAAGATCTTCGTCAGGGAACGACAAGAACTTCTACCGGAGTCCAAACCCCGAAGACCGAACCCCGGTGTGACAAGTACCCCTTCCCGGACGCCAAGTTCACCGAGAACCCGGAACACCGAGTGCACCGACATGGATCCGAAGGCCGAGCCCTAGACACGCCAAGGTCTTCTCCCCGGAACACCGAGTTCTCCATCTTGGACGTCAAGCATGTCGACATGAAACCAAAGGACGCCGAACGCCAAGCTCTTCACCTCGGACCCAGTAGCCCTGATCCGCACCCGATCCCGTCGAACCCTGAACCCTGAGACCGGACCCGGAACCCTCGGAACCCCACAATCTTCCGAACCCAGATGTGTGAACCTTTTCCCGAGCCCCTATTTTATAAATACTATATATAAAACTTGTTGCATATTAAATGGTTCATACTCGCATGCATATTGCGGGTGTTTGCGGTATTTAGGCGATTCACCGAAATTAAATATGGAGTGTTTATGCGGGATATACTTGCATTATACCGCCTCCATTTAAATTGGTGTAGCAAACCGATGCCATGTTTCGCCCTGTTAACCCAACACTTAATTTGCGGGGTAGATAAACAACTAGAACCATATATTTAATTGTCGGGACCCCGGTTCCGTTTAATATTGACTAATTGCATCGCACCTTTGCCATGTCATACATCATACATGCATCATGCCCGATTTTCTGCCGTAGTATTAAATAGTGCATCCGGTGTTTCTTCTAGTGCTTTGCTTCTTCACGGATTAGGCCGATGAGTTGATGCGAGTGTCGACCCGATCTTGGATGAACCTCCGGCAATGTTTTTTCAGGCGAGCATCTCCCCCTTTCTACCTATCTTACTTTTCTAGTATTTATTCCCTCTTGTTGATCTATTGCTATCTGTGTTGCGATGCTCTAGTTTCCATACCCGTGATATCCCGTGCAGCCTTATATTGCCTTGGACACCTCCTATTACCTGTTGTTTGGTAGATAGTTGGACCTGCGCGTCGTAGTCGCTTGCTCAAGTGCTGTTGCGTGTCGTCAAGTACCACAGTTGTTGGAGTATTGCCGTGTGTTTATTGTTGGAGACGATCAAGACTTTAATTACTGTTTAACAACTAAAATTGAAGTAGGTAAATGCAGAGGCACAGGTGGGCAATAGATGTTATTTGGTTGTTAACCGTCCACTTGTGTCCCGTAGGACCCCGAGTACTTGATACCTGTTCCTTGAATATTCGCGCTATCCACATCCGGGAGGATTATGGGACCCCGCTGAGCCAGAGCTTGATTCATTCTTATTTCTTGGGGCCACAAACTAGTTTGAGGTTTTATTTACTATCCTGTACTTATGCCATGCTTTACTGCTTTATTTACGATTGTGCGAGGAGCACCTGTACTGTTTAGGATCGTGACCCGTTTTCGCGGTATCGTCAAGCCCAGTCACACTTTCGGGTTCCCAGTCGTTTACAGCCGGCCCCACAAACCTTGAGTCCATCTCGAAGTCAGCTAACTTCGTTGCGGGTATACTTAATGGGGTGCCCCCCTGAAATATTTCTGAATCTTGTGATTGCTTTGTCGTGAAAGCCTCGTTGGGTTTTGATTTGGTTTTTCCGAGGTTGATCGAGTGTGTGTTGCTATTTGTGCACCCCTGCAGGGTAAAACTTTCTGAAAGCCGTGTCCGCGGTTATGGACGACTTCGAGCACAGTATCTCGATCATAGACAACTATAATTAAAGTAGTGCTATAAATTTGACTTTATAATGACTAGTAATCAGCTTCACTATAATGGAATGGCTAAATAAAATTGCCAACAATTGCTTGTTTGGGTTGTCGCTTGCTACCATTGTACCTGACTAGTAAGTATTGCAACTATAACGGAATGGCTAAATAAAAGTACCAACAACTGCTGGGTTTGGGATATCTCATGCTAATTGTATCTGACTAGTAAGTGTTGCAACTACAACAGAATGTTTAACTAAAACTGCCCACTGCTTACTATAACAGGATGACTCATGCCATCTTTATTTGACTAGTAATTGCCGCAACTATAACGGAATGAATAAAACTGCCAACTGTGTGAGTTCCTCGGTTGACTTCCTCGTTTGGTCTCGAGGGGGAAACACCAGGATGAGTTTGTTTGGTGGTCGTATCAGGTTGGTTCCGAATAGGTCTTTCTTATCCCTTTCTGATGGCCGACAGTTATATCGAGTCTCTATAGGGTGTTTAGTGCATGCTGCGCTGCCGCTTCAGTCCACCATACCTTTATAGGCGAGGACCGCCGAATTCTAGTCTCGCCGTGTACTGGCCTCAGTACTGACCGCTCTCTCTTTTTTCCTTTGCCCTTTGTTGGATCTTTGTACTGTATATCTATATTCTTGACTCATGGAGTCGTGTTGTATATATATATCTATTCTGTGGGTCCCATCGAGGACTGTTGTGTAATGTTATTACTTCGTTTTCCACCCGCACGCAAGTGCCTGGTGGGCACCTTTGAATCGTTTCTATGCGGGTTTTGGCGGGAAGCGCTGAAACTTGCATAGGGTCGATTCTGAGGGTGTTACACCAGGCATGTCAGATGGCTTCCATGCGAAGATGTCCCTGTTCTCACCGAGGAACTCGATGAGCGCGCCTTCCTATGTTGGGCTCATGCCCGTCCCGATCGTCACCGTCTAGCTGGAGTCTCCTGGGACTAGCTCGACGGTGCGGGTATGCGTCGTTGCCTCGAAGGCAGTGGAGTTTCCGCCCTCCGAGTTGGGCTTCTTGAGTATGGTGGGGTCGTCGTTGTTGACCCCGCTCGCATACTTGGCGAGCTCCTCGGCGTGGTTGGCCTCTGCCGCGATGACGGCGTCGGCGAGTTCGGCTCCTTTGGCCTTGCACTCAGCGGCCATGCCTGGGTCGCCGTGGATGGTGATGATGCCACACGGCCCGGGGAGTTTCATCGCGTTGTACGCATAGTGGGGCGCTGCCACGAACTCGGTGAATGCCTGGCGCCCCAGGACGCAGTGGTAGGGGCTGTCGAAGGGCACCAGCTCGAAGATGATCCGCTCAGTGCGGAAGTTTGCCGGTGTGCCAAAGGTGACTGGCAGTGTCACCTTGACGATCGGGTACGCCTTCCGACCAGGGACGATGTCGTGGAATGTGGTGTAGGTCGTCTCGATCATCGATTGCGGGAGCCGTAGTCGCCTGAAGGTGTCCAGGTACAGGATGTTGATGGAGCTGCCACCGTCCATCAATGTTTTGGGGAGCAAGTAGTCTCCCACCTTGGGCTTGACCACCAGGGCGACTCGCCCTGGATACTCGATCCGTGGCGAGTGGTCCTGGCGGCTCCAAGTGATTGGTTGGTCAGACCAGTTGAGGAACTGGGGGATGTCTATCTGGGCCACCGTGATGACGGCGACGGCGCGGGCGATGACCTTCTTCTCGCGCTTCGTGTTGAAGCCTGTGAAGGTGTGGAGTGAACCGGCGACGCCGCCAAATTTTCCGCCATTTGGCGGGTTGTTGTCGGAGTCCTCCCGCGCGCGCCGCGCCTGCTCGATCTCCTGGAGAGAGTGGCAGTCGGCGGTCGTGTGCGTGGCGGGCTTCCCTTCCCTGATGTGGAATACACAAGGTTGGTTAAGAAGAGCCGCCAGATCGAACCTCGGCTTCGCCTTGTAGTTGCCACCGTCGCGGCATTGTCCCCCGTCGCGGCGGAAGCTCTTGGGCTCGCGCTGCGCGTACCCGACGTTGGCGACGAAGTCGACTCGCCCGTCACTGCGGCATTTTCCGGTGAGGTGAGTGTTGCTGTAGCGTAAGTCGGGTCGCCTCCCGCTGTCGTGGCTGCTCGTGCGGCGGTGTCCTCCCGACTCGTCGTCGGTTTCTTGGTTTGGGTCCTCCTCCGCATACCTTTTTGCGATCTCCAGGAGATCCGGTATGTTGTCGAGTGTGCGGTATGCTCGTTTGAGCTTGGCGACCAGGGGCTCGTAGTGGCCGGAGGTCTTGAAGAAGTGGATCGCGGTGTCTGGGTGGATGCCAACCGCGTTGTACCACAGATCTTGCCACCGTTGGACCCAGCTGCGGGAAGATTCGCGGGGTCCCTAGACGCACCGTTCCAGGCCCTCGATGGTGGTGGCGCGGGTGTATGAACCCTCGAAGTGCCTGACGAAGGCCTCGCGCATCTCTTCCCAGGAGTCGATGCTATCCGCGGGAAGAGTGTTAATCCACTGCCTACACGCCCCCTCCATCATCAGGGGAAGGTAGCGGGCGGCTAGTAGATCGGTGTGGCCGGCGATCCCCATTGCCATGAGGTAGGTATCCATCCACACGGAGGGATCGTACGAAGGGTCGTACTTCTCTATTTCCTTCGGCGCTTTGAAGTTCGCCGGGTATCTTTCGCCTCGGATCATCGGTCCAAAGCACTGGGCCCGATTCGGCTCAGCAATCCCCCCGGCTCACCGTCGCGGCGGTTGGTGAGGGTATGCCGCAGGTCGTCGGGCTGGCGTGCGCGCCAGCTCTGGTTGTTGATGATGTGGGTGCGGGCATCGACGGGTTGCCCGTTGGCGGCAATGAAGTTGGTCGCTGTCCGGGGGTCGTTGGTGGAGAGTGCCGCGTTCGCGGGTCGGTGTTGGAGCTGTAGTGGTTCGGGTGGCGGGCAGTTGAGAGTGTTCGCCGCCATGGGGCGGCCGCTCGAGGCCGCCCTGCTGTCTGATGAACGCGAGTACATCAGACCCTGTGAGTCGACGCCCGCGTTTTGTTTCTCGACCGCTTTGGCGAGCAGAGCCCTGGAGTACTGGATTTGCAGGGCGCCTTCCCCAGTGGCTTCAATGTTGTCGACTGCTGCTCGGCCCACGACGAGGTTGTCCATTGAGGTGGTGAACAGCGGGAGGCCGTTCGCGTCTCGCTCCCGTGAGGAGACCACGATCCTTGGCTGGTCCCTGGGGGGTGCGCAATTGGGTGGCGGTGGGGCGCCATTGGCCGTTGTCCCTGGTGGGGGCCGAGTGCTTCCTCCTGGTGGCGCGTTCTCGCAGATCGCGTGCTCGGCTGCGTGGGCCGGGTCGTTCTCGTCATCGAAATTCAGGGCGCGCCCCTGGACGGTGGGGTTCAGGCACGACCTGATTCGGAGCTGGTGGTAGCACGACAGCTCCTGCGCTGTCACCTACTCGAGGCGAAATTTTTCGCGCTCGGCTTGTTCCTTGCGGACTTCTTCCGCCAGCTTCAGGCGGAGTTCCTCGACCTCCGTTGCCATCGCGTTTGGTGGGATCGGCGTGGAGAATGGATCTTCCGACGGGTCGGCGCCAGTCGCCATGTAGGTCGCGGGGTGACGGCCGGTTCCGTCGTGGAGGTCGGCGGAGTTCTCTGATCCGGAGTCGAAGTCGAAGATCCCGAGGATAGAGGGATCCTCGAAGTCTTCGACGTTGGAGACCTGGGTGATGGAGTCCGCGGGTGATGCGGCGATGATGGATCCGGCGAGTGACGCCGGGGTCGCCGAATCGGCGTCGTTGTTGAGGGCCGCGTCTTCCGCGGCTGCGGTGGTTTTGGTCACGTTGCTGTGGGCCAAGTTGTACTCGGAGGCGAGGCGGTGGATCGTGCGGACCTGGCTCTCAGAGAGCCGGTCGCGTGGCGGCGTCTCGCGGATGCGAGCCGAGTCCTCCAAGACGATGACGTCGGTGAGTCCGACGAAGAGGCTGATCGTGCCAACCGGCAGGATCATGTTGTGCGTGATGGGTCGTGCCGCCGGGACGTAGCTGCTCGGCAAGATCTGGAGCATCTTGCCGATCGTGATCATGCGGCCGGTGGCGATCGACTCGTTGATGGTCAGATTGGATCTCACCGCAGAACACCGTCCTGACCGGCTAGGCCCACGGTGGGCGCCACTATCGTGAGAATGACCACGGCAGATGCTGCAATCGGCAGCGAGTAGTAGAACATGGGGCAAGGGCGGCCAGCCATCTGCGGTGCGAGATGAGGGCTGAGACACAAGGGTTTACCCAGGTTTGGCCCCCCGGAGGGTAAAGACCTACTCCTGCTAGATTGTATTATGGTGAGAGTACAATGGGGCGAGCTCGACGGCTAGGCGACGAGTCGCTTGGGTGTATGATGGAACGTATCCTCTATGTGTCCTCTAGGGAGGTTTATATAGACTCACCTCCCTAGGGTTTACAGATCTCAACCGAATCA
This sequence comes from Avena sativa, assembly GCA_916181665.1. Classification (NCBI taxonomy): domain Eukaryota; kingdom Viridiplantae; phylum Streptophyta; class Magnoliopsida; order Poales; family Poaceae; genus Avena; species Avena sativa. Next base: position 384,850,495 of record OV702282.1, read on the forward strand.
GTTAAGGATTCGGCGACTCTACGACCTAGTCCGACTGGACCTATCTACGCTTCTGGGCCTTCAGCTTCCAGCCGCTTGAGTCCACGCCAAATCTTGATCCAGTCGCCGTCCTGCAGGCCCACTCGCTGGCGCTTGGGCCAGTAGGAAACATCCTACTGGGTATACCCCGGTAGGCATATCCCCATCAAGGCAAGCAGAAAATGAGCATCTTAGCAATCTTCTTATTTACCATGGGAAAATGGTGCATTTTTCTCTTCTTTCCTCTTGTCTATGTATCTCTTTTTCATAAGAAGAAAGCTTCATAGATTTCTCACTATGGTGATGCTGCAAGTTTCCAGCATGATTAGGCATGGCTTAGTCTAGCGGCCCAGGCATTTCTCTCAAACACATACATAAATCCATGGACTTACAAGCTCCCGTTTGATTTCACACCCACTACTACGAAAATGCCTGTTTGTGGCACACATGGAATGGCCATCCGTGGAGCACTAGCAGTGCGCCACTAGCCTCGTGATGCGGCTATCTCCTAGCTATGGCGCACTGCCTGGTGCGCCACGGTTGTGTCGAGATAGGCGTAGCGCACCTGCTAGTGCGCCACGGCTATGTGGGCAGGTGCTCTACGGTTTGGATCTTCTGTGGCGCATGTTGTAGTGCGCCACTAAGCTGCGCAGGTGCGCTTTAGATGTAGTGCGTGACAAAAGCTAGGTCATGTGCGCCACGGGTGTTTTTTGTTTTTTTTAATTGCATAGCTAGATGATATACAATACAGATTATATACAATATTACATGCAGATATACACAAACAGATAGAAGATATACAATTATATATATAAATACACAATTTGCAAAACAAGATTGAAACAAATACATATAGATAAGTCTCATACATGAATACATAGTATAAGTTACATTGTTTCGATCAAGTTAGAGCTCGGAAGCTTGCCTAGACATCTAAACTAGCTAGACACAAACGCGGGATAAACAACCAAAGACGATAAGCATGATCACCGCGACGAAGGTGTAGGTCTTCATCCGGTTCCTCGTCCTAACTCCTGCTAGATAGCGCGTGTATCTAGCTTCCGCCTCCATCATAGTGTTGTACCCTTTGTAGCTATTGCCGCTGAAACGATGCACCTGTCTCCGGCAGTCTTCCCAATCATCGTATACTCCGGGAACTCATCCCTTGTACATGACATACCACGTCATACAAGTTGACAATAATAATTAACCGGTAATTGAAAAAAAAATGTATAATTAAAGTTGCATATGAAGATACACTTATAGAAAGTACTCCTAAATCGAAAATACCGAACTCAAAAAGCATGCCTCATATATAACTAGGTTGTTCGACACAGGAATATGCTATGATGGAACTGTCCGCCAAGTAGGATGCACAACACCTGGACCTGTGCATAGCACAAGGCGGATAATCCCATCGCAGCACATTCACATATATAGTGTGCCATGACATTTCAATCATCGGCATTATTCTCGAAAAAGACCAAAGTAACTCAAAAATAATGTCTCATATATAACTAGCTAGGTCGTTGGACACAGGAATATGCTACGATGGAACTGTGAGCCAAGTAGGATGCACAACACCTAGACTTGTGCATATCACAAGGCTCACAATCCCGTCGTAGCACATTCACATATATATTGTGCCACGCTATTTCAATCATTGTCATTATTCTCGAAAAATACCAAAATAAATCAAAAAGGATGCCTCATATATATAATAGGTCGTTGGACACAGGAATATGCTACGACGGAACTGTGAGCCAAGTAGGATGCACAAGACCTGGACTGGTGCATATCACAAGGCTCACAATCCCGTCGTAGCACATTCACATATATAGTGTGCCATGAAATTTCAATCATCGGCATTATTCTCGAAAAAATACTAATAAAGTAAAGAAAAAATAAGGACCAAAGTGAGCAAAGGACCAAAGAGTAAGAAAAAAAACCAAGCATTGATTGATATATAATAAGATAAGTAGTAGCATGTACACTTGTACACACACACAAAGGTCATCTATAGTTTGGAACGACAACTAGGCCAACATCAAGCCTTCTGGCTAGGCTTAGGGAATGGAAGGACGCCTTGTCTCATCATGAACTTCCAATAGTCACCCTACATCTCTAGGCGGTCTTCTATGTCACGGTTATTCGGGATATTTCCTCCATAGAAGATCCCCCCCGAAGTCATGACATCACGAAAGATGATTGCCCCAAACTGTTGCTGGATGCGATACATCTCTTGTCTAATATCTGAATCAGTGATCTTGGCCTTTGCTTCGGCCCACTGTTTGAGATGATTTGGCACCGTAGAATTCTGCTGGTCTAGTAGGAACTCTCTCATGTGATGGAGTGCGTAGTAGGCTTCCTTCTTACTGCTTTCTAGCTGCTTCACGTAGTGGAACTCCGTTACGTGGTTGAAGACGTGCCTACCGAACTTGTCCTTCGTACGCACGAAGGTGGTGCCTTCCGTCGAGGCATAGCCAGTGAGAGCATCATCTAGAACTTCCTTGATCTTGTCGTAGTTTTTCTTCTTTTCTAGACTCCCTGAGTCGAAATACGTGGCGTGGGAATGCTTCGGCGATAAGGAGATTATCATGCAGTGTTCATCTCTGCGCAAAAAATTCAAATGGAATGTGTTGGAAAAAGAATGATGATAATCTAATAAAGCCAATTGACGGTGGCGAGTGAATAACGACTTACTCGGGAAAGTAAGGCACAAGAATGTATTCCTTTGTCTTGTTCGCCATGAAGATTCTTTTTAAGTACGAGGCCACGATATGTCATTCAGCGGGGGAACCCAAGCAGCCGTCATGCATGTAGTAGGGGTCCACTATAGCGATGCCCGGTGTGTTCTCTCTAATGATCTACAAGGCCATGCTGAGAGAAAACAGGCGGACCATGGTATAGTGCAGCGGGTATAGGTGGAACATATTGAAGATGTCGTTGAACCAAAGGAAGAACAGATCTGCAGGGGCATTGTCGACGAAGCCCAAGCTTGGTGGCACCTTAACCACGAATACTGGGTGCGAGGGATCTTTCTCCGCCAGAAGGCGTCTCTCTATCGTCAGCACGCCGTCATGCACACTCTGCAGTTCCGAACTGGCGATCCTCCGCAAATTCCTAGATAGCATGGGCTCACCCGCCACATGAATCCTCCACATAATACCCTCGGGTCTTGGTGGCCCGTCCCGGAACTTGATCGGATTCGCAGTTGACGCCACCTGCTGGCTCGAGCTGCTAGATTTTCTTTTCCTGCCCTTTTTTTCTTTTGGAGAGCGGGCAGGCACCGCAATCTAAGCATCGGCCGCCCTATGTAGTGTGTCAGGGCTTAGAATAAAGGGCCGGTTGGTTGTATCAGCTGGCTCTATAAAGTCGCAAGCTAGAGGCGTCTCCTGAGAACCAAACAGACGCTTGGTGATAGTGGGTTTCTCTATGGGGCCACCAGCTAGGTCTTCGTTGCTAAACTGAGTGTTGAAGAAGTGATCATTCCAGTCTTCGTCGTCCTCGGTCGGATCCTGCGCCATGTGCATATCACCAACATGATCATCCGACCCACTGTATGGAGGTAACGACGAGGGCGGTAAGGGGGCCTTGCCACCACTTGTCGCTTGCACGACAAGCGGTGTTGTTGTCTGTGGCGTGATGGCCCCCGCCGTCCCCAAACGGATCATGCTCTTTGTCCATTGCAAGAATAAGCCAAAGCAACTTCTGAGGACTGCCCGCTCTTCTTCATCCGCTCCTAGGGGTTGAATGGGAGGTTCCAGGTCGTCGCAGCCCCTTAGCACCCGACTAATTTTAACCCTGTGCATGCTATCTGGCATCGGCCTTGAGTGGAACGTGCGCTGCAAGGGTTGAACGATGGTACCCTTGACAACATCCCTCAGCTCGTTGTTCATGTAGCATAAGAGAGTGCAAGGAACATCCGTCTGTGGAAAACATGTACGACGTCGTCAGAGATGCCATAAGAGTAATAGATGGCATGAAAGGCGGTAAAGCAATTTGTTTTCCGTGATGGCGTCGAGATTGGCTAATGTCGAGGCACCGCATACGGCAACGGGCGTGCAAGAGACGGAGGGGCTGCTTGATGGCGCGGTGCTGGACGTCGGTGTATTCTCCCTACCGGGTGCTTGGAGCTCCGGTGCCGCCGCGACGATGGTAGGGGGGTCACCAACATGTCCGGCGCCATGGTGATGGCAGGGGGAGTCACCAACACTTGCGACACCGTGGTGCTAGCGGGAGGAGTCACGAACACATAGTTCGCCTGATTCGTCGGTGCTGCGTTGTTCGAGTGGCTGCTGACCATGCTTGGAATCGGGCATGGCCCTACTCGACCACCTGCACTCCAGTTCGCTATTGACTCCACCAAGGTAGGCCAGATTGATGTGAGGGTGATTGCCAGGTTGTCTTGGACGATCTACAGGATTTGCGCCACTTGTTCCTTATGTTCTTGAACCTTACGGTTTTCCTCCTTGCTCCTTCCCGATGACGCCACACGCGTCCTCGGCGGTGGACCAAAATGATCCACCCAATTCTTACCCCCGAGGCCGGTCAGACGGCCAGCCGATGACGGCTTCATCATAATCGGCTCTATTTTCTTGGCCCGGTTCATCGCCCTGTTAAAAGGGTTATCCCACCGGGTGGCCGCCTGGGATGAGGAACCCTGGGATCCATGACTAGCAACAATTTCCTGCTCCTCCAGAAGAAGTAACAGTGAACCGTTTAGAAACTAGACTTCATCAATTAGAATGCAATCGAGTTGATCCACGGTAATTAGATTACTTACCACAATTTCCTTGAATTCCTTCACCGCAGGATCCGCGGTGAGTTGTTTGGTTTTTGGGTCCACATGGTAACGGGCCCTGATGAAGTTTCGAACCTGCCTGGGTTCGAATTTCGCAAAGGGGTTTTCTATCCGCTTAGATCTATACTCTTCGTCCTCCTTATTCCATTTGGCCTCCGCGGTTCTGTATCCACCAGATCCGAGATGGTGATGACCTATATTCATCGCCTGCAGCACCTTTCTCCGATTACTATGGGCCAGCGCTCTTTCAGATTCACACCTCTCCTTGAACTCCCAGAACTGATCTTCGATGACTTACGGGTTAATCTTCTGGATCTCCTCGAGACTTTTGCCTACTTTATAGATCTTCTTCTTTATCCGGGTTCTCCAGCTGGCCAGGGTGGTGCTCATCTTTGTGAGGGCGGATTTGTTTACTTCGTTCCCATGATAATTTGTGTTCTGATACTTAGCGGGGAACTTGTATCTTGCGTGCAGCTTCTCGAAGAGGAGTGTACGCAAGTGGCCATTATCTTTATGCCGGAGATTCTTGGTGTTGATCGAGATGGTTGTCTGGGTGATCGACGCCACTTGCCCACCGTACCCTCTGACGACAAGGTCGGGCTCCAAAGGAACCCCTGTTGGGCATACTTCGGTAATTTCCTCCCTGACGGTGCCGACCGTGTTCGGGCGCCGTTCCTTCGGCTTCTTCTTCTTAGGAGGATCTACCGCTCCGTGTGCCCTCACCGCCATAAGTGGTTTCATCACCCGCCATTCCTTCGGCTTCTTCCTCCGCGTCTTCCATCTCATCATCCTCGCTCTCTGAAGGATGGTATTCGTCATCGTCTTTTAGCCGCTGGGCCGCCTCCCAGAATGTCAATTGTTTATTCGGAGGTCTGAGTTCTCCTTCAGCGCTGATGCGCTTAGAACATCCAGCCTCGTCATTGTCACACATATTTGCACTAATAAAAAACAAATAATTGGTTAAATGCACGGAAAAATCCGGCATGACCTTTGCTAATTTTCTTAAACTAGGAGTGCCCGATTTCCCCCGAAACGGAAGTTAATCAACATTCCGGCAAAAATCAGGACTCATTTCATACAAGAACCTGCATACACGACATAATAAAGTGCTTCATACAAGAACAAGCACAATTTCAAGTGCATTATATGACATTATATGACAGCACCTGTCATTATATGACAGCAAGCAAATACAAGTTTATATGATAGCGAATATGACAGCATGCTTGTGATGAAGGAATTGTTCATCCACAGTTGAAGGCATGTCATACTTGTCGGCATTGGATGGAGAGATAACCACAACTTTAACAGAATTTCCTAAGTTGAGAAAGTAATCACAAACACACAGACGAATAGAACTTTCAGATTTACCCGAGAAAGTAACCACAAGCTTTTGCTTATCCCTAGCATACTACTTGATGGCCAAGCACTAGTTGTTCTTGAATTGGTCCCTGCAAGAATCAATGAACAGAACAATTTGTAGGTGGATGAATACTAGATCTCGAGAGACACAAAGGATTTTGTGCTACGCACTCTGATTACTGCTTTTCTGTTTTCCCCTTTCTCTCTTATTGAAAGAGTTACAACTGAACTCCTATAAACTAGGATCTAAAGACTGAGCTGCTCAGGTCCACGACCCCTACTACTACGCTGCATCAGTTGAGTCGTGTCCATCCACACAATCCCTAATGCAGCGCTAGACTGAGTCACCAACAATTTAAAGAAAACAGCTAGCTACTGACAGAACTAGCAAGTAAAGACACCTGCTATCTGAATATTATTCAGACTAAGAGAAACTAAACTAAATAAGTGTAAGCTGCAGGGATTTAACTAACAAGAAGCAACAAGTAAATTTTTGAGCTGCAGGTCATTATTTGAACTATTAAAACAATTTCATTTGTGATTATCCTTTGGATGGTTTTTTCTAGCAGGACATGCTTGTGTAAGCGTATCCCAAGTTCAAAAACCCATTTGGTCTGATCTGATACAACATTTGATTTCTTGCTTTCATTTAATAGTGAGAAATAGCCCAGAAGCTTCATAACCATCTAGTTAACAGTGAGCATCCTAAAAATAACATGAAGAGCATGATGAAATTCTAGCTAACAGTGAGCATCCTAAGTAACAGTTGTACTATATGTGATCATTATATAGTGTCCCCAACAACACCTCAGTTGCAGTGCAAAGAAATGGACTTGATTTATTTAATTTAGGAAGACAACTATTAATTTCTACAGGCTATTGGTTTCTTGCTTATAGTTGCAGTGCAGAGAGATGGTCCCAGTTGAAGTGCAGTGCAGCGAAATGGTCTCAAATCGAAAAGGAAACAAGCTACAGGCAGAAATGGTCTCTCTGATTTCTTGCCTGCACTGGCCATGGCTAAAAACCTACAAGAACTACAAGCTACATGGGAAGTGATTCAGTCATGATTTAGTCATGATTCCTTGCTTGCTTGATTGAAAATTCAGTCATGATTCAGTCATGGCTCTCTGTTTGCTCGTAGATTCAGTCTAACCTACAATGAATCAACCGAGAAGTGGAGAGGGGAGAGATGGAGAGAGGGGAGAAGACTCACCTCTGAGACGAGGACGAGGACGAGACCGCGGGTGAGGTGGCTGGCGAGGCGGGGCTGTAGGCGGTCGAGGCCGCTGGCGAGGCGAGCGCGCGGGCGACGCTCCTCCTCCTCTCCTGGCTTGGCGGCCTCCTCCTCCACCTCCTCCTGGCTGGCGACGCTCCTCCTCCTCTCCTGGCACGGCGGCCTGCTCCTCCTCCTCCTCCTCCTGGCTGGCAATGCTCCTCCTCCTCTCCTGGCCTGGCGGCCTCCTCCTCCTACTCCTCCTGGCTGGCGAGGCGCGCTTCGATGCAGATGGGATGCGGCAGTGGCGGCGCATCGATGGGGATGGTTTGATCCGTGTCTAAGTACGATGGGGAGGGTAGGGCCGACGTGGCGAGTTGACTAGTCCAACCCGGCCACCCCACTAGTTAACACTAGCACTTCCTTATCCCACTGGTTCCTCCCACTTCTCTATTATAAACTTGTGAGCACCCAGGTTCGAATCCTGGTGCCCACCTTTTTTATTTTTATTTTCAAAATACTTTTAAATATTCCAAAAATTCCCAAAAGTGGTGATATATGCCATAAAAGTTTTGTTTTTAAAATACTTTTAAATATTCCAAAAATGCCCAAAAGTGATAATATATGTCATAAAAGTGGTACAAATATGATTCAAAGTATAACTAAATTTCACAATAATTTTTCAATGAATATTACAATCTTTTTCGACCACGTGTTTTATAATATTTTTTGAGCTAGCGTTTTACAATCTTTTTTCCCTTCTTTGTCGCGGTTGAATAATTTAGCCCCGGCACTTTAATGTTTCTTCTTTCGAACGGGCTACGTTTTTTGGGTAGGGTTGTCCTTTTTCTTCTTGTGATGTATGTTGCCGCTTCGTAGTCGTCATCATCTTCAATCTTTGGATCGACGTACTGGTCGAAGTCTTGCTCGTTGGCGACTCCATCCATTCCGATGATGTTTCTTTTTCCTCTCCTCACGACAACACGGCTAGGCTTTGTCGGGTCTATAATGAAAAAACATTGGTCCACTTTGGTAGCCAGTACCCACGGTTCATTTTTCGTGGCCACATTCGCCCCGGCAGCCTTGGATTTGGCTTCTTCGGGTATAACCATGGTTGTGAAATACCGGTCATCTCTTTCGACGCTCTTTCCCCATCTGATATGGAACATCGACACCTTTTCACAGTAGTCGAGCTCCTATATCTCCTCGATTCTTCCGTAGAATCTTTCCTTCACGTTGTCATGGGTGTAGAATTTTGACGTTACGCCTGAATTCTGATAATCACACTTTTTGTCCTTTTCCTCCGTGTAGAATGTGTAGCCATTGATATCATACGCCTGATAGGTCACCAGGTTTTGCATCGGTCCCTGTGACAAGGTGAATATGTTCTTTTCCGTGTCAGAAGAATGCGATCGCGGGGGATTATCAAGGAGCGTCTGCCTAAACCAACGCGTGAAATCTGAGTTGTGCTCTTTGATTATTTCTCCCTGCGTCCTCCGTATGCCCCGGTCACTGTACTTCTTCTCGATTAACCTTTTGTGCTTCTGTACCCAAGGATCGACCAGTTCTAAATGTTGTAGCGCGACGAGGTTTGCTCGATCAAAGTCTGCGCGTAGAAAATCGAAGTCTGCATGCAGTATGCGACGACCCTCTCGGTGACCAGATCCATCGAGCGTGCCAAGGTGCCTGTTGACGGGAAGACCGACAGGGTTCTCGACGTTGAGATAATTCATGCAGAAAGAGATGCACTCTTCGGCCAGAAAGCCCTTGTCTATGCTTCCATCTAGACGGGACTTGTTGCGAACGTATCCTTTGATGTGTCCGTTCATCCTTTCGAACGCCATCATGCTGCGGAGGAACATCGGCCTGAGTTGGACGATGTCCTCCACGACATGGACCAGCAGATGCACCATAATGTCGAAGAATGCGGGCGGGAAATAGACCTCAAGCTCGCATAGTATCACCATGATCTCCTCCTGTAGCCTCCCGAGCTGATTCACACCAATCGACTTCCTAGAGATGACGTCGAAAAACTTGCAGAGGCCAAATAATGTTTCATGGACGTGCTCGTCCATTATCCCTCTTAGTGCAACCGGAAGTACCTGCGTCATTAGCACGGCATAGTCATGAGACTTCATGCCACTGAACTTCTGCTTCGCCTCGTCTAGGTATCTGCTTAGCTTGCCCGCGTAGCCGTAAGGAAATTTGACTCCTAGAAGGCACTTGAAAAACTGTTTGATCTCATCCTGGCTTAGAGTGAAGAAAGAAGGAGGGCAGTAATATTCGTTCTTCTTGAACTTTTTACCCTTCCGACGACCTTGTGTCGTCTCCGACTCATGATCATCGTCATCTTCCTGATCATCAGGAGTAGTGTGCCCTCCGTGAAGCTCCTTTCGGATACCCATGAATATCAGGTCGTGCCTTGCTTTCGGACCATCTTTCGTCCTATCTGGCATGTTGATTGCCAGATAAAGGTAAAGATCCCACCTGTAATATCCCACATTTATAAAGGTAAAGATCCCTGTGATTGCAATGCTAGTCTCTGGATCAATACTAGCATCCACAGTTTAAGATGAAGTACACAGATACAAAGGTCATTATTACATATCATTCCAGATACAAACATAGTCTTTTACAACTCCATGGCCACAGGCCTAATACAAGAGTTCAAATATAAAATAACATAAATAAGTCTTCATCTTCATGTGCCACAGGCAAGCATATTGAGTGTAGACTCATAACCCCTAATCATCATTAGAATAACCTGCAACATCACAAGTTACATCCACAGTGGGTCAATACATTGGAATAGTATTGGCAAGTGATACCTTAGTATAATATTGGCATCTAGATACTATATGCATTTGGCTAAGTGTAGATTAGGCTTGCTTTGCTCAAAATAGGTTTTTCCTATTAGTTGAAAACACTAAGTTTTTCTTTGACAAAACTTTCCCAAGGAACCACCAATAGACATTGGTGAACCTTCACCCTTGTTCAACCACAAGTTTTAACTTAGAAATTGGGATGAGGAGATTCTTGAAAGCTTCCATGTATTAATGCTCAAGTTGTCCAATACCAGGGACATGGCTAAGTACTTAGATTCTTCCATCTGCAGAGGTTGTGCACTTTCCCCACAAGACATGATTTTCACCAAGACAAGACCTTTCAGAAGCCTTCCCTTATACCAAATGGACGCGCTCCAAACCTATCATCCCACTACCACCAACTATCCAAATGGCTAAGTTATTGCAACCTATATGATCCAGGCAGAGCCCATAATGCCATGTGGCTGCAATAGAAGCTTCTTAACATATGGCATCTCAAATTCTCCAATACCAAGGACATGGCTAAGTACTTAGATTCTTCCATCTGCAGAGGTTGTGCACTTTCCCCACAAAGACTTGATTTTCACCAAGACAGGACCTTTCAGAAGCCTTCCCTTAGAACAAATGGAAGCGCTCCAAACCTATCATCCCACTACCACCAACTGTCCAAATGGCTAAGTTATTGCAACCTATATGATCTAGGCAGAGCCCATAATGCCATGTGGCTGCACTAAAAGCTTCTTAACATTTGGCATCTCAAATCCCTTTGTTCCTGGGTGGCTTTCCACTAGTGAGATACACAAGGTAAACCATAGAAATGGGCCTTGTGTAACCACTCAACACAAACCATTCCTTCCATTCCACCCAGGTGTTTCAATCACTTAGTTGTTTTATTAAGTAAAAAAAATACATGTCAATGACTTAGAAATATTTCACATAGCATGAATATATAATCCACCCTTGGTTGCTACTAGCTAGGCTAAGCATGGCAATGGTAAGCATCTTAACTTAGAGAAATCTATAACAATTCTACAACTACTAGGATTTCCCAAGTATAGCATATAGATCAAAATATTCATGCAAGTTCTATACAAAATATTTCTAGTGCATAGTTCAAAAATATAGGGATAAAATCATGAAGCACCACTTTCCTTAGTAGTATGGGGAGTAGCAACAATCTTCACAATCATAAACAGATAGGATTTTCTCTCCTGATTCCAATGGTATAAAATTTGCAAAATTTAAACGTGTGGATCAAAAGTTATGAATTTTGCAAGTTTGAAACACAATTAGATCTAAATTCTGTTTTTAAAACAAAGAACTAGCCACACGGCGCTCCCTGATTGGCTGATACTGTTTCGCACCGGATCACACTCATGGGCCGTTAGATCTAACTTAACACGCACTGCCTAGATCTGCTCGTACCGCTTCGCTCCAGATCTATTTCTAATCGCTGGATCTATATCCTACGGCCACAGATCAAACGACCACAGACGGGCAGCGCTAGCGGCGGAGATGCGGCGGCGGGGCTCTGTCAGAGATGTTGCCGGCGGTTCAGATCGCGCGGGGAGGAGTGGAGGTCGTTACCGTGTTCGCGGGACTGCAGTGAAGCTTAAGGTGATCGAGGGAGGGACAGGGGCGCTCGGATTTGGCTGCTATTGCTCGCCGGAGTGGAGCCTGTCGTCGGGGGTGAGGTTCTGGTGCGCGCTAAGACAAACCAGAGACGCTGTTAGATGCGCACAAGCCTGGCGAACAAGTGAGTATCCAGAAGAGAGGAAGGGGTGGTCGGGAACTACCAGGAGGGGTCGCCGGAGTTGCCCTGAGCTTCGGTTGCTTCCAGAGGTGGACGATGACGATGCTCTAGGACGATACAGAAAAAGGAAGGCATGAGAAGATGCGCAAGGACACGCTGATCACGCTCGTATGAGTTAGAGACAGGGGGGCGGACGGTGCTTACCAGAATCGCACGCCGGAGTTGCTCTGTACTGCGGCGGTGCAAGCGAGAGTGCGGGCAGCCTGGTGGCGGAGAGGGGGTGCTGAGTGAGGGGAAATGGTCGCAGAGGGGTGGGGGTTAAATAGCTGGAGCAGGGGCGAGAATTACGCACGGCATCAATGGGATTGTAGAGCATCTGCGTCGGGAGGAAACAACCGCGGTGGCGCTGGTCGCAGGCGTGATTTGGGGACGACGAGGTGATGTGGCTACGGGGCCCAGTGGTCAGCGAGGGGGTGTGCGCGAGCGCGGTGAGGAATGGCAGAGAGAGGTGGCCCGGGTGGGCTGCTTTGCTTGCTGGGCCGAAAACGTGGCGCCAGGCCCAGTACAGATTTCTAAACTCTTTTCTTTTTCTAATTTGATTTTCAGGAATCATTTTCAAATGAAATCAAAAGCATTTGAATTCCAATCTTTTTCTGGATTTTTGTAAGGTGTAACCTTCATACTTTTGGGCATAAAACCATGTTGTCTCTCTATACTAGCTTGGTCCTTTTTGAAAAATCAAAATAAACATTGCCTTAGCACCTGATTTGAATAGGTTTTGAAAATGGTTTAAAACCATATTTGTTTTGTAAATTTTTGTCCAAGCCTTGGCACACAACCAAACCATCTTAAGAGCAAACTAAACTTGGTTTAAAACAAATATTTTCTCACTTGAGAGTGGCATTAGATGAATGCTTTCTCACATAAAATAACAAGCACCTAAATGTTTCTGTTTTTGCAAATGGCTTTGAAAATGAACCCTAAATGATCATGAATGCATGAATGATATGCAAAGCTTTGAAAACATGATTTTAGGGATGTTACAAATCTAACCCCCTTAAGGTGAATCTCGCCCTCGAGATTCGGGCTGGCTAGCAAATAGGTGAGGGTGGTCTTTCCGAAGATCATCTTCTCTTTCCCATGTTGCTTCTTCTTCGGAATGATGGTTCCATTGAACTTTGCAGAATTTGATAGTCTTAGTCCGAGTAAATCTTTCTGCAGTCTCAAGAATCTTGATAGGCTTTTCCTCATAAGTGAGGTCACTCTCCAATTGGACCTCCTCCAAAGGTATAGTATCCTTCAAAGAAGTCTCTTCCATTTCTGGATGGCATTTCTTAAGTTGACTCACATGAAACACATTGTGAACGGCAGTAAATGATTTTGGCAATTCAATCTCATAAGCTACCTCTGCTTTACGACTCAGAATCTTGAATGGTCCAACATATCTTGGGGACAATTTCCCTTTGACTCCAAATCTCTTCACTCCACGAAGTGGTGACACTCTAAGATAAGCTCTATCACCTACTTCATAGGTTACTTCTCTACGCTTAGGATCTGCATAGCTCTTTTGTCGGGACTGTGCTATCTTCACTCTCTCCTTAACTAGTTTGACTTTCTCTTCAGCCTCTTTGATTAGTTCTAGTCCGAACAGATTTCTTTCTCCCACACCATTCCATAACAATGGGGTGGTACACTTTCTCCCATAGAGAAATTCAAATGGTTCCATCTCAATACTGGCTTGATAGTTGTTGTTGTAAGAGAATTCTGCGTAAGGCAGACTTTCATCCCAACTGGCTCCATAGTCTAGGGCACATGCCCTCAAAATATCTTCAAGTATCTGGTTGGTCCTTTCTGTTTGTCCATCAGTCTGAGGATGAAAAGCAATGCTGAATTCCAACCTCGTTCCCAATGACTCATGTAACTGCCTCCAAAAATGAGAAGTGAATTGATTTCCCCTATCAGACACAATACTCTTGGGTACTCCATGCAGACATACAATCCTACTCATGTAGATCTTGGCTAACTTAGAACTTGTATAGGTTGTCTTCACGGGTATGAAATGAGCCACTTTAGTTAGGCGATCCACTACTACCCAAATAGAGTCATATCCTGACCTGGTCCTTGGCAATCCGGTGATGAAATCCATGCCAATCTTGTCCCACTTCCAATCAGGAATAGGTAGTGGTTGTAGTAATCCTGTTGGTTTCTGATGTTTCGCTTTCACTCTACTACATACATCACACAAAGCAATATGTTCAGCGATGTCCTTTTTGAGATTATTCCACCAAAATCTTTCTTTCACATCCATGTACATTTTGGTGTTACTCGGATGAATGGAATATGGTGAGTTATGTGCTTCTTGTAAAATCAGTTTCCGAAGCTCCGGATCTTGTGGAACACAAATACGTTTTCCATACCATAAAGTACCTTGTTTGTCTTCCTGGAATCCTTTGGCTTTTCCTTTGCCAATCTTTTCCTTAATCTCTTCTATTTCTATATTTGTCTTTTGGGCTTCTTTGATTTTGTCCAACAAGGTGGGTTGAACATCTAATGACATGAGATGTCATTCAGGTACAATCTCCAATCTGAGATCCCTAAATTGGGCACACAGATCATCTAGCAACTCTCCCTTAGTAAGGCCATTCACAAATACCTTACGGCTTAGAGCATCTTCTACAACATTTGCTTTACCGGGGTGGTATTGCAAACTGAAGTCATAGTCCTTGATGAGTTCTAGCCATCTTCTTTGTCTCATGTTAATTTCGTTCTGGGTGAAGATATAATTCAAACTCTTGTGATCTGTGAACACTTCACATCGCTTTCCCAAAAGATAATGTCTCCATGTTTTGAGTGCATGGACAACAGAGGCTAACTCTAAATCATGAGTTGGGTAATTGACTTCATGAGTTTTAAGTTGTCTCGAGGCATAAGCCACAACTTTCCCTTCTTGCATTAGCACTGCACCTAATCCAAGATGAGATGCATCACAATATACTTGGAAATCCTTCTCCAAATCTGGCAGACACAAGACTGGTGCTGTCACTAGTCTCTTCTTCAATTCTTGGAAACTGAGTTCACATCCTTTAGGACAAGCGAATTTCTTGTCTTTCTTTAGTAACTCTGTCATTGGTTTAGCTACCTTGGAGAAATTCTCAATAAATCTTCGGTAGTATCCTGCCAAGCCAAGGAAACTACGAACCTCTTTTACTGACTTAGGAGATTCCCATTCAGTTACAGTTGACACTTTAGCAAAGTCAACTGCTACACCATCTCTTGACACAATGTGTCCAAGAAATCCAACTTCATTTAACCAAAATTCACACTTGCTGAATTTGGCATACAGTTTATGTTCCCTAAGCTTCTCAAGTATCAAATGTAAATGTCCTTCATTCTCTTCTTTGCTCTTGGAGTAGATCAAAATGTCATCGATGAAAACGACAACAAACTTGTCAAGGAACTCCATGAACACCTTGTTCATCATATTCATGAAGTATGCTGGTGCATTGGTCAAACCAAATGGCATCACAGTATACTCATACAATCCATACCTAGTGGTGAAAGTTGTCTTAGGTATGTCTTGTTCTCTTATCTTGAGCTGTAAATAACCTGACCGGAGATCAATCTTTGAGAACACACAAGCTCCTTCTAAATGATCAAACAAGTCATTGATTCTAGGCAAAGGGTATTTGTTCTTGATAGTCACCTCATTGAGTGAACGGTAATCTATGCATAACCTTTGACTTCTATCCTTCTTTTCCACAAACAAAACTGGTGCTCCCCAAGATGAAGAACTTGGTTGAATAAATCCTTTCTGCAACTGTTCTCCAAGTTTTTTCTTGAGTTCTTTCAACTAATCAACTGACATCTTGTACGGTCTCTTTGCTATTGGTCCTGATCCTGGTAGCAAATCAATAAGAAACTCCACATCTCTATCTGGTGGCATTCCCAGCAATTCTTCTGGAAACACATCCGGATATTCACTCACAATTAGCACACTGTCTATGCTAACCCCCTTAAGAGAATTTAGCTTACTCCCTTTCGATTCAAAGTTAGACTTGAATCTTATCCGTTTCTTTTCCGGGGTTGTGAGTGCAACAGTTTGATTAGCACAATCTAGTACTCCTTCATACTTGGTCATCCAATCCATTCCCAAAATTACATCTAGTCCTTGGGAATCTAGGATTATCAGACTCACTGGAAACTTATGCTTCCCAAACTCTATTACTAGATCCCAGCATCCAAGACTCACTATCATATCTCCACCTGGGGAACTTACTTTTATTGGACACCCAATGTTTTCAGTTGGAAACCCATTTCTATCAGCAAATGCTTTTGATATGAATGAATGTGACGCACCAGTATCAAAAAGAACAAGTGCTGGAATAGAATTGAGTTTGAACTTACCAGCCACAGCATCGGACTCCTCATAGATTTCTTCCACATTGATGTGGTTCACTTGTCCCTTCTAAAAAGGGTTGGGCTTGTTGGGTCCTTTAACTTTCTTTTCTGGGCATTCATTTGCATAATTCCCCATCTTCTTGCACTTGAAACATTCAACCTGACTAAGATCTTTCTTGACAGGCTGGCTTCCACTACCACTTCCACTTCCATTGTGGTGGCTTTTGTAGCCACCCTTGTGATTCTTGTACTTGTCATTATCATGACTACGGTGATTCTTGTTGTCATGATGGCGGTTGTGGTTGTGGTGTTTGTTGTACTTTCCATGCTTGTGGGATCCAGAACTCCCACTATCACCATAATGGTAACGGTTGTGAGACGATCCCGAGCTGTGCTTATCAGACTTGTGTTTCCTCTTCCTGCTTTCAACCTGTTTCATCTTGCTCTCCAAGATGGCAGCCTTGTCACAAAGAGATTGATAGGTGGGGACATAGGCCACTGATAGCTGCAGGTTTAGTTCATCGTTTAGTCCTTCGAGGAACTTCTCTTTCCTCTTAGCATCAGTGTCAACTTCATCCGGTGCATAACACGCCATATTGTTGAACTCCTAAATATATTCAGCCACGCTGCGGTGGCGCTGCTTCAAGTTATGAAATTCCTTCTTCTTCAAACTCATCACTCCGGATGAGATGTGAGCTGTACGAAAACCATCTTCAAAGATAGCCCATGTCACATCCTCAATGGGAGTGGTGATCTGGAAGTTATCCCACCATGTAGCTGCTGGTCCTTCCAACAAATGTGCTGCAAACCTGACTTTCTCCTCATCAGTACAGCCAACAGTCACCAAATCCTTGTTTACTGACCATAGCCAATCATTAGCCACCATGGGGTTAGTAGTTCCTGAGAACTTAGCAGGACTCAGTCTTAAGGATCTGGTGAGCATATCAAAACCTGGTGGATTGTTCTGATTGTTATTGTTGTTGTTGTTATTGTTGTTGTTGTTATTCTGATTCTGTATGAAAGTGGTCATCATCTGCATCAGCTGCTTCTGAGCTGTCATCAGCTGCTGCATCTCTGGGGTGACATTGTTGTTGTTCGGGTTGGGATTGGCACGTCGGGGAGGCATCTGTGGTTTTCAATAAGGATAAGAATGAGATACCCATAGATGCTTAACATGCACAATACAACACATAGACAATCACCAAACAAGCATCGAAATAACATAAGATTCAACAACAAGACAATAGGTTTTGAAAAGTAAACACACCAATAGCAATCCATCCACATGTTGGATGGTCATTGCGAGTCAATAATCAAAAGCACGGTAAATAAAAGGTAAATGAGTAGTCATCACTACTCCTCTACATCAACCTCCTCATCAACAAGTGTAAGACCTGCATTCTCCATAGCGGTCTTGCATTCCTCGACATTGGTAGTCAAGGCCTCTACTTTGGCTTTGAGAGCCCTCTTCTGTGCACGAAGCCTCTCAATCACACCTTGCTGATGCTCGAGCTCGAAGTCCTTGGCCTCTAGTTCTACAGTCATGTCTCGAATCCTCTTGTTCCTATCTTGGACTCTTTTCTCTTGACTCTTGAATTTTCTATCTTGACTCTCAAACTTGGCCTCCATTTCCTTGACTATCTCATCTTGCTCCGCGAAGAGCTTGTCCTTCTCACGAAGCTGCACCTGGAGTTCGTCATTGCTAAGCATGACATTGGTCCTATCAGTGTCTAGGTGCCTAAGAAGAACCTCTAAGTCCTGGAGGTATAGACGAATCGTCTCTGTCGTCTCTCTAGCGGTATCATCGAAGTCAATGGCCTCACCATCCTCGTCACGTCTACCGAAGGCGTGGAAGTGAGTACCTCTAACCTCCCGAGAGTGTCTCCCTAACAAGCGTCCAAGCAAATCCTGCATGACTACCTCTAGGCCTCTCTCCTTGTCATCATGCATAAGCTTGAAGGTGATGGCCTCCGTGGCTGGCTCAGTCTGGCGTCCTGGCTGAGTAACCTTGAAGCCCAAAGGTCCTTCCTCTCGAACTTGGTGAGGGGAAGCATCATGATGCTAGGAAGCGTAAGATTGAGCACACTAGTGAGCTCAATAAGACGTGTACCAAAACGAGTTCCCTTGAACTCTTCAGCCGTGCTGATAGTAACATTAGGCATCTATTTTATAAGAGAGAAAAGTTAGAAAAACAATATCAACAGAAATACACAAGACAAAGTAGCACCAACATATCAATTGCAACCCAAACACACAAGTCATGGCATACACAAATCCATTACAGGCATCCAAGGTTCAACATAACTTAGACAAATATTTTGGAAATAAAATGATAAGTATGGTGGTCCAACTAACGAAGTACGTTACAACTCTCACTCACTAGACAAAATGTCTATCAAACCATCCTTAGTGGCCATCTTCCTATCTTGCTCACAAGATTCCCAAATCAAGTCTATGATGTCTTCCCTTAGTTTTTGGTTGGTAGTTTCCAACTCTTGGGTATGCTTCTTTTCTTCCTTAAGGTCATTTTGGGTGTTGAGCATTCTGTACTTGAGTCTTTCACCAAGCTCTTTGATGGCTTTCCAAGCTGCATCCCTTGCTGAATCAAAGAATGTGGTGTGCATCACTGAGTTGGCGACCATGCAGAATCCTGATTCTTTGTGTTTGTCTTCCTTATTTTTGTACAAGTGAAGTTGCACCCACCAATATTCCTCTCCTTCATCCATCACAGGAAAACCTTTGTACACAGCTGCACCATGTATTCCCATAGTAACCATAAGGTTCTTCAGGGCCTTTGGAAATTCAGTCTCACATTCAAGGGTCATGGTCATGAGTGGTCCCTTCCTCACAGCTTCATTTATGGAGTTCATCTACAAATAGAGATGAGAAAGAAGAATTAGAAAAGTTTACGAGAAGAAAAAGACAAGTGTAAAAATTGTTGAAAAATATTCCTTAGTGGTTTCTAATCCAATCCCAGGGTCATAATCCTACAGGCAACACAGTGCTCTGATACCATCTGTAAGATCCCACCTTTATAAAGGTAAAGATCCATGTGATTGCAATGCCAGTCCCTGGATCAATGCTAGCATCCACAGTTTAAGATGAAGTACACAGATACAAAGGTCATTATTACATATCATTACAGAGACAAACATAGTCTTTTACAACTCCATGGCCACAAGCCTAATACAAGAGTTCAAATATAAAATAACATAAATAAGTCTTCATCTTCATGTGCCACAGGCAAGCATGTTGAGTGTAGATTCATAACCCCTAATCATCATCAGAATAACCTGCAACATCACAAGTTACAACCATAGTGGGTCAATACATTGGAATAGTATTGGCAAGTGATACCTTAGTATAATATTGGCATCTAGATACTATATGCATTTGGCTAAGTGTAGATTAGGCTTGCTTTGCTCAAAATAGGTTTTTCCTATTAGTTGAAAACACTAAGTTTTTCTTTGACAAAACTTTCCCAAGGAACCACCACTAGACATTGGTGAACCTTCACCCTTGTTCAACCACAAGTTTTAACTTAGAAATTGGGATGAGGAGATTCTTGGTAGCTTCCATGTCTTGATGCTCAAGTTGTCCAATACCAGGGACATGGCTAAGTACTTAGATTCTTCCATCTGCAGAGGTTGTGCACTTTCCCCACAAGAATTGATTTTCACCAAGACAGGACCTTTCAGAAGCCTTCCCTTAGACCAAATGGACGCGCTCCAAACCTATCATCCCACTACCACCAACTATCCAAATGGCTAAGTTATTGCAACCTATATGATCAAGGTAGAGCCCATAATGCCATGTGGCTGCACTAGAAGCTTCTTAACATTTGGCATCTCAAATTTTCCAATACCAGGGACATAGCTAAGTACATAGATTCTTCCATCTGCAGAGGTTGTGCACTTTCCCGACAAGACTTGATTTTCACCAAGACAGGACCTTTCAGAAGCCTTCCCTTAGACCAAATGGACGCGCTCCAAACCTATCATCCCACTACCACCAATTGTCCAAATGGCTAAGTTATTGCAACCTATATGATCCAGGCAGAGCCCATAATGCCATGTGGATGCACTAGAAGCTTCTTAACATTTGGCATCTCAAATCCCTTTGTTCCTGGGTGGCTTTCCACAAGTGAGATACACAAGGTAATCCATAGAAATGGGCCTTGTGTAACCACTCAACACAAACCATTCCTTCCATTCCACCCAGGTGTTTCATTCACTTAGTTGTTTTATGAAGCAAATACAAGTCAATGACTTAGAAATATTTCACATAGCATGAATATATAATCCACCCTTGGTTGCTACTAGCTAGGCTAAGCATGGAAATGGTAAGCATCTTAACTTAGAGAAATCTATAACAATTCTACAACTACTAGGATTTCCCAAGTATAGCATATAGATCAAAATATTCTTGTAAGTCCTATACAAAATATTTCTAGTGCATAGTTGAAAAATATAGGGATAAAATCATGAAGCACCACTTTCCTTGGTAGTTTGGGGAGTAGCAACAATCTTCACAATCACAATCACTATTTGCACCAAAATCTACACATAAATAATGGCACCAAAATCACATACAAAATATATACAAACAAAAATATATGAATGCATGAGAAATGCCATGTGATGATTTCCTACACCAAACAAGACAATTATACAGTACTGAATCATAAACAAGTCCAAAAATACCAAATAAACTTCATTTGAACAACAAAACATTTTTCAAATAATTACTATACACAAATTAAGCCTACAAATTTTTCTGTAAAAACTACCATTTTTACAGAGGCAAAACATTAAACACATTGCATAAACATATAGGATTTTATCTCCTGATTCCAATGATATAAAATTTGGAAAATTTGAACGTGTGGATCAAAAGTTATGAATTTTGCAAGTTTGAAACACAATTAGATCTAAATTCTGTTTTTAAAACAAAGAACCAGCCACGCGGTGCTCCCTAATTGGCTGATACCGTTTCGCACCGGATCACACTCACGGGCCGTTAGATCTAACTTAACACGCACCGCCCAGATCTGCTCGTACCGCTTCGTTACAGATCTATTTGTAATCGCTGGATCTAGATCCTACGGCCACGGATCAAACGACCACAGACGGGCGGCGCTAGCATCGGCGATGCGGCGGCCCGGCTCTGTCAGAGACGTTGCCAGCGGTTCAGATTGCACGGGGAGGAGTGGAGGTGGTTACCGTGTTCGCGGGACTGCAGTGAATCTCAAGGTGGTCGAGGGAGGGACAGGGGCGCTCGGATTTGGCTGCTATTGCTCGCCGGAGTGGAGCCTGTCGTCGGGCAAGCTCTGGCGTCGTCGGCTGCGAGGTTCTGGTGCGTGTTAAGACAAACCAAAGACGCTGTTAGATGCGCACAACCCTGGCGAACAAGTGAGTATCCAGAAGAGAGGAAGGGGTGGTCGGGAACTACCAGGAGGGGTCGCCGGAGTTGCTCTAAGCTTCAGTTGCTTCCAGAGGTAGACGATGGTGACGCTCTAGGACGATACAGAGAGAAAGGAAGGCATGAGAAGATGCGCAAGGACACGCTGATCATTCTCGTATGAGTCAGAGACAGGGGGCGGACGGTCCTTACCGGAATCGCACGCCGGAGTTGCTCTGTACTGAGGCGGTGCAAGTGAGAGTGTGGGCAGCCTGGTGGCGGAGAGGGGGCGCTGAGTGAGGGGAAATGGTCGCAAAGGGGTGGGGGTTAAATAGCCGGAGCAGGGGCGAGAATTACGCCCGGCATCAATGGGATTGAAAGAATTTGCGTCGGCAGGAAACGGCCACGGCGGCGCTGGTCGCAGGCGTGATTTGGGGACGACGAGGTGACGTGGCTGCGGGGCCCAGTGGTCAGCGAGGGGGTGTGCGCGAGCGCGGTGAGTAAAGGCAGAGAGAGAGGTGGCCCGGGTGGGCTGCTTTGCTTGCTGGGCCGAAAATGTGGCGCCAGGCCCAGTACAGATTTCTAAACTCTTTTCTTTTTCTAATTTGATTTTCAGGAATCATTTTCAAATGAAATCAAAAGCATTTGAATTACAATCTTTTTCTGGATTTTTGTAAGGTGTAACCTTCATACTTTTGGGCATAAAACCATGTTGTCTCTCTATACTAGCTTGGTCCTTTTTGAAAAATCAAAATAAACAGTGCCTTACCACCTGATTTGAATAGGTTTTGAAAATGGTTTAAAACCATATTTGTTTTGTAAATTTTTGTCCAAGCCTTGGCACACAACCAAACCATCTTAAGAGCAAACTAAACTTGGTTTAAACAAATATTTTCTCACTTGAGAGTGGCATTAGATCAATGATTGCTCACATAAAATAACAAGCACCTAAATGTTTCTGTTTTTGCAAATGGCTTTGAAAATGAACCCTAAATGATCATGAATGCATGAATTATATGCAAAGCTTTGAAAACATGATTTTAGGGATGTTACAGCTTGTGTTATCCATGCACCTAACGCATGCGCAGAATCCTTGGATAACCTGCCCCGAGATATACCCGCAACCTGGATAGTCTTGCACCGTAGTAACCAACGCGGCTCTCATAGTGAAATAATCTTGTGCGACGGCGTCGTAAGTATTGGCTCCAGATTCCCATAATGTGGCTAGCTCCTCTTTCAACTGCCCGAGATACAGATTGATGTCGGTACCAGGTTGTTTCGGCCCTTGAATTAACATACTCATTTGTATGTACTTCTTCTTCATGCACAACCATGGAGGGAGGTTGTACATCCATACAACACACGGGCCAAGTGCTGTGCGTGCTGCTCTGGCTACCGAACGGATTAAGTCAATCGGTGCTTGCACCAAGCCTGATGTTCCTCGAATCTCCACCGAATTCTGGGAATTCGAGGTCCAATGCGTTCCACTGGCTAGCATCTGAAGGGTGCGTCAGCAGCTCATCCTTTTCAGGGTCATCATCATCTTCTGGCATCTTCCTTTCTGCATGCCATCGCATGAGCTTCGCTTCCTTAGGGTCTGCGAAATAGCGCTGCAGACGAGGAGTGATAGGAAAGTACCATACCACTTTTCGAGGTGCTTTCTTCCCTTTCTTGTATCGACTCATGTCGTACACCAGACATGTGGTTTTCTCCGCGTCCTCGCCCTGATAAATGATGCAATCATTGATGCATACGTGATATCTAACATGCGGTAGATCGAGAGGACAGGCGATTTTCTTGGCGTCCACGATACTAGTTGTGCACGTGTTCCCCTCCGGGAGACTATCGTGCCAGAATGCCATCATATCGTCGAAGCTTGCGTCGCTCAATTTGTGTTTTGCCTTCATCTCCATAGCCTTGAGCGTTACATTCAACCGGGTCTCATCGGGCCTGCATCCTTCATACAATGGAGTAACCGCGTCTTTCTCAAGTTGCGCAAGCTTGGCTTTCTCTCTAGCAGCATCCCTGGCGTTAATCGTCTGCTTGAGAAGCAGCTCTTGCACATAAGGGTCCCGCACCCAGCCTGATGTTTTTCCATCGTCGTCTACTCCTCCGGCATCTAGATCATCATCATCCCGGTCTGCTTCCGCACCTTCACCATCTCCAGGAGACTCTTCATCATCTCGCCCATTCTCGCCGTGATGATCATCGTCATGTTGCCCACCTTCACCGTCTCCATCGTCTTCGTCATCGCTTATCCAACGAGTGTATCCATCCATGAACCCATGGCGGAGCAGGTGCGCCTGCAGATTCCCGAAATCTGGGTCAATCACTAAGTTGAGTTTGCATCTTCTGCACGAACATCTTATCTGTAAAGGTCCCAACCTTTAACAAGGTAGAGGTCGTGTGTTTACAATGCTAGTCCCTGGATCAATAGCTAGCATCCACAGTTAAGATGTAATATCAAGAAAAAAGGTCATTATACAACTTTATAACGAGGAATAAAACAATTTATTACATCTTACATAGCTCATTTGGCTATCTCATTACAATGTAGTAGAATATAACAATAGCATGGGGTCCTTCATCTTAAAAGTGCCACAGGCAGTCATGTTGGTTGTAGACTTGTAATCCTAATCAATAACTTCACTAACATCAAACAAACCTGCAACATAATAAGTTACAGCCACAAGGGTCAATACATTTGAATTGTATTGGCAAGTGATACTATGGTAGTATAGTGGAGTCTATCATATATATGCATTTGGCTAAGTAGAGCTTAGGCTTGCTTTGCTCAAAATATATTTTCCTTATCATTTGGAAACACTAAGTTTTTGCTTGACAAAATCACCCAAGGCATCTTCCAATAGAAATTGGTGATCCTTCAACCCTTGTTCAACCACAAGTTTTAACTTAGAAATTGGCATCAGGAGATTCTTGATAGCTTCCATGTCTTGATGCTCAAATTGTCCTTTACCAGGGACATGGCTAAGTACTTATATTTTACACTCTGCAGAGGTGGTGCACTTTCCCCACAAGACTTGGTTTCACCAAGACAAGATCTTTCAGAAGCCTTCCCTTAGACCAGAATGGACGCGCTCCAACCTATCAAACCCCTACCACCAACTGTCCATTTGGCTAAGTTATTGCAACCTATATGATCCAGGCAGAGCCCATATTGCCAAGTGGCTGCACTTGAAGCTTCTCAACATTTGACATCTCAAATCTCTTTGTTCCTGGGTGGCCATCCACAAGTGAGATACACAAGGTAAACCATAGATATGGGCCTTGTGTAACCACTCAACACAAACCATTCCTTCCATTCCACCCGGGTGATTCATTCACTTAGTTGTTTTATTAAACAAAACACAAGTCCTTTACTTAGAAATATTTCATAGTATGAATATATTCCACCCTTGTTTTCTACTAGCTAAGCTAAGCATGATAGTAGTAGGAATCTTAACTTAGGAAATTCTACTAAGGTTTCATCTACTAGGATTTCCCATGGCATAGTTTATACTTAGCAAAAATCCCATGCGGTCCTACTTAGAAATATCACTAATGCATAGTGAAAATAATAGGACAAAAGTATGAAGCATCACTTGAATTTTTGGTAGAGAATATAAGTTCACTCCTTGATCTTGCAATACTCACACTCTTCAAATCACTACAATTCAATCAAGCAAGCAATATTTCAATCTACCATTCAAGCAAACATCACATAAAATAACAGAAACAAAACAATGCATGCAAGCATGCCAAAGATTGTTTTATTTACAAAAGTGGTTTATAATAGGTTATAAACATTCTAAAACACTTATTGGTCATTTTATAAAGAGGCAAAACTATTTGCAAAAGATTTTACCTATAAACCATTTTAAACCAAATCAATATTTTATGAGGTTAGAATTGCCTTTAGCAAAGCAATAAATTTTATAGGGTTCACAAAATATGTTTTCAAAACATAAATATTTGTGTTTAGGGTCAGAGAGTTTAAATGAAAACATTTCCCAAAGATTTTCCTCCAAAAAGTATTTTTAACATATAACAACATTTTTATTTGACTAGAAATGGTCTAAAACAAAGATTTATTCTTTTGCTTCACAAAATATGTTTTTGAAACCACAAATTGATTTATATGGTCAGTAGGTTAAAAAAACCATTTTCCAAAGATTTTATCACCAAAATAATTTTAGAAAGAATTTTATACTCAAAATATGCCTACACAAGTTTCTGCAAAAACAACCATTTTCCGAGAAGAAATTCATTAAACAAAGTGCATGGTTGGAAAGTACTTATCTTGATGATTCCATTGATATAAAATTTGCAAAATTTGGACGTGTGGTTTGAAAGTTATGAATTTTGAAAGTTTACTAATCCAATAGATCAAATTCTGTTCTTAAAACAACACACTGGCCACGCGTCGTGATTCTATTCGCCCATACCATTTCGTGCGGATCGGTCGCTGTGAAGCGTTGGATTTAAATTAGATCGAGCGGAGCAGAGACACTCGTACCCCTTTGAGTTAAACCTAATCACACTCGTCAGATCAAGATCCAACGGTTGCCGCGTGTTTGACCACAGATGGGCGGCGCGTGACGGTGGCTGGCGGTGGCGTGGCTCTGGCGGTGAGGTTGCCGGTGATTTAGCAAGCGCGGGAGAGGGAGATGATGCTCACTGGGTTCGTCTCGTCGTGCTGAAGCTTGAGGTGGTCGTCGTATCCGAAGGAGCTGCTGGTGATTTCTCGCTGTGGTTGTCGTCGGCGTCGGGCGCCTCTGCTCGTCGTTGGGGGCGGGGCTACAAGGCACAGAAGAGCGAGATAAGGGGTCCGTTAGATGCGCGAGTGAGAGTAGAACCTGCGTGTGTCAACGTTAGGGGAAGGGGCGGAAGGAAGCTACCTGGGGCACTCGCCGGAGTTCGAGCAGACGGTGGCGGAGCTCAGTCGATGATGCTGCCGAGGATACAGGGCATGCACAGGCGAGAGGGAGGTACCGAGAGATGCGCCTGGCGATGGGGAGTGTGCTCGTGTGGTCGAGGAGGCGAGGGGCGACGGGGTTTGGCCGGAATCGTCGCCAGAAGGTGTCGGAGATAGAGAGGTTGTCGCAAGCAATACGGGCAGCCTAGGGGCACTGGTGGTGTGAGGACTGGGGAAAATCTAGAGGGGAAACGGGCGCTTAAGTGAGCGTGGTCAGGGGGAAGGAATCACGCGGCATTGATGCGAATTTATCACGCGAATCAATTAGCAGAAACGGGAGAGAGAGGGAGGAAGAAGGGGTCTGCGGGGTAAAAGATGGTGACGTGGCTGTGGGGTAGCATCGTCAGTGAGTGAGAGAGGGGGAAGGTGGGGTCAGCTAGTCAGTGACTGAATGGGTTCAACTGTGAGTGCGAAAACGCTTCAGGGAGAGAGGGGAGAGGTGGGCTGCTGGGCCTGGACTGGGCTGGACTGGTTAGTTCATTTTTTTGTACTGATTGTTTTTCTTTTTCTATTTTCATTAATCTGTTTTGATTTTGTTTAATCAATTCAAACAACTTTTCAATTTCAAACTTCAACCAAACTTTGAGTATATTCAAATAATGTTTAATAACACATTCTGAAGTCAAATTTAGAATAATATATTTATTCTTTTTAGCGGATATTGATTAATTAAAATAAGCCCTTGTATTAATTCAAATAAGATTTAAATAATGTTTTTTTCAAACTCCATTTGAATTCTAAATCTTTCCAAATCTTTTGAGTAGGTTTTATTTGTTTATTTGGATGTCAATAATTCACCTTGAATTATTTGGAAATGTTTTTAATATGATTTATTAATCATTTAAAATTGGATTTGTCTTTATTCAAATAGAATTTTGGTTTATGCCATTTTATTTTATTTTGGAAAATCCTTTATCCTTTTATTTTATTTGGATTTGGATTATATTTATTCCATTTTCTTATGGATTAAGGCAAGATTTAATTTGGTCTTTAAATATTCCTTATTTAATATTTCTTTCTCTATCTTATAAAATCCATATCTTTTTATTTAAAAATCCAAACTTGGTGATTTCAATTTGTAAAATCTTATTTAATATTTGTTTATCCTTTTAAATATTTTTAGGATTATTTTCTCACCATTGGGTATGGATTTCTAGATAGATGCTTTATTAGCTTTGGAAATTCAATTTCCTTATCTTATTAAATTCATAAAATTTTATCTATGGCTCCAAATTAATTGAAACCAATTTCTATGGTTTTATAATATTTATATTTGTCTTTCTTGCTCATTTGTAAATGTTTGTTGATAAATTCTTATTTGGATCAAATCCATGGTCTTAGAGATATCTTGGAAATGTTTTCCTTCCATTAGGGTTTTAGAGTTTTGGTTTTTTCTCTAAGTGTTTATATTTCCAGATGCATTTATGAAGCATGCATTTCACTTGATTTGAATTTAGTTAGATTCAAACATTGACCAAAGTTTGTTCAAGATGGGATTTTTAAGTTTCCATTTAGAAACAAAAGTTTCTTTTCACCCTAATTTTCAACAATTATTTATTTTGTTTATTTATTTTTCACATTACAAGATTTGGAAAATCTTGGGATGTGACATTATCTCCGTCTTGTTATTTCGTATCATGTCGGCCATCGGACATTTCAAAAATCTAGCCACAATGCCTTCGCTCATTATGAGCACCATTTTTGCCTGCACGGTGTACACGGTACAATTAGAAGTCTATTAGAACCACATAATCAATGCATGCATGCAATGGTCGATAGAAAATTTCGGCATGACCTATCCTAAAATTAGGACCTTTGTGAAATTCCAAAGTCTTGCCAAAATGGAAATGAATCAACATTTTGGCAAAACAAATGGCAACTTGTTCACACACAAACACAAGAGAGAGAGACCGATCCATACACACATGAACATATCATTATCCTATCCATACACACATGCATGCATGAGCATCGATGCTCTCCATATACACACACATGACCATCAATCCTCTCCATACACACATCATGGGCATCAATCATCTACATACATATGAGCATATCATCCATATACACATGAACACATCCTTACATGGACAACTTACCGAGATGAGAGACCGATCGCGAGAAGATGGAAAGGAGAGGTGCGCGCGAGACCGGAGAAGGAGATGAGAGACCGAAGAGCTTCCTATATTACGTATGTAACATCCAAGCCAAGTTCTACATGGTAAAAATGATGAATGAGTGGAGAAATTAAGGTGGGAAGGAGAAGGATCCCGACTAGATCTAAGGAGGAAGAAGAAGGGGAAAGTGAAGTGTTAGGTGCTGGATGATCACACATGTTCACAAAGTGGAGCTGCCAAAAAAATACTGGTCGACACATCCGTGGCGCACATGGCCCTAGTGCGCCACAGGGAAAAATCACAACCGTGGCGCACATGCCAGAGTGCGCCACGGATGTTTTTGCCCATTTACAGAATAGAGGGGCCTTCACTTAGGCGTAGCGCACGACCTGCATGTGCGCCACGGTTAACCGTAACAACCGTAGTGCACCTCCCCCATGTGCGCTACGGGTATGCGGCATGCGGCCAGCAGGGCCTTGGCCCACACATATCTGTGGCGCACTATGACCATGTGCGCCACGATTGTTCTAGTTACTAGTAAGGCTATAACTACCTCGGTGAATTACGCTCCTAGTTACAAGCCTGGACGAGCGGAAATGGTTAAAATAGTATGGTGGGGCCCAAATTCCACTCACAGGTAGACCTTTTGGCCGTCCTAACCATTTCCAAACATCGGGACAAGAACGGGCGGCGTAATCGGCAGGCGAAGGGATCAACTACATACACAAATGAGTATGTATGCAAGCCACCATACAACAGTCCTCAGAGCCATTCCATCTAAAAGAAATAGAAATATTGCAACGCCATACGGCAAGATCCAAATATCCTAGATAGATATATAGTTTAGGATATCTCCTCATACATCAAACATCAGACTATCAGGCGGAAGCGGAAAACAAGATCCGAGTACGGATAAGAAGCAAATCGGCATAAGATGCCCCATAAATAAACGCATCCCGCCCACAGATCTCACGGATCCCCGTTCCCGGAATCTCTACACCGAATGATCGTTGCCCACATCGTCCGCCTCCTCCACCCAGTATCCATCTTGTGAGTGTACCTGTTCATCTGAATCAAATAATTTATCGTGTGAGACCCTAGGGGTACTCAGCAAGTCTTTATGCCTCTAAAGGGGACACAACCTGGGTGACGCAATTGCAGCAAAAGATAATACCTAACAATTCTATAGATACTCGCTAACCATCCGCCTAACCAATGATAGACGGATGTCCGTGAATTAATAACAACAGTTATAACAGTAATATTAACAGATCCATCCTCCTCCTCGCTTACCAACGAGGAAGCGGACGAACACCCCCCATCCGTTGGCAGTTTTATTATCCATTCCATGAGTGTTGCACTATTTACTAGTCAGTTACTTAGTCAAATTAAAAGCGGTACTTTAGTTATACTTGTCTATGATCGAGAAACTGTGCTCCAAGTCGTCCATAACCGCGGACACGGCTTTCAGAAAGTTTTACCCTGCAGGGGTGCACAAATAGCAACACACACTCGATCAACCTCGAAAAAACCAAATCAAAACCCAACGAGGCATTCACGACAAAGCGATCACAGGATTCAGAAATATTTCAGGGGGCCACCCCATTAAGCTACCCGCAACGAAGTTAGCCAGCTCCGAGACGGACTCAAGGTTTGCGTCAATGGCTGTAAACGACTGGGAACCCGAAAGTGTGACTGGGCTTGTCGATACCGCGAAAACACTCCGCTTACCTAAACAGTACAAGTGTAGTACCTCGCACAATTTAAATAAAGCAGTAAAGCATGGCATAAGTACAGAATAGTAATAAAGCCCCAAACTACTTTGTGGCCCCAAGAAATAAGAATGAATCAAGCTCTGGCTCAGGGGGGTCCCATAAGCCTCCCGGATGTGGATAGCGCGAATATTCAAGGAACAGGAATCAAGTACTCGGGGTCCTACGGGACACAAGTGAGCATGAAAAACCAAATAGCAGATATTGCTCACCGGTGCCACTTTCATTAGTTATCCCATTACTACTCAGGTTAAGTTGTATAGGTACCTCGTTATCCATCAGACACTCACATACCCTACACATGCTGTTCTACGACTCGCATGGCTCAAACAACTCCTGTAGTAATGGCTCATGGGATGGAGGAACAAGCTTCGGTGGGGTTTAAAAGTAAAGGCTATGCGATACTTGGGATTCAGTTTAATGCAATCGCGACTCAATGATGCAAGAATAAGATAGAGGCAATAGGTACTATATGTATGCAAGCATGTGGTAGTGCTTGCCTGGCAGCTCAGTTGAAGCGAGAGAAGGATCTGGGTAGTGCTCTTGGGTTTCTTGATATATCCCCTGCTCAGCGTCTATTCGAAGAAGAACCAAACAAACAAGGGCCAACATAAATAAAGTGCACGAGCATATGAATTAAATGCGACAAGCAAACAATCATGCCATGATGAATGATGCACAATTTGCATGGCAATAAAGTAGCATGGCATGGGTGAGGTGTGGAATACAAGAAATAAAGCATTTTATGGAGTTTTAATCATATTTTATACCCAAATAAGTTGCTGTATACTTTATATTTATATTATGCATGCGGCAATTCAGAACATGGAATGCATAAACAGAAAGGCCTCGTCGAGCTGATCGATTTAGATATATTATTTGCTAAATTTGGAGTTATAAAACAAAAGTTATTAATTAATTAAGGGAAAAGGGCATTTTATTGTAATTTTAATCAACTTGAAATTTAAAGTGTTCAAAATATATTTTGGAGGGCATATTTGAATTCCTCACATTTTTCTGGTTCAGAAACATATATTATTTGTATTATTTGGATAAGTCAATGAAAAGTTATTTAATTTCTGGATTTAAAATCATATAAAACATTTCTGAAAATATTTTGATCAAACAGAAAAACAACAGATACTTTTTATACTCAGAGAGATCTAGCCACCGCCGCTGACGAGTGGGCCAGGCGCTGACTCAGCAACAGGTTGGTCGACGTGGTCCACGCGGGGTTTTTCTCACCGAGGGAAAACCTAGCCACAGAGGATGACTGGTGGGCCTCCAGGCGGCAGGGCCACAGCACGCGCGCGGGCTATCGGGCGCTGACACGTGTGCCATCCGGGGAGCGCGCGGGGGGGGGGGGGGGGGGTGTTTTCTGAAAAAGCGTCGCCGACGCCGGACTGTCTGCTGCGCGCCGTCTGCAGAGAACAGGGGATCGGCCGGAGTTCGGACGACGATGGCGACCAAACGGCGGCGAATCTCGCCAAGCCGCAAAAACGAAAAACGACGAGGGGACATCGGGCTACAACTTTCGTTCATAGATCTTGCACGGAGGTGGTCTACAGCGCGCGGGGCAGGGTGAGGGACAGAGGCGGACGGATGCTGCGGCTGCTGCTGTCTGCCCCAGCGCGACGCGCGGCGGTGCACGAAGGCTGCTCGACGGAGCGCGGCGGCGCTACGGTACAAGATAGGGTAGGGGGACATGTCTGGGAGGTCAAGGGGCTCACCGTGGGGTCGCCGGCGTGGTAGTTCGTGCGGAGGTGGAGGGGATCTGGCGCCGGGCTTGGTGGCAACGGTGACAGACCAGCTCGGGCGCGGCGGCGGCGAGGCTTCTCCGGCGCGCTCCGGGGCAGCTCCTGGTGCAAGGTGACGGTGAGAACGGCGTAGAAGAGCTTCCCGACGACCTCCACCTCTGGGCACCACTTCTCCACCGGCTAACAACCGAGGCCGAGGCTAGGGTTTAGGAGAATCATGGCCATGGCTAGGAAAGAGCAAGGGGAGAGAGGGATCTGGGCGCCCCCTGGCTAGGGTCTGAGGTGGGGTGAGGTGAGGGAGGGGGTAGGGCACATGGGGTGGTGGTGGTTTTGCAAAAAGGTGAGGAAGGGTAAACGGGCTAGGTCTTCTCTCCCTCCTTCTTCTCCTTGTCTTGAAGCCAAAGAAAGAAGTGGGGGCAGATGAGGGTGTGACGTGGTGGGGCCTGCCTGGTAGGGAGAGAGGGGGGGAAGCCAAGCGAAAGGGAGAGGGTTTAGGGTTAGAGAAAGAAAAGAGAGAGAGAGAGCTTTGGTATGCATGATCAAGAGAGAGAAATATGGGCATGGGGATGGTCTTGCATGGCACTACACAAAAGAGGTGGATGAGGTTTGATGGCACAAGGCAAGAAACAAAGCAAGGTAGAAAAGATTGAGAGAAAGAGAGAGAGATGAGAAGATGATCCACTCAAAAACAAATAACACCAAAGGAGGACAAAAGATGGTGACGGTTGCATGGCCCATGCAAGAACATTAAATGCCATGTTTTAATCTTGTGAAAACAGAATAAATAATCATGGCATTTGTGCATATGCATTCCAAAATATGGAATAAAGCCAAGCAAAAGAATTTGTAGAAGTAGATCCATCCTATCTCCCATGAGCTAGATTAAATACCAAAAGAAAATCAAATGCAAGCTCATGGATAATGGAATGGTGGAATTATAAGGTGGTGAAAGAAAGGGTGGTGGAGTGGAATAAGAGATATGCCCCCAACTCAACTTGGGCATTAAACAATATATCAATAACCGAATACAATATCAAGAGGCAAATACAATTTACAATGCATATGAGAGAAGAACCAAAACCAAAGGGTTTTATATGATGCTCAAATGCAAGGTGGCATGATGACATGAGCATGATATAACTATGATGCAACAATTATATATATGAAGTGGCCATTATATTACTAGACCAAGTAGCATTACAATTGTTAGACAATTGGGATGCTACAAAGGCACTGCCCATAGGTGAGCCACACCTGTTTTAGCCGTGGGGCACTTCAACCATGTGAGCCACGGATGTGCTGATCACCTATAGCCATTTTCTTAGTAGTGACCGAATGACATCCATAGACAAAAGAGATGATATCAACTGTGTACAATGTACAAGTGCAATGTTGAAAGCGTTCCCCATGACAGCATGGTTTTGCTAATTCCAATGTATAAGTGCAAGCATATACAACATAGATGACACAATGGTTCAAGTTTATTAGGGGAAAGAAAAATAAAGTGTGCGATCAAGTTCATGAGAGCTTTAATCACTAAGTTTTCACATAACAAAATACTTTTTAATTGGAAGATATATGAAAACAAGAATATACTTGGAATGGTGTAACACACCATGCATAGGAATTTATAGTGGACAGTTTGGAATAACTTGGTTTCTTGGGAGTTAGATGCATGAGTATAGCTTACTCATACAAGCGGAGGCTAGCAAAAGACTAGGAGCGACCAACTAAGAGAGCAATAATGGCCATAATCATGCAGAGCGACAAAACATTACTAATCAAAGCATAAAGTGGTACTAAAAGTCAAGGACTAAATGATCATAGAGGCTATGGTGACTTGTTCATAGTCATAACATGGTGTGAGCATGTGCCAAGTCAACCCAAATAAAGCATCAAACGAGAATACCACAATACTATGCTTTTGTATGCTAAAACAACGCATGATTCCTTGAAGGCACATTAAGCAATCCTAATTGTTTGGAACAATTCATGCTACAACAATAATCACTAGGAATAAGGTCAAAACAACATCTAGTATGACATGATAAAGTCTAAGCCACAGTCAAAACAAGCTCCCTTTTGTACCACTTAAGCATGAAACTTTCTAATCCTTTCCAACACCAATCGACTTATTTGAAACAACTCACAAAGATAATAATCAATAAATATCAGTGATATTGTCTCAGAAATCCACAAAGAAGAACTAAAAAGTTCTAAGCATAAAGCACAAGAAAACTAAAGCTAAACGTAGTGCTAGCAAAAGTGAACACTCACAGAACAATAAGAGTGAAACTAGAGTGATCTAGGCAATGAAAACAGAGTGTGTCTCTCTCCAAAAGAAGTGTGCTGGGATCCAACCAACTTATTTCAGCAAACCAAGCAAAAGAAAACTAAAAAAAAAACAAAGACGCTCCAAGAACAACATAACTGTGCATGAAACAATAAAAACAAAGTGTATAGAAAGACCTGAGATTTTTATTGATTAAGAAGGGGATGCCTTGGGCATCCCCAAGCTTTGACGCTTGTACCTATTGAATATTTCTTGGGGTGACACGAGGTGGCATCCCCAAGGTTGATCTTTTGTCCATTCTTCATCTCATTACATCATTCTTCCTTTACACCTAAAAATTTTCCTTGATACAAAACTTCACACAATCTTCATTAGCAACATTAGTGCATTCAAAAGTAATAAACCTTTGGGTTTTGTTTCGAAACAGCAAAACTTTCATTAAAGACACAAGCTAATATAACAATTCCCTCAAAAAGCTTAATTTACCAAAGAGAACTAAAACAGAAATCGATAGGAGACAAATGCAAATAATGGCAGAAATCTGTCAAAACAGACCAGCACGTAAATACCGATTTTTTTCGAAGACCTTCTGTTGCTCAAATAGAAAAGTGTTGAACTATCGAACGTTAGATAACAACCTTGGGCATTTATTAAGAAAATTACAGCTCAATCCTACATACAGATATTTTTCACGAATTTTTACAATGAAGCACAAAAATCTGTTTAGGGACAGCAACTTCCCCAAATCTTACTTCTCTCTCATTAGAGGTTATTCTTGGCACAAAAATCAAACAAAAGGGATAAGGAGAGGTTATTACAGAAGTAATAACTTCCAAGACTCAAGAAAACTATTGGGTTATCTCCCAACAAGTACTTTTCTTTAACGCCTTTAAGTTAGTCTTGATAGTTTGAGAAGATGCTCACATAAGAAATATGAATTCAAGTAAAAGAGAGCATCAAGAAGAAAATTCGAAACAAATTTAAGCCTAACCCACTTCCTATGAAAAATAGTCTTGTAAAGAAACAAGTCATGAAAGCACAAAGCAACAAGCATAGGAAAACAAAACAAGTGCAACTTCAACATTTTCAACATAAAGAGGGGAAACTTAATATTATTGAGATTCTTAAAACCATGTTTCCCTCTCTCATAGTAACTTTCAGTAGAAACATGAATAAAATTAACAATATAACTATCACATAAAACATTCTTATCATGAGCCACATGCATAAAATAATTATTACTCTCGACATAAGGATAGTCATTCTTATTAATTGTAGTGGGAGAAATTCAACAAAATAGCTATCATTATTATTATCATCACCATAATCATCAAATATAGGAGCATATTTTAATCATAATTAATTTTCTCCTCAATAGTAGGTGGCCTGAAAATATCATATTCATCATTGTAATCATCATATATTGAAGGTAAATTATCATCAAAGAAAATTTTCTCCACCGTGCTTGGGGGACTAAAAATATCATGCTCATCAAAACTAGCTTCCCCAAGCTTAGAATTTTCCATAGCATTAGCAATAATGGTGTTCAAAGAATTCATACTAATAACATCGCTATTTGCATGCAAATGAAGTTCCATAGGTTTTTAATTTTTCTCTTCAAACACTTCATGTCCTAACTCAAGATAAATACTATAAAGCTCTCTAATTTTGTTGTTGTTTTCCATTAAGACTAACTAGTGAAAACAAGAACAAAAAAGACAAAATTGCAGAATCTAAAGGGAATAACTTTGAGCACTCACACACTAGCAATAGTACTAGAAGATAGCTTAGTGGACAGAGGATGTGAGTACCATTTACCTTACCTCCCCAGCAACGGCGCCAGAAAAGAGCTTGATGTCTACACACTTCTATTCTTGTAGATAGTTGTTGGGCCTCCAAGTGTAGAGGTTTGTAGAACAACAAGTTTCCCTTAAGTGTATTACCCAAGGTTTACCGAACTCAGGGAGGAAGTGGTCAAAGGTATCCCTCTCAAGCAACCCTGCAATCAAGATAAAAGAAGTATCTTGTGTCCCCAACACACCCATTACACTTGTCAAGTGTATAGGTGCACTAGTTCAGCGAAGATATAGTGAAATACAAGTGGTAACGATGCCAGAAAAGATCTTCTGACTTGTTGTTGACGTGGAAGCAAGCAAACTTGTTGTTGACTAAAGGCACACTGAAATAAATATCGAAGCAAGCAAACATGTAACAGATCTAGTTGCAAATGGTGTTTCAAAGTTTAGAAACAAGGCCTAGGGATCATACTTTCACTAGTGAACACTCTCATATAAATATATTCTCTTCATGATACTACCCTGAACTACTCTCCGGTTGGACACTCTAATCCATGGTAGGGCTATAACAGCACATGTCAAAGTCCGCCTTCCTGATGACCCACAAGTATAGGGGATCGCAACAGTCTTCGAGGGTAGTATTACCCAATTTATTGATTCGACACAAGGGGAACCAAAGAATAATTGCAAGCCTTAACAACTGAGTTGTCAATTCAGCTGCACCTAGAAATAGTTCTTGCTCACAGAAGTTTATCAGTAGCAATATTTTTTAGTAGCAAAAGCAAAGCAACAGCAGAAGTAAAACAAGAGCAATAGTAACAATCGGATTCGAGTGCGGTAGGCATTGGTATGGATGCACGGACGTTGCATGGACGAGTCCACACATGTAACTTCAAGATCCAGGGCATTCCAAATAAACAAGAACAAGCATCCAAGTACTAAACAATCCTAGGCATGTGCTCCATATATAGTCATGCATGCTCGCAATGAGAACTTGCACAACGTCTTTTGTCTAGCTACCCCGTTGCAGCGGGGCCTCAAGGGAACTACTGGCAATTAAGGAGCTCCTTCTAATAGAGCACCGGAGCAAAGCGTTAACACTCCGTGAACACATGTGATCCTCACACCACAGCCACCCCCTCCGGTTGTCCCAATTTCTGTCACTTCACGGCCTTTGGATCCGGATAATGATATGTGTACACAACTTGCAGATAAGATCACAAACAATACTATCATAACGATTCAATAATAAGTTTAGATCTGAGATCATGGCACTCGGGCCCTAGTGACAAGCATTAAGCACAACAAGTTGTAACAAAGTCAAATAGCACTAATAGAGATACTAGGCACTATGCCCTAACAATCTTATTCGATTACATGATAGAACTCATCTAATACCTACCATCCCCATAGCCTACATCGGGGGATTACTCACTCATGGATGATGGAAACATGGATGGTTGATGGAGAGGTGTTGGTGATGACGATGGCAATGATCCTCCCCAAATTCCTCGTCCCGGCAGGGTGCCAGAACGGAGTTTCTGATCCCGAATCTTGGTTTCTGGTGGTGGCTGCGCAGCGGAACTCCTTCTGGAAAAACGTCAAACGCTCCTCAGTTTTTAGGTCAAGAGGCTTCTTATAGGCGAAGAGGGAGGCCGAGGGGGTGCCTGGGGTGGCCGCACCCCCTAGGCGCGGCCAGGCCTGGCCAGCGCCTGGTAGGGGTGTGGGGCCCCTAGGCCTCCACTCCGTCTCATACTCTGGCTCCATGGATCTTCCGGTGAAATAGGATTTTTGGCATATTTTCCGGGATTTTTCCTCATAGTTGATTTTCTGCACAAAAACTAGACACCAAGGTAATTTTGCTGAAAACAGTGTCAGTCCGTATTAGTTGTATCCAAATCACACAAGTTTAGAGGAGAAACAATAGCAAAAGTGTTCGGGAAAGTAGATATGTTTTGGACGTTTCAACTCCCCCCTAGCTTAGCTTATTGCTTGTCCTCAAGGAATTCAGTTGAAAACTGAGTGAGATAAAAGAACTTTCACGAACACATTTGCTTCATATGATGTAAATATTCTCTTCACAGGAGTAGATACTTAAACCATTCATAATAAAGAGTATGCAACTAAGTCTACTCAATAGTCATTGCAAGCTGTGAAGAGAAACCAACTCAATAATAAGTAGCATGAAACATAAACATAAGCAACAATGCAATGCTCATAATAAGGCATGATAGAGTGGTATCTCGCTTGCCTTTGTTTGTAGAGCACAATATAAATGTCAAGGCACCTCAGAAGTTCAAGTGAAGACTAGAAGTAAAGATATCAGAGATACAAGGATCAAAATCATGACATAATTAACCAAGTTTTGGAACAAGCACTAGAATGACAACTATGCTCTCAAGAAGGTGCTCATAGAAAAAGTGGTGACTCAAAAAGGAAGTGAAAAGGTTTTGAAAACTTTGAAAGGCTTCCAAATGCTGAAAGTAAGGTACTCATTAGCTTTGAGCTCTCACTGCCCCTATCATAGGTATCTTTATATGGTTAAGGTGAAAGTGAGGTCCAATCTGAGTTATATGCTTGACAGACCATAAACTAGAAATCCCATGTCCCTTGAGTACGAGGGCCGCTCCTCATGCTACTCAACTTTAGTTACCTGTAAGTTCTTGTCGCTATAAATACATGCATATCATAGAGAACCGCCAACGGGGTACCCCTTGCACATGATACATGAGCTATCCCATGATCAAAATGACAAGGCAAGCAAACAATGAGCATCTCAATGATATTTTTATTTACTATTTGCGTAGATTTTTTTTGAGGATGCTTCATAGATTGCTCATTGTGGTGATGCTGCAAGTTTCCACCATGATTAGGCATGGCTTAGGCTAGAGGCCCAAGCGTTTCTCTAACACATATATATAACTCCATGAACTCACAAGCTCCCCTTTTATTTCACACCGACAACATCCGCAAACAAAAGAGCAAGGTATCAACTGGATATATATCCATAAGTGTTGAAAGCGTTCCCCGTGACAGCACGGTTCTGCTAACTCCCAGCCTATAATTTGCAAGCATATAACTTTCATGGACAGGTCACAATGGTTCAGGTTTATTAAGTGCAAGGAATAAAGTTTTCCATCAAGTTCGTGAGAGCTTTACTAAAGAACTTTCTCAAAGCAGTCAAACATTTTATTTGGAAGAAAACAAGGCATAATGAATATGCACTGAAATAGCAAATGATGCTAATAGGTAGGTATGGTGGACATAGTTGGCAATATTGGTTTTGGGGAGTTGGATGCACAAGTAGAGCTCATACTCAATGCAAATGAAGGCTAGCAATAGAGATGAAGCGACAAACGAGAGAGCAGTAACTGTCATAATCATGCTTGCGGCAAAACAGGACTAATTATGGCATGAAAGTGATACAAGAACTCTGAGGCAAAATAAATCATCGAGGCTTACTGACTATTGTTTTAGTCATATGCATGCGTGATCATGTGCCAAGTCGATTCACATGAAACATTCCGAGGAGGATACCACCATATCATACCAAATTATGAATAAAACAATGCAAGCAAACATTCATATGACATGCTACAAACTATTAGCAAGCTAGAGCTAATCACGAAATCAAGAACTACTAAGCATTCATAATAACATATACCTTACAAGAACATACTAAGCATGCTCACAATGATGAGTATATGTACAAAAGTGAAAACAAATAGAATTCGTTATCAGCCTCTTACCACGCCTCAAGTTGTCTTAATCTTCATTATTGCCCTTCACTTGTGCGAGTTGAATAATAACATGAAACCAAAGTCCACTAAGGACGGTTGAACCCTGCAAAGAACTCACAAAACCAAAGAAGAACAACAAATATTTTTGGTGTTTTCGACTTTTTAAAGCAAGCAAACAAAGCAAAACAAAACAAAGCAAAAGCAAACAAAGAAAAACCAAACAAAGCAAAATGTTTTTGGATTTTTCTTTAAGGCAAACCAAAGCTAAAAAGCAAAGAAACAAAACAAGAGAAATAACGAAAATATTTTTGGTATTTTTGTGTTTTGAGAAAGCAGCAACAAGAACCAAAAAGAAAGCGAAACATGGATATACAAAGAACTGACCGAACATGATATATAGATGAGTGTGATGTCGGTATACCTCCCACCAAGCTTAGTCTTTTGGCCTTAGTGGGGCTCAACTCCAAGGTGACCAAGTAGGTGCACCTCCGTAGTATGTCGAGGAGGCCCCTGCGTCCTAGTAAGAGCTCTAGGACTCCCCTATGTAGTGTACATAGGGGTCGTATGAGGGTGCGTCCCCCTGATAGTGCCCATGGAAGCCAAGAATGCGCAGCTTCTCATACATCTCCTCCTTGGAGCGCGGCAAAGGTCCCTAGGAAATACTGAACAAAGTGGTTTGGGGTAGAGGGATCTCTCTCTCTTCCCCGTCAGTAAACAACATTCTATAAACCAAG
Organism: Avena sativa; assembly: GCA_916181665.1. Taxonomy (NCBI): domain Eukaryota; kingdom Viridiplantae; phylum Streptophyta; class Magnoliopsida; order Poales; family Poaceae; genus Avena; species Avena sativa. The sequence goes on from OV702282.1 coordinate 384,891,455, forward strand.
CTCTCAAGGGTAGAACCAGCATTGACAAAGTGATGTGCTTTCATGCCAGCAAGATCAAGCCCCTAAGGAGCCAAAACTTTATCATTTGGATCAACAACAAGGACCAAGGCAGCAACAACACGTGCATCAATAATTCCCCCATAAATGGGTCCCTTAGAAGCTAAGCGACGAGCAATGAGAGAACCAAGATTGTACCTAGTTTCATTGTTGAGAGCAGCAGCTATGAAGGCCAAATGATAGTTGGAAATATTACTAGTGTTCTCCCTACCAAGAACACTAGTGGCAAGATAATAAGCAAAGTACCTGATAGCTGGGAGTTGAATATTTCTTATCTTTCCCCGTTGGGCTCTACGGTCATCATCATTAGTTATCCCGCGGTAGAGCTCCAACAAATTAGCGGGTCGAGCTGGAATCTTCTTCACCGACACAGCTGTACCAAGGCCCAGGATCTCACAAAATTTCTTCAATGTCATGGTGTAAGGCCTGCCATAAATTGTGTTGAAAGACACGTCTGGTTTTAACATGCTGTTAGCAAAAGATAAGCTCTCCTAAAATGATTTAGTGATTGTAGCATACTGCACGCTCTCATCCTGCATATAACTTGTTAGTCCAACCCTCCGAACCAAGGTTAGAAAATCCTCAAGAATCCTAGCAGCCCACAAGAAGGTTGGGCAAGGAAAGGTGGAAGGGTGCGCATCCCCCTCATCTCCCTCGTCGCCAAATCACGGCGTAATTACTAGGTGCATCACTCTCAAATATTTCACCAAATGTGTGGTTGTCCATGACCTCTTTTTTATGAAATTTTTAGACAAACATCAAACCAAGTGATTTCCAAGTTGATAAATGATGAGAAACTACTATAGGAACTTGCTAGAGGGCTACACATGCATCAAAATGAAATATCTAAGCATAGAACAAGCATGTAAGCTCACACAACCTGACACCTATAGCAACAAAATTCTCAAGATACAATCTACCAATCACACATCTAATTGGACAAGCGAAGGATGCACATACCAAGGAGCAATCCCTCCAAAAATTAGCAGCAAAGCTGGGCTGAGCAAGGAGATCGAAATTCAGGAGCAAGAACAGCAAGAACTCGATCTTGAGAAAGTTTTCCGGTGTTTTTCGGGAGAGAGAAAGAAGATGGCTGGGACGAGGCACTTTGGAGGGCCGCAGGTGGGCCACACCCCTGTAGGCGCCACCTGGGGGCTGGTCGCGCCACCCAGGGGTGTGCTGACTTGGGGTGTCCCTCTGCCCCTTTTTTCGAGGAAAATTTTATTTTGAATTTTTTGGGATTTTTCGGGAAACTTTATTTTTGGCCAATTTTCAGGGTATGAAAATTGATTATCGCAGAAAAGACTTTTTTAGAAGAAGAAAAAGCAAACAAAAACCAAAACTAAAGAAGTTCTAAGACACTCTAACAAGAAAACAACTAGCTAAACCAAAGCTAACTAGAGAAAAAGCAAAGACTAGGTAGGAGAAAAGTGAAAGGGAGCAAGTATAACACTAATAGAGAAAAGCCTATGCGAGGCGCACCTAAAAGCCTATCCGAGGCGCATATCATATGCGCCTCTAGCTTCAAGCCTCGGGTATTTCTTATGCGAGGCGGCTTGAAGCTAGAGGCGCATATGATATGCGCCTCCTATACTTCACATATGCGAGGCGCATATCGATATGCGCCTCGCATATGTGAATTATAGGAGGCGCATATCATCTGCGCCTCGCATATGTTTTACAATGCGCCTCGGATATTTATAGTATATGCGCCTCCTATAGTATCCTATATGCGCCTCCGGTAATATTTTCGAAATTCAAGTTTTACAGACCACTATACATAACAGTATACAGATATTCCAATATACAATATAGTCCAGAATACAGTATAAACAACATAGAATTTTCCAGAAACTTGCAATTGGCCAAAGCATAATAGAACCAACATGAATACAAGTACATTACACGTCAATCATGACATACAAGTTCATACATCAACTAGAATCAACAAGTGCCAAGTTTTCACACAACACCAAGTGTTTGTGCCACGAGTTCACACCTCTGAGTACAAGTTCACAATCACATTACAACTCCGACGACAGAGCTCTAGCTAGATGAAGTAGAACACATAACCTACCATAAAGAGCAACAAGGTGGTGATCACGAGCAAGCTCTTCCACTTCTCCCTCTCGTGCCTCCTCCACTTACTGCCAGCAGCATATAAGAAATCTGGACAACATACACCACATATATGATTCATGTGCTCACCGAGGGTGCCGATCAAGTACCTATAGTGTAGGCTTGAAATCAGGATGAGATTCAGGTATCAGCAATCTTGAGTTTTCATGGAGACTGAATGTATATACCTTTGAAATTCATAAATGTAAAAAACATCTCTGCTTACACAACATAACAAACAATAACAAAGATGACATACACTATTACAACTATGAGAAAAAAATGAGCTGCGACCATTGCCAGTTAAGTAGCACAGCAGTTACCAAGCCGGGAGAATAGATTCAGGTGACACAAGATTACCAAGTTTCTAGGATTTTGAAAAAACTGGGATCCAGGGCACAATATGCTAAGTTGCCTACTACGACAACAATTACAGCGAACAATGCAACCGGATGTCTTGGGCAGGCGGCGCCATCCGGCCAAGTATTTTTGCTGAAGTGCTCTTGTAGCTAGTTCAGGGGACTGGTTATATATACGGAACTGGAGGACTGGTAGCCGTCAATTTTATAAGTGGCAGGCCATGCGGGAACGAGAACTGAAAGATTGCAGTAATCTGAATAGCCTGGAACATCTCATATTCTACTGCAACATCAAGGAAAGGGGATCGACAAAGCACAATTGCAGGGCAGAAGACAGAGCAAAAGGCAGCGATATAGAACAACTTACTAGTAGTTTCTTCAAAGCGGACATCATTTAGTTTTTGCTACTTGTGGCGATAACCTATATATGATGGAAGCCATGGAACGATGTCCTAATAAATGCCAAATAAGACAAAATTGGTGCTTTACTTCTATGGGATGGGAAGAATGCAGAATCGCATCAGCATAGCATCAATGAAAATGATATACTAGTAGTAGTACTGATAATAATGACATAAGTAGCAGCACTAGTGCAGGCCCCCCCTTTAACTCCGGTTGGGAGGGCCCTCTAACAGCGGTTCCCCAACCGCTGTTGAGGGTTCGGTGTTAGAGGGGGGGCCCCTTTAACACCGGTTCTTATACGAACCGGTGTTAAAGGGTGGCGCACGTGGGGCTGCCGCAGGCCTCAGCCCCCCCCCCCTTTAACACCGATTCGTATTTGGAACCGGTGTTAAAGGTTCTTCTGCCGCGGCAGAGATTTATGCCGTTTTCCTGCCGCGGCAGGAAAACGGCCTAAATCTCTGCCGCGGCAGACTTCTGCCTCTTCCCCGTTCTGGGCGTATTTCCGCGGGAGGGGGAGGAGCGAGGGGGAATCGATCGGGAGCGGTATACACATAAATCGTCATCGGTACATACGAGTACATGAATAATTAAGCAACTATTATTATACACAAACATCGTCATCGGCACATACATCGTCATCGGCACATACATCGTCATCGTTCATTTTGGTGGATATCTAAAGAGTTCTCCGCCAGGCGTGACGACCTCATCAAGTATGAACCCCGCCAATTCCTCTTTAATGGCTCGTATGCGTTCAAATGGTAGGAGTTGGTCCCGCATCCGTTCGATCTGAATATATATGAAGAATGGGCCGTCAATATATATATATAAGAATAAAACTCAACACAATTGATGGTAATAAAATACTGTTGCTTACTCTAAGTTGTTCTAGTGCAGCTTGGCCCGTCGCACATATCGTGTTGCGAATGAATTCGCAAACATAGTACCCACATAAGTTATTGCCGTGTCCCTGATGCGCGCACTTTACGAGAATAGAGAGTTCAATCAAAATAATAATCAATAAAGCATGATATAATGGAATTGGAAGCTAGCTAGTATTACTTACATTTTGGTCTACAAATTTTAGTTCTTCTGACCATTCACCCACGGCCCTGCCCGTGAACCTTTTCCAAACCATGTCCGACAAAGAAAATGGATAAAGGAGTAATTAATTACTTATTGTCACGAAAGTTGCCGATCTAGTGCGATAATATGATTGAAATTACCTCTGGAGCATCTCTCTAAAGTTTGCTCATATCTCTTTTTCTTTTCGTAACGAGTCCATGACAAGGACTTTTCCTGAGTCGGGTTGAATGACTAGCAGAATAAAGTGGAACCTACGCACGCATAACTCATCATCAGTTACACTTAACATCGAGTAAGCTGAAATAGAATGTGTACAAGAGAGAGGGTAACAATACTCACGAGAAGTTGTAAGGCAATAGTATTTCCCTTTTGGTTTGTTGTCTCAGTAAAGACGTTAGCAAGTAATCTTCTGTTTGCCCGGGTTTGGTTTCTACCACTTCTTCATGAACTCTATTTGGGTCAACGAACCCAATGTCAAAAGGGCCTCCTTTCCTGCATTCCATAACCTTTTTCCTGCATAATAGTATATACATATATGGTGAGCATATATATACATGTAATTAATAAAGTGAATGAGATGAGATATAAATTATAGAAATAGTACTTACACACAATAAAGGCTGATGGCAGCTTTGTCGAGTTCCTTCTGATTGAATAGAAAATGCAAGTCTTGAATGTTGAAGTCGATCGCGTCATCTCCGCAGAAGAAAATATCATCTCTTATATGCGCCGTGATCCATTCTACCTTTCTCGTCTTGCAGAAATGAAGGTACCACTTGTGCAATTTTCGCATCTTTGTTGGTAGAGTCTTGAGCTCCTCTTTCTTGACGAGATTCTTCCCATACTTACATGGCTGTATGGGGTTGGCATCGCATTTGGGCAAGTTGTCTCCCATGACGTTCAAGTATGCAATGTAAGTCATCCCCATCTCATTGGCCTTTCTTTGTAGCTCTGCCTCGTAATCATTTACGGGAGGAGCGTCCCGTCTGTCGAACATTTGGAGCGGGGCAGATGATTGGTTTTCCTGCTCTCTGAGCATGGGAACTATTTTCTGGGATGCCTCACGACTGCTACTTTCAGTCTCCCTACGGCGCCTTGCATCTGCCTTCAAAATCTGGCGCTCGTAGTCCGGCACAAGTGGGGTTTCAGGTTTCAAAAGATTATTGTAAAACTTCTCCACCATCGCCGGATCTATTTTCTCCTTTGGCTCGGCCAGTCTAGGTGCAAAGAATTTCTTGACCTGTTCTTCCGAGATCCTATTGGTCTCCTCGTCGCTGCGATTCCACGGTAAAACCGGCAATGGCTTGGCGGAAGGCTGCGGGACGTAGTTTTTTGAACTCTTTGGCGTACGGTTTCCTGCGGATTTCTTTGTGGCAGTGCTATTGATGCTCCTCGTGGCAGTGCTCTTCCTCTTACGCTGAGGAGATGGCTGAAGCACCGGAGATGGGTTACGGGCCAGACATGGCTGCCGCGCAGGAGATGGCTGACGGGCCGGAGATGGCTGCCGCGCCGGAGATGGCTGCTGCGCAGGAGATAGCTGAAGCGGCTCAGACTGCTGACGCTGCGGAGACGGCGGCGGTGCCAGTGACCTCCAATTTGGAAGCACAATGTGTTCCTTCTTCCAAAGAATGGTTGTTTTCACTGCAAATTTGAGTTGAGTTTCCCCTTCACCTGTAGCATGGTCAAGCTGTGCTTCCTCATATTCCTTCACAACCTCATCCACCCCGACAATAGCATAGCCATCTGGAATCGGTCGGCAGTGGTAAGTTCCACCAGCTACAGGAGGTAAGGCATAGCCGACAACCACCTTAATGGATAAGCCCATCAATCTCACATGCAGCTCAGCGTGTTCGCTCTCCGTGATCTCATCCACGGGGTATCGAGGACCCGTCATTTCAAGCGTGGGCTGCACGTTCTCCGTGGAAGCCACACTGCGTTTCCGCACAGAGTCTGGGCCGCGGGCAGCTTCCAATGCAGGCTCTTCGTACCGCTGAGATGGGCCGGTAGCTTGATGGCTCTGTTGTGCCTGCAGTGCCGCAAATGCATGTTCTATCTGTGTCATCCGCTCTGTACGCTCTTTTTCTTTTCTACCGCGCCATCTGTAAGAGTCGCTCCAGTCGACAAACCCATCCTTCCACGTCATACCCCCTGTGCCTCGTGCATGTCCAGGGTGTTCTTTTTTACCGATGGCGCGTGTGAGCTGGTCATTCTCTCTGTCGGGATGGAAGATCCTGGCGGATGTTTCCTCGTATGCCGTGATGAGTTCAGTGACGGGTTTGGCAAGGAGGGTTGGGAAGATACACAATCCTGTTTCTGGGTCCAACCTTGCCCCGATTCCGTAGAACCAAGTCTTTGCACGTAGGTCCCACCCATCTGTCTGGGGTGTGATCCCTCTCTCGCGCAGGGCCTTCTCAGCTTCCTCCCACTTAGGCCTCTGAGATATTTAGCCACCTGACCCCGTCCTCTGGTGATATTCCTTCTTCAGGGCATTAAGCGTATTGGTTTCTGACCTCTTTTTAGCTATAGCACTTTTTTTATATGTCTCAAATTCGGGCCAGTGAGGTCTTATCTTCGCATAATATGCGTCTTCGAAATTTGGAGTCTCGCTAGATTTGACAAATTTGTTCAATTTTGTCTTCTAGTTGCGGAAAGCGTCAGCCATCTTCTTTAGAGTCCACTCTTTGACCTTTTCCTTTATAACCGGGTTGTTTTCATCCTCCTCTGGCGGAAGGGTGAAATTTACCAACAATGAATTCCAAAGCGTTTCTTTGGATCTGTCATCGACAAAGGTACCGTCGCCCTTCTTTGGCTTATTCCAATTTTCAATTATGATAGGGATTTGGTCCCTAACAAGAACTCCAGCCCGACGTACAAATTTGTCTGCGGCCTTCTTGGGCTCCATCGGCCTGCCATCAACACGGACTGCTTCGATCGTGAACTTTGCACGATCTTTCAACCGCTGGCTCGCGCCTCGCTTGCTCTTTTTCGTAGAAGAAGATGGTTGCTGGCTGGTCGATCCAGAGGGCTAAAAGAAGAAAGAAGCGTTCATTAATACATGTAGAAGAAGATTGTTGGTGGAAGTCAGCAGAGGCTTAATCAATGCATATACCTCGCCGGACTTTGTAACCATTAAATTGCGTTCACCGGAGTCTTCATCTTCTCCATCACTAGTACTTGAGCTGTCGTCATCATGTCCCTCCAAGTTCAGATATTGTGAGGTGTCCTCATCAATAATGTTCTCCATTATTTCTTCTTCTTCAAGGTTTCTACTAAGTGGATACATAGTTTCTAAAACAATAATATTATCTAGAGTAAGAGTGTAAACATTCAAGTGGACTTGGATTCATAGACAAATATACATATTATTCATACAAAAATACACAAATGAAATTAAAACCCTAAGGATGCTTGATCATTTTAAACGAGTTCCGAGGGGTCTAAACCCTAATTCGAAGAAATCCCGGATGCATATGAGAGGGGCTAGCTACAGTGGCTGACCGGAGGCTGGCGGCGTTGGAGAGCGACCTAGGGAGCGCGAAGTCCAGGTACTCTCGCTCGACTTTTCTCCACTGTGACCCATCAGCGGGGTGTCTCAACATCGCGTCTTTCTTACGGTCTTCCATGTGTCATCGCAACAACTTGGCATGCTCTTTATTTCTGAAGAGACGTTTTAACCGTGGTATTATAGGAGCATACCACATAACCTTGGCGGGAACCTTCTTCCTAGGGGCCTCACCCTCAACATCGCCAGGATCGTCTCGTCTGATCTTATACCGCAGTGCAGTGCATACCGGGAATGCATCCAAATTCTCGTACTTCTCACCGCGGTAGAGGATGCAGTCATTAATGCAGGCATGTATCTTCTGCACGTCTAATCCTAGAGGGCAGACAACCTTCTTTGCTTGGTATGTACTGTCGGGCAACTCATTATTTCTTGGAAGAAGATTCTTCAATTTTACCAACAACTTTGAAAATGCGCTGTCAGTCACACCATTCTCTGCCTTCCATTGCAGCAAATCCAGTGTGGCACCTAGCTTTTTGTGGCCATCTTCGCAAGTTGGATACAACAATGTTTTGTGATCCTTTAACATCTGCTCCAGCTTCTCCTTCTCCTTTTCAGTTTCACATTCTTCCTTTGCATCAGTAATGGCCCGACCAAGATCGTCATCAGCGGGCCCATCTGCTCCCTCTTGATCTTCATTATCTACCTCCGTTGCATTATCATCATATTCAGGATACATATTATGATAGTTTTCATCATCCTCTTCTTCTTCGTTGTCTTCCATCACAACCCCTTTTTCTCCGTGCTTGGTCCAACAATTATAGCTGGGCATGAAACCGGATCGAAGCAGGTGGGCGTGAATGGTTCTGGTATTTGAGTAGTCTTTCTTGTTCTGACAGTGAACACAAGGACAGCACATAAAACCATTGTGACCATGGTTTGCATTAGCCACAACGATGAAATTTTGGAGGCCCGTAATATACTCGAAAGTGCGGCGGTCACCGTACATCCATTGCCGATTCATCTGCATTAATATGTAGTATATATCAAAAAATAATAGGGAGATGACCATTTATATATATAGTACATCAATGACACATGAAACTATAGTTGCCGACCTCGACCGATACGGAAAGAGCAACAAGAAAGCTTATTTTGAGCTCTCGGGCATTTCACCGAACACCTCTAGTGCATATGAAAAAACACAAACTAGCACTCTTCACACCCTCTTGCTAGGCTCCAAAATGTGAAAGAATGGAAGAGTGGGGTGTGTGTGGGCTGGGGTGGTGTCTTATATAGCCCCCCCTTTAACACCAGTTCATGCCACGAACCGGTAAGAACTGGTGTTAAAGGGGGGGGTGCACGGGCCACTGCTGCAGGGACCTTTAACACCGGTTCGTGGCACGAACCGGTGTTAAAGGGGGGGGGCTCCTTTTTTGCCGCAGGGGCCACGCTGGTACGGCCCCCCTTTAACACCGGTTCATAGAAGAACCGGTGTTAAAGCCCCTTTTCAGGATCAACAAAAGACCTTGTTTCCACTAGTGCAGCCAGACTAGAATACAGGGCACTGGTTGAGAAGAAGCAATGGGGAAGAAGAGCCCATACCCAGAGTGAAACCTGAACGATGCGCAGCGCGGCGAGTTGGCAGCGACCCAGGCCTCGTCCGTACCTGGCACGGACCACACCTTCCGCCCAGAGCGCAGGGAAGGCGAGGATGGAGGGTCCGGATAGGAGGACCGAGAGCAGACGGCGGCGAGCTCCTGCGTAGCTCCCGGCGAGCGCGAGACGCCATGTGCGGAGGGCGGCGAGCGGCACGGCGAACGCCCAGGTGAGCTGGACGGCCAGGGCGACGTAGAGCAGCGGCAGGACCTGCCTCGCTGCCCGCGCCGCGAGCTGGCTCGCCTTCCGCGCCGCGATCTCCGAGGCCGACGGGGAGTCCGCGTATAGAGGGCGGGTGGAGATCTCCCGGCGGCACACCTGATTGATTAACAATTTGTACAGAGAATGAGAGGTTGGATTAAATTGATGGCGCCGCCGTTGCTGGTAGGGGGAGGGGGAGGCGAGCGAGCGAGCGGTGAGAAGGCAGTACGTCGCAGTGGAGCCGGCCGCTGATGTGGATCCACCGGAGCTGGCAGTGGTCGTGGACGAAACGGATGGGGCCGGTGCAGTTGCAGGGGTGATCCAGCTCGTGCATGCCGCCCCACCCTTCGCCCACCCTCTTCAGGAACCCGCGGTCGTCGGCCGCCGTCTTGAGCAGGTCCGAGCTGGCGATCACCATGGGGCCGACCCTCCCGGGCCCCGCCGCGTGCGCCAGCCAGTACGCCACGAACCCGCCGTAGCTCGTCCCCGCCACGGCCACCCGCTTGCCCTTCATCCCTTCGAAGGAGTCCAGCAGCGCCGCGAGTGCCGCCTCCTGCGTGGCCTCCGTCGGCGGTGAAGCTGAGGGGGAGTCCCATGAGCTACCGCCGAAGCCGAGCAGGTCCGGGACGAGCAGATCTGAACAGACGGGGTTTGACTTTTGAAATAGAAAGGGGATATTTAGAAAACAAAATATGGCTTTTCGGAAATACTTTTAGACTGATAGATGCATGTGGAAAAAGCTGGAAAAAAGTGGTGCCAGGTTATTCGAGGCGCATATTGCACAATATGTGCCTCCTATAATTCAAACTATAAGAGGCGCATATAGCAATATGCGCCTCGCATATGCGGCCACCTACCACCGCCCGGGCCCGCAGGAGTTACTTGAGGCGCATATGAGCATATGTGCCTCGCATATTATCAAATATAGGAGGCGCATATAGCCATATGCGCCTCGCATATTCGTGCAACTACCAACACGCGGGCCCACACAGATTATGCGAGGCGCATTCTGTCCATATGCGCCTCGCCTATCTGATATATAGGAGGCGCATATGACTAGAATGCGCCTCGCATAATATTGGGGCTGCTAGATTCCGTCCGTGCAGGGATTATAGGAGGCGCATTCTTATCATATGCGCCTCGCCTATTTTTATACTAGAGGCGCATATCGCAAAGTGCGCCTCGCCTATTTTTATAGGAGGCGCATATGTCTAAATGTGCCTCGCATAAGCATGTCTCCTATAGCCTTTTCTCTAGTAGTGTAACCACGGTGAAAACATTATTTTGTTCATTAAAATCCTTTTGTTAACAATGTTGATCAAATCTTATTACCAAAACAATCTTATATGAAACAAAACTTTGCATTCCACAAAGTGATTATGTTACCTCAAGCTTGATAGCAATGGTCCCAATCATAATAGTTTCAAAACTTTCTTGTGGAATGGGACAATATATTTCTCCAACCTTAATTCTCTCAATATTTTCAATGGAATTCAGGCAATAGCTTTTAGAAAGCTTCTTGGGATAATAGACAGTATGCTCTTTGTCATCAATATTAAAAGATACTTTTCCTTGATTACAATTGATGGTAGCACCTACAGTATTAAGAAAAGGTCTCCCAAGAATAATAGACATATTATCATCTTTAGGCATTTCAAGCACAACAAAATCAGTTAAAACCAAGCAATTATGAGCCACTTGAATAGGAACATCCTCACATATACCAACATGAATAGTAGTTGACTTATCAGCCATTTGCAAAGATATATCAGTTGGTATCAACTTTTCTAGCTGGAGTCTCTTGTAGAGAGAAAAGGGCATAACACTAACTCCAACTCCCAAATCACATAAAGTTCTAACATAATTGTTCTTAATAGAGCAAGGAATAGCTGGTATATCTAGATCACCAAGTTTCTTTGGAACCTTACCATTGAAGGAATAATTAGCAAGCAAAGTAGAAATCTCCTCATTAGAAATCTTCCTTTTATTAGAGACAATGTCCTTCATATACTTTTAATAAGGAGGCAACTTAATAGCATCAGTCAAAGGAATTTGCAAAAATAAAGGTTTCATCCACTCACAAAACTTGTTGTAGTGTTCTTCCTCTTTTAACTTGTGTTTCTTACCTGAAAAGGCATAGGTTTCTGCACCCAAGGTTCTCTCTCTTTACCATGTTTATTAGCAATAAAATCTTCCTTAGTGTACCTAGTGTTCTTAGTGTGCTTCTCAGGTTCTTCCTCAACTTCCTCCTTATCAGGAGAATCATTTTTATCATTACCACTCTCAGTTTCAGCATCAGAGACATATATACTATTAGGATCCATAGCAGGTTCAAGGGGTTCCTCAACTATTTTATGTTTCTTTTTATTTCTCTTACGAGGACTACCACTACTTTCACCTTGTTGAGAATCCTGCTCAATTCTTTTAGGGTGTCCTTCAAGATATAAAGGATCTTGAGTATCTATACCACTCCTAGTTCTAATTGCATGAGCATGTTTATCTCCTGAGGCATTAACTAGCATATCCTTTTGCACCTTAGCAAGTTGATCAATTTGGGTTTGAACCATTTGAAAGTTCTTACAAAGAATTTTAATATCATTAGAAGTTCTTTCCACAATATCGTTCAACTCTTTAATAGCTCTAGAGTTTTTCAATAAATGATTCTGAACTTGTTTATTAAAATTACCTTGCTTAACAATAAAAATGTCAAGTTCCTCTAAACATTGATCAGGAGGTTTACCATAAGGAATATCACTATAGTGTTCCCAACCTGATAAGGTAGAGATCCCTGTGTTTACAATGCTAGTCCCTGGATCAATAGCTAGCATCCACAGTTTAAGATGTAATATCAAAAAACAAAGGTCATTGTACAACTTTATAACCAGGAATGAAATATTATATTACATCTTACATAGCTCATTTGGCTATCTCATTACAATGCAGCAGAAATATCTATATAGCATGGAGTCCTTCATCTTCAAAGTGCCACAGGCAATCATGTTGGTTGTAGACTTGTAATCCTATTCAACACACTTCACTAACATCAAACAAACCTGCAACATAATAAGTTACTGCCACAAGGTTCAATGCATTTGAATTGTATTGGCAAGTGATACTATGGTAGAATAGTGGTATCTATCATCTATATGCATTTGGCTAAGTGGAACTTAGGCTTGCTTTGCTCAAAATAAGGTTTTCCTTATAAGTTGAAAACACTAAGTTTTTGTTTGTCAAAATCACCCAAGGAACACAAGTGTGATACACAAGGTAGTCCAGTCACTGGGCCTTGTGTAGCCATTGGTCCTTTGCCCTTGTTCAACAACAAGTTTTTAACTTAGAAATTGTGATGACGAGATCCTTGATAGCTTCCATGTCTTGATGCTCAAATTGTTCATTGCCAGGGACACGGCTAAGTACTTAGGTTTTTCCTTCTCGAGAGGTGGTGCACTTTTCCCACAAGACTCGACATGCATCGAGACAAGATCTTTCAGAAGCCTTCCCTTAGACCAAATGGACGCGTTCCAACCTATCACCCCTTACCACCTTCTGTCCATCTGGCTAAGTTATTGCAACCTATATGATCCAGGCAGAGCCCATATGCCATGTGGCTGCACTAGAAGCTTCTCAACATTTGACATCTCAAATCTCATTGTTCCTGGGTGGATTTCCACAAGTGTGATACACAAGGTTGCCAGTCAATGGGCCTTGTGTAACCACTCAACATATCCCATTCATACCATTCCACCCAGGTGATTCATTCACTTAGTAGTTTTATTAAACAAAACATAAGTCATAGGCTTAGAAATATTTCATAGCATGAATATAATCCACCCTTGTTTTCTACTAGCTAGGCTAAGCATACTAGTAGCAAGAATCTTAACTTCAGGAAAATTCTACTAAGGCATCATCTACTAGGGTTTCCCAAGGCATAACATACTTAGTAAAAATTCCATGCAAGTCCTACTCAAAATATCGCTAATGCATAGTGAAAATAATAGGACAAAATGTATGAAGCACCACTTGCCTTTTTAGTAGAGAAACTATGTTCACTCCTTGATCTTTGCAATTATCACACTCTTCAAATTTCACTACAATTCAATCAAGGCACAAATTCAAACTAGCATTCAAACAATTCACCACATAAAATAAAGAAAACAAAACAATGCATGCAAGTATGAAAAAAATTGTTTTATCTGGAAAGGTGGTTTCTAATAGGCTATAAACATTTTGAAACACCTATTGGTCATTTATAAAACTGGCAAAACCATTTAAAATTAAGTTAGTGAAAATGGGCCATTTAAATCATTTTTGTCTTTGCTAGAAACAATTTTATTAAAGGAATAATTTCTAGTGTTAGCCAAATATGTTTTTAAACACAAATGTTAGTATTTATGGTCAAAGTGTTTAAAACAAATCCATTTGCAATAGGTTTCACTCAAAAGTCATTTTTAAATCACAGCAAACATTTTTATTTTACTAAAAATGCTTTTAATCAAAGTAATAATTCCTTGTGTTGGCAAAATTTATTTCTAAACCCAAATGTTAGTGTTTACGGTCACAGAGTTCAAATCAAACCATTTGCAAAAGATTTTACTCAAAAATCATTTCTAGAATAATTTTTATAACCAAATTAGCCTTACAAATGTTTCTGCAAAAACAACTAATTTTCCAGAAGCAAAATACTAAACTAAGGAGTTGCAAAGGTTTCTTTTTCCTGATTCCAATGATATAAAATTTGTAAATTTTGGATGTGTAGATCAAAAGTTATGAATTTTACAAAATCCAATCACTAATAGAAATGTTTTCTGTTTTTTAAAACAAAAGCTGGGCTACGTGTCACAATCGCATTGGCTGGTATCGGTTCATGAGGATCGCGCTACATGGATCATTGGATCTAATTAGATTTGTGCGGCTCAGATCGAGTAATACCCCTTTGGTTAAATGATCTATCACGACCACATGATCTGCATCTAACGGCCTACAGCTACTGGCCACTAACTGGCGGCGCTAGCGACAGTGAACGGCGGCGGCGTGCTCGGGCAGAGGTGTTCCGGCGAAACTAGGAAGCAAGGGAGGAACGGAAGTGCCTCACCAGGTTTTCCGAAGCATGTAGATGCTCGAGGTGGTCTCCGTAGACCAAGGGGAGCACGAGGTTGGCCTGAATCGCTCGCCGGATATTCTACTAACGACGGTGTGCTTGGGGCGTCGTCGTTGGCAAAGCTACGGACCGTGCTAAGTAAAAGCAAAGAGTGTGTTAGACACGCGCGAGAGAGGCGAGTAAGCTCGTGTCATCTAGAGAGGAGGGAGTCATCAGGGAGTACCGGGGAAGGTCGCCGAAGTTGACGCAGACAGCGGCGGCGCTCAGACGTCGTCGTTGTCGAGTTTCTAGGGCGCGCGCGTGCTGGCTAGGGATACTGGAAGGTGCGCAATGTTCTGGCAAGCATGCTCGTGGAGTCCAGGGGCAAAGGGGAGGTGAGGGATGGCCGGAATTGGCTGGGAAACTCGTCGGAGGCAGTGGGTTGCAAGGTTAAATTGAGGCAGCCCTGTGGCGGAGAGGAGATGGCGAGTGAGGGGAGAGGGAGACGTGAGAGGGGCGCTTATGAGGGCATGGTCACTGGCGAGGATTGATTGCGCAGTAAAGCGAATTCAAGTCGAGAAACTAGCGTAGGAACGACAGCAAGAAAAGGGGAGGAATTGGTCGCCCTGGAGAAGATGATGACGAGGCAAGTCTGAGCGTGGGGAGGAGGGGGCTACACGCGGTGAGAAAAGTCCAGGGGAGTGAGTGAGAGTGGCCCGGGTGGGCTGTCTGAGCGTGCTGGGCTGGGGCTAGTTGGGCTAGACTGGGTTGGTTTTTCTTTCTCTATCTTTTTTTCCTTCTGTTTTCTTTTTCCTTTTCTATTTTCTGTTTTGATTTGATTCAAATGTTTTTAACCATTTGTTTGTATTCAAATTTTCCAAAACTTTTCAGTAGGTTTACACTAATTTATTAGTGTGTTTCGAAAGTCCATTTTTGAATAATTCAAAAATATTTTAATGTGATTCAATATTTATTTAAAAGGGGCTTTTGTCTTTATTCAAGTAATATTTAATATGATTTATAAACTCACTTTGAATTCAGATTTTTATCAAACCTTTTCTAAACCTTTTCAGTAGGTTTTACATGTTTGCTAATGTGTTGAAATAACCCATTTCAGAATAATTCTTATATTCTTTTATGGTTTATTATTTATTTAAAATAGCATTTGTCTTTATTCGAGTTATAATTTCTGTTTTCATTTGAATCAAATGTTTTTAAACTTTTATTTGATTTCAAACTTCTGCAAAACCTATTTAGTAAGTTTTAAATCATTTAGGAGTTGATTAGTTGGCCCACTTTGGAAAATATTCAAATATTTTCTCATGATTTATTATTTATTTTAATTAGGCCTTTTGTCTTTATTTGCATAATTTGAATATGGTTTCAAACCATATAATTCTATTTAGTTAATACTTTATTCTTTTTAAGTTAATTAGACAACTTTTTAATCCACTTTGGCTATTTCAATTATTACTTTCTCAAGATTTGATTAATCATTTTTATTAGGGATTTTGTCTTCATTTAAATCAAGTATGGTTCAAGTCCATATAAATTTTATTCAAATAATCTTTATTCCTTTGTTTTATTTGGATTATCTTTATTCCATTTGCTCATGGATTTAATTCAAGATTTAAATTGTCTTCTAAATAATTTTCTTGGGATTTATTATTTAGTTTAGGAAATTTGTCTTTATTTAAATAAAATTGAATATGGTTTAATCCATATGATTTTATTTAAATAATCTTTTACTCCTTTTTATTATTCAGTAAACTTTCATTTGTTTATTGATTTGGCCAAGATTTAATTTGGCTTTTAAGTATTCCTTATTTATTTATTTCTTTGTATAATTGATTTGGCCAAGATTTATAGATCCAAAATTGGTGATTCCAATTTGTATAATTTTATTTAATATTTGTTTACCTTCTTAAATCCCTTTAGGATTAATTTGCTCACAATTTGGTATGGATTTTGCATGGATCTAAATTAAATGAGACCAATTTGCATGGTTTTATAATATTTTGATGATCAGTTTTGATCATTTATAAATGTTTGTTGCTGAATTTTTATATGGATAAAATCCATAGTCTTAGAGAGATCTTGGAAATGATTTTCTTCCATTAGGGTATTAGGGTTTTGGTCTATTTCCCCAGGTATTTATATTCAAGATTCTTTCCATGCATAAAATGCATTTGATCTTTGGAAGTGATTTCTTTCATTAAGATTTGGTGTTTTGGTTTAACTTTTCCAAATGTTTAAATTTCAAGATACATTCATTGATGAATGCATTTCACTTGAATGAAATTTTGTTGGATACCCTTTTCATTCAAATTTGTTCAAGAAGGGTTTTGATGTCTCCATTTAGAAGCAAAAAGTTTCTTTTCACTCTAAATTTCAACAATTGTTTCTTTTGTTTATTTATTTTTCACATTTCAAAATTTGGAAAATTTTGGGATGTGACAGGCTACCACCCTTAAAAGAAATCTCGTCCCGAGATTTGGGAATGCTAGAGGTTACAAGTTGGCTTCAAGACAACTGGGTTACTACCACCCTTAAAAGGTTTTTGACTAGATTACATCCTGGCTTACTTGGTCTCTTGATGTAACTTCTCTGGACAGATGTCTGCATAGTGTCCTTTGTTTCTACACTTGAAACATGTGACAAGGCCGATGTCTTTCATAGGTTTGCTTGTCTTGTGTTTCTTCTTTTCTGCACAATGTGATGCATAATGGCCTAGATATTTGCATTTGTTGCACATCACTTGGCTAACATCTTCTTTCATCTTTGGTATCACTGTCTCTTGTTTGTTTTCTTGGCCTTTCTTCTTTTCTAGGCATTAATTTGAAGTGTCCTTTCTCTTTGCAATTGTAACATTGCTCCTGGCTAATGTCTTTCTTGCTAGGGTTGGGGCATTTATTCTTCTTAGGTCTCTCCAAATCTAGGAGGGCTCTTAGTTCACGCTCTTCATATTTCACCATAAAGGTGGGAAACCTTTCTCGCTTCTTGGGACAGTAACTAGAGATGTGACCTTCTTCTCCACAATAGTAGCAAAACTTTGTGGTCACTTTGTATGTGGCCTTATGAGGCACGGTTCTGAATTTGTCTTTATCCTTCTTGGTAGAAGTTGTTCCCTTATGGAGTTTTCCAAACATTTGATGCATTCCATCTTGTTTCATTTTTTGAACTATAGGATAGATGGGGCATTGGATAGGGACATGATCATTTCCTTCACATAGGAAACAAGTAACTTGAGATGTGGGGCATTGTTTAGTTGGATGTTTCTCTTCACAATTAGGGCATTGATCCACATGCTCTTTGTAAGTGTGCACTAGTGGAAACCGCCCCATGTGTCTCAGTTGGTAAGGGCTTTAGTCCTGGTTACCCAACCGGGACGTGGCAATCGGGGCTAAAGCCCCAACCTTTAGTCCCGGTTGCCCCACCAACCGGGACAAAAGGGCGTACACGTGCCCGCTGCTGAGTGCGAGAGGGGAGGAGCAACCGTCCCGGTTCGTAACATGAACCTGGACAAATAACCCTCTGCCGCGGCAGAGATTTGGCACATTTCTCTACCGCGATAGAGAATTCATTTTGGCAAGTCCTTGGCTGCCGCGGCAGAGATTTGACACATTTCTCTGTCGCGGCAGAGAATTCATTTTGGCAACTTTTTTGCCATTGCTGCATTTTGGCCACTTTTTGTGCCGCGGCAGAGAATTCATTTATGTTGTTTTATTTTTAATTTAGTGTTTTACACTCATCAATGAAGGAACCATTATATTACACAAGATCATCATGACAATATAGATCCAACTGTCGAACATATTACATTCGATACACGGAGTTCATGCACTACATACAAAATAAGCTCTTTGTACAATCCCTATTGTATGTACACACCCGAATAATATTTTCCTTTTGGGTTTAGGACTTCTGCATCCAAGAATCCTGCCAATTCCTCCTGAATTGCTCGTACGCGATCCTTTGGCAGAAGACCGTCCTGTAGACGTTTGATCTGATTTAAAAAAGGAGTCAACCTATATGAATGAGACTAAACACAATTTGATGGTAATTAAAAACTATAGAATTTGTTTACGTACGTGGATTTTCTCTAAATTTCTTCCCTTCTCACAGCACGTCTGACGGATGAACTCGCAAACATAGTATCCACATAAATTGTTCCCTGGTCCCTGCGTCAGGCACTTTACGAGAACAGAGTTCAATCAAAAAAAAATCAAGCATGATAATAACGGTATCAAAACTAGAATCAAAGAGATGCGCGGATATAGCTAGTGGTGCTTACATCTAGTGTTTGAAATGTAAGATCCTCTTTCCAAACACCCCTAGCCTTGTCGGTGAACCGTTTCCAAGCGCTGCCCGGCGAAGAAAACGAATAAAAGAAGTTATTTATTACTTGGTATCATAAAATTCACGAACGTTGCCGATATAGTGTCGTAATGATTAGAATTACCGCTGGAGAATCATCTGCAAATCCTTCCATGACTCAAGGGGTTTATGTTTCGAGTCCATGACTAGTACACGCCCTTTGTCAGGTTGAATGATTAACAGAATATAG
This sequence comes from Avena sativa, assembly GCA_916181665.1. NCBI lineage: Eukaryota > Viridiplantae > Streptophyta > Magnoliopsida > Poales > Poaceae > Avena > Avena sativa. The sequence goes on from OV702282.1 coordinate 384,910,483, forward strand.
TGGAAGCTGTGCATGCATAACTAATCAATTTATATACTTAACGTCGAGTAAGCGAAATAGAAAGTGTATACAAGACAATAACACAAACTCTAAGTTGTAAGGAAATAGTATTCCCCTTCTAGTTTCTTGAAACCTTAACGCATGTACGATATTATCCTCCGTATCCTAGGGGTTTGTTTTGAGATTAGCTTGATGAACCCAATATGGGTCAATGAACCCAATGTCATAGATTTGTCCTCTGCTGCATTCGAGAATCTTCATTCTTCATATTATAGTATGATTATATACATGCAATAAACAAGGTGAGATAGCTAGAGACTAAATTAATTACAGAATTAGCACTTACAGACAATAGGCACTGATGATCGATTTTTCCAAGGAGTCTTGATTGAAAAATTGAAATAGTTCAACAAATTCAATGGATATCATGTCATCCATTGTCGTGGTGGTGACACGGCAGATGCCATGGGTAGGCTAAAGTGAGGGGCCAATGGATGCTAGTGGGATCTGGGGAGGGAAGATGCAATTAATTCTACACACAGAAGACTAAGGCACAGATCTTTATTTCTCCTTCCTTGGGCTACAAGTGCTCCTCGAGCTGTATGTAAGGAGAGAGGAAGAACTTTACCAGCCTAACGGTACTAAAAATGAGCCGATCCCTTCCTTAGGGTCCAAGCCCCTCCTTATAAAGGAGAGCCTTGGGTTCCTTTAGGGTTGATTTGGCAAGCATATTCGTGGAATATGCTTGTCCCAATATAGTAGTTCGGCGGCCTCCTTTCCCTGTCGCCCCTCTAATGACGGCAAGGTTCCAGAGGGCCCCTCCTGCGTGCCTCGGGCTCCAAGACTGTCACCTCCGTGACCTCCTTCTGCCCCTCTGTCTCTCTGTGCCTTTGTCTCTTGTGCTTGGCTCTGCTCGGATTCTCTCTAGGTTGCAGCTAGAGTTTGACTTTAGGTTTCTCCTTCTCCTGCAAGCTTCGTATCATTCAGCCCTTCCTCGCGTAACTCGGCTCGTCCTTTACCTGCATCAAGATTACTCGGGCTAACCCGGCCGACCTACACGATATCTCGGCCAGGTAATGCCTTGCCATTATCACAAGGGTCTTGCCCTTCCCTATCCCGGCCGACCTCTACAGGATTCGGCCGACGCAAACTGTAACTCGGAAATACAACGGGCTACACGCTTTCGTCTTTCCCCGTCTTTACCCTACCCGAGGTTATCTCCCCAACATTAGTCCCCGAAGCTGGTATGGCCCTGCCGACAACTTCGGCCGGGTCGTATCAGTTTCACGACATTTGCTCTAAATGTTTTCCGAGTTACCTTTTTCTCGTTCGAGGTATCATCGTATCTTCTCGCGTACGCTTCGTCCTACGTGTCGTACTCATCATTGTTTCCCTAGTTTTTTGTTCCTCTACTGTATTTACTGACAGGCTACAGTTACTGCTGCGCCCGTCGCGTCGGCACTGCAACGCCTCGCGTGCCGTTTCCATCGGGGATCATGGCTCTCTCTTCCACCGTGTGGTTCCACTTATCGTCGTGTGTTCGTGCTGCCTACACGATCTACACGATCAACCGCCACACCCACGATCCCACTACCTCGTAGGTAGCGCGGTTATAAAGAGGGGCACGGCGCCGAGGGACTCACTTTCCCCCTTTGCTTAACTGCGCCCTTCTTCTTCCTCGCGCATCTGCCTCCGCTCACGCTTCCGCCGCCGTGCGCTCGTCTAAGTCCTTAACGGTAGAGGTCCCGCTGTACTGCTCCGTCGCCTTCACCCCTGCTCGCTCGTTCCGGCACCGTCGCTGGTGAGTTCTTCCGGTCCAGTTGCCTAGCTTACCTTCTAGATATCTCTGTTCTTCTTATTTACTCGCGCGGCAGTTCTTTCTTTGCTCCGCCGCCGTTTTTGGGTTGAATCACGACGGGGCCCTGTAGCTCTAGATTTTCCTCCGCCGCTATCTCTTCCTCCGCAAGTTTCTCCGGCGATCTCATGTCTAGTTCTGTCAGTGGTGCGCTTGTTGAGGACGACGATGCCGGATCTAGGCCCGAGCGGGGCTCATGGCAGGGTTCCTCCGTCACTCGCCGCGAGATCGAGTGGCTTATCCGGACTCGTCGGATTCCCGCCGAGGTAGCTTGTCACTTACCCGGCAGCGAGTCCTATCCAGACCTTAGGGAGGGAGAGTATGTAGTTTTCATGTCGCATTTCGCACGCGGCTTTGGTCTCCCTCTTAGCGACTTTGCTAGGGAGTTTCTTGATTACTTCGGCCTTCAGCCGCATCATCTTCCCACCAACGCCATCGCTTCTCTCTCTGCCTTTATCTCTGCCTCGGAGGGATATTTCAGCCTATGGCCGTCCGTGCATGTCTGGTCGAAGTTTTTCCAGATTCGTTCTAACGTTGTCCCAGACAAGTCTCTGCACCCCTCCGAGAAGTTGCTTACCCAATGTGGAGCAGAGTCCATTACACCTCGGAGGAAATCCGAATTTCCTCGTGTCGCGGGGCTAGAGTCGTGCAAGAAGTGGCACAAGTCCTTCTTCTATGTCAAGAACACGGGAAAAGAGGATAAGATTCGGCTCCCTGCCTTCTATATTGGCACACCTTCCAAGAGGAACTGGACCTATAATCCGAGGAAGAGTCACGCTTTGGCCGAGGCTTTTGAGATTCGGCTTAAGGAACTGATCTGCGCTGGGCTACGCGGCGAAGATTTGATGACTACCTTCGTCAGCAGCCGAATCTGCCCATTCCAGAAGTGCACACACAAACTTTGCTACATGAGCGATCCTCTTGACCCCAACCGAGTCTCGACCGTGGAGCTGGACAACTACCTCATCTTCAAGCGTGTCCGAGCTATCTTTAAGACAGAGATGCCCGAGGATTGGGCTTGGGGATTGAAGCCGTTCACCCGCGAGCATCCTCCACCCGAAGTAAGCTCAATCATTAGTGCTCTTCTTTCCAATTTCTTTCGCAACTGTCTTTGCTAATCTTCCTCTTTCTTGTCTTACAGAGGTTTGCGGAGCAGAAGGATGAGGATGCCGAGGTTTTATCACTCCCGTGGCCTGCGGATCGGAATACTCCGGACAGTGGGGAGCCAGACTCAGAAGAGTTCGTCCCCAAGTCAGATCTCGCTCCGGCTCGTGCTCGTGGCAAGACCCCGGCCCACGAAGAGGAAGGTGATTCGGATGAGGTCCAAGTTCTAGAGGTAGTTGCCGCAATGCCAATTTCTTATGCATTTCCGGCTTCTACTTTCTCAGCTAATCCGGCCGGTCAGGTTCACGACGCCGAGCCGCTTGCTTCCCGGCCCCCTATTACCTCGGGGAAACGTGGGGCTCCCGCTGGTGCCACAGAGACGGCTCCGAAGAAGCGAATGAAGAAGTCCGCTCCGAATCCTCCCAGGCGCAAGACCATGCCTGGAGTCACAAGGTGAGTTTCTTTTGCTCGTATTTCTTGTTTTTCTCTTTTTGCTTTTTGACTTGACCTTTTTTATTTTCGCAGTGCTCCACTTTCTGTTAAGCCCGGCGGTCCTAGCATGACGAGTCGTATGACTCGGCAGCCGTCCCCTCCGCCTACTGAACATACCAGGATTCCCAGTCATGTTCGCGCTGCATCTCCTCCAGCTCCGAATCGGACGCCACCTCGCCACGACGCACCTGAGATTCCTCCCGTTGATGTTGATTCCACTCGGCCCACAGATATTTCTACCGAATCTGCTGCCTTCTCTGTGAACCCTAATGTCTCTACTGAGCCTCTTTCTGCCGCCGCGGTTTCCACAGTGACTCCTTCCCCGGCCGAGGACGTCCATATCTCGGCGCCATCTGCGACCGTGACTCCTCCGGCTCCCAAAGACGCCGTTCCCATTGCCTAGGTATCAGCTCCTACTGATGCCTCTTCTAAAACAAGAAAAGCTGTCGTCATTAAAGCTTCCTCCTCCCAGAAAGGTCTTGCCGGCTCTTCTCAGCCAAGTATTGCCGATGTGCTGCGCAAAGGAACTGCCTCCGCCAAAGCCTCCGTTATCCCGGCCGCCAGTATCCAGCTCGCTCTTCATAAAAGCCCTGCGGCAGCGGTGGTTACACAGCATGTCCGAGGTAAAGTCCTAACTCGCACGGCGAGTGGGAACAGCCTCGGCTCGCTGGTTGAATATGCCAATAACTGGAATGCTGCCGATCAGTTCGAGGGTAATCCAGGCAGCCAGCCGTTTCAGCTTTCCGACATCAGCAGCCGCCTGCATCAAGCCGCCAAGATCGTTCTTGAGAGTGATAAGATGAATGAGGTAATTGCTTTTTACGGAGTTTTGATTAGTTCTCCAGATGCTATTATATATACTCTAGTCCCCGAAGCTTGCAAGCGAATAACTTGTTATTCGTTTGGAAGTTTTGTGATTCTCTACTCAGTTGAATTTTATCTTAGAATTCAAACCTCTATCCAGCTAGATCTGCCTTAAATTTTGCTTGATTTGTGTCTATCTGAACTTCGATTATCCAACCACCTAGGTCCGAGTTAAGTTTTGCTTGACTCGGATCTCTTTTAGTTTTGAATATCTAGCCACCTAGATCCGGGTTAAGTTTTGCTTGACTCGGATCTGTTTTAGTTTCTTTTTTACTTTATACATTCCCCTTTAAAATGTGCGCTAAGTTTCTTTTATTTATTTTGGCTTTGGTAAAGCCGAGTTACAAACCTTTGCAGCATCTCACCAAGATTGCACGTCCATGCCTGACGTGATGCTGCATTTTTTAGAACAAAGTGCTACTCACTCGGCGCAGCTGAAGGATAAGGATGACGGGATAGCTCACTTGCGTGCCGAGGTGGAGGCTCTTAATCTCTCTCAGAAGTCTGAATTGGAAAAGGTCGACCAGGAGTTCTCCGAGGAGAAAAATCGGCTAGCTCTGCAGCTGCAGAAAAATAAAGAGATCCTCGAGGCTGCCGAACTAAAGACGTGTGGGATGAGCGAGGAGATCACTCGTTTTGAGAAGAGCAAGGTTGCCTGGGCTAAAGACCTTCAGATAATGCTGAGTTATATTCATCGTAAGCTTCTGACATTGGCCGGGTTATCTTTTCCCTTTTCTTATTGCTGACTAATGCGGTCGTGTTTTACGCAGACCATTTTCCAGAAGCTAAACCCGTGAGCTCGAAAGCGGTCATTAGTGCCCGAGTGAACCGAGGTGTTCCTGTTGACGCGGACTCGGAGTACTCGCTGGAAGATTTCCTGGTTGATGTTGGCGCTGCAGTTGGTCCGATGAAGATTATGGGCAGAGATTTGGTGCAGGCGGCTATCCGAGCCTACCATGTTCTCTGGCCGAATACTTCTGGGACTCCTAATATTGGCGAGGTCCAATTGTTGGTGGATAGGTTAGTGGCATCTGAAAGGAAGCTAAGTCTTTGGAGGGAATCGGCCGGACGAGCCGGTGCCGATATGGCTCTTACTGTCATCATGTCATGGTATGAAGACATTTCTCTTGACATTTTGAGAAATTTGCGCACTGGTTCCCGTTGGGTAGAGGACCCAGACTTTTTCGCTCTTCGGCAAGCTCGAGCCTTCCAGCTTGTTGAGTATGCCGACGTGCATACTTGGAACGAAGGTCCGAGTTTCCTTCCTAACCCCGAGGACGAGCTCGTACATGAGGATGCCTCGGAAAACAGCGCGGCTCAACAAGGAGAAGATGAGGGTGACTCGGCTACTTCTGGTGACTCCAGTTCGAGCTCAGATGGTAATGGCGACGCGCGATCCTCCTCCAAAGGTACTGGGCATTCTACTGCGCAAGCTGATGCTCCTCAGCATCCTCGGGCTTCCTCCGAAGTCGTTCCTGGGTCTGTGGAGGGTGAGGCAACCTCGGCCGAAGTTCCACCTACCTCGGAGTGCCCAGCCTCGGACCAAGTTATTGCCTCTCCAACAAAAAACCTCTAAGTCATTTCCGACCCCTGGTATGCCGGGCGTATGATGTTCGTGGAATATTTGTCCGTCTTTTGTATGGTATGAATTTCTCTTGTCGAGTGCCGCTGAGACATATATATATGGTTGTAATCGTTACTACTTTGTTTAACTAGTGTTGTTTGCTCGAATTCTTGCTTTGACAGCCTTCAACCTCTCGAGTGTGTTGTATATTTTTTCCTTTATACCATTGTGGTTTAGACTGTTAATCTGGGTGTGGATTTCGAATATCATCTGAGATTGAGATGTTCTTACTCTGGGTGTCGAAGTTTGATACCCCCCTTGTAACAAAGGATAACCCCTACTTCGAAACAATATAGGACAGTCCCCGAGTCACTGCCTATGGCGCCGAAGTTTAGTATATAAACCAAATTTCAGAGATAATCACTAGTGGAAACGAGGTCTTTTGTTGATCCCGAAAAAGGGATTTAACACCGGTTCTTCTACGAACCGGTGTTAAAGGGGGGGCCGTACCAGCGTGGCCCCTGCGGCAAAAAAGGAGCCCCCCTTTAACACCGGTTCATGCCACGAACCGGTGTTAAAGGTCCCTGCAGCAGTGGCCCGCGCACCCCCCCTTTGACACCGGTTCGTGGCATGAACCGGTGTTAAAGGGGGGGGCTATATAAGACACCACCCCAGCCCACACACACCCCACTCTTCCATTCTTTCACATTTTGAAGCCTAGCAAGAGGGTGTGAAGAGTGCTAGTTTGTGTTTTTTTCATATGCACAAGAGGTGTTCGGTGAAATGCCCGAGAGCTCAAAATAAGTTTTCTTGTTGCTCTTTCCGTCTCGGTCGAGGTCGGCAACTATAGTTTCATGTGTCATTGATGTACTATATATATAAATGGTCATCTCCCTATTATTTTTTGATATATACTACATATTAATGCAGATGAACCGGCAATGGATGTACGGTGACCGCCGCACTTCCGAGTACATTACGGGCCTCCAAAATTTCATCGTTGTGGCTAATGCAAACCGTGGTCACAATGGTTTTATGTGTTGTCCGTGTGTTCACTGTCAGAACAAGAAAGACTACTCAAATACCAAAACCATTCACGCCCACCTGCTTCGATCCGGTTTCATGCCCAGCTATAATTGTTGGACCAAGCACGGAGAAAAAGGGGTTGTGATGGAAGACAACAAAGAAGAAGAGGATGATGACAACTATCATAATATGTATCCTGAATATGATGATAATGCAACGGGGGTAGATAATGAAGATCAAGAGGGAGTAGATGGGCCCGCTGATGACGATCTTGGTCGGGCCATTACTGATGCAAAGGAATAATGTGAAACTGAAAAGGAGAAGGAGAAGCTGGAGCAGATGTTAAAGGATCAGAAAACGGGGCAGAGGCAGATCTATTCCCCCTCGCTCCCCCCCTCCCGCAGAAATACGCCCAGAACGGGGCAGAGGCAGAAGTCTACCGTGGCAGAGATTTAGGCCGTTTTCCTGCCGCGGCAGAAGAACCTTTAACACCGGTTCCAGCCCCGAACCGGTGTTAAATGGGGGTTCCTGAGGCATGCGGTAGCCCCACGTGCGCCACCCTTTAACACCGGTTCGTATAAGAACCGGTGTTAAAGGGGCCCCCCTCTAACACCGAACCCTCAACAGCGGTTGAGGAACCGCTGTTAGAGGGCCCTCCCAACCGGAGTTAAAGGGGGGCTCTGCACTAGTGAATGTAAAACGGTCGCCGAGTCACTGCTCAAGATGCCGAGGTTTCATATACCACTCAAATCTAGAAAGAATGTAGGACATTCCCCGAGTCAGTGCTCAAGGTGCCGAGGTTTAGTACATCACTCAAATCTAGAAAAATTATAAGACAGTCCCCGAGTCGCTGCTCAAGGTGCCAAGGTTTAGTACATCACTCAAATCTAGAAAAATTATAAGACAGTCCCCGAGTCGCTGCTCAAGGTGCCGAGGTGTAATATACCGCTCAAATCTAGAAAGAATGTAAGACAGTCCCCGAGTCACTGCTCAAGGTGCTTGGTTTTAACATGTAATACAAACACAAAAACAATATATGTCAGTCTTCGAGCCACTGCTCAAATGCCGAGGTTTAATACATGGATTAAGATTAGAAATAAATCTAGGGCAGTCCCCGAGTCACTGCTCAGGGTGCCGGGGTTTAATACATAACATGAAATTTAGACAACATATGACAGTCCCCGAGTCATTGCTCGAGTGCCGAGGTTTAATACATAATATGAAATTTAAACAACATATGGCAGTCCCCGAGTCACCGCTCTGGGCGCCGAGGTTCATAACATAGTTGGTGCTCCATCCTGAGACATTTCATTACAATGTGTCATAGGTGACTGCTAAGAGTAAAATGGACGAAGTAAAGCTACGTTCCATGGTCTTTTCGTTTCTTCGCCGGCTTTGTCTGCAGTGTTCTTTCTTGGTGTTTGAGCATCGATTAAGTAATAGGCATCATTGTGCAATGCTTTGCTCACGATGAATGGTCCTTCCCATGGAGGCGACAGCTTGTGCATGCCAGCCGTGCGTTGAACCAGTCGGAGAACCAAATCTCCTTCTTTGAACACTCTCGGATTCACCTTCTTGCTGTGATATCGTCGCAAGTTCTGCTGATAAATAGCTGATCTTGATAGCGCTAGCTCTCTAGGTTCTTCTAGCAGATCGACAGTATCTTGCCGAGCTACCTCATTTACTTCTAAGGTTGTATATTGGGTAACCCTTGGCGAGTCATGTATTATGTCGGCTGGAAGCACGGCTTCTGCCCCATACACTAGAAAAAATGGTGTATAACCTGTTGACCTGTTTGGGGTTGTCCTGAGGCTCCATAGTACTGCTGGTAGTTCCTCAATCCAACATCCTGCCGACCTTTGCAGCGGTTCGACAAGTCATGGTTTTATGCCGGACAATACTAGTCCATTAGACCTTTCCACTTGCCCATTGGATGCTGGGTGAGCCACAGAGGCGACATCTAATCTTATGTGCTTTTCTTGGCAGAATCTAGCGAAAGCTCCTTCTGCAAAGTTTGTGCCGTTGTCTGTAATAACACTATGTGGGTATCCGTATCTTAAGATAATGTCTTTAAGGAATTTCACTGCTGTGGGCCCATCACATTTTTTATTGGTTTCACTTCAATCCATTTTGTGAATTTGTCTACCATGACCAATATGTGGGTCATCCCACCTCGGGCCGTCTTAAATGGTCTCACCATATCTAGGCACCACACAGAAAATGGCCAAGTAATTGGTATTGTTTTTAACTCGGATGATGGCATGGGTATCTTGGTTGCATATCTCTGACAACCATTACATTTGTCAACCAGCTCTTTGGCTTCTTTCAATGTTGTTGGCCAATAAAACCCATGCCTGAATGCTTTGGCCACTAAGGCTCGAGATGAGGCATCATGTCCACATTCCCCTTGATGTATATCTAGGAGAATCTCCTGGCCTTCTGCCGAACTCACACATCTTTGCAATACACTTGTGACTCTTCTTTTGTACAGCTCATTATTTATGATCGTATAAGCTTTAGCTCTTCGCATAGTCTGTCTTGCTAACACCTCATTATTCAGCAAAATTGCATCTCTAAGGAAAGAGAATATGGGTTGCGCCCATACAGGTGTGACGTTCTCTGGTGTGGTCTCACTATCTATTTCCATGTTTTCTGCCGACATAACGACCTCGGATTTCTCCATAGTCATGCTTGCATCAGCTGTCTATATCTTTGGAAATTCCGGGTTATATTGCTTGTCAATTTCCATCGGCACATTATCTTCTCCTGACTTTGCCGGAATAAAGATAGATTCGGACTCTGGTGACGGTGTTATTGATGGTTTCCTTAGGTGCTCTAGGGCGATACCTGGGGGAATTGACTGCCTAGTTGACCCTAGTTTTGACAACGTGTCTGCGACGTCGTTTTCTGCTCGAGGTATATGGTGAAATTCACATCCTTCGAAGTATCCACTGATTTTTTGCACATGAAATCTATACAGAGCCATATTATCATCCAATGCATCCCAATTGCCTGAGACCAGCTGTACTACTAGATCTGAATCTCCATAGCATAAGATTCGGCGTATGCCAATCTCTTTTGCCACCTTCAATCCATGGACAAGTGCCTCATATTCAGCTACGTTGTCTGACGCGGCAAAATGTATCTGCAACACATATTTCAGCTGATCTCTTTTTGGCGAGGTTAACACTATTCCTGCCCCCAAACCATTTCTTAGTTTGGAACCATCAAAGTGCATCGTCCAATAATTCGGGTCTGGCAATGGCGGCTCATATTGCACCTCGGCCCAATCTACGAAGAAGTCGGCCACAGCCTGAGATTTGATTGCATCTCTCCTATCGAATTGTGGAGCATAAGGTGACAATTCAATTTCCCATTTTGCTATTCGGCCACTTGCATGTTTGTTACTCAATATGTCGGCTATGGGTGCTTCACAAATCACTTTGATGGGGTGCTCTTCGAAGTAATGTTTAAGTTTCTTTGCCGACATATACACTCCATAAGCCATCTTCTGATAATGTGGGTAATTTTGTTTTGAGGCTGATAACACCTCGCTCAAGTAATACACCGGCCTTTGTACTGACTTACCATTTTCGATTCGTTCTACAATGATTACAGCACTCACTACTCTGTTGGTGGCCGCTATGTAGAGTAGCATAGGCTCTTTTGATAATGGAGAAGCTAAGACGGGCGCTGTGACCAACATCCTTTTCAATTCATGAAATGCACTGTCTGCTTGCGGAGTCCAAATGAACTTATCTGATTTCTTCATCAGTTGATAGAGTGGTAATGCCTTCTCTCCCAGCCGACATACAAATCGGCTGAGCGAGGCTAAACAACCTGTGAACTTTTGTACGTCATTTAGACACCTTGGCAACTCCATCCTTTCTACTGCCTTTATCTTGGTTGGGTTTGCCTCTATACCTCGGCTAGATACGAGAAAACCGAGTAATTTTCCCGCTGGCACGCCAAATGTGCATTTTTTCGGGTTAAGCTTCATTCGGAACCTTCTCAGGTTCGCGAAAGTTTGCCATATATCATCCAGCAGTGTTTTGCTTTCTTTGGTTTTGATAACCACATCATCCACATATACTTGTACATTTTTTCCTATCTGGTCATGTAGACATTTTTGCATGCATCTCTGATACGTCGCTCCTGCGTTGCGCAGGCCGAATGGCATTGTGCGATAGCAATAAGCCCCGTACGGGGTAATAAACGCAGTCTTTATTTGATCGGCCGGATTTGACGGTATCTGGTGAAAACCAGAATACGCGTCTACAAATGACAATAGTTCACAACCAGCGGTCGAATCAATGACTTGGTCTATTCTAGGTAAAGGAAAAGGATCTTTTAGACACACCTTGTTCAGGTTCGTGTAATCGATACACATTCGCCATACAATGGCTACATTTGGATCATCCTTCTTCTTTTCTACTATCATCGGGTTTGACAGCCAATCCGGATACAACACCTCCATGATGAACCCGGCCGCAAGGAGCTGAGCTATCTCATCCCCTATTATTTTTCTCCTGTCTTCGGCGAAGCGGCGGAGAGGTTGCTTCACCGGCCTTGCTCCTGGCCTTACAATTAGAGAGTGCTCAGCCAACTCCCTCGGCACACCTTGCAGATCCTGGGCTGACCATTGTTAGACCCCTCCTTTATAAAAGAAAGGATCCCTGTGATTGCAATGCTAGTCCTTGGATCAATGCTAGCATCCACAGTTTAAGATGAAGTACACAGATACAAAGGTCGTTTATTACATTCATTCTAGAGATAAAAACATAGTCTTTTACAACTCATGGCCATAGGCCTAATACAAGAGTTTTAAGGAACAAGTAAATAAACACAAGTCTTCATCTTCATGTGCCACAGGCAAGCATGTTGAGTGTAGACTCATGACTCCTATTCATCATCGGAGTAACCTGCAACATCACAAGTTACAGCCATAGTGGGTCAATACTTTGGAATAGTATTGGCAAGTGATACCTTATTATATTTAAGTGGACTATATTACTATATGCATTTTGGTTAAGTGTAGCTTGGCTTGCTTTGCTTGAAAATAGGTTTTTTCCTATTAGTTGAAATCACTAAGTTTTTCTTTGTCAAAAACATTCCCAAGGAACCACCAATAGACATTGGGGTCCTTCACCCTTGTTCACCCATCAATTTTTATTTAGAAGTTGGAGTGATGAGATTCTTGTAGCTTCCATGTCTTGATGCTCAAAAGTGTCCATTTCCTTGGACAAGGCTAAGTACTTAGGTTTTCCATCTGCAGAGGTTGTGCACTTTCCCCACCAGACTTGGTTTCCCAAGACAGGACCTTTCAGAAGCTTTTCCTTAGTCAAATGGACGCGTTCCATCCTATCATCCCATCTACCACCAACTGTCCAAGTGACTAAGTTCTAGCAACCTATATGATCATGGCAGAGCCCATATTGCCAAGTGGTTGCACTGTAAGCTTTCTCAACACTTGGCCTCCAAATCCCTTTGTGCCTGGGTGGCATACCACAAGTGAGATACACAACCCAAGTCCATGGCCTTGTGTAACCACTCAACATAACCCAATCTTTCCATTCCACCCAGGAGGTTCATTTGCCTTAGTTGTTTTATTAAGAAAATATAAGTCTCTTGACTTAGAATATTTTTATCATAAACTAAATAGATGTTCACCACCCTTGTTTACTATAAGCTAGGCTAAGCAAAGTATGGTATCTTATCTTAGGAAAATTTCCCTAGCAATTCTACTATTTCACTCTACTTAGGATTTCCCATCTTAGCACTAAGAAAAATATCATGCAAATACTTTAGCAAAAATATCTAATGCAAGTACAAAACTTAGGATAGAAAATTCATGAAAATATCACTTGCCTTGGTAGTGTGGAGAGTAGCACTCCTCACAATCACAATCACTAGCAAAATCTACACAAGCAATTAAAACATACAATTACACACAATTAAATACAACCAAAAATAATATGAATGCATGCATGCAAGAATCTACCAAGTGTTGAGTTTTGAAAATTTTACCAAGTATGTTCATGATTACAGAAACTTAACATGACACAAGTTTGCCAACTAAACTTATTTGGCCCCAAAATAATATACAAAAATAAAACTATATCTAAAATAGCCCTAAACTTGTTCCACAAATAAAATCATTTTTAACTGTTACTATATGCTAAATAAATTGGATATTCAGAAAGGCCTTGTTTCACTGAATCCAACGGTATAAAATTTGCAAAAATCCAACGTGGCATTCAAAAGTTATAAGCATTTGAAGTTTGAATCTAAATCTGGTTTTAAATTCTGTTTTTAGTTTAAACCTTGCCACGCGTCGTGTTTTCATTCGCCCGTACCGTTTCGCACTGGATCGAGCTCCCCAGCCGTAGGATCTAAATGAAATCTGGCGGCTCAGATCGCGTACCTCTTCGGTTTAAGTGAATCTATCCTAGCGCTGCGATGCAGATCCAACGGTCCATATCATCAAGCCAGAAACGGGCGGCGCTGGTGGTGCTAACTGGCGGCGGCGCGTCTGACTACGGCGGCGCCGGCGTTCTACATCGTCCGCGAGAGGGAGAGGAGCATTACCAGGTTCGCCGGAGACTGCTGAAGCTCGTCGTGGTACTGGCTTGCGGAGGGGCGCTCGGACACGATTGTGATTGCTTGCCGGAGTGGTAGGACGGCGTCGGTGCGTCAGGTGGTCGTCGTGGATGTCGCTGTGAACCACCCCAAGGCATGACGAGGACACGGTTAGATTCACGGGGTCAAGGCAGGGTCGTGTGTTTGAACTAGAAGTCACGGGGCGGTCGGGGCTTACCACAAGAACTCGCCGGAGTTCGTGCAGAAGACGGTGGCGGTCCAGTCGTCGACGTTGCCGATGTTGTGGTTCATGCGAAGGCAAACGGAAAGTGTCAAAAGAAGCGCAGAGGCTCACTGATCTAGTTTGCAAGAACGAGAGGCAGAGGGAAGCGCAGAACTCACCGTAATTGGCCGGAGTAGTCGCCGGAGACGGCGGGGTTGCAGAGAGAAATGCGTGCAGCCTAGGGGCGTTCTGTGCTTGGGGTTTTGGGGAAAAGAGAGAGGGGACAGAGGGGGTTTATATAGCCTAGTCAAGCGCGAGAATCACTCAGCCATTGATTCGAATTGACGCCGCGATTAACACACAGGAAACGGCCGCGTTGATTGGGGACGAACAGGTCGTGCGGGTGGAGACGACGCCGACGTGGAGGTGGCCCGCTTGTCAGCGAGGTGCGCGGAGTGCAGGTGGGGCCTGCTTGTCAGCGGCTCAGTGCGTGCGCTCGCGCGTGAGGGGAGAAAAAGAAACCCCCGGGTGGGCTTGCTGGGCTTGATTGGCTGCTGGGCCAGATTCTGGCCGCGCGGCCTTTTTCTTTTGTTTAAGTCTTTTCTTTTTCTATTTCTATTTTCTGGAATGGTTTTTGATATGAATTCAAATCCTTTTGAATCCAAACTATTCTGGGGATTTTTGCAGGGTTTTGTGGATTCAAAAACATTCATTTTAACCAAGTGATTACTTTGCAAGGCTTGGTCAAGCTTGGGTTTCAAAATAAACAGAGATTTGCTCTAGCTTGCAAATATTTGAAGAAAGGATTTTGAAACTATTTCTAAATTTGAAATTTTGGTTAAAAGCTTCACCTAATCTTTCCAACAATAGAGACAAGCAAACAAGTATTTAAACTTTCAAATTTCAAAGGGTGATGGTCATTTTGGGATAAATTGCCCACATGAAATCATAGCTCCAACTTATGTTTCTAAATGATTTTTGAGAAAACCCTAAATGCAAAGATGATATGAATGAGTTTTGAAACTATGATTTTTGGGCTGTTACAAATCTAACCCCCTTAAGATGAATCTCGCCCTCGAGATTCGGGTTGGCTAGCAAATAGGTGAGGGTGGTCTTTCTGAAGATCATCTTCTCTTTCCCATGTTGCTTCCTCTTCAGAGTGATGGTTCCATTGTACTTTACAAAACTTGATGGTTTTAGTCCTTGTGACTCTTTCTGCGGTCTCAAGTATCTTGACAGGCTTTTCCTCATAAGTGAGGTCACTTTCTAGCTGAACTTCTTCCAAAGGTATGGTATCCTTCAAAGAAGACTCTTCCATTTCTGGGTGACATTTCTTAAGCTGACTCACATGAAATACGTTATGGACTGCTGATAGAGATTCTGGCAATTCAACTTCATATGCAACTTCTCCCTTGCGACTTAGAATCTTGAATGGCCCAACATATCTTGGTGCCAACTTTCCTTTGACTCCAAATCTTTTCACTCCACGAAGTGGTGATACCCTGAGATAAGCTCTATCCCCAACTTCGTAGGTGACTTCTCTACGCTTAGAATCTGCGTAGCTTTTCTGTCGGGACTGTGCTATCTTCAATCTGTCCTTAACCAATTTGACTTTCTCTTCGGCGTCCTTGATAAGATCAGGTCCAAATAAGCTTCTTTCTCCCACACCATTCCATAATAATGGGTTGGTACATTTCCTTCCGTAGAGTAACTCAAACGGTGCCATTCCAATACTAGATTGATGGCTGTTATTGTAAGAGAACTCCGTGTAAGGCAAACTTTCATCCCAACTTGCTCCATAATCTAAAGCACAGGCCCTCAACATGTCCTCAAGAATTTGGTTGGTCCTTTCTGTTTGTCCATCTGTTTGAGGATGAAAAGCAGTGCTAAACTCCAATCTCGTTCCTAAGGATTCATGAAGTTGTCTCCAAAAGTGAGATGTGAACTGGGTTCCTCTATCTGACACAATACTCTTTGGCACACCGTGAAGGCATACAATCCTGCTCATGTAAATTTTAGCTAACTTGGCACTTGTATAGGTTGTCTTCACCGGCATAAAATGAGCCACTTTTGTTAGGCGATCCACTACTACCCATATGGAATCATACCCTGACCTGGTCCTTGGTAATCCGGTAATAAAATCCATACCAATATTCTCCCACTTCCATTCAGGAATAGGCAGTGGTTGAAGCAAACCCGCTGGTTTCTGGTGCTCCGCTTTGACTCTGCTACACACATCACACAAAGCAATATGTTCGGCGATGTCCCTTTTGAGATTGTTCCACCAAAACCTTTCCTTCATGTCCATGTACATCTTGGTATTTCCCGGGTGAATAGAATACGGAGAGTTGTGACCTTCTTGTAAGATCAGTTTTCGTAACTCCGGGTCTTGTGGAACACATATACGTTTCCCGTGCCATAAAGTACCTTGTTCATCTATATGGAAACTCTTAGCTTTCCCTAGACTAATATTTTCCTTAATCTTTTCAATTTCTTTATCGGTCTTCTGGACTTCTCGGATTTTGTCCAATAGAGTGGGTTGAACATCCAGGGACATGAGATGTCCTTCTGGCACAATCTCCAATCTGAGTTCTTTGAATTGCTTACACAAGTCATCTGGCAATTCCCCTTTTGTAAGGACATTTACAAATGTCTTACGACTTAGAGCATTCGCTACTACATTTGCTTTACCGGGATGGTATTGCAAACTTAAATCGTAATCCTTGATAATTTCTAGCCATCTTCTTTGTCTCATGTTGATTTCCTTCTGGGTGAAGATATACTTCAAACTCTTATGATCGGTGAACACTTCACAACGCTTTCCCAAAAGGTAATGTCTCCATGTTTTGAGTGCATGGACGACAGAGGCTAACTCCAAATCATGAGTAGGATAGTTTACTTCATGAGTTTTGAGTTGTCTCGAAGCATAGGCTACGACTTTACCATCTTGCATAAGTACGGCACCCAAACCTTGATGAGAAGCATCACAATACACTTGGAAATCCTTTTCCAAATCTGGCAGACATAGGACTGGTGCTGTTACAAGTCTCTTCTTCAATTCTTGAAAACTGACTTCGCAACCTTCAGACCAGGAAAACTTCTTGTCCTTCTTTAGCAATTCTGTCATAGGCTTAGCAACTTTCGAGAAATTTTCGATGAACCTTCTGTAGTAACCTGCTAAGCCGAGGAAACTACGAACTTCTTTCACATTCTTGGGTGATTCCCATTCTGTCACAGCTGAAACTTTAGCAGGATCAACTGCCACACCATCTTTTGTCATCACATGACCAAGAAAACCAACTTCCTCTAACCAGAACTCACACTTGCTGAATTTGGCATATAGTTTATGTTCCCTCAGTTTCTCAAGTATCAAGCGTAAGTGTCTTTCATGCTCTTCCTTGCTCTTGGAGTAGACTAAGATGTCATCGATGAAAACGACAACGAACTTGTCAAGGAATTCCATGAACACCTTGTTCATCATATTCATGAAGTATGCTGGAGCGTTGGTTAATCCAAAAGGCATCACAGTATACTCATACAATCCATACCTTGTGGTGAATGTTGTTTTTGGTATGTCTTGCTCTCGTATCTTGAGTTGAAAATAACCTGACCGGAGATCAATTTTCGAGAATACACATGCTCCTTCTAGCTAATCAAATAAGTCGTTGATTCTTGGCAAAGGATATTTGTTCTTGATGGTAACTTCGTTGAGAGAACGGTAGTCAATACATAATCTTTGTGTTCTATCCTTCTTCTCCACGAACAATACCGGGGCTCCCCAAGATGAAGAACTTGGTTGAATAAACCCTTTCTGTAACTGTTCTCCTAGCTGTTTCTTGAGCTCTTTCAATTCATCAACAGACATTTTGTACGGTCTCTTAGCTATTGGTCCTGATCCTGGCACCAAATCTATCAGAAACTCCACATCTCTATTCGGTGGCATTCCTGGTAGCTCTTCCGGAAACACATCCGGATATTCACATACTATTGGTACGCTATCCATGCTAACCCCCTTAAGAGAATTTAACTTACTTCCTTTGGATTCAAAGTTTGACTTGAATTTTATTCTTTTACCTTCGGGGGTTGTGAGGGTAACTGAACGGTTGGCACAATCTAATACTCCTTCATACTTAGCCATCCAATCCATTCCCAAAATCACATCCAGTCCTTGGGAATCCAGAATTATTAGGTTCACTGGAAACTTATATTTTCCAAACTCTATGACTAAGTCATGACAACCTGAGTTTACTATCATTTCTCCCCCCGGAGAACTTACTCTTATAGGACACCCAATGGTTTCTACCGGCAGTTCATTTCTTTCAACAAATGCCTTGGATATGAATGAATGAGATGCACCAGTATCAAAGAGTACAAATGCTGTAATTGAATTGAGTCTGAACTTACCAGCCACGGCATTAGGTTCCTCATAGACCTCTTCCACATTGATGTGGTTAACCTGTCCTTTCTGGAAAGGATTCGGCTTGTTAGGTCCTTCCACCTTCTTTTCGGGGCACTCATTTGCATAGTGTCCCATCTTCTTGCATTTGAAGCATTCAACCTGACTGATGTCCTTTTTAGGAGGTTGGCTTCCACTTCCACTACCATTTCCACTATAGTGACTCTTATGTCCACCCTTGTGGTTCTTGTACTTGTCCTTGTCATGACTGCGATGATGCTTGTTGTCATGACGGTTGTGCTTGTTGAATTTCCCATGTTTATGGGATCCTGAGATGCCATTGTCATCATAGTGAGATCGTTTGTGAGACGATCCCGAGCTGTGCTTGTCGGAGTGTTTCCTCTTTCTACTCTCGACTTGCTTCATTTTACTTTCCAAAATAGCAGCCTTGTCACACAACGACTGATAAGTTGGAACATATGCCACAGACAACTGTAGGTTCAGCTCATCATTCAAACCCTCCAAGAACTTTTCCTTTCTCTTGGCATCTGTATCAACCTCATCCGGTGCGTAGCGCGCCAGATTGTTGAATTCTTCTATGTATTCTGCCACGCTGCGGTGGCGCTATTTCAGGTTGTGAAACTCCTTCTTTTTCAGACTCATTATCCCTGATGAGATATGAGCCGTGCGAAAACCATCTTCAAAGATAGCCCAAGTCACCTCATCAATAGGAGTGGTGATTTGGAAGTTGTCCCACCATGTGGCGGCTGGTCCTTCCAACAGATGTGCTGCAAACCTGACCTTTTCAGCATCCGTGCAGCCCACGGTCACTAAGTCTTTGTTCACAGAACGTAACCAGTCATTGGCTATCATGGGATCAGTTGTTCCCGAAAACTTTGCTGGCCTCAGACGCAGAAATCTGGTGAGCATATCAAAACCCGGTGGGTTGTTGTTGTTGTTATTGTTGTTGTTGTTGTTGTTGTTGTTGTTGTTGGGGTCGTTGTTGTTGTTGTTATTCTGGTTTTGGATGAACGTTGTCATCATTTGCATAAGCTGTGTTTGCGCATTCATCATTTGTTGCATTTCCGGGGTGATGTTGTTGGGGTTGGGGTTTGCGCGACGGGGAGGCATCTGTGGTTTGTTCAAATAGATAAGAATGAGATACCCATAGATGTTTCATGCACAATATATCATAAGCAAACACATAACAAGCAACATAAGAATAAAAGTTCAACAACCACATAACAAGCTCATGAGGTAAACACACAAGTGGCAAGCCATCCACATGTCGGATGGTCCAATAATAAGTTCACAATAACAAGTATGAATATGAAAGGTAAACGAGTAGTCAAGTCTACTCATCAGCGTCAATCTTGTCCTCAACGAAGGTAAGACCTGCGTTCTCCATCGCGGTCTTGTTTTCCTCAATCGTAGTGGTCAAGGAATCGACCTTGGCCTTGAGAACCCTCTTCTGGGAGCGAAGTCTCTCAATAACCATCTGCTGCTGCTCAAGCTCGAAGTCCTTGGACTTCAGTTCCTCGGTCATGTCCCGGATTTTCTTGTTCCTATCCTGGACGCGTTTCTCCTGACTCTTGAACTTGCGATCCTGAGCCTCGAACTTCGTCTCCATTTCCTTGATCATCTCATCCTGCTGTGCAAAAAGCTTGTCCTTCTCGCGTAGCTGCACCTGGAGCTCGTCATTACCTAGCATGACGTTCGTCCTGTCCGTATCTACGTGCCTGAGAAGAGTCTCTAAGTCCTGAAGATAGAGGCGTATCGGCTCTGCAGTGCTCCTCAAGTCGTCCTCAAAGTCGATAGAATCTCCATCAACGTCACGCCTTCCGAAGGCGTGGAAGTGAGTGCCCCTAACCTGTCAGGAGTGACGGCCTAACAGTTGTCCTATCAGGTCCTGCATGACTACCTCCATGCCTCTCTCTCTGTCGTCGTGCATCAGCTTGAAGACGATGGCCTCCGTAGTAGGCTCAGTCTGGCGTCCGGGCTGGTTCACCTTGAAGCCCCAGAGGTCCTTCCTCTCGAACTTGGTGAGTGGGTACACCGTGATGGTAGGAAGAGGGAGATCGAGCAAAGTGGTAAGCTCAACGATACGGGGTCCGAAACGAGTAACCTGGAACTCCTCAACAGTGCTGACGGCAATAGGCATCTATTTATAAAATTGAAAAAGTTAGAACAACACTTATTTAAAATGATCACAAAACAACCATCTCATACATAACCATGGAACACAAATACCACACATGTCATGCATACACAATCCATTACATCAAACAAGGTCCAACTTATTTAAGGTATCATTTTGGAAAATAAGGTGATAAGTGGTGGTCCAACTAACGAAGTGTCCTTACAATCCAATCTCACGGGATCTATTATTAAACACAATGTTCCTAGAGGCAATCCACCAGTCTTGCTCTCTTGACTCTATCACTATGTCTATAACATCTCCCCTTATCTCTTGGTTGGTGTCTTCCAACTCTTGAGTAAGCTCCTTCTCTTTCTCTAAGTCCTTTTGGAGGTTGAGCATTCTGCACTTGACTCTAGCACTTAGTTCTTTGATAGTCCTCCAAGCTGCATCCCTGGCTGACTCAAAGAATGTGGTGTGCATTGTAGTGTTAGTGTACATGCAGTATCCTCTTTCTTTGTGGTTGTCTTCCTTGTTTTTGTACAAGTGAAGTTGCACCCACCAATATTCCACTCCTTCATCCATCACTGGAAAGCCCTTGTACACGGCTTCACCATGTGCATCCATTGCCTCCATGAGGTCCTTGAGAATACTGGGAAACTCAGTTTCACACTCCAAGGTCATGGTCATGAGTGGTCCCTTCTTCACGGCTTCGTTGATGGAGTTCATCTACAAAGGAAGTTGAAAGAGATTAGAAAAGTTTTACGAGAAGAATAGACAAGTGTAGAAGTAGTTGAAAAACTTTTTCCTTAGTGGTTTTCCAATCCTAGGGTCATAATCCTACAGGCAACACAGTGCTCTGATACCATCTGTTAGACCCCTCCTTTATAAAAGAAAGGATCCCTGTGATTGCAATGCTAGTCCCTGGATCAATGCTAGCATCCACAGTTTAAGATGAAGTACACAGATACAAAGGTCGTTTATTACATTCATTCCAGAGATAAAAACATAGTCTTTTACAACTCATGGCCATAGGCCTAATACAAGAGTTTTAAGGAACAAGTAAATAAACACAAGTCTTCATCTTCATGTGCCACAGGCAAGCATGTTGAGTGTAGACTCATGACTCCTATTCATCATCGGAGTAACCTGCAACATCACAAGTTACAGCCACAGTGGGTCAATACTTTGGAATAGTATTGGCAAGTGATACCTTATTATATTTAAGTGGACTATATTACTATATGCATTTTGGTTAAGTGTAGCTTGGCTTGCTTTGCTTGAAAATAGGTTTTTTCCTATTAGTTGAAATCACTAAGTTTTTCTTTGTCAAAAACATTCCCAAGGAACCACCAATAGACATTGGGGTCCTTCACCCTTGTTCACCCATCAATTTTTATTTAGAAGTTGGAGTGATGAGATTCTTGTAGCTTCCATGTCTTGATGCTCAAAAGTGTCCATTTCCTTGGACAAGGCTAAGTACTTAGGTTTTCCATCTGCAGAGGTTGTGCACTTTCCCCACCAGACTTGGTTTCCCAAGACAGGACCTTTCAGAAGCTTTTCCTTAGTCAAATGGACGCTTTCCATCCTATCATCCCATCTACCACCAACTGTCCAAGTGACTAAGTTCTAGCAACCTATATGATCATGGCAGAGCCCATATTGCCAAGTGGTTGCACTGTAAGCTTTCTCAACACTTGGCCTCCAAATCCCTTTGTGCCTGGGTGGCATACCACAAGTGAGATACACAACCCAAGTCCATGGCCTTGTGTAACCACTCAACATAACCCAATCTTTCCATTCCACCCAGGAGGTTCATTTGCCTTAGTTGTTTTATTAAGAAAATATAAGTCTCTTGACTTAGAATATTTTTATCATAAACTAAATAGATGTTCACCACCCTTGTTTACTATAAGCTAGGCTAAGCAAAGTATGGTATCTTATCTTAGGAAAATTTCCCTAGCAATTCTACTATTTCACTCTACTTAGGATTTCCCATCTTAGCACTAAGCAAAATATCATGCAAATACTTTAGCAAAAATATCTAATGCAAGTACAAAACTTAGGATAGAAAATTCATGAAAATATCACTTGCCTTGGTAGTGTGGAGAGTAGCACTCCTCACAATCACAATCACTAGCAAAATCTACACAAGAAATTAAAACATACAATTACACACAATTAAATACAACCAAAAATAATATGAATGCATGCATGCAAGAATCTACCAAGTGTTGAGTTTTGAAAATTTTACCAAGTATGTTCATGATTACAGAAACTTAACATGACACAAGTTTGCCAACTAAACTTATTTGGCCCCAAAATAATATACAAAAATAAAACTATATCTAAAATAGCCCTAAACTTGTTCCACAAATAAAATCATTTTTAACTGTTACTATATGCTAAATAAATTGGATATTCAGAAAGGCCTTGTTTCACTTAATCCAACGGTATAAAATTTGCAAAAATCCAACGTGGCATTCAAAAGTTATAAGCATTTGAAGTTTGAATCTAAATCTGGTTTTAAATTCTGTTTTTAGTTTAAACCTTGCCACGCGTCGTGTTTTCATTCGCCCGTACCGTTTCGCACTGGATCGAGCTCCCCAGCCGTAGGATCTAAATGAAATCTGGCGGCTCAGATCGCGTACCTCTTCGGTTTAAGTGAATCTATCCTAGCGCTGCGATGCAGATCCAACGGTCCATATCATCAAGCCAGAAACGGGCGGCGCTGGCGGTGCTAACTGGCGGCGGCGCGTCTGACTACGGCGGCGCCGGCGTTCTACATCGTCCGCGAGAGGGAGAGGAGCATTACCAGGTTCGCCGGAGACTGCTGAAGCTCTTCGTGGTACTGGATGCGGAGGGGCGCTCGGACACGGTTGTGATTGCTTGCCGGAGTGGTAGGACGGCGTCGGTGCGTCAGGTGGTCGTCGTGGACGTCGCTGTGAACCACCCCAAGGCATGACGAGGACACGGTTAGATTCACGGGGTCAAGGCAGGGTCGTGTGTTTGAACTAGAAGTCACGGGGCGGTCGGGGCTTACCACAAGAACTCGCCGGAGTTCGTGTAGAAGACGGTGGCGGTCCAGTCATCGACGTTGCCGACACTGTGGTTCATGCGAAGGCAAACGGAAAGTGTCAAAAGAAGCGTAGAGGCTCACTAATCTAGTTTGCAAGAACGAGAGGCAGAGGGAAGCGCAGAACTCACCGTAATTGGCCGGAGTAGTCGCCGGAGACGGCGGGGTTGCAGAGAGAAATGCGTGCAGCCTGGGGGCGTTCTGTGCTTGGGGTTTTGGGGAAAAGAGAGAGGGGACAGAGGGGGTTTATATATCCTAGTCAAGCGCGAGAATCACTCATCCATTGATTCGAATTGACGCCGCGATTAACACACAGGAAACGACCGCGTTGATTGGGGACGAACAGGTAGTGCGGGTGGAGACGACGCCGACGTGGAGGTGGCCCGCTTGTCAGCGAGGTGCGCGGAGTGCAGGTGGGGCCTGCTTGTCAGCGGCTCAGTGCGTGTGCTCGCGCGTGAGGGGAGAAAAAGAAACCCCCGGGTGGGCTTGCTGGGCTTGATTGGCTGCTGGGCCAGATTCTGGCCGCGCGGCCTTTTTCTTTTGTTTAAGTCTTTTCTTTTTCTATTTCTATTTTCTAGAATGGTTTTTGATATGAATTCAAATCCTTTTGAATCCAAACTATTCTGGGGATTTTTGCAGGGTTTTGTGGATTCAAAAACAGTCATTTTAACCAAGTGATTACTTTGCAAGGCTTGGTCAAGCTTGGGTTTCAAAATAAACAGAGATTTGCTCTAGCTTGCAAATATTTGAAGAAAGGATTTTGAAACTATTTCTAAATTTGAAATTTTGGTTAAAAGCTTCACCTAATCTTTCCAACAATAGAGACAAGCAAACAAGTATTTAAACTTTCAAATTTCAAAGGGTGATGGTCATTTTGGGATAAATTGCCCACATGAAATCATAGCTCCAACTTATGTTTCTAAATGATTTTTGAGAAAACCCTAAATGCAAAGATGATATGAATGAGTTTTGAAACTATGATTTTTGGGATGTTACAACCATGCAAAGATATCCCGATTCTCACGGAGGAAGTTGGTGAGCTCGCTTTCCTATTTAGCATCTAGGACGGCACCAATTGTGACGGTGCGCTCCGGGAATTGTTCATCTATCTGGAACTTTTTTGTTTCTTTAGTCGGCTGAAAGGATACACTTCCATGTGGGTTGGCTAGTGCTGGCATATTCAGCTGTGCCGACTGAGCGAGGGCTGCTACCTCCTGAATCCTTCTTTTTTCCCTCGCTATTACCAATGATTCGGCCAAATTTGACCCGGCTGAAGCACATTCCATTGACTTCCTGTAATCACCTGCTACCGTTATCACCCCTTGTGGTCCGGGTAACTTCATTTTTAGATAACTTACATGGCAGCTGGCCATGAATTTGGCCAATGCTGGCCGCCCGAGTAGAGCATGATAACAACTTTCTAGATCCACCACCTCAAACTCTAAGTTTTCTGCTCTACAGTTATCTCTGGTGCCGAATAATACATCCACTCGGACCTTACCAATGGGTTCGCAGGAAAGCCCTGGTACTATCCCATGGAATGTGGTCCTCGTGGACTGCAGCATGTTCTGTGTTATTCCGAGTTTGTGCATTGTATCTTTGTACATGATATTGATACTGCTCCCATTGTCAATGAGTACCTTTGAAAATTTCACATTAATGCTCGGTCCGACAAATGTTGGATCTAACACGAGTGCATATGACCCCGGACTCAGCATTATCTTGGGGTGATCCTTTATGCTCCAGGTTACTTCTTGATCCGACCAAGGCACATATCTTGTTACTGCCGGCATTACTACATTTACTTCCATATGCCGGCGCTATACACTTTGCTTGTCTTGATGTTCTGTCGTGAACACGCAATACGACTGATGATGTTCTCTGTAGTCATTGCGTCCATTATTCCCTGGATTTGTCCTTCCATCTGGACCCTGATTCATCACTTGATGTACCGCATCTCTCCGGTCCGAGTTGTCGTACCTCGGGGGAGGAGGTGGTAACATTAGTTGCTGCGCATTTGCTCTAGTCATTTGCGGCTGATGCTGCGGATGTGCTTGGAGAGGTGTTGCCTGCATGCCTGCTGGGTTTCCCATCGCACATTTCATCCATGCACATTGGCGGGTCCAGTCATCGACGTTGCCGACACTGTGGTTCATGCGAAGGCAAACGGAAAGTGTCAAAAGAAGCGCAGAGGCTCACTAATCTAGTTTGCAAGAACGAGAGGCAGAGGGAAGCGCAGAACTCACCGTAATTGGCCGGAGTAGTCGCCGGAGACGGCGGGGTTGCAGAGAGAAATGCGTGCAGCCTGGGGGCGTTCTGTGCTTGGGGTTTTGGGGAAAAGAGAGAGGGGACAGAGGGGGTTTATATAGCCTAGTCAAGCGCGAGAATCACTCATCCATTGATTCGAATTGACGCCGCGATTAACACACAGGAAACGGCCGCGTTGATTGGGGACGAACAGGTCGTGCGGGTGGAGACGACGCCGACGTGGAGGTGGCCCGCTTGTCAGCGAGGTGCGCGGAGTGCAGGTGGGGCCTGCTTGTCAGCAGCTCAGTGCGTGCGCTCGCGCGTGAGGGGAGAAAAAGAAACCCCCGGGTGGGCTTGCTGGGCTTGATTGGCTGCTGGGCCAGATTCTGGCCGCGCGGCCTTTTTCTTTTGTTTAAGTCTTTTCTTTTTCTATTTCTATTTTCTGGAATGGTTTTTGATATGAATTCAAATCCTTTTGAATCCAAACTATTCTGGGTTTTTTTGCAGGGTTTTGTGGATTCAAAAACAGTCATTTTAACCAAGTGATTACTTTGCAAGGCTTGGTCAAGCTTGGGTTTCAAAATAAACAGAGATTTGCTCTAGCTTGCAAATATTTGAAGAAAGGATTTTGAAACTATTTCTAAATTTGAAATTTTGGTTAAAAGCTTCACCTAATCTTTCCAACAATAGAGACAAGCAAACAAGTATTTAAACTTTCAAATTTCAAAGGGTGATGGTCATTTTGGGATAAATTGCCCACATGAAATCATAGCTCCAACTTATGTTTCTAAATGATTTTTGAGAAAACCCTAAATGCAAAGATGATATGAATGAGTTTTGAAACTATGATTTTTGGGATGTTACAACCATGCAAAGATATCCCGATTCTCACGGAGGAAGTTGGTGAGCTCGCTTTCCTATTTAGCATCTAGGACGGCACCAATTCTGACGGTGCGCTCCCGGAATTGTTCATCTATCTGGAACTTTTTTGTTTCTTTAGTCGGCTGAAAGGATACACTTCCATGTGGGTTGGCTAGTGCTGGCATATTCAGCTGTGCCGACTGAGCGAGGGCTGCTACCTCCTGAATCCTTCTTTTTTCCCTCGCTATTACCAATGATTCGGCCAAATTTGACCCGGCTGAAGCACATTCCATTGACTTCCTGTAATCACCTGCTACCGTTATCACCCCTTGTGGTCCGGGTAACTTCATTTTTAGATAACTTACATGGCAGCTGGCCATGAATTTGGCCAATGCTGGCCGCCCGAGTAGAGCATGATAACAACTTTCTAGATCCACCACCTCAAACTCTAAGTTTTCTGCTCTACAGTTATCTCTGGTGCCGAATAATACATCCACTCGGACCTTACCAATGGGTTCGCAGGAAAGCCCTGGTACTATCCCATGGAATGTGGTCCTCGTGGACTGCAGCATGTTCTGTGTTATTCCGAGTTTGTGCATTGTATCTTTGTACATGATATTGATACTGCTCCCATTGTCAATGAGTACCTTTGAAAATTTCACATTAATGCTCGGTCCGACAAATGTTGGATCTAACACGAGTGCATATGACCCCGGACTCAGCATTATCTTGGGGTGATCCTTTATGCTCTAGGTTACTTCTTGATCCGACCAAGGTACATATCTTGTTACTGCCGGCATTACTACATTTACTTCCATATGCCGGCGCTGTACACTTTGCTTGTCTTGATGTTCTGTCGTGAACACGCAATACGACTGATGATGTTCTCTGTAGTCATTGCGTCCATTATTCCCTGGATTTGTCCTTCCATCTGGACCCTGATTCATCACTTGATGTACCGCATCTCTCCGGTCCGAGTTGTCGTACCTCGGGGGAGGAGGTGGTAACATTAGTTGCTGCGCATTTGCTCCAGTCATTTGCGGCTGATGCTGCGGATGTGCTTGGAGAGGTGTTTCCTGCATGCCTGCTGGGTTTCCCATCGCACATTTCATCCATGCACATTGGCGGGTCGTATGGTTGGCCGGCCTGGCTGGGTTTGACGTGTGAAATTTACACGGCTGATCTAACATAGATTTGAACGTGTACTTCGGCCTCTCCTGCCATTGCTTCTTTTGTTCTGGTGTCCACTATCTCTTTCCTTCATTCCTTGGTGTCCACTGCTGAGGACTATTCTTTTGCCATTGAATCGTTCCGTTGCTCGGCTGATCTTGAGCTACCGCTGCCACCTGGGCTGAATTATATCTATAATCCGGTCTCTCTTCTCTTCTTTTTCCTCTGAAGTCATTGCGCCTGGATGACCCGGCCATATCTCTTGCATATTGATCTTGATGCTCCCGATGATCTGCCGAAATTAACTCGGGTTGCGTCGGATCTCCCAACGCATAAGAATCCGCTATTCTGATGGTTTCTGCCAATGTGGTTGGCATATCTCTTTGCAATCGCTGCCATAACACACTGGCGTAGCGGCATCCCTGTGCGAACCAAGCTATTGCTTGAGATTCTATAACTCCTTCACACGAGTTTCTTAGGTTGCACCACCGAGTTAAAAACTCTCTGTCCGTCTCATTCGGTCTTTGCTTGCACATGGCTAATTGCTGCGGCCTATTTGGCCTCTTGTAAGTACTGGTAAGGTTGCTAACGAACATTTCTTCAAAGTCCAACCAACAGTTAATGCTGCCCGCTAGCAGATTATTCAACCATACCCTAGCTGGTCCTTCCAACATTTGCGGAACATACCGCACGGCCCATCGTAAATTCCCACCTGCTATTTTCACTGCAGTGGCATAATCAATCAACCAGTCTTGTGGTTTGGTGCTCCCATTATATGTTTTTGTACCTCTCACCAGCTGAAAGTTCGGCACAGGTGGTTCTCCCATGATCCGTGGTCCGAAACATGCCGGACCCGGTGGACCTTGTTCTTCCAATAACTCGGATCGGTATAACCGGTCTAGCTTTACTCTGGCATCATTTGAAGGCAAATCCCTGTACAGAACTCGGTCCTGTATTCCATAATGATTGTTTCCTCCATGGATCGCATATTCCATTTCGGAATAACCATCATTGTACCTTTCATTCACCTGATTGTGGCGAGCTGGTCTCGCTTCTCTTTCTTGCCGAGTTTCATGCCTCGACTGTGGGTTGTTCGGCGGTTCTCTCCTTCCTTCGACCGGGGTGTTGTTCTCGCGATTTCCTCTTCCGAGTTCTGCTCTGCCGAGGTCCCCATTGCCTCGGCTTCCGCCGCCCTTCTCAGCACGGCCGGGGTTCCTCTCTCCACTGTTACCTCGGCTTCCATTGCCTCTGTTCTCATTTGCTTTCCCGGCTATCCCCGGATCATATGGAAAATTTTGCGTATTTCTCTTTCCCGAAGTCACTGCTCTGTCCCTTCGTGCATTGTTTCCGGGTGAAGAGGCCGCCGCCACAGATAAGGCAGGTGCTGCTCCTGCGGAGTGAACCATCCGCGAAGCCCCTGGCCTCGCCGGATCCGCCCTGAGCATCTCTTCGTTTTGCTGGTTCGCGATGCGTACCAGCTCACTCACTCTTTCTTGCTGTTTCTGCCGGGCTTCGCCGGTCAATCCCTCTAACTCGAATGCTGTGGAATTTGCCACTCTTAGGTTCTTTGCCGGGGTACTGTACCTCGGCAAGCCCAAATCAACTGATTCTGCCTTATGAGCATCATGCTCCTTGTTGATATCATCTATGAGGTTCTTCCCTCTTAATCTCAACTCGTCAACCCGTTCGGGAGCGACATCAAGCTTGTTAGCTTTGGCATACTCTCGCAGGGTCCTGTTTAAGGACTCCCGCAAGGCCGATACCTTTTTTGCCTCTACCAGCACCTTTTGCCTGGTTTCTTCTAATTCTGCCTGAGCATTTGCCGGATCAAGTATCAGCGCTACAGGTGTAGTCAGATTATCTATGGTTGCCTGAAGAATGTTTTCTGGTCTTTCCAGAGGTGGTCCTCTTATTCTTGGTGCCTTTGGGGTAGTGTCCTGCACTTCGGCCTGGTTGGTCACTAGAGGGATTACCTCGGTGGGTGGTGGTGCCGTCTGCCTGGGCGCGACCTGCACGCCTGTGGCAGGGTCTCTGGTTGATCCGGCACCCGCTACTCCCGCCTGCACCCCGGCTGCGACCATCACCTCGACGATGCTGATCGGGCGCACTCCACGCGGACGGCTCGCGGCGCTAAGGGGTGGCTCTCCTGCAACAACAACCTGGTGAGGATAAATGCCGGAGACGTCGACGCCGACGTAGACCTGGTGCGTGCCCAAGCTGATGAAGACGCTATTGCGCGGAGGAGCTTTTCCCCTAAAGCTGCCTGCATTGTCGCTGACGTAGTCACAGAGATCAAATCTCCGGACCAAACCAGAAACAACGCGCTCGCCAGTGTTGATGAAGTTTCCCATCCGGATCATGACTCCAACTAGCACCGCTGCTGGCCCCACGGTGGGCGCCAACTGTCGTGGTGGTGACACAGCAGATTCCATGGGTAGGCTAAAGTGAGGGGCCAATGGATGCTAGTGGGATCTGGGGAGAGAAGATGCAGTTAATTCTACACACAGAAGACTAAGGAAAAGATTTTTATTTCTCCTTCCTTGGGCTACAAGTGCTCCTTGAGCTGTATGTAAGGAGAGAGCAAGAACTTTACCAGCCTAACGGTACTAAAAATGAGCCGATCCCTTCCTTAGGGTCCAAGCCCCTCCTTATAAAGGAGAGCCTTGGGTTCCTTTAGGGCTGATGTGGCAAGCATATTCGTGGAATATGCTTGTCCCAATATAGTAGTTCGGCGGCCTCCTTTCCCTGTCGCCCCTCTAATGACGGCAAGGTTCCAGAGGGCCCCTCCTGCGTGCCTCGGGCTCCAGGACTGTCACCTCCGTGACCTCCTTCTGCCCCTTTGTCGCTCTGTGCCTTTGTCTCTTGTGCTTGGCTCCGCTGGGATTCTCTCTAGGTTGCAGCTAGAGTTTGACTTTAGGTTTCTCCTTCTCCTGCAAGCTTCGTATCATTCGGCCATTCCTCGCGTAACTCGGCTCGCCCTTTACCTGCATCAAGATTACTCGGGCTAACCCGGCCGACCTACACGATATCTCGGCCGACCTATCACAAGGGTCTTTCCCTTCCCTATCCCGGCCGACCTCTATAGGATTCGGCCGACACAGATTGTAACTCGGAAATACAACGGGCTACACGCTTTCGTCTTTCCCCGTCTTTACCCTACCCGAGGTTATCTCCCCATAATCTATTTCTTTCCCATAATGCTTTTTTGTAACCCTCAAAATTATCTAGTTAGCCCCGGCCTTTGTGGCATGCATGTACCAGTTATGCAATCTTCGCATTTTTTTTGGAAGATTATTTACCTCCTCAGGTTTGACGAGAGGTTTGCCGTACTGGTATTTGTATGCTACTTCACACACATGGGGAAGTACTGTAACTGGGATAAGTAGTGGGCAATACTCATACCTTGAGCAACGGCAGCTTCTCCGTATTGTGCAACTACATTTGGATCATACTGCTCTTCGACCGCATATTTTATTGACCCCACATTGGTATGGGTAATCACCTTGAGAGGGGCACAAGACTGTTTTGCTTGTTCTCCGAGCTGGACAACAGATTTCCCGCTTGCATCAGTACTGCTCTTCGAGGCTTGTTGTGCCGCATGTGACTTGAGAATAGAACGCTCATAGTCTGATGACAGCTTTGACTCGGGTTGATGAAGAGTCTTTAGCATTTTGAACACTCGGGCTTTTTCTTCTTTGGTGCTGGGGAACTCTGGCTCTTTCGGCCGCCTCAGCTTAGCGAAAAATGTTGTCGTTTCCTCATCAACGATAGCCGTAGTCTCCTCTTCAGTACAGTCATAAGCTCTCTTGGGAGGAACCTTTGGTACTTTTGGAAGAGGCTCTTGTTTACGTTTTGGCGATCGCTTACCACTATGTAGAGTAGCGGTGGTACGCTTACGCTTTTTATCCCGAGGCGCCGGCAATGGCTGCCACGGCGATGGCTGCGCCGGAGATTGGTGACGCGACGGAGC
This sequence comes from Avena sativa, assembly GCA_916181665.1. Taxonomy (NCBI): domain Eukaryota; kingdom Viridiplantae; phylum Streptophyta; class Magnoliopsida; order Poales; family Poaceae; genus Avena; species Avena sativa. Next base: position 384,942,047 of record OV702282.1, read on the forward strand.
CGGGTGAGGCGACAGAGCCGGGTGACACGGCAGCGATGACCTCGCTGGAGACGGGTGAGGCGGTGAAGATGGCCTTGGCTTGTGATATGGAAGCACGATACATTCCTTTGGCCATAGAATGGTGATGCTTGTTGCTTCTCCCAGTTCAGTCACATCCCCTTCACCTGCAGGGTAGTCAAGCTTCAAACCTTCAAAGGTGGGCATGATTTCATCCACCCCGACAACAGCGTAGCCCTGTGGAACCGGACGAGAGTGGTAAGTTGGTGTGGTTCCAATTGGTAAGGCATAGCCGACCGCCACCTTCATAGATATGTTCACAACTTTGACATGTAGCTCGTAGTGTGTCATCTGTGTGATATCATCCACTAGGTAGCCAACAGGATCCATCGTCATCGTCATTGTCATCACCCGGGACCTCGGTGGAAGCCACACTGCTTTTTCGATTATTCGATAGGCCGGTAGCATCGAATTCAGGTTCTACCACCATGTGTTGTTGTGATGGGCCGGTAGTACCTTGTTGGCTAAGTGCGTTAATTTTATCTTGTTGTTTCTTTATTCGTTCTTCAATTATACACATTCACTCTTTCTGAATATCAGGATATTTCTTACGGCTTCTATCAGGATATTTCTTCCTCTCTTCGGGAAACCCAGTGCTCCATGGTTTGGAGCCTATTGTGCCTCGTGTTCGTCCAACATGTTCCTTATTTCCAAGGGCGAGTGTGAGCTCATCATTCTCTCTATCGGGAATGAAGTCCCCATCTTTAACAGCCTTTACTGTTTTTCTCATCTTCTCGATTGGCAAGGGGTCTTCTTTATGTCGTATGTTATATATACACTTCCCTTCCGAGTCCAACGTGCCCCCATGCCCGTAAATCCAATTCTTTACACGTTCGATCCAATCGTCTGTCTCTGGGATGATCTTTTTAGCACGCAGTTCATCCTCAAGTTTCTTCCACTTAGGAATACCAGCCCTATAGCCACCTTGACCCATAGTATGGTGATACTTCTTGTTAGAAGCATTCAGCTTATTCGTTGCAGACATTTTCTTAGCTTTTTCTGATGTCTTGTAATTCACAAACTCAGCCCAGAATGGTTTTATCTTCTAAAACTGAATCTTCTGGAAATCTGAAGTCCTCTCTTTCACGACATAGTCAAGGTGCAATTGTTTCTTCTAGTTGGTGAAACACTGGGCCATCTTCTTCATATCCCACTCCCTGACCTTCATCTCACAGCTCGCGCATGTTCTAAGGTGTCCTCAACTGGATCCTCCGCATTTGGATCCAACTCTATCTTCGGTAGTTTGAAATTAACCATGAGCCTCTTCCACAGTAAATCTTTGGCCACGGTAGGGAGAATAAAGATGTTCCCTCTTCTTCCGCATCAGCAGGCCTATTCCAATTTCGAATGGTGATCGAGATGAAGTCCCTAACAATTACTACGCCTTGTGCCACAAATTTGTTTGCGACAACTCCGGGAGCAATCGGTTTGCCGTCTTCACCGATATCTTCGATCCTGAACCTCTCATGGTCTTCCAACTTTTTGGTTGGGCCTCATCCGCTCTTTTTAGTAGATTTCTTTGATCCGGAGGGCTAAAAGAAGAAAGATCATTGTTACTATTTCTATATAGATAGAAGATGATTAATGAATTAATTATATTACATGCACCTCGCCGGAGCGGTCATCTTCTCGATCACACAAGGCATCGCCTTCTCCCTCGCGGAAGGCATCACCTTCAACCTCAAACAAGTCGTCTCTTCCGGCAAAAAGAGGATCACCCTCACTGGAGTTGTTCAGAAGCGTCGATACATCTAAATTTTCTTCCCCGTGGATCACACCTTGGATCAACTCTTCCTTTTCTTCGTCTCTGTCGTGTGGGTCCATATTTTCTGCATAGGTGGAAAAACGGATAAGTCAAAGCGGCTAAGGGAGAATGTTAGGTACGGTGTTGAGAGATATAAACCCAATTCGGAGAAACCCTAATATATACATACACAATAATAAAAATGAATTTACAATATCAGAAGCCCTAATTCGAAGAAACCATCGGGCTCAGAGCCTATCGGGAAGAACCAATACCGAAAAGAAAGGCGGCAATCAATACATGGCATAATACAATGCACAATCAATATGTATGACATGTAATATTTAGAGATCCTACACTAGCCCTAGGTGCAACATCGATTTAAAAGGGTTCGGGATGCCCTAGCAAGGACACACCGGCGAACCCACATGTACATAAGGGGTGTCGATGTTTCTTTAACTAAACTAGGGTTTAAAGTTGCTTGACAATGTATTATGATTGCTCAGACACATAGCTATGCATGGCTAAGAAGGACACAGATATAAGCTTTAGCAGTACACACAAGCCAAACCTAGTTATGCTAGGAGAAGTGGATCGGGTAATATAAGCTCGAAGGGAGTAATGCAATAGATAGGACACTCTATCTATCGATAAAAGACCACAGTAGAATCGTATGCATCATGGCAAGAATTCAAATGCTTTCGAAATCATAGGATTATATCATGGTGGGGCTATGCTTGCTTTTGCCTGTTGATAGCCGAAAGCAGAGCTTCAAGATCCTTGTACTTGACTTGATTACAGTTGGTCAAGTATTTGTCTTCGAGCTTCGACGGTGTTGATCTCTGGCTTCGATCTTGATCTCGATATCATATTCTACCGGGAAGAACCAAACACCGGAAAGAAAGGGAAACAATCAACACTTGGCATCGATGCAATGCTCAAGCAAGTATGATGATATGACAAGTTGAATTGCATTGAAATGTAACCCTAAAGCATGCTCGACAATTAATCGGGGTTCCGAGGGGTGAAAACCCTAACTCGGAGAAACTCCGGAATCACCTATGAGGGTTACTATGTTCTTATAATTAAAATTGTTATGAAAGTTGTTGAACAATGCATGATTATAGCTTAAATAGATATTTATCACTTTTCTGAACATTTTGATATATTATACATATTTTTCTAAGTTATAATGAATTACTTATTGAATTTACAAGATTATTACATTTTCTGGAATTGTTTAATCAATTTAAATGGAATTATTGCATCACTGTGACATCAGCACAGGGGTGAGGGTCATTTGTCACCGTGGCAGAGGCTACCCACTACGGCTGACAGGTGGGGCCGAGGCCACGTCGTCAGCCACGCAAGCGAATGGGGCGGGGGAGGGGGGTTTGACCGGGCTGACCCACAGGCTGGCGTCACGGTGACGTCAGCCTGACATCACCCGACGGTGAACCTCTCAGGTGATGCACGGGGACAGCGAAGGAGGGCTCGAAGGACTACGCGGGTAGGCGGGTTGGATAGAGCGCAGCACGGAGACCATATGGTGGTGGCGCTGCCCTGTTTTGGCAGCCGAATCTACGCCGGTGAGCATGAACGGCGGTGGCGGAAAGCGACGCTCGACGCGGGCTCGAAACAGAGCGAGAGGGAGGACGGGAGAGGGTCTAGGAGGACAGAGAGCTCACCACGAGCATGATGGGGTGGTTGGGGAAGCACGGCGTGGCCGGGAGCGGTAGTATTTGGCAGTGACGTTCGTCGGAGCAGGAGATCTTTGGGCTCGATTCCGCCAAGAAGGAGGCGCCCCTGCTTGCGTGTGTTGGCTAGAAGGACGAGGGTGACAGTGCGCGGACAGGACGGAGGCGGCGAGCTCGGGCAGCCTGCCAGCGTCGAGGGCGGTTCATGTGCGCGCGTCAGTGAGAAGCAGAGAAATGAGATGGGGAAGAAGAAGAACATGCGAGCCAGTTATAAAGGAAGGGCCTTTAGTCCCGGTTAGTGGCTACAACCGGGACTAAAGGGTCATACGTCCCGGTTGGAGCCACCCACCAGGACGTATACTCCACTTTTTTTCATCAGCCCAAGGGGCGCGCGCAGGGGTCTCTAGTCCCGGTTGGTGGCTCCAACCGGGACGCATGACCCTGTTTTCAAATTTTTTCAGGAATTTTCTCTCTGTTCCCGCCTTATTTTTTATTTTGGGGTTTAAATTTGTAATGTTTTTTAAATGATAATTACTTTGGAATTTAAAAAAACATTAAACATAAAAAGTGTTTGAATTTGAATAACTAATTCAAAACCATTTTCTGTTTTTAAAAATAATTAATGTAACCATTTAAACTATGAACCATTTAAAATTAAAAATTAATTAACTTATATTTTTTGAATATTAATTTGGAATTTAGAAAAACTTTAAACATAAAAAGTGTTTGGATTTGAATAACTAATTCAAAACCATTTTCTGTTTTTAAAAATAATTAATGTAACCATTTAAAATTAAAAATGAATGAACTTATATTTTTTGAATATTAATTTGGAATTTAGAAAAACTTTAAACATAAAAAGTGTTTGGATTTGAATAACTAATTCAAAACCATTTTCTGTTTTTAAAAATAATTAATGTAACCATTTATAATTAAAAATGAATTAACTTATATTTTTTGAATATTAATTTGGAATTGAGAAAAACTTTAAACATAAAAAGTGTTTGGATTTGAATAACTAATTCAAAACCATTTTCTGTTTTTTAAAAATAATTAATGTAACCATTTTAAATTAAAAATGAATTAACTTATATTTTTTGAATATTAATTTGGAATTTAGAAAAACTTTAAACATAAAAAGTGTTTGGATTTGAATAACTAATTCAAAACCATTTTCTATTTTTAATTTGGATTTGAATTAACTTATATTTTTTATATATTAATGGGCGGGAAAAAAAGGACGGGAAATAATGGGCGGGAAGAAAATTTTATTCTGATAGAACTGGAATTAAAGTATATAACGCAACTAACACTAAGTTACATAAAGCATGACTGAAGATTAATATACATAGAAGAACTGAAAATTAAGATACATGGCTAGATTAAGTCACAATCGGCCGTACTTGTTTTACAATGTTGGAGTGATTCAGTCATGCTCCTGCCTACACCTGTAATACTCTCCACTGTAGTCGTCGTACTCGCCGCGTCCATCATCGCTGTCGTCAACGGGGTTGCCGTAGTTGAACCTTGAGGGCTGAGTACGAGTGGGCTGGACTTGAGGGTAGCGCAGGCGAGGGTTAGAGTCGGCGTCCGTGTTGTAGGCCATGACGCTCTGGAGAGTCTGGCCGCGCCACCACAGCCGACGGCTGGCCTCGTTGAAGTTCGGAGAAGGTGGGCCATCCTCCTCGTGCCTAGAGAGCGCCCTCTCACGCTGATCCCCGAAGAAGGCTTCCCAAGTCTAGAAATAGTCGGGATGCCAGTTGGGATTCCTCCGCTGCTCCGGCGTGAGCTCGTAGTAGTGGTTCATGATGGCTATCCGGCGCGCCACACCTAGAGGGACAGGAGGAACCGGCACGCCTTCGGCGCTCAGCATCTAGCCGTAGGGGACGCAGTAGCCCGGCGGGCAGGGGTAGTTCCAAGAGCAAAGCGCCTCTGCCTCCCTAGGGGTTAGTCGTATGGTGGAAGCCATGGGAAAGAGTGATGAGGTTGTAGATATGAGTCTAGAGATGTGCAATGACAATGGAGGCCAATCCTACATATATGTAATGAGAAATGGCGGGAAGAAAACTATGGAAAGAAATGGCGGGAAAAAACTGCGGGAAGAAATCACGGGAAGAAATGGCGGAAAGAAAAATGGCGGGAAGAAACTTGGGTTTAGGGTTTTGTGAAGGTTTTTTCGAGCATCGTTAGAACTTGCATTGGATCTCTGAAGAAACCACATATTGCGAGTCTAAAAATGATTTTTTCAAAAAATCACGGGCGTTAGATCATGTACCTGTAGTACAAACCGGACCCACTTCCTACCGATTCGGCAGACATTTGTCCTTTTTACCCGGGATGGACGAAAAGGTTTAAGATGTCCTGGTTGGGAGATAGTCCATGTAAGGTGGTCTAGTATTTTAGAAAAATGGGATGGTAGCATTCTGAAACAGCATTATGGTGGTTACTTCACAAAACGACCCATTTTTGCGCTCGAAAATTGAAAAATGGCTTTTCCGTGCGACAAAAAGGAAAACTTCCTCCTGCAACATTGTTCTCCATACCGATGTCCACATGAATGCATAATATAGACACAACATCACAAACTATGCCATGATTCAGCACATAACATCGGTCATTTGGACCGAAAGCCATGAAACCTCGAACATGATAGGTCATTTTGTGAAGTTTTTTTGGAGACATGATCAATATACCAAGTCTGGTATTTTTCCTTGCAACTATGTCACATAATATGACACCACGCAAAGGATTTACATTGTTCGGATTTTTTTAATTTCTTATGCCCGTTTTGAATTTTTTGAATTTCTAACTATGGTCGAACTGGCGTGCATGAAGATAGGGGACAAGCATCGTTAGAACTTGCATTGGATCTCTGAAGAAACCACATATTGCGAGTCTAAAAATGATTTTTTCAAAAAATCACGGTCGTTAGATCCTGTACCTTAGTACAAACCGGACCCACTTCCTACCGATTCGGCAGACATTTTTCCTTTTTACCCGGGATGGACGAAAAGGTTTGAGATGTCCCGGTTGGGAGATATTCCATGTAAGGTGGTCTAGTATTTTAGAAAAATGGGACGGTAGCATTCTGAAACAGCATTTTGGTGGTTACTTCACAAAACGACCCGTTTTTTGCACTCAGAAAATGGAAAATGGCTTGATCATTTGGACTGAAAGCCATGAAACCTCGAACATGATAGGTTCATATTTAGTACCGGTTGGAGGGATTTCGGCAGGCTGGGCCAGGCAGCACTAATGATAGGGGTGAGTGTCGACATTATGTCGTGCGGCTTGTACCTTGTCCCGGATGGTGTCACCAACCGGGACTAAAGATGAACCTTTAGTCCCGGTTGGAGACACCAACCGGGACAAAACATGAGTCAACACTAATAATAGGGGCGAGTGTCGACATTATGTTGTAAGTGTCGACACTATGCCGAGATGCTTGTACTATAAATAGGCATCCTTGTGAGTCCAGTCCTCCAGCCAGACTGAGGCATGCCTAATATGGTTTTCGAGAGCAGGGACACTACTACGACCAGTTTCAGGGAGATGCCGCCGGATCCCAGTCCTCCGGCATCTCCAAGAAACTGGTCATAGAGGCACTCCCTAATATGTGAAATTAGTTCTTTAGAGAAGTTACAAGCTGCAAGATGGTTTTCGAGAGCAGGGACACCACTATGACCAGTTTTAGGGAGATGCCACCGGATCCCAGTCCTCCGGCATCTCCAAGAAACTGGTAATAGAGGCACTCCCTAATATGTGAAATTAGTTAGCTCCCAGGTGTATTGATCTAGTTAGAGAAGTTACAAGCTGCAAGATGGTGTGCGAGAGCAGGGACACCACTACGACCAGTTTCAGGGAGATGCCGCCGGATCCCAGTCCTCTGGCATCTCCAAGAAACTGGTCATAGAGGCACTCCCTAATATGTGAAATTAGTTAGCTCCCAAGTGTATTGATCTAGTTAGAGAAGTTACAAGCTGCAAGATGGTGTGCGAGAGCAGGGACACTACTACGACCAGTTTCAGGGAGATGACGCCGGATCCTAGTCCTCCGGCATCTCCAAGAAACTGGTCATAGAGGCACTCCCTAATATGTGACCACACGCGTTTGGAGATCAGATCTTAATGGTAAGTACGAATCGGGACAACTTCTTCATAGTTCAGGAAAGTCGTTCTACGAATCGGGACTAAATAAAGGCCCTCTTCAGTCCTGGTCCAGCCACAAAACAGGACTAACACTCAAGACATTTATTAATATTAAAAACCGAGACTACAAAACCGGGACTAAAGGCCCCCCTATATATAGTCCCGGTCAAGCTACAAACCGGGACTAACACTCAATACATTTATTAAACATGGAAAATTGCAAACATCATAAGATATCCATCACAAAATGAGCTATCATGTCTAATGACATTTAGGTTCACAATATGCAGCCGACCGGCCAGACCTGAACTAGAGGTACACAATATGAGCATGAACTTATTGGCATGTGTCCTTCCTTATGATCGATTCAGACGTAACCATGGAGCATCTTCTTTACTTAACGGAATGCTTGGGTTAGTTTTCACTGTGAAGGGCGGAATTTCATCAAACTTATTATAATCTTCTGACATGTCTGTCTTGTCCTCGATTCCCATGATATTTCTTTTCCCTGAAAGAACTATGTGACGCTTTGGCTCATCATATGATGTATTCGTTTGCATATTTTTTCTTTTTTCGGTCTAGAGGACATGTCCTTCACATAGAAAACCCGAGACACATCATTGGCTAGGACGAATGGTTCATCTCTATAAACAAGATTGTTGAGATCCACTGTTGTCATTCCGTACAACTTGTCTATCTTTACCCCTTCCCCATTCAGGTTGACCCATTTGCAGTGGAACAAAGGGACCTTAAAAGAGACTCCATAGTCTAGTTCCCATATCTCCTCTATGTAACCATAGTATGTGTCCTTTTGCCCATTCTCGTCCGTTGCATCAAAGCGGACACCACTGTTTTGGTTGGCGCTCTTTTTATCGTGGGCGATCGTGTAGAATGTATTCCCATTTATTTCATACCCTTGGAAATTCAATATAGTAGAAGATGGTGACGCGGCCAACAAGTATAGCTGATCTCCAACAGTGGTGTCATTCAAGAGATGTGTCCGCATCCAACCACCAAAAGACTTCATGTGTTCATCTGTAATCCATGAGTCAGGCTTCCCCGGGTTTTTGGAGCGTACAATATTCTTGTGTTCCTCGATATACGGAGCTGCCAAGGTAGAATTATGTAGAAATGTGTAGTGTGCTTTAGTGAAAGAATCCCCATCCATACATATCATTGCTTTCTTTCCCAGCGTGCCTTTTCCACTTAGTCTTCCCTCATGCCGCGAGTCAGAAACACCAATCGGCTTAAGGTCAGGAATAAAGTCAACACAAAACTCAATGACCTACTCTATTCCATATCTGTTGGAGATGCTTCCTTCTTGTCTAGCACGTTTATGAATATATTTCTTTAAGACTCCCATGAACCTCTCAAAGCGGAACATATTGTGCAGAAATACAGGACCGAGCATGGCAATCTCTTCCACTAGGTGAACCAGGAGATGCGTCATAATATTGAAGAAGGATGGTGGGAACACCAACTCAAAACTAACAATACATTGTACCACATCCTTCTATAACCTTGGCAGAATATCTGGATTGATTACCTTCAGAAATATTGCATTGAGGAATGCACACAGCTTCACAATGGGTACTCGAACATTTTCCGGTAGAAGCCCCCTCAATGCAATCGGAAGCAACTGCGTCATAATCACGTGACAGTCATGAGACTTCAGGTTTTGGAACTTTTTCTCTGCCATATTTATTATCCCCTTTATATTAGCTGAGAAGCCAGACGGCACCTTGATACTATAAAGACTTAAAAAAAGATTTCCTTCTCTGCTTTGGTAAGAGCATAGCTGGCACGACTTAAGTGACGCCCTTTATCCGTCTTGTTCTGTGTATGCATGTTCTTTGGGTCTTTCATAATTTGTTGGTCCTCCCGTGCTTCTGGTGTATCTTTTGTCTTCCCTTACACGCCTAGGAATCCTAGCAGGTTCACGCAAAGATTCTTCGTGTCAACACACGGATTTTTCAATCCTAGATGCCTGTTATGCCATACATCGCAATCCCAGAATTACCATTTTTGCGAGACATAACAGAATTGGATACCATAGTACTTCATCCATTACAACGATACAAGTTCGTACTCAAATAGGGATCTCATGATCCAGTTCTTAATACAACATCAAGCAGCGGAATACGTAGTAATAACGGTAGCGTAGGCGAGGCTCCATCTTCGGGGTCACAAGCAATGCTGACGATGGGAGATGATCCTAGTTGTCGTAACCTTCCTGGGGTCCATCTTCCAGGTACTCCTCTTCATAGTCTGGCCATGGGAATAGCCAGGGACAAAGCCATGAGTACTCTTTAAGTACTCGCAAACTAATACTAACAAGTAAAGGGGTTTTTGGATAATGGGACACTAGGCTCTAGGGTTGTTTTGCAAAAAGCCAGGTTTATCTCTACTAAGTCCAAAGCTAGTCACAATTTTATAACTCCTAAGTGGGATCTTGTAATTCGGGTCACAACTCTGTTGTGGTCAAGTCAAAGTCTCAATTTATTTCACAAGTCATTTTGAAAAGTCTGACGGGGGAACAGTATGGCCACTCCAACTGTCCATAACCGCGGACGCGGCTATTCGAATAGTTTGACACTCTGCAGAGATTGTACACTTTCACCACAATATTCGATACATCCGTCAGGAACAAATCCTGAAATCACCATACTCAGTATGCGGATAATCAATCCTAACCTTTCAATTACACGCCCTAGTATAAGCACCTCTCCTATGAGTTTGGCCTCCCAACCATGACCACTATCATCTTGGGTACTGCACAGGTGGACAATCTTCACAAGGTAGCCTCAGCTCAGACCTGGGCCGTGAGGGAGCTAATACTAAGGTATATAAGTTTCCAGTCAAGCCCTACCCAATATTTGGGTATTGTGGTTGTACGATAAAATTGGAATGGTATCGCATCCAGGCAACCATCAGTTTTATAAAGGGCTAAGGCTCATGCCTCAACATTTTCATCACCAAAAATCATCAAGTGTTTGGAAACACATGTCCAAAACATTTCAATAGAATGATCCATCATTCCAAGGTTTTCATAACCAATTTTTCCACCAAGTACTCCCATCTAAAGTTGATCAAGTTTTATGCTTAGCACTAGCATCTACAGCTGGGGATGGTAATAATGAGGGGTGGTAACTAGTGGAGTTTCACTAAGTCCAACATTATATCTAAGGCTGAGATCAAGGTTTCTAGCTTAGGCCAAATTTTATGCTCTTAGGGCAAACTTGAGCACAGCTGTCTAATATCTACCAAACTCTTAAGTAGACTCTAAGTAAGCTTTGATAAAGAAATAGAGTAAGAAGCTTTCCATAAAACTAGGATTGGTTTAACAAGTGGGTAGGATCATAAATATGGGTTTGTGGCATCGGTAGGGATCTTGCAAGGGTTAACTTGCATCAATATCAGTATAAGCTTGCATAGTTACTAGCTTGCATTAGGCTTGCCTTGTGCAGAGCAGTGGTTGAAGTTCTCCTCAGCTTCCTCTTCGTAGTATCCTCCTTCCTCCTCGTAGTATCCTTGGTCGGTACTATCGTCTATGAATAAATACGAGGTACACAAACACCAAACAATACTTAACTACTTGCAATCATCACACACAAGGGTCCTATAGATGATCTAGCATCATCTCTATCATTACAAGGTTAAAGCTTGATTTAGGTCTTTTTATTTTAGAAAAGTAATTTCTACTCATTGAAAACTACTTAAGATTTAATATTCTCCAAACAAAATATGGGATCATGTTGACACATGTCATCACCACATATTGTAGTCCATGGGAATGTGATTTAAAGTGGTGTCACAATTTAATAAGGTTTTACCTTTTTATTTTAATTAATTAAAGTGGCTAGAAATGCTTATGTAGCATTCCTTTATTCCTTGAACATTATTTCTGCAAGTAAACCTATATATTTTTATATATTCTGAAAGGTATGGTTAAATGTGATTTTTGAGAGTTGGAATAAACTCAAAAGCTTTTATGGTTTAAAACTGAAAAATGTTTGAATGCAGAAAAGCTTCTGTCTTGTTATTTTTGGTATGGGTGATCTACAGATCCAAATGACTTGAATCCAACGGGCATGGATTAAGCATTCACAGTTCTTTCCGACAAAATTGGTTTCATCCAATTTGGTGCACCGAATCGATCTGGGTTGATTTTTGAAATTGGGTGCAGAAGTGTGTTTGAAATTAAAAAGAAAAAGGTTTAATTTGAATTGCTGGGCTGCGCGGGAAATTCTAACGGGCCGGCCTGCTAAGCGCAGTGCTCCCGCGGGCTGCTTAAGTGGGTGTCCCCACTCGTCAGTGACACGGGGCTGGGCGAAGCGGTATGGGGCAACGTGGGTCGTCCGATCTAGTTCTAATCTAACGGCTGAGGGTCATCGTCAACGCGAGACAGCTCCGGCGAGAACGAAACCTAGCGCGGCCAGTGAGGGGTGCTGGGGGCTCACCGGGGTACGGGCGAGGGTCGGCGAGGCGGGCGAACGACGAAGTCGACGATGGCGATCCTCCCGGTACCGGTGGCTTCTCCTGGGGCGGCTCCAATCGCTGGCTCCCTTCTTCTCCAGAGGCAGCGGGCCCTGGTGAAATTCCGGCGAAGTGGCGCTCGCCTTGCTCTGAGGATGGTGTGGCACGGTCAGTGGGGAGAGGGGAGTGAGATGGTGTGAAGAATTCGTGCGGGGGTGGTCTCTATTTATAGTCGAGCGAGGGGACCGTCGGGGCGCAAGGTGAGCTCGTCGGGGGCGACGTTACATGCAGCTAATGGCATGGGCAAGGGTAGGGGACGGTGCTGTGTCTCCTGGCGATGCTCAACGACATGGTCGCGAGGCATGGGGCGGTGTGGTTTGGTCTGGAACGGGCGGTGCTCTGCGCAGCAGAGGCGGCGTCTTCGACGGCGGGCGGTGGTTGTATGGCACGGGGCGGCAAACGGGAGTGTTTGGCGGTGTCCTGGGTCGGTGGTGATCGTGTGTGCGCGCGGTGAGGGCAGCGCGCGGTCTGGGGACGATGGTCGCGGGTGGCGCTCTGGCGCACGCTCGGCATGGTCTAGGCGCGGCTTGTGTGCGTGGTCCAGGGCTTGGCAACGCTCGCGGCTGGGACAGGCAGTGGCGGTGGACAGTGGGCTGCCTCCCAGACATGCTGGCTAGGCTTGCTGCTGCTCCTAGCTTGCTGTCCACATTGGGGTGACATGGGGGTGCTCGGCTGTTCACCATTAATGGCAATGGCAAGCTCACAGGGGTTCTAGTGTTGGGCTAATCTTTCTAGATGATCTACTGGTTTGTGTGTGAGCTAACTAGGGAACAAGTTAGGCTCAAAACACTGCACACTATAGTGTTTGTGGTTTTGTTTGATTTGTGTCTGCCACCTGTTTGATGAAATGGCCGCATGAACTCAAGTTTTGAATTTTGAAATGAATATTGGTGAGTTTGCTAGATTGGTTCTGGTGAGTCTGCAGATGCTTGGGTTTTGAAAGTTGAGCTTGTTTGAGTGGGTTTTGAAAAGGTGGGATCTTCCCATATGAAGAAGATTCAATTTTGAATTGTCATTTAAACTATGCATTTGAAAGTTTCTGGATGATCACAAAGTGGGCCTTGATACTCTGTTCTGAGTACATTCAAGGGGTGCAAAGATCCAGAAAAGTTTCTGTTAGGTTTTGAAAGTTTGAGACAGCCAAAGTAGGCATGGGAGTTAAATTGGTCAAAATGACCATTCCCTTAATATATTTGTTTTGATTTACTTGTCTTTAGGAAAAGTGTGGGAAATGTTTTAGATGATGTTATTTTCACCTAATAAACATTTTACAAGCAAAGGATCACACAAACAAGGTGGTTTTTTAAAGAAATTCAAAATTCATGCATACACATGTACATGCATTCATGAATTCATTTAGAAAAGTTTTTGTTAACCCTAAACTTGAGGATTAGTGTTTTGATGATCTAAGTTTGATATTTTTGGGATGTTACAAACCTTCCCCCCTTAAACAAAATCTCGTCCCGAGATTTGAAAAAGGACGAAAAGATTACCTAGGATTTGAAGAGATCTGGAAACTCCGTCCTGATGTGATCTTCGCGTTCCCAGGTAGCCTCCTCTTTTGTGTGGTTGCTCCACTGAATCTTGAGAAACTTGATGCTTCGGGTCCTGGTAGTTCGAAAGGCTTCTTCCAATATACGGATGGGTACTTCGGGATAGGTTAGGTCCTCATTGATCTCTATGGTCCGGTGATCGATATTCTTGAACACTACGGTCTTCTCGGGGACTTCGAGACATTTGCGAAGTAAAGAGATATGGAACACATTGTGCACAGTTGACATCTCTTCAGGTAGTTCCAGTTGATACGATACTTCTCCTCGACGGTTCAAGATTTTGAAAGGTCCGATATATCTGGGGGCTAACTTTCCTTTGAGTTGGAAACGTTGGATTCCCTTCAATGGCGACACTTTCAAATAAACAAAATCTCCGATGTTGAAGGCGAGGTGTCGACGTCTCTTGTCGGCGTAACTCTTATGTCGGGATTGGGCTGTCTTGAGGTGCTCACGAATCTTGTGAACCTTCTCTTCTGCTTCTCGTAGGATGTTGGGTCCGAAGATCTGACTCTCTCCTACTTCCGACCAGTTCAAAGGGGTGCGGCACTTTCTTCCGTACATAAATTCAAATGGGGCCATTTGCAAACTGGCTTGGTAACTATTGTTGTAAGAAAATTCTGCAAACGGCAGACAGTCTTCCCACTTGGATCCATACTCTAGCACACATGCTCTAAGCATATCTTCGAGTATTTGGTTTACTCGCTCCGTTTGTCCATCGGTCTGAGGGTGATAAGCGGTACTGAAATCTAGGCGGGTTCCTAAACCTTCTTGGACTTTCTTCCAGAATCTCGAGGTAAACTGAGTTCCTCGATCCGAGACTATGTTCTTGGGGACTCCGTGCAAACTAACGATTCTAGCGATGTATAACTCCGCTAGCTTCGAACTCTCATAGGTGGTTTTGACGGGCAAGAAATGGGCGACTTTGGACAATCTGTCCACTATGACCCAAATAGAGTCATTTCCCCTACTAGAAGTAGGTAGTCCAGTGATAAAGTCCATTCCTACAGAATCCCATTTCCATTCCGGAATCTGCAAAGGTTGCAACAATCTAGCGGGTCGTTGCTGTCCTGCCTTGACTCGCTGACATATGTCACACTTGGCGATATAGCTTCCGATTTCTCTCTTCATCTTATGCCACCAAAATTGCTCTTTCAAATCTTAATCTTAGTTCCTCCGGGATGGATAGAATAAAGAGTATCATGAGCCTCCTTCAAGATAACTTCTTTCAACTCCGAATCTGCTGGTACACAAAGGCGTCCTTTGTACCACAGAACTCCTTCTTCGTCCTTGGTGAATCCGGGTACTTTGCCTGTACCGATACGACGCTTGATTCCATCAACACTAGCATTTTCCTTTTGCGCCTCTTTAATCTGACTGATCAAAGTGGTATGAAGTTCGATGCTAGACAAAAATCCTTCACTTACTAATTCCATTCGAAAATCTTCCATCTCTTTGTGCAAACTTGGTTGCTCCTTTAAAATCCTGGAGTTCAAGCGGCACGTCAATGTGCTAAGGGCATCGGCTACCACATTGGCTTTTCCAGGGTGATAGTGAATGTCCAGGTCGTAATCCTTGATCAGCTCAATCCATCTTCTCTGCCTCATATTCAGCTCCTTTTGAGTGAATATATACTTTAGGCTCTTGTGATCCGAATAAATCTCACAACGGTTTCCCATTAGGTAATGTCTCCATGTCTTCAGGGCTAGAACTACGGCTGCGAGTTCGAGGTCATGGGTTGGGTAATTTTGTTCATGTTGCTTCATTTGTCGCGATAGATAAGATATAACTTTGCCTTCTTGCATTAGCACACATCCGTGACCAATCTTGGATGCGTCACAATACACATCGAAGGGCTTCGTGATATCCGGCATGATCAAGATTGGGGCTGAAATCAATCTCCTCTTGAGTTCTTGAAAACTCGCTTCGCACTTGTCTGTCCATTCAAACTTCTTGTCTTTCTTCAGTAATTGGGTCATGGGTCGGGCTATACTCGAGAATCCTTCTACGAATTTGTGGTAATATCCCGCCAATCCGAGAAAAGCAATAACTTGGGTTTGAGTGGTTGGGGCTTGCCAATCTTCTACATCTTTCACTTTGGCAGGGTCAACGGAAATTCCTCCGGCTGATACAATGTGACCGAGGAATCCTACTTCCTGTAACCAGAATTCACATTTGCTAAACTTTGCATACAACTGATGCTCTCTAAGGGTTCCAAGAATGGTCCTTAGGTGTCGCTCATGTTCTTCTTCCGATTTGGAATAAATCAGAATGTCATCGATGAAAACAACGACAAACTTATCCAGGAAGTCCATAAAAATCTTATTCATGAGATTCATGAAATAAGCGGGGGCATTGGTTAATCCAAAACACATGACTGTATACTCATACAATCCATATCGGGTGGTAAAGGCAGTCTTTGGAATATCCTCTGCACGAATTTTGAGTTGATGATAGCCAGTTCTAAGATCAATCTTAGAAAATACCTGGGCACCGGTCAACTGATCAAACAAATCTTCTATCTTGGGCAAGGGGTACTTGTTCTTGATGGTGACATCATTCAGCTTCCGATAATCCGTACACAAACGGTTACCTCCATCCTTCTTGTCCACAAACAAGACAGGTGATCTCCATGGGGACGCACTTGGTTGAATCAATCCGATTTCCAACATGGAATCCAGTTGCTTCTTCAGTTCTTCTAGTTCTGACGGGTTCATACTATAGGGTCTCTGGGCTATGGGTCCTGTTCCGGGGATTAGTTCGATGATAAACTCGATATCCCGATATGGGGGCATACCGGGCAAAACATCTGGAAATACATCGGGGTATTCGCAGACTATCCGAACTTGGTCAATGGTAGGTTGGGCTAGACTCTTGTTACACTTGAATTGGCGAGGTAAGGTTTCAGATATATGCTCGACTGATACTCCGGTGGTACTGGTCATGGTAATGGCTTTCTTGGCACAGTCAATCAATCCTTTATGCTTGGACATCCAATCCATTCCTAGTACTACTTCCAAACCTTTAGTTCCGAGTACTATTAGGTTAGCATAAAAATCTATGCCATGGATTCGGATAGGGACGGCTTTGCAAATTTGCCTAGCCTTGGTGGTTGATCCGGGAATTTGCACAATCATCACATGCTTCAATTTGGTTGGTTGAATTTTACTAGTGCAGGAAAATTCTTCGGTGACAAATGAATGCGATGCACCAGAATCAAACAACACTCTTGCAAGTACTGAATTAACAGAAAACATACCCAGCACGACGTCTGGCACTTCCTGAGCTTCTTCAGCATGCATGAGAAAAAGACGGCCATTGCGGTTGAGTGAATTCCCTGGGGCAAATCTTCTCCCTGGCTGGACACGGCGCTGCTGCTGAGCTGGGACATTGGCGTTGGGGGCGGTAGTATTCTTCGTGTTGGGGCACTCATTCGAATAGTGGCCTTTATTTCCACAGTCATAACATGTCACTTGTGACTTGTCCTTGGCTGCGACAGGCACAACATTGCTTCCAGTCCTCGGGGCAATGTTGGGGTTGGTGGTAGTATTGTTGGTGTTGAACTTGGGTGGGGCACGGGTGAAATTGCTAGAGTTGCCGGGGTTGTTGTGATTTCCTCCGGGTCTAGGGTTTCCACGGTTGGGATAGGTCGGACGGGTCATAGGAGGTCTGTGGGTTCATGGGGCAAATCCTGGAGATGGGTTGGGCGATACTTTGGGGTCTGATGGGTTCCTGGTTGATGCATCATGCGACGCTTGCGGTTCTCATTGGCTTGGTTGATCTTTCCTTCCATTTGGATAGCAGAGTCGACAAGGGCTTCAATATCAACAAAGCGGATATTGACTAACACCGTCTGCATCTCGTCATGCAGACCATTCAGGAATCTTTCTTTCTTCTTGGCTTCGGTGTCTATCTCGTCCGGGGCATACCTAGCCAATGACAAAAAATTGTCACGGTATTCCACTACAGTCATCCTTCCTTGCTTCAACTCTCTAAACTCGTCTCTCATTCTCTTGATCAAACCTGGTGGCACATGGGTTCTGCTAAACTTGACCTTGAATTCCTCCCAGGTCATCATTTGGCCTCCGGTCATTGCACGAACACTGTTCCACCATGCCCTGGCATCTCCGGCTAGATAATGGGTGGCGAACAAGACTTTCTCGTTGGCCTCCACTCCAGCTACTTCTAAGTTATTTTCCATGGTTTGCAGCCAATCATCGGCGTCTAGGGGTTCTTCCGACTTGGTGAAAACGGGTGGGTTGGTATTCTGGAAATTCTTGAGTTTAGATCCGTGGTTGTCCTGGTTTCCATGGCCGTGGTTGTTGTGGGCTAGCTGGGCTATCTGTTGCAGAGTGGCTAGGTTGGCTTGACGTTCCGCTCTTTCAGCTTAGCGGTCAGAAGTCAACATTTGCAGGATCTGCAATATCGGGTCCGGGGCTGAACCACTTCCTCCACGTGGCATTTGAAGATTGATATCGATCATGAGAAAAGAGGGAAATTGCTAAGGTTTTGGGTTTTTGAAAAGTTTTTAGAGTTTGACTCAAGTTTTCTAGCAACTGGCTTTTTCATTCATTCACTCATAGCCAATAGTACAACACACACCACAACAAGGAAACACAGATGGTTTTAAGAACCATTCTGGAATCTACGATACAGTGGGACCGACTACTACTCACTACGCTAGTGCTCAGTGCTACTACTCCTTGGAGTTTGTGGCTTCATCATCTTCAGGATCATCAATGAAGGCGAAATCATCCTCATCGGTGAAGAAGTCCATGGCCTGATCCTCCAGAAAATCATCGTCATCGCTGAGATAGGAGTAAGGGTCTCCACGAAGATCCTCTCCTGCATTCTCCCTTTCCTCCAACTGCATATCCCTATCGTGGATGGTCTCTTCCAGAGATGAGATGCGATGGCGAAGACGGGCAATAATGCGCTCCTTCTTGTCGAGCTGACGGCGGCGAGACTTGCGATCCTTGGCTAGCATGGCGATGGTCTGATCCTTCGTCTTGATGATGGCAGACTTGTGGTTGCAATAGTCACCGCAGTTGTCCAACTCCTGCTGACAGCCGTACATCATGAAGCTGAGGTGGTCCAATTGAGTCTTCAGCTCGGGGTGGTATGGGGCTTCCAGTGGTTGTCCATTGGCATCACGCCTTGGGAAAAACTCAAAGTGAGTACCCTTGATCTGATTGATGCTCTGCCCACACAAACGGGAAAGAGCTTCCTGCATTCCTCTGGCAAGTCCATCGAGCCAGTTGTTTTCCCTCAAGGTAAACTGAATTCCCTCCGCTGTGGGAGGTTCAATATTTCCTCGGAGACTTGCAAAAATTAGCCACTGTAGATCTTCTCCTCCTTGATCATTGAGCTGAGCTCCGAAGAACTCGGGGTGCGGACGCTCCAGAAGTTCCGAAAGCTGATCCAGATCCCTCTCAAAGATAAGGTCTCCCCCATTTCCGAGTTGATAAAACTTGCTGTAATTCACGTCCATCTATAAAAATAGAGGATGAGTAGATTAGCAGAGTGATCAAGTGTGTTAAAATTTTATCTATTTTGCAAGAGTTTTTTGAGGAACATGAATTTTTATGAAAGAATTAAAGAGATAAGAATGAGAATAAATTTTCGTAAATATTTGTTTTCCTTGGTTTTTGAAACTAAGTTTTTGGTTCAACGTCCAACCTAACTAGGGTCTCCTATGGTCAGGATGGCTCTGATACCAACTTGTCAACACCTGGATTTTTCAATCCTAGATGCCTGTTATGCCATACATCGCAATCCCAGGATTACCATTTTTGCGAGACATAACAGAATTGGATACCATAGTACTTCATCCATTACAACGATACAAGTTCGTACACAAATAGGGATCTCATGATCCAGTTCTTAATACAACATCAAGCAGCGGAATACGTAGTAATAACGGTAGCGTAGGCGAAGCTCCATCTTCGGGGTCACAGGCAATGCTGACGATGGGAGATGATCCTAGTTGTCGTAACCTTCCTGGGGTCCATCTTCCAGGTACTCCTCTTCATAGTCTGGCCATGGGAATAGCCAGGGACAAAGCAATGAGTACTCTTTAAGTACTCGCAAACTAATACTAACAAGTAAAGGGTTTTTTGGATAATGGGACACTAGGCTCTTGGGTTGTTTTGCAAAAAGCCAGGTTTATCTCTACTAAGTCCAAAGCTAGTCACAATTTTATAACTCCTAAGTGGGATCTTGTAATTCAGGTCACAACTCTGTTGTGGTCAAGTCAAAGTCTCAATTTATTTCACAAGTCATTTTGAAAAGTCTGACGGGGGAACAGTATGGCCACTCCAACTGTCCATAACCGCGGACGCGGCTATTCGAATAGTTTGACACACTGCAGAGATTGTACACTTTCACCACAACATTCGATACATCCGTCAGGAACAAATCCTGAAATCACCATACTCAGTATGCGGATAATCAATCCTAACCTTTCAATTACACGCCCTAGTATAAGCACCTCTCCTGTGAGTTTGGCCTCCCAACCATGACCACTGTCATCTTGGGTACTGCACAGGTGGACAATCTTCACAAGGTAGCCTCAGCTCAGACCTTGGCCATGAGGGAGCTAATACTAAGGTATATAAGTTTCCAGTCAAGCCCTACCCAATATTCGGGTATTTTGGTTGTGCGATAAAATTGGAATGGTATCGCATCCAGACAACCATTAGTTTTATAAAGGGCTAAGGCTCATGCCTCAACATTTTCATCACCAAAAATCATCAAGTGTTTGGAAACACATGTCCAAAACATTTCAATAGAATGATCCATCATTCCAAGGTTTTCATAACCAATTTTTCCACCAAGTACTCCCATCTAAAGTTGATCAAGTTTTATGCTTAGCACTAGCATCTACAGCTGGGGATGGTAATAATGAGGGGTGGTAACTAGTGGAGTTTCACTAAGTCCAACATTATATCTAAGGCTGAGATCAAGGTTTCTAGCTTAGGCCAAATTTTATGCTCTTAGGGCAAACTTGAGCACAGCTGTCTAATATCTACCAAACTCTTAAGTAGACTCTAAGTAAGCTTTGATAAAGAAATAGAGTAAGAAGCTTGCCATAAAACTAGGATTGGTTTAACAAGTGGGTAGGATCATAAATATGGGTTTGTGGCATCGGTAGGGATCTTGCAAGGGTTAACTTGCATCAATATCAGTATAAGCTTGCATAGTTACTAGCTTGCATTAGGCTTGACTTGTGCAGAGCAGTGGTTGAAGTTCTCCTCGGCTTCCTCTTCGTAGTATCCTCCTTCCTCCTCGTAGTATCCTTGGTCGGTACTATCGTGTATGAATAAATACGAGGTACACAATCACCAAACAATACTTAACTACTTGCAATCATCACACACAAGGGTCCTATAGATGATCTAGCATCATCTCTATCATTACAAGGTTAAAGCTTGATTTAGGTCTTTTTATTTTAGAAAAGTAATTTCTACTCATTGAAAACTACTTAAGATTTAATATTCTCCAAACCAAATATGGGATCATGTTGACACATGTCATCACCACATATTGTAGTCCATGGGAATGTGATTTAAAGTGGTGTCACAATTTAATAAGGTTTTACCTTTTTATTTTAATTAATTAAAGTGGCTAGAAATGCTTATGTAGCATTCTTTTATTCCTTGAACATTATTTCTACAAGTAAACCTATATATTTTTATATATTCTGAAAGGTATGGTTAAATGTGAGTTTTGAGAGTTGGAATCAACTCAAAAACTTTTATGGTTTAAATTTGAAAAATGTTTGAATTCAGAAAAGCTTCTGCCTTGTTATTTTTGGTATGGGTGATCTACAGATCCAAATGACTTGAATCCAATGGGCTTGGATTAAGCATTCACAGATATTTCCAACAAAATTGGTTTCATCCAATTTGGTGCACTGAATCGATCTGGGTTGATTTTTGAAATTGGGTGCAGAAGTGTGTTTGAAATTAAAAAGAAAAAGTTTTAATTTGAATTGCTGCGCTGCGCGGGAAATTCTAACGGGCCGGCCTGCTAAGCGCAGTGCTCCCGCGGGCTGCTTAAGTGGGTGTCCCCACTCGTCAGTGACACGGGGCTGGGTGAAGCGGTATGGGGCAACGTGGGTCGTCCGATCTAGTTCTAATCTAACAGCTGATGGTCATCGTCGACGCGAGACAGCTCCGGCGAGAACGAAACCTAGCGCGGCCAGTGAGGGGTGCTGGGGGCTCACCGGGGTACGGGCGAGAGTCGGCGAGGCGGGCGAACGACGAAGTCGACGACGGCGATCCTCCTGGTACCGGTGGCTTCTCCTGGGGCGGCTCCAATCGCTGGCTCCCTTCTTCTCCAGAGGCGACGGGCTCCGGTGAAATTCCGGCGAAGTGGTGCTCGCCTTGCTCTGAGGATGGTGTGGCACGGTCAGTGGGGAGAGGGGAGTGAGATGGTGTGAAGAATTCGTGCGGGGGTGGTCTCTATTTATAGTCGAGCGAGGGGACCGTCGGGGCGCAAGGTGAGCTCGTCGGGGGCGACGTTACATGCAGCTAATGGCATGGGCAAGGGTAGGGGACTTTTTGTGTCTCCTGGCGATGCTCAACGACATGGTCGCGAGGCATGGGGCGGTGTGGTTTGGTCTAGAACGGGCGGTGCTCTGCGCGGCAGAGGCGGCGTCTTCGACGGCAGGCGGTGGTTGTATGGCACGGGGCGGCAAACGGGAGTGTCTGGCTGTGTCCTGGGTCGATGGTGATCGTGTGTGCGCGCGGTGAGGGCGGCGCGCGGTCTGGGGACGATGGTCGCGGGTGGCGCTCTGGCGCACGCTCGGCATGGTCTGGGCGCGGCTTGTGCGCGTGGTCCAGGGCTTGGAACGCTCGCGGCTGGAACATGCAGTGGCGGTGGACGGTGGGCTGCCTCCCAGACATGCTGGCTAGGCTTGCTGCTGCTCCTAGCTTGCTGTCCACATTGGGGTGACATGGGGGTGCTCGGCTGTTCACCATTAATGGCAATGGCAAGCTCACACGGGTGCTAGTGTTGGGCTAATCTTTCTAGATGATCTACTGGTTTGTGTGTGAGCTAACTAGGGAACAAGTTAGGCTCAAAACACTGCACAATATAGTGTTTGTGGTTTTGTTTGATTTGTGTCTGCAACCTGTTTGATGAAATGGCCGCATGAACTCAAGTTTTGAATTTTGAAATGAATTTTGGTGAGTTTGCTAGATTGGTTCCGGTGAGTCTGCAAATGCTTGGGTTTTGAAAGTTGAGCTTGTTTGAGTGGGTTTTGAAAAGGTGGGATCTTCCCATATGAAGAAGATTCAATTTTGAATTGTCATTTAAACTATGCATTTGAAAGTTTCTGGATGATCATAAAGTGGGCCTTGATACTCTGTTGTGAGTACATTCAAGGGGTGTAAAGATCCAGAAAAGTTTCTGTTAGGTTTTGAAATTTTGAGACAGCCAAAGTAGGCATGGGAGTTAAATTGGTCAAAATGACCATTCCCTTAATATATTTGTTTTGATTTACGTGTCTTTAGGAAAAGTGTGGGAAATGTTTTAGATGATGTTATTTTCACCTAATAAACATTTTACAAGCAAATGATCACACAAACAAGGTGGTTTTTAAAGAAATTCAAAATTCATGCATACACATATACATGCATTCATGAATTCATTTAGAAAAGTTTTTGTTAACCCTAAACTTGAGGATTAGTGTTTTAATGATCTAAGTTTGATATTTTTGGGATGTTACACTTCGTCACGTGCATCACGTCGATTGAAGAGCGGACACATAGGACTTTCCAATATGGCAGCTCCCAAAATATAGATTTCTTCTTCCACATGGGTCCGTGTCCTGTAGTTCGGAACTGATTGACCGCCGGGACCCTTTCCAAATATTACTTCTGTGTCCTTGACCATACCAAATACATCATCACCAGTAGGGAGTTTAGGCTTCTTCCGCTGATCTGCCTCACCTTTGAAATGCTTGCCTTTCTTTCTTACGGTATGATTGGTCGTAAGAAATCGTCGATTCGCCAGGTACACAACCTTCTTGCATTTATGCAAATATGTACCTTCAGTATTATCTAAATAGTGCATGCATGCCTTATATCCCTTGTTTGTCTGTCCTGAAAGGTTACTAAGAGCAGGCCAATCATTGATGGTTACGAAAAGCAACCCTCGTAGGTCAAATGGCTCCTGTTTGTTCTCATCCCATGCATGTACACCTGGTTTGCCCCAGAGCTGTAAGAGTTCTTCAACTAATGGCCTAAGGTACACATCAATGTTGTTGCCCGGTTGCTTCGGGCCTTGGATGAGCACTGACATCATAATGAACTTATGCTTCATGCACAACCAAGGAGGAAGGTTGTAGATACATAGAGTCACGGGCCAGGTGCTGTGACTGTAGCTCTGCTCCCCAAAAGGATTCATGCCATCCGTACTTAGACCAAACCATAAGTTCCTTGCGTCACCTGCAAAGTCCGGGAAGTCTCTCTTGATTTTTCTCCACTGTGACCCATCAGTAGGGTGTCTCAACTTCCCATCTTTCTTACGGTCTTCTTTGTGCCATCGCAACAACCTGGCATGCTCTTTGTTTCTGAACATGCATTTCAACCTTGGTATTATAGGAGTATACCACATAACCTTAGCAGGAACCCTCTTCCGGAGGGGCTCTCCCTCGACATCACCAGGGTCATCTCGTCTGATATTATACCGCAATGCATTGCATACCGGGCATTTATCTAAATTCTCATACTCCTTACCGCGGTAGAGGATGCAGTCATTAATGCATGCACGTATCTTCTTGTAACATCCCTAAAATCATGATTTCAAATGTTTGCATATCATCCATGCATTCATAATCATTTTAGGATCATTTACAAAGTCATTTCAAAAACAGGAGCATTTGAATGTCTATTATTTTATGTAAGCAAGGCATTGGCCCAATGTTACTCTATAATATGATATTATTTGTTTTAAACCAAAGATATTTGATCCTATGGTTGATTGATGTATTCCAAAGTTGGGACAAAAATTTCAAAACAAAATATGACTTTAAAACCATTTTATATCTTTATTAAAACATTGGTAAAGGCACTGTGTTCTTTTAAAACTCCAAAGGACCAAAGCAAGTTTGGTGAAATAGCATGGTTCTATACCTATTTATGTGCAGGTTTCATTTTATAAAAATCCAGAAAAAGTTTGAATTCAAACACATTTGAAATCATTTGAAAATGTTTCCTAGAAAATCAAACAGAAAATGAAAAGATAAAAGAATTAGTAAAAGGCCATCTCTACTAAACTAGCCCAGTACCAGAACCAGCCCAAAATCCCACCCGGGCCATTCCCCCTCTGCTCCTTCTCTCACCCGCGATGAACCAACCCCGCAGCCACTGAACGCTGGGCCCTCTCCATGCCAGTGTCGTCTTCCCCAGTTTCTCGCGCGCAGACGCCTCTCCGCCGTTACCACCGCGCAGTGACGCCACGATTAAAACCTCGATTAATTCCCATTGATCAGCGCTTAATCCTCACCCCGCTCCTGGCTACTTAAACCCCTCGCCACCGCAGTAATTTCCCCCCACTTTCCTCGCTCACTCTGCCACCAGGCTGCGTGCATTCGAGCTCAAACCCCCGTGGCACCGACGACCTCCGGCGACTGATTCCGGTGAGCTCCGACCACCCCCCTGTCTCTGGTTCAAAAAAGCGTGACCAGCATGTTCTTGCATGTTCCCTGATGCCTTCCGTTTGCTTTCTCGTGACCCAGCTCGCCATCCCCGTCTGCGCCCGCAAGCAACAGAACCGCCGCTCGACTCCGACGAGCTATTGAGGTAAAACCTGACCGCCCCTTGTCTTCTCCTTGATCCAGTAGTGTTCGCCGTAGCCTTGTGCACCCCCTGATACAGTTGGTTCATGCTAGGGTGACCCAGAGAATCGCCAACGTCTTCGTCACCGTGCACCCGGCGCTGCGCTCAACTCCGACGAGTTCCTACGGCCACATCAACTCGCCCTTGTCCACGCCAGCAACATCTCGAGCTCCCTCGTGATCTTGTGAGTCTGGTAAGCCACACCACACCCCCAGCCCCTCATGTATTCGCCGGACCATTACTGCCAGTAGCGCCGCCGCCGCCAACAGCCATTTGCGCCGCCCATCTTTGGTCAGAGCATCGAGGATCGTTGGATCCAGATCTAGAGGCTAGGATTAGATAGAGGGTGAAGTGGTATGATTTAATCTGGGCCGTGCGCAGTTAGTTAGATCCAACGGCTCGCGAGTGTGATCCTGCGTGAACCGGTACCGTCCAATCAGACGCTGCCATGTGGCCTGTTATTTGTTTTAAAAATCTGAATTAGATCTATTAGTGATTCAAACTTGCAAAATTCATAACTTTTGATCCACACGTCCAAATTTTGCAAATTTTATATCATTGGAATCAGGAGAAAGAATGCTATCCATTTATGCAATGTGTTTAATGTTTTGCTTCTGTAAAATTGATTATTTTTGCAGAGACATTTATAAGCTTATTTTGAGTATAGAAATTATTTGAAAAATGATTTAGAGACTAAATAAAGTTTGTTTAGTGTGTATTTGTCTTTTTTATGATTCAGTACTGTTTCACTTGCCTTGTTTGGTTTAGAAAAATCATCACATAGCATTTGCATGCATTCATATATTTTTGCTTGTATATTTTGATATGTGAATATAGTGCCATTATTTTATGTGTAGATCTTGGTGCTAATAGTGATTGTGGTTGTGAAGATTGTTGCTACTCCTGAAACTACCAAGGTAAGTGGTGCTTCATATATTTTTGTCCCAATATTTTTACCTATGCATTAGAATTATTTTCTATAGGGCTTGCATGAATATTTTGCTAAGTATCAATATGCTATGCTTGGGAACTCCTTGTAGTTGTAGAATTGTTAGAATTTCCTCTAAGTTAAGATACTTGATATTGCCATGCTTAGCCTAGCTAGTAGCAACCAAGGGTGGATTATATATTCATGCTATGAGAAATATTTCTAAGTCTTTGACTTATGTTTTTCTTAATAAAACAACTAAGTGAATGAAACACCTGGGTGGAATGGAAAGAATGGTTTGTGTTGAGTGGTTACACAAGGTCCATTTCTATGGTTGACCTTGTGTATCTCACTTGTGGAAAGCCACCCAGGAACAAATGGATTTGAGATGCCAAATGTTAAGAAGCTTCTAGTGCAGCCACATGGCATTATGGGCTCTGCATGGATCATATAGGTTGCAATAACTTATCCATTTGGAAAGTTGGTGGTAGTGGGATGATAGGTTGGAACGCGTCCATTTGGTCTAAGGAAAGGCTTCTGAAAGGTCTTGTCTTGGTGAAGATCAAGTCTTGTGGGGAAAGTGCACAACCTCTGCAGATGGAAGAATCTAAGTACTTAGCCATGTCCCTTGTATTGGACAATTTGAGCATCAAGACATGGAAGCTATCAAGAATCTCCCCATCCCAATTTCTAAGTTAAAACTTGTGGTTGAACAAGGGTAAAGGTTCACTTGTGGTTAAACTGTGGATGCTAGCAAATGATCCAGGGACTAGCATTTCAATCACAGGGATCCTTACCTTTATAAGGGTGGTATCTTACAGATGGTATCAGAGCACTGTGTTGCCTGTAGGATTATGACCCTAGGATTTGATTAGAAACCACTAAGGAAAAAAAAATTCAACAATTTCAACACTTGTCTTTTCTTCTCGTAAATTTTTCTAATCTTCTTTCTCATCTCTATTTGTATATGAACTCCATCAACGAAGCCGTGAGGAAGGGACCACTCATGACCATGACCTTGGAGTGTGAGACAGAATTCCCCAAAGCCCTCAAGGACCTCGTGGTTGCCATGGGAATACATGGTGCAGCTGTGTACAAAGGTTTTCCCGTGATGGATGAAGGAGTAGAATACTGGTGGGTGCAACTTCACTTGTACAAAAACAAGGAAGACAACCATAAGGAATCAGGATTCTGTATGGTCACCAACTCAGTAATGCACACCACATTCTTTGACTCTGCAAGAGATGCAGCTTGGAAGGCCATCAAGGAGCTTGGTGATAGACTCAAGTGCAAAATGCTTAACACCCAAAATGACCTTAGGGAAGAAAAGAAGCATACCCAAGAGTTAGAGGCTACCAACCAACGTTTAAGAGAGGACATTATAGACTTAGAAATGGAGTCATGTGATCAGGATCGACAGATTGCCTCTAGGGATGCCCTATTAGCCAACTTGGCAAGTGAGATGGGACTGTAATGTACTTCGTTAGTTGGACCACCACACTTATCATTTTATTTCCAATTTTTTTGTCTAAGTTATGTTGAACCTTGGATGCTTGTAATGGATTTATGTATGCCATGACTTGTGTGTTTGATTGCCAAAGATATGCATGTGATGCTTTGTCTTGTGATTTATCTCTATTGAAGTTGATTCTAACTTTTCTCTATCTTATAAAATAGATGCCTAATGTTACTATCAGCACGGCTGAAGAGTTCAAGGGAACTCGTTTTGGCACCATCTTATTGAGCTCACTAGTGTGCTCAACCTTCTGCGCCCTAGCATCACGATGCTTCCCCTCACCAAGTTTGAGAGGAAGGACCTTTGGGGCTTCAAAGTTACTCAGCCAGGACGCTAGACTGAGCCAGCCACGGAGGCTATCACTTTCAAGCTAATGCATGACGACAAGGAGAGAGGCTTAGAGGTAGTCATGCAGGATTTACTTGGGCGTTTGTTAGGGAGGCACTCCAGGGAGATTAGAGGTACTCACTTTCACACCTTCGGAAGACGCGATGAGGAGGGTGAGGCTATTGATTTCGAGGATGCTGCTAGAGAGACGGCAGAGCCGATTCGTCTGTACCTTCAGGACCTCGAGGTTCTTCTTAGGCACCTAGATACTGATAGGACCAACGTCATGCTTAGAAATGACGAGCTCCAGGTGCAGTTTCGTGAGAAGGACAAGCTCTTCGCGGAGCAATACAAGATAGTCAAGGAAATGGAGGCCAAGTTTGAGAGCCAGGACAGGTAGTTCAAGAGCCAAGAGAAAAGAGTCCAAGACAGGAACAAGAGGATTCAAGAGATGAATGCAGAACTAGAGGCCAAGGACTTCGAGCTCGAGCATCAGCAGGGTGTGATTGAGAGACTTCATTCACAGAAGAGGTCTCTTAAAGCCAAGATAGAGGCCTTGACTACCAATGTCGAGGAATACAAGACCGCTATGGAAAATGCAGGTCTTACACTTGTTGATGAGGAGGTTGATGCAGAGGAGTAGTGATGACTACTCATTTATCTTTCATTTACCATGCTTATGATTATTGAGTCGCATTGACCATCCAACACGTGGATGGCTTGTTATGGTGTGTTTGCTTTTTCAAACTTGTTGTTTATGTTTTTGAACCTTATTATTATTTTGATGCTTGTTTTGGTGATTGTCTATGTAATGTATTGTGCATGTTTAGCATCTATGGGTATCTCATTCTTATCCTTATGAAAACCACAGATGCCTCCTCGACGTGCCAACCCCAACCCAAACATCAACAATGTCACCCCCGAGATGCAGCAACTGATGACAACACAAGCACAACTGATGCAAATGATGACCACTTTCATGCAGAATCAGAACAACAACAACAACAACAACAACAACAACAACAACAACAATCAAAACAATCCACCAGGATTTGACATGCTCACCAGATTCCTAAGACTGAGGCCTGCAAAGTTCTCAGAAACTACTGATCACATGGTGGCCAATGATTGGCTACGTTCGGTGAACAAGGATTTGGTAACCGTCGGCTGCACCGACGAAGAGAAAGTCAGGTTTGTAGCACACCTGTTGGAAGGACCAGTAGCTACCACTACTAGGAAACAGGTTGTTAGTGGCGCACCCGAAATGCCCATCCGTGGCGCACTAGCAGTGCGCCACGGGCCTTGCGCTACGGCTATCTCTCAGCCGTGGCGCACTGCCTAGTGCGCCACAGAAGTTTAGATACAGGCGTGGCGCACATGCCAGTGCGCCACAGAAGTTTGGGCAGGTGCGCCACGCGTATGAAACGATAACCGTGGCGCACTAGGTGCTGTGCGCCACGGATATAAATTTCAAAATTCAAAAAAAAAGCAGCAGATATGGATCTCGTCGTCAGTGCCGTCGCGCGTCGGTGCAGGTCGCCGTCGTCGCCTCCTCGTCGTCACCTTGTTGTCGTCGTCGGAACTGCAAGGAGGAGGAGGAGAATAGGAGGAAGAGGAGGAGAAGAGGAGGAGAAGAGGAGGAGAAGAAGAAGAGGAGGCAAAGGAGGAAGAGGAGGAGAAGAAGAGGAGGAGAAGGAGAGGAGGAAGAGGAGGAGAAGAAGAAGAGGAGGCAGAGGAGGAAGAGGAGGAGAAGAAGAGGAGGCAGATGAGGAAGATGAGGAGAAGAAGAGGAGGAGGAGAAGAAGAGAGGGAGGTAGGAAGAGATGGAGGAAGAGAGGGAGGAAGGGAGGTCGACGTCGCCCGTTGTCACTGCCAGGAGGAGGAGAAGGAGGTCGACGTCGCGCCGTCACTGCAAGGAGAGGAGAAGGAGAAGGGAGAAGGGAGAAGGAAGAAGGAAGAAGGAAGAAGGAAGAAGGAAGAAGGAGAAGGGAAAGGGAGAGGAAGAGGGAAAAGGGGAAGGGAAAAGGGGAAAGGAAAAGGGAGGAGGGCGGGGTGGAGATTCAAATTTGAATCCCGCCCAAGCTTATCCGTGGCGCACTAGGTGTAGGTGCGCTACGGATAAGTCGCCCTGTTTTTTTTTCTGCAGGAAAAAACGGTTTTTTGATCGTAACTTTTTACTCTTTTCGAATTTTTAAAATCTAAAAAACCGCTAAACGACCTAAAGGTGTTGCAAGCGGATCTGGAATCTCGTTCTGGTCATTTTGGTATATTATATGATTTTTTTCGATATCGTATGCAAAAGTTACGGCCTTTTTACCGTGGCATGAATTTTTTTGCAAATAAAGTCGAAACTCATTTCTGTTAATTTTACTAGAAGCTATACCACATTACCTACCTAAATATGAAAGGATTTAATTTTTTGAAGTGTTTATCATTTTCGTTTATTTTTTGCAAACCCTAAAAAGGCGATCCACGGGGGGGAGGGGGGGTGGAGTTGTTGCATGCCACTTAGGCGTAGGGCACTAGGGCAGAGTGCCCTACGGCTAAGTTTATACATTTGTGGCGCACTATGCCATGTGCGCCACAGATGTTTGTGGCCATTTCACAGCAGAGGGGGCGTGCGCTTAGGCGTAGCGCACCCCCCCCCATGTGCGCCACAGATGACACTAACAACCGTGGCGCACATGACTATAGTGCGCTACAGATGTTTGGCGAGCGTCCAACAGGGCCCTGGACCACACACATCTGTGGCGCACTATAGTCATGTGCGCCACGGTTGTTCTAGTTACTAGTAGGGCACTGCCCACAGGTGAGCCACGCCTGTTTTAGCCGTGGGGCACTTCAACCATGTGAGCCACGGATGTGCTGATTACCTATAGCTGTTTTCCTAGTAGTGTACTTGGTGGGATAACTTCCAGATCACCACTCCCATTGAGGATGTGACATGGGCTATTTTCGAAGATGGTTTCCGTACAGCTCACATCTCAACCGGAGTGATGAGTTTGAAGAAGAAGGAGTTCCATAACCTGAAGCAACGCCACCGCAGCGTGGCTGAATATATTGAGGAGTTCAACAATCTGGCGCGTTATGCACCGGATGAAGTTGATACCAATGACAAGAGGAAAGAGAAGTTCCTCGAAGGATTGAACGATGAACTGAATCTGCAGTTATCTGTGGCCTATGTCCCCACCTACCAATCCCTTTGTGACAAGGCTACCATCTTGGAGAACAAGATGAAACAGGTTGAAAACAGAAAGAGGAAGCACAGCTCTGACAAGCACATCTCGGGATCATCTCACAAGCGTTCCCATTATGATGATAGTGGGGGTTCCGGATCCCACAAGCATGGAAAGTACAACAGACACCACAACCACAACCTCCATCATGACAACAAGCATCACCGTAGTCATGATAATGACAAGTACAAGAACCACAAGGGTGGGTACAAGAGCCACCACAATGGAAGTGGAAGTGGTAGTGGGAGCCAGCCTGTCAAGAAGGATCTCAGTCAGGTTGAATGCTTCAAGTGTAAGAATATGGGGAATTATGCAAATGAGTGCCCAGAGAAGAAGGTTGAAGGTGCCAACAAGCCTAACCCTTTCCAAAAGGGACAGGTGAACCACATCAATGTGGAAGAGATCTATGAGGAACCTGATGCTGTGGCTGGTAAGTTCAAATTCAATTCTATTCCAGCACTTGTTCTTTTTGATACTGGCGCATCGCATTCATTCATATCAAGAGCATTTGTTGAAAGAAATGAACTTTTGAAACTATTGGGTGTCCTATAAAAGTAAGTTCTCCTGGTGGAGAAATGATAGTGAACTCAGGATGTCATGACCTAGTCATAGAGTTTGGGAAGTATAAGTTTCCCGTTAATCTGATAATCCTAAATTCCCAAGGATTGGATGTCATTTTCGGAATGGACTGGCTGACTAAGTACAAGGGAGTGCTAGATTGCGCCAATAATACTGTCACACTCACAACCCCGGATAATAAAAGGAATAGATTCAAGACTAACTTTGAATCAAAAGGGAGTAAGCTAAATTATCTTAAGGGGGTTAGCATAGAAAGTGTGCCAATTGTGAGAGAATATCCGGATGTGTTTTGGGAAGAATTGCCGAGAATGCCACCAGATAGAGATGTGGAATTTCTGATTAAGTTGCTACCAAAATCAGGACCAATAGCAAAGAGACCTTACAAAATGTCAGTGGATGAGTTGAAAGAACTCAAGAAACAACTTGGAGAACAGTTGCAGAAAGGATTTATTCAACCAAGTTCTTCATCTTGGGGAGCACCAGTATTGTTTGTAGAAAAGAAAGATAGAAGTCAAAGGTTATGCATAGATTATCGTTCACTCAATGAGGTGACTATCAAGAACAAATATCCTTTGCCCAGAATCAATGACTTGTTTGATCAGCTAGAAGGAGCCTGTGTGTTCTCAAAGATTGATCTCCGGTCAGGTTATTTTCAGCTTAAGATAAGAGAACAAGACATACCTAAGACAGCTTTCACCACTAGGTATGGATTGTATGAGTACACAGTGATGCCATTCGGTTTGACCAATGCACCAGCTTACTTCATGAATATGATGAACAAGGTGTTCATGGAGTTCCTTGAAAAGTTTGTTCTCGTTTTTATCAATGAGATTTTGATCTACTCCAAGAGCAAAGAAGAGCATGAAGGACATTTGCATTTGATACTTGAGAATCTTAGAGAGCATAAGTTGTATGCCAAATTCAGCAAGTGTGAATTCTGGCTAAATGAAGTTGGATTTCTTGGACACTTTGTTTCAGGAGATGGTGTAGCAGTTGACCCCGCAAAAGTGTCAGTTGTAACTGAATGGGAATCTCCTAAGTCAGTGAAGGAAGTTCGTTGTTTCCTTGGCTTGGCAGGATACTATAGAATATTCATTGAGACTTTCTCCAAGGTAGCTAAGCCAATGACGGAGCTACTAAAGAAATACAAGAAATTTGCTTGGTCTGAATGATGTGAACTCATTTTCCAAGAATTGAAAAAGAGACTAGTGACAGCACCAGTCCTATGTCTGCTAGATTTGGAGAGAGATTTCCAAGTGTATTGTGATGCATCTCATCATGGATTAGGTGCAGTTCTAATGCAAGAAGGGAAAGTTGTGGCTTATGCCTCGAGACAACTCAAAACTCATGAGGCAAATTACCCTACTCATGATTTGGAATTAGCCTCTGTTGTCCATGCACTCAAAACTTGGAGACATTATCTTTTGGGAAAGAAATGTGAAGTGTTCACAGATCATAAAAGTTTGAAGTATATCTTCACTCAGAAAGAAATTAACATGAGACAAAGAAGATGGCTAGAACTCATCAAGGACTATGACTTAAGTTTGCAATACCACCCCGGTAAAGCAAATGTTGTAGCGGATGCACTAAGCCGTAAAGTATTTGTGAATGGCCTTACTAAGGGAGAGTTGCTAGATGATCTGTGTGCCCAATTTAGAGATCTCAGATTGGATATTGTGCCTGAAGGACATCTCATGTCATTGGATGGTCAACCCACTTTGTTGGACAAAATCAAGGAAGCCCAAAAGACGGACAAGGAAATTGAAGAGATTAAGGAAAAGATTGGCAAAGGAAAATCTTAAAGGATTCCATGAAGACGAACAAGGTACTTTATGGTATGGAAAACGTATCTGCGTTCCGCAAGATCCGGAGCTTCGGAAACTGATTCTACAGGAAGCACACAACTCACCATATTACATTCATCCGGGTAACAAAAAAATGTACATGGATATGAAGGAAAGATTTTGGTGGAATAATCTCAAGAAAGACATCGCGGAACATATTGCTTTGTGTGATCTATGTAGTAGAGTGAAAGCGGAACATCAGAAACCAGCAGGATTGTTACAACCACTACCTATTCCTGATTGGAAGTGGGACAAGATTGGCATGGACTTCATTACCGGACTGCCAAGGACCAGGTCAGGATATGATTCTATTTGGGTAGTAGTGGATCGCCTCACTAAAGTGGCTCATTTCATACCCGTGAAGACAACCTATACTAGTGCTAAGTTAGCCAAGATCTATATGAATAGGATTGTGTGTCTGCATGGAGTACCCAAGAGTATTGTGTCTGATAGGGGAACCCAATTCACTTCACATTTCTAGAGGCAACTACATGAATCATTGGGAATGAGATTGGAATTCAGTACTGCTTTTCACCCCAGACTGATGGATAGACAGAAAGTACCAACCAGAGTTTAGAAGATATGTTGAGGGCATGTGCCCTAGACTATGGAGCTAGTTGGGATGAAAGTCTGCCTTACACAGAATTATCTTACAATAACAGCTATCAAGCCAGTATTGAGATGGCACCGTTTGAGTTTCTCTATGGGAGAAAGTCTACTACCCCATTGCTATGGAATGGTGGGAGAAAGAAACTTGTTCGTGCTAGAACTAATCAAAGAGGCTGAAGAGAATGTCAAGCTGGTAAAGGATAGATTGAAGATAGCATAGTCCCGACAGAAGAGCTACGCAGATCCTAAGCATAGAGAAGTCACCTATGAAGTGGGTGATAGAGCTTATCTTAGAGTGTCACCACTTCATGGAGTGAAGAGATTCGGAGTCAAAGGAAAATTGGCCCCAAGATATGCTGGACCATTCAAGATCCTGAGTCGTAAAGGAGAAGTAGCTTATGAGTTTGAATTGCCAGAATCATTGTCTGCCGTTCACAATGTGTTCCATGTGAGCCAGCTAAAGAAATGCCATCCAGAGATGGAAGAGACTTCTTTGAAGGATACCATACCTTTGGAAGAGGTCCATTTGGAAAGTGATCTCACTTATGAGGAAAAACCTATCAAGATTCTTGAGACTGTAGAAAGAGTTACTCGGACTAAGACTAACAAATTCTCCAAAGTTCAATGGAACCATCATTCCGAAGAAGAAGCAACATGGGAAAGAGAGGATGACCTTCGGAAAGACCACCCTCACCTATTTGCTATCCAATCCGAATCTCGAGGGCGAGATTCACCTTAAGGGGGTTAGATTTGTAACATCCCTAAAATAATGATTTCAAAAGTTTGCATATCATCCATGCATTCATAATCATTTTAGGATCATTTACAAAGTCATTTCAAAAACAGGAGCATTTGAATGTCTATTATTATATGTAAGCAAGGCATTGGCCCAATGTTACTCTCTAATATGAGATTATTTGTTCTAAACCAAAGATATTTGATCCTATGGTTGATTGATGTATTCCAAAGTTTGGACAAAAATTTCAAAACAAAATATGACTTTAAAACCATTTTTATATCTTTATTAAAACATTGGTAAAGGCACTATGTTGTTTTAAAACTCCAAAGGACCAAAGCAAGTTTGGTGAAACAGCATGGTTTTATACCTATTTATGTGCAGGTTTCACTTTATAAAAATCCAGAAAAAGTTTGAATTCAAACACATTTGAAATCATTTGAAAATGTTTGTTGGAAAATGAAACAGAAAATGAAAAAGATAAAAGAATTAGTAAAAGGCCAGCGCTACTAAACTAGCCCAGTACCAGAACCGGCCCAAAAGCCCACCCGGGCCATTCCCCCGCTGCTCCTTCTCTCACCCGCGACGAACCAACCCCGCAGCCACTGAACGCTGGGCCCTCTCCACGCCAGCGTCGTCTTCCCCAGTTTCTCGCGCGTAGACGCCGCTGCGCCGTTACCACAGCGCAGTGACGCCGCGATTAAAACCTCGCTTAATTCCCATTGAATCAGCGCGTAATCCTCACCCCGCTCCTGGCTACTTAAACCCCTCGCCACTGCGGTCATTTCCCCCACTTTCCGCGCTCACTCCGTCCCCAGGCTACGCGCATTCGAGCTCAAACCCTGACGGCACCGACGACCTCTGGCAACTGATTCCGGTGAGCTCCGACCGCCCCCTGTCTCTGGTTCAAACAAGCATGACCAGCATGTTCTTGCGTGTTCCCTGATGCATTCCGTTTGCTTTCTCGTGACCCAGCTCGCCGTCCCCGTTCGCGCCCGCAAGCGACAGAACCGCTGCTCGACTCCGACGAGCGATTGAGGTAAAACCCGACCGCCCCTTATCTTCTCCTTGATCTAGTAGTGTTCGCCGTAGCCTTGCGCACCCCCTGTGTAACATCCCAAAAATACTAAACATGGATCATCAAACACTAATCATCAAATTTAGGGTTAACAAAAACTTTCCCAAATAAAAATATGAAAGCATGCATGTGAGTATGCATTTCATTTTGAATTCTTCCGAACCAACTTGTTTGTTTGTTCCTTTGCTTGTAAATTGATGCTTAGGTGAAATAAACATCATCTAAACATTTCCCACACTTTTCCCAAAGACAAGTAAATCAAAACAAATAAAATAAGGGAATGGTCATTTTGACCAATTTAACTCCCATGCCTACTTTGGCTGTCTCAAACTTTCAGAACTTAACAGAAACTTTTCTGGATCTTTGCACCCCTTGATTGTACTCATAACAAAGTATCAAGTCCCACTTTGTGATCATCCAGAAACTTTCAAATGCATGGTTTAAAGGACAGTTCAAAATTGAATCTTTATCATATGGGAAGATCCCACTTTTTCAAAAACCACTCAAACAAGCTCAACTTTCAAAACCCAAGCATCTGCAGACTCACCAGCACCAACCTAGCACACCCACCAAAAATCTTTTCAAAATTAAAAACTTGAATTCTTGCGGCCATTTCATCAAACACCTTGCAGATTCAAATCAAACAAAATCCAAACACTATTGTGAGCAGTGATTGAAGCCTAACTTGTTCCCTCTCTGGTTGCAACTAGGCTTTAGCAGATCACCTAGCTCATTTGCAAACATCTAGCATCACTGTAAGCTTGGCAATGCCATCAATGGTGAACAGCCAAAGCTCACCTTGCCACCCCAGTGTAGACATCAAGCTAGGACAGAAACAAGTCGTGCCAACCTTGTCTGGGAGATCACCCATGCCTCACCGCCCCCTCTCGACCAGCCGTGCCTCGAAGACACCGACCAGATGTAATATCCCTAAATTCATGATTTCAAAGATTGCATATCATTCATGCATGCATATAGTTTTGAGATCAATTTCAAACCAATTTCAAGAAAACAGAAGAAGCACATGGTGCTATCATTTTATGTGAGCAAACTTAAATCAAATGACCATCCTCATTTGAGAGCTTAGTGTTTTAAAACCAAGTTTGTTTGCTTCCTTGTTGATTGGTTTGAGTATAGAGTTTGAACAAGATTATACAAAATAAAAATGGTTTCAAAACCATTTTCAATCATCTACAAACCAAGTGCTAAGTCACTGTTATTTTGTCTTTCCAAAAATGACCAAGCCAACTCAAAGTGACCACATGGTTTTATGCCTAGAATTGTGACTATTGGACACTGCAAAAATCCTGAAAAGATTTGAATTCAAATAGAGTTTGAATTCATTTGAAAATCATTCCAGAAAATCAAATTAGAAAAAGAAAAGGAATAAATAAAAGGAAAAGGGCCGGCGCTACTAATCTGGCCCAACAGCGAAACTAGCCCAGCTAGCCCACCCGGGCCACCTCTCTCTCTCTCGCACGCGCAGACGCACCCGCGGAGTCACTGACGCCAGGACCCCACCTCCCTTCTGTTTATTTCGCTGACAAGTGGACCCGTGACCCCATCATCGTCTTCGTCAATCACGCGCTCCTGTGCCGCTCATGCCGCCGTTACTCGCCGCAGTCACTGCCGCGTTGATTCCCCTTGATTCCGCGAGTAACTCCACGCCCCGCTCCGGCTATAAGAACCTCTCCCCCTCGCGGTCATTTCCCCCCACACTTCACACCCTTCTCGCCACCAGGCTGCCAGTATTCACTCTCGCGCCGCCGCAGACAGAGCCTACTCCGGCGATCAATTCTGGTAAACCTCGTGCGCCCCTTCCTCTCTGGTTCATACGAGCAGCTTCGCAACTTCCTTGCGCACCGTCACTGCCACGTTGAGCTTCGCCTCGTCACTGCGACGTTGAGCTTCGCCTCATCACTGCGATTTTGGTGAGCACACTCTCCCCTCCCCGGACGACCTAGAACGCCGGCACCGCCACTGGCAGAGCGCTCCGCCGCTCGCCGTTGCCGCGCGCCGCCAGAACTTGGTCGTTTGATCAAGAGCCGTTGGATCTAGATCCAACGCGTGTAATAGAATCACTTAAACGAAGCGGTACGTTAGATCTGAGCCGTGCACGTTCACTTAAATCCAAAGATCTGCGTCGATCGATCCTCCCGAACCGGTACGGGCCAATAGGAAACAGACGCGTGGCAGTGAGTTAGATTTAAAACAGATTTTGAATCAGAATTTAGTTCAAATTTGTTTTGTTTGTAACTTTTGATTCCCACGTTAGATTTTATCAAATTTTATACCATTGGAATCAGGAAGACAAGCCCTTTCTAAATATGCAATGTGTTTAATGTTTAGCTTCTGTTAAAATGGTTTCTTTTGCAAAAACATGTGTAGGGCTTATTTAGTTATATGATTTGTTTAGGAATTGTTTTGGTGTTAAATAAAATTTGGTTTGGCAAAGTTTTGACTTGTTTAGAATTCAGTACTATGCACTTGCTTGGTTGAGTTTTAAAAATCATCACTTAGCATCTTGCATGCATGCATATATATTTTTGGTTGAATATATCTTGTATGTGATTGTGGCTATATTCTATGTGTAGATTTTGGTGCTAGTGATTGTGATTGTGAAGAGTGCTACTCTCCCAACTACCAAGGCAAGTGGTACTTCATGAATATTTCTATTCCTATATTTTATACAAGCATTAGAAATATTTTGCTAAGTCTTGCATGTTACTATTTTCCCAAATGCCATGTTGGGAAATCCTAAGTAGTTGTAGAATTGCTAGGAAATTTCTAAGTTAAGTACTATATATGCCATGCTTAGCCTATCTAGTAGCAAACAAGGGTTGGTGAATATACATACTATGATGAAAATATTTCTAAGTCTTTGGACTTATGTTTTTCTTAATAAAACAACTAAGTCAATGAATCACCTGGGTGGAAAGGGACTTGATTGGTGGTTTTTGGTTGAGAGGTTACACAAGGCCCATGGCTATGGTTTACCTTGTGTATCTCACTTGTGGAAAGTCACCCAGGAACAAAGGGATTTTAGAGGCCAAGTGTTGAGAAGCTTCTAGTGCAGCCACTTGGCAATATGGGCTCTGCCTAGATCACATAGGTTGCTAGAACTTAGCCATTTGGACAGTTGGTGGTAGTGGGAATGATAGGTTGGAACGCGTCCATTTGATCTAAGGGAAGGCTTCTGAAAGGTCCTGTCTTGGTGAAACCAAGTCTGGTGGGGAAAGTGCACAACCTCTGCAGATGGAAAAATCTAAGTACTTATCCAAGTCCATGGCAATGGACAACTTGAGCATCAAGGCATGAAAGCTATCAAGAATCTCATCGTTCCAACTTCTAAGTAAAAACTTGTGGGTGAACAAGGGTGAAGGACCTCAATGTCTATTGGTGGTTCCTTGGGAAAAGTTTTGACAAAGAAAAACTTAGTGATTTCAACTAATAGGAAAAACCTATTTTGAGCAAAGCAAGCCAAGCTACACTTAGCCAAATTTGCATATAGTATCTAGTCCACCTAAAATATACTAAGGTATCACTTGCCAATACTATTCCAAAGTATTGACCCACTGTGGCTGTAACTTGTGATGTTGCAGGTTACTCTGATGAGGATTAGGTGTCATGAGTCTACACTCAACATGTTTGCCTGTGGCACATGAAGATGAAGACTTATATTTATTTACTTATTCAAACTCTTGTATTAGGCCTGTGGCCTTGAGTTGTAAAGACTATGTTTATCTCTGGAATGGATGTAATAAATGACCTTTGTATCTGTGTACTTCATCTTAAACTGTGGATGCTAGCAATGATCCAGGGACTAGAATTGCAATCACAGGGATCCTTTTTCCTTTACAAAGGAGGGATCTTACAGATGGTATCAGAGCATTGTGTTGCCTGTAGGATTATGACCCTAGGATTGGAAACCACTAAGGAAAATTTTCAACTACTTCTACACTTGTCTATTCTTCTCGTAAACTTTTCTAATCTTCTCTCTCATATCTATTTGTAGATGAATTCCATCAACGAAGCCGTGAGGAAAGGACCACTCATGACAATGACTTTGGAGTGTGAGACAGAATTCCCCAAGGCTCTCAAGGACCTCATGGTTGCATTAGAGATACAAGGTGCAGCTGTGTACAAGGGTTTTCCTATGATGGATGAAGGAGTGGAATACTGGTGGGTGCAACTTCACTTGTATAAAAACAAGGAAGAGAACCATCAGGAAAAAGGATTCTGCATGTTCACCAATTCAGTGGTGCACCCTACATTCTTTGAATCAGCAAGGGATGCAGCTTGGAAGACCATCAAAGAACTTGGTGATAGAGTCAAGTGCAGAATGCTCAACCTCCAAAATGATCTAAGGAAAGAGAAAGAACATACCCAAGAGTTGGAAGCTACCAACCAAACTTTAAGAGGAGACATTATAGACTTAGTGATGGAATCGTGTGAGCAAGATAGGCTGATTGCTTCTAGAAACATTGTGTTAGCCAACAGATCTAGTGAGATAGGATTGTAAACGTACTTCGTTAGTTGGACCACCACCTATCACACTATTTTCCAAAATGTTGCTTTAAAATAAGATTGAACCTTGGTTGATGTAATGGTTTCATGTATGCATGACTTGTGTGTTTTGCTTTCCAAGGTTATGTATGTGATGTTTGACTTTTGTTTTATCTTGAATTGTGTTGTTCTAACTTTTCTATCTTATAAATAGATGCCTCTTACCATCAGCACTGTTGAGGATTTCCAGGTTACCCGCTTTGGTCCTCGTATCGTTGATCTTACTACTTTGCTCAATCTCCCTCTTCCCACCATCATGGTGCATCCCCTCACCAAGTTTGAGAGGAAGGACCTCTAGGGCTTCAAGGTGAACCAGCCCGGACGACAGACAGAGCCTACTACGGAGGCCATCGCCTTCAAGCTCATGCACGATGACAGGGAGAGAGGCATGGAGGTAGTTATGCAGGATCTGATAGGACGTCTGCTAGGGCGACACTCCCGACAGGTTAGAGGTACCCACTTCCACGTCTTCGGAAGACGTGATGAGGATGGAGAGTCCATCGACTTCGAGGACGATCCGAGGGACGCAACAGAGACGATACGCCTGTACCTCCAGGACTTAGAGTCTCTCATTAGGCACGTGGACACGGACAGGACCAATGTCATGCTTAGTAATGACGAGCTCCAGGTGCAGCTTCGTGAGAAGGACAAGCTCTTTGCGCAGCAAGACGAGATAGTCAAGGAAATGGAGGCGAAGTTCGAGACCCAGGACAGGAAGTTCAAGAGTCAGGAGAAGCGTGTCCAGGATAGGAACAAGAAGATCCGGGACATGACTGAAGAACTGCAGTCCAAGGACTTCGAGCTAGAGCAGCAGCAGACGGTGATTGAGAGGCTTCATTCCCAGAAGAGGGCTCTCAAGGCCAAGATAGAGACCTTGACCACTAGCATCGAGGAGAACAAGACCGCGATGGAGAACGCAGGTGTTACCTTTGTCGAGGAGGAGATTGATGCCGATGAGTAGACTTGACTACTCGTTTATCTTTCGTTATCATACTTGTTATTTGAGAACTTGTTATTGGACCATCCGACATGTGGATGGCTTGCTACTTGTGTGTTTTACTTTGTGAACTTGTTATTTTGTTGTTAAACCTTTATCTTTGTGTTGCATTCTTGTGTTTGCTTATGTGATGTAATGTGCATGAAAGCATCTATGGGAATCTCATTCTTATCTCTATTTGAACAAACCACAGATGCCTCCCCGTCGTGCAAACCCCAACCCCAACAACAACAACAACATCACTCCAGAAATGCAACAAATGATGACTGCTCAAACTCAGCTAATGCAGATGATGACGACGTTAATCCAGAACCAAAACAACAACAACAACAACAATAACAACAACAATAACAACAACAACAACAACCCACCAGGTTTTGATATGCTCACCAGGTTCTTGAGATTGAGGCCAGTTAAGTTCTCAGGGACGACTGATCCCATGGTGGCCAATGATTGGCTACGCTCAGTAAACAAGGACTTGGTAACCGTGGGCTGTACGGATGCTGAAAAAGTCAGATTTGCAGCACATCTGCTGGAAGGGCCAGCTGCCACTTGGTGGGACAACTTCCAGATCACCACTCCCATAGATGAAGTGACATGGGCTATCTTTGAGGATGGCTTTCGCACTGCTCATATCTCATCAGGAGTGATGAGTCTGAAAAAGAAAGAGTTCCACAATCTGAAGCAGCGCCACCGCATCATGGCTGAATATATTGAGGAGTTCAACAATCTGGCGCGTTATGCACCGGATGAAGTTGACACTGATGCCAAGAGAAAGGAAAATTTTCTTGA
Organism: Avena sativa; assembly: GCA_916181665.1. NCBI lineage: Eukaryota > Viridiplantae > Streptophyta > Magnoliopsida > Poales > Poaceae > Avena > Avena sativa. Next base: position 384,984,833 of record OV702282.1, read on the forward strand.
AGGCTTGAATGATGAGCTGAATCTGCAATTGGCTGTGGCCTATGTTCCCACTTATCAGTCGCTCTGTGACAAGGCTGCTATTTTGGAGAACAAAATAAAGCAAGTTGAGAGTAGAAAGAGAAAGCACTCCGACAAGCACAACTCGGGATCGTCTCACAAACGATCTCATTATGATGACAGTGGAAGCTCAGGATCCCACAAGCATGGGAAATTAAACAAGCACCACAACCACAACCGTCATGACAACAAGCATAACCGTAGTCATGACAATGACAAGAACAAGAACCACAAGAGTGGACATAAGAGCCACCACAGTGGTAATGGTAGTGGAAGTGCAAGTCAGCCTGTTAAGAGAGACATCAGTCATGTTGAATGCTTCAAATGCAAGAAGATGGGGCATTATCCAAATGAATGCCCATAAAAGAAGGTTGAAGGACCAAACAAGCCCAACCCTTTCCAGAAGGGACAGGTAAACCACATCAATGTGGAGGAGGTCTATGAGGAGCCTGATGCTGTTGCTGGTAAGTTCAGACTCAATTCTATTCCAACATTTGTACTCTTTGATACTAGTGCATCTCATTCATTCATATCAAGAGCATTTGTTGAAAGAAATGAACTACCGGTAGAAACTATTGGGTGTCCTATAAAAGTAAGTTCTCCCGGTGGAGAAATGATAGTGAATTCTGGATGTCATGATCTAGTCATAGAATTTGGGAAGTATAAGTTTCCCGTTAACTTGATAATTCTAAACTCCCAAGGATTGGATGTCATTCTAGGAATGGACTGGATGACTAAGTACAAAGGAGTGATAGATTGTGCCAACCATACTGTCTCACTCACAACTCCAGAAAATAAAAGTATCAGATTCAAGACCAACTTTGAAGCAAAAAGGAGTATGCTTAATTCTCTTAAGGGGGTTAGCATGGACAGTGTGCCAATTGTGAGTGAATATCTGGATGTGTTTCCGGAAGAATTGCCGGGAATGCCACCAAATAGAGATGTGGAATTTCTGATAGATTTGGTACCAGGGTCTGGACCAATAGCAAAGAGACCGTATAAAATGTCAGTTGATGAACTGAAAGAACTCAAGAAGCAACTTGGAGAACAGTTGTAGAAAGGATTTATTCAACCAAGTTCTTCATCTTGGGGAGCCCCACTTTTGTTCGTGGAGAAGAAAGATAGAAGCCAAAGGTTATGCATAGATTACCGTTCACTCAACGAGGTAACTATCAAGAACAAATATCCTTTGCCTAGAATCAATGACTTGTCTGATCAGCTAGAAGGAGCATGTGTGTTCTCAAAGATTGATCTAAGGTCAGGCTATTTTCAACTCAAGATAAGAGAACAAGACATACCTAAAACAGCGTTCACCACAAGGTATGGATTGTATGAGTATATTGTGATGCCTTTTGGGTTGACCAATGCTCCAGCATACTTCATGAATATGATGAACAAGGTGTTCATGGAATTCCTTGACAAGTTTGTTGTCATTTTCATCGATGACATCTTAGTCTACTCCAAGAGCAAAGAAGAGCATGAAGGACATTTGCGTTTGATACTTGAGAAGTTAAGAGAGCATAAACTTTATGCCAAATTCAGCAAGTGCGAGTTCTGGTTGGAAGAAGTTGGTTTTCTTGGTCATGTTATGACGAAGGATGGTGTAGCAGTTGATCCTGCTAAGGTTTCAGCTGTGACTGAATGGGAATCTCCCAAGTCCGTGAAAGAAGTTCGTAGTTTCCTTGGCTTAGCAGGTTACTACAGAAGGTTCATTGAGAATTTCTCTAAGGTAGCTAAGCCCATGACTGAATTGTTAAAGAAAGACAAGAAGTTTGCTTGGTCTGAAGGTTGTGAAGTCAGCTTTCAGGAGTTGAAGAAGAGACTTGTGACAGCACCAGTCTTGTGTCTGCCAGACTTGGAAAAGGATTTCCAAGTATATTGTGATGCATCTCATCAAGGTTTGGGTGCAGTACTTATGCAAGACGGTAAAGTTGTGGCCTATGCCTCGAGACAACTCAAAACTCATGAGGTGAACTATCCCACTCATGATTTAGAGTTAGCCTCTGTCGTCCATGCACTCAAAACATGGAGGCATTATCTTTTGGGAAAGCGTTGTGAAGTTTTCACTGATCACAAAAGTTTGAAGTATATCTTCACCCAGAAGGAAATTAATATGAGACAAAGAAGATGGCTAGAACTTATCAAAGACTATGACTTAAGTTTGCAATACCACCCCGGTAAAGCAAATGTTGTAGCAGATGCTCTAAGTCGTAAGGTAATTGTGAATGGCCTTACCAAAGGAGAATTGTCGGATGATTTGTGTACCCAATTCAGAAAACTCAGTTTGGAGATTGTGCCTGAAGGACATCTCATGTCATTAGATGTTCAACCCACTTTGTTGGACAAGATCAGAGAAGCCCAGAAGACTGATAAGGAAATTGAAGAGATTAAGGAAAAGATTGGCCAAGGGAAAGCTAAAAATTTCCATGAAGACGGACAAGGTACTTTGTGGCATGGGAAATGTATCTGTGTTCCACAAGACCCGGAGTTGCAAAAACTGATTTTTCAAGAAGCACACAACTCTCCGTATTCTATTCACCCGGGTAACACCAAAATGTACATGGACATGAAAGAAAGATTTTGGTGGAATAATCTCAAGAAGGACATCGCCGAACATATTGCTTTGTGTGATGTGTGTAGTAGAGTGAAAGCGGAGCATCAGAAACCAGCAGGTTTGCTTCAACCACTACCTATTCCTGATTGGAAGTGGGACAAGATTGGTATGGATTTCATTACCGGATTACCAAGGACCAGGTCAGGGTATGATTCCATATGGGTAGTAGTGGATCGCCTAACTAAAGTGGCCCATTTCATACCCGTGAAGACAACCTATACAAGTGCTAAGTTAGCAAAAATTTACATGAGTAGAATTATATGTCTACATGGAGTGCCCAAGAGTACTGTGTCTGATAGGGGAACCCAATTCACTTCCCATTTTTGGAGACAGCTACATGAATCATTGGGAACGAGGTTGGAATTCAGTACTGCTTTTCATCCTCAAACCGATGGACAAATAGAAAGAACTAATCATATTCTTGAAGACATGTTGAGGGCGTGTGCCTTAGACTATGGAGCCAGTTGGGATGAAAGTCTGCCTTATGCAGAATTTTCTTATAACAACAGCTATCAAGCCAGCATTGAGATGGCACCATTTGAGTTTCTCTACGGAAGAAAGTGTACCACCCCATTGTTATGGAATGGTGTGAGAGAAAGAAGTTTATTTGGGCCAGATCTTATCAAAGAAGCCGAAGAGAAGGTCAAGTTGGTTAAGGACAGGTTGAAGATAGCACAGTCCCGACAGAAAAGCTACGCGGATCCTAAGCGTAGAGAAGTCACCTACGAAGTTGGTGATAGAGCCTATCTTAGAGTATCACCACTTCATGGAGAAAAAAGATTCGGAGTCAAAGGAAAATTGGCACCAAGATATGCTGGGCCATTCAAGATTCTGAGTCGCAAAGGAGAAGTTGCCTATGAAATTGAACTCCCAGAATCTTTGTTAGCTGTCCATAATGTGTTTCATGTGAGTCAGCTTAAGAAATGTCATCCGGAAATGGAAGAAACTTCTTTGAAGGATACTATACCTTTGGAGGATGTTCAACTAGAAAGTGATCTCACTTATGAAGAGAAACCTATCAAGATTCTTGAGACTACAGAAAGAGTCACAAGGACTAAGACTATCAAGTTTTGCAAAGTGCAGTGGAATCATCATTCCGAAGAGGAAGCAACATGGGAAAGAGAAGATGATCTTCGGAAAGACCACCCTCACCTATTTGCTAGCCAATCCGAATCTCGAGGGCGAGATTCACCTTAAGGGGTTTAGATTTGTAACATCCCTAAATTCATGATTTCAAAGATTGCATATCATTCATGCATGCATATAGTTTTGAGATCAATTTCAAACCAATTTCAAGAAAACAGAAGAAGCACATGGTGCTATCATTTTATGTGAGCAAACTTAAATCAAATGACCATCCTCATTTGAGAGCTTAGTGTTTTAAAACCAAGTTTGTTTGCTTCCTTGTTGATTGGTTTGAGTATAGAGTTTGAACAAGATTATACAAAATAAAAATGGTTTCAAACCATTTTCAATCATCTGCAAACCAAGTGCTAAGTCACTGTTATTTTGTCTTTCCAAAAATGACCAAGCCAACTCAAAGTGACCACATGGTTTTATGCCTAGAATTGTGACTGTTGCACACTGCAAAAATCCTAAAAGATTTGAATTCAAATAGAGTTTGAATTCATTTGAAAATCATTCCAGAAAATCAAATTAGAAAAAGAAAAGGAATAAAGAAAAGGAAAAGGGCCGGCGCTACTAATCTGGCCCAATAGCGAAACCAGCCCAGCTAGCCCACCCGGGCCACCTCTCTCTCTCGCACGCGCAGACGCACCCGCGGAGTCACTGACACCAGGACCCCACCTCCCTTCTGTTTATTTCGCTGACAAGTGGACCCGTGACCCCGTCGTCGTCTTCGTCAATCACGCGCGCATGCGCCGCTCACGCCGCCGTTACTCGCCGTAGTCACTGCCGCTTTGATTCCCCTTGATTCCGCGAGTAACTCCACGCCCCGCTCCGGCTATAAGAACCATTCCCCCTCGCGGTCATTTCCCCCCACACTGCACACCCTTCTCGCCACCAGGCTGCCAGTATTCGCTCTCGCGCCGCCGCAGACAGAGCCTACTCTGGCGATCAATTCTGGTAAACCTCGTGCGCCCCTTCCTCTCTGGTTCATACGAGCAGCTTCACAACTTCCTTGCGCACCTCCTGATCCTCTTTGCCCGTCTGTTTGTGATCCAGAGCTTCGTCTTCGACGAGCACCATGAGCAACCAACGCCGTCTCCAACTCCGGCGAGGGATTAAGGTAAAATCCGACCGCCCCGTGCCTCCCCTTTGACGCTGACTTGTTCGCCTGACCTATGCGCACACACTGATGCCCTCCGTTTGCGTTAGGGCGAAGCAGAACTTCGCCAACGTCGCCGTCCACCGGAGCCCGACCCTGTCATCCACTCCGACGAGATGTAAGGGTCCCAACCTTTAAATAAGGTAGAGTCCCTTGTGTTTACAATGCTAGTCCCTGAATCAATAGCTAGCATCCACAGTTAAGATGTAATACCAAGAAACAAAGGTCATAATATAACTTTATAACCAGGAATAACATAATTTTATTACATCTTACATAGCTCATTTGGCTAATACATTACATTGCAGCGGAATAACTATAAGGATGGGGTCCTTCATCTACAAATTGCCACAGGCAGGCATGTTGGTTGTAGACTTTGTAATCCTAATCAATCAATCTTCACTAAAACCAATCAAACCTGCAACATTTACAAGTTACAGCCACAAGGGTCAATACATCTGAATTGTATTGGCAAGTTTCACTACTATGTTGAATATAAGTGGATCCTATCATTACATGCATATTTGGCTAAGTAGAGTTTTAGGCTCATTTGCAGAAAGCAAAATTTCTCCTATCTTTTCAAATGGTTTTATTTCCTTTGTCAAATCTTTCTGAACTCCTTGGAATCCACCAAGTGTCTTTGTCAAAATCTCTTGAGATCCTTGGTACCCCCAAGTATTTCAAGTTTTTATCAAAATCTCTTGAGCTCCTTGGTAACCCCAAGTGCATCAAGTTTTCATCAAAATCTCTTGAGCTCCTTGGTAACCCCAAGTGCATCAAGTCTTTTGTTGTCACTTAAAAGTTTTTCTTTTAGAAATTGGAATGTCGAGATTTCCCATAGCTTCAAACTTTAGTTGCTCAGTATTGTCCATAACCGGGGACACGACTAAGTACTTAGATTTTATTATCTTCTGCAGAAGTTGCACACTTTACCCACATGTCACAATCTCATCTTGTCGCCACCAGTGGCCACTGGATTGGTGCTCACCAAGATGGAGTACCGACAGATTGAGAATGTGACGAAGTCTTTCCAGAGGGTCCTCCCATACACCATTGCTAGCTTGTCTTCAGTACCCATGTAGGATTCCAGGTCCTCATGTCCAGTAACTTGAAGACAATGCATGGGTCTTCCCAATGTAGTTGACTAAGCCAGAGCCATAAATAGCATGTGGTTGCACATGAAAGCCACAATTGGAGAAACATGTTCAATCTCTAAGTTTCCTGGGTGGTTTTCCTTTGGAGCACAACACAAAGTGATTGCCATAGACATGGTTCCTTTTGTTGCCACCTTCTCCAAAACTCAAAGTCCTTGTCCACCCAGGTGGTTCATTGAGTCCTTGTTTTATTATGTAAAATCACAAGTCCTTTTCTTAACTTCATAAAATCTCATCATGTGTCTCTTCTCAAAATATGGCATGGCTAAGCATGTAACAACTACATTGTTTTCACTAAGGAATGTATAGGGTATCCTATTAGGATTTAGCATAGCATAAGTATAGAAATTCTTTTCATGCATGTTTCAAAATCCACTAAGTATAATGAAAATAGTAGGACTTTTAGATGATAGTGTCACTTGCCTTTATTTTGGTAGGGAATGTTGGTTCACTCCTTGATCTTGCTAGTTTCACACTTTTCTAACTTCACTACAATCAATCAAGCAAACACAATATCAACTAGCATTCCAAACCAATAATCAATCAAACAATTCACACACATAAAATAAGAGAAACTAGGCCATGCATGCAAGCATGCAAAAGATAGTTTTATTTGCAAAGGTGGTCTCCACTAGGCTTCTAAACTTTGTAAGGTTCAAAAGTGGTCATTTTCCAAAGTGGCAAAGTCATTTGCAAAAGGGTTTTGTCCATAAACCATTTTTTTAAATCATTTCCTTATTTTATGTGGTGGAAAATATTTTTATCAAAGCAACAACTTTATGTTGTTCACCAAATAAGTTGTTGTTTCTCAAAACTTGGTGTTTAGGGTAAGTAGGTTTGGTCCAAATCATTTTCCCAAAGTTTTTACTCCAAAAACATTTTCATAACAAAACCAATATTTTTATTTGGCTAGAAATGGCTAAATTAATTAATCCAACCCAAACTTCACCCAATCCATTTTCAAAACCATGGGTTGGTTCCTAGGGTCAGTAAGTTCACCACAAACTAATTTGCCAAGATTTCAACCTCAAAAACATTTTTGGATAATTTTCTAAACTAAACAAGCATACAAATGTTTCTGCAAAAACAAACAATCTAACAGATACTATTTACTAAACAAATTGTATGGTTGGCTAGGGCTTGTTCCTCTGATTTCAACGATATAAAGTTTGTAATTTTTGGACGTGTGGATCAAAAGTTATAGGGGTTTCAATTTGCAAATCAAATCTGTTTTTAAATCGAATCTAGCCACGCGTCGCGTTCCTACTGGTCGACACCGGTTCGGGTGGATCGGCCTCTGCGGGGCGTTGTATCTGAACAGATCGCACGGCGAAGGATGCTACTTACCGCTTCGCCTAGCTTCTATCGTGTGCGTCCGATCTAGATCCTACGATCCGCAGCAACTCAAACAAAGAACCGTCTGCCGCTACGGCGACGACGTCCAGGCGGTGGCGCTATGGTGGTTCTAGGAAGCAAGGAGGGAAGGGAAGGTTCTCACCGTGTTCGCGAGGTCGAGGTGGTGCTCAACGTGTGGTCGACGTGGCAAGGGGTGCTCAGGGACGGCAGCAATTCCTCGCCGGAGTGGGGAACGACGTCGGATGGTTCTGTTCGTGGTCGGGGTCGACGTTGCAGATCGCCCTAAGGCAGGGTAAGAGCATGGTTAGATGCACAAGAGCGAGGCGAGTGTGGGAGCATCATCGAGGAGTGCTGGGGCGAATGGAGTTTACCTGTGGAGTTCGCCGGAGTGGAAGACAAACGCGGCGGTGCTCAGAGCTTGTCGAAGACGACGTTCTGGGGCGCCCGCGGTTGAATGGAGGGTACAGGCAGAAGCGTCAGAGGTTGGGGAATGTTCCCGTGTGCTTGGAAAGGCAAGGGGTGGCGAGGCTCGGCCGGAATTGAGGAGGGACGATGGTCGGAGCAGTGAGAGGGCGAGCTCGATTCAGGGCAGCCTGGGGGCAGAGAGAGGGAGGTGCGTGAGGGGAAAGGAAGAGAAGACGCAGGCGGTTAAATGGGCGTGGTCGCGGGGTGTATTAATGCGGCCATTTACGCGAATTGATCGCCGGCGTTTCCTGCTGCAACGGCCGGGCCTCGTCTGCGCGAGGAAGAAGATGAGCTGGAGGGGTGGGGTCCGGGTGTCAGCGAGGGAGTGAGAGAGAAGGAAGGGGCCACTCGTCAGCGTCTCTGTGGGTTCAAAAAATGAGTGCGAAACGTTTAGTGCGGGAGTGAGGAACTGGGCTGTTTGTTGGGCTTGTTGGGCTGAGTCCAAATTCTATTTTTTTTCTTTCTGATTGTTTTATCTTTTTCCAAATCTATTTTCTGTTTTGAATTTTCAAACAACAAAACAACATTCAAATCAATTCAAACACTCACCAAACATTTGCAATTGAAATTTGGTTCTGTTTAACAACATAACCCAATTCCCAAAATAAAATAATATTTTTATTAAAGGGTCCATTTATAATTAAATAAATAGACCTTGTCTAATAATTCAAAAATAGAATTTATTTCAAATCTCCATTTGATAACTAATTATTTCTAAAACCAAAATAGTAGGTTTTATTTGAGAATATAAAATACTTGGAAAAATTATTTGAATTAAATAAATAAGTTTTGATGGTTAATTAAAATAGTAAAACCTTTATTTATAAAACTTGGATATTGAATCCTTATTATTTTATTTTAAACCTTTACTATTTTTATTAAAACAAAATGTTTTATTTCAAATGTTTGACAAAGGTTTATTTTGGTTCCATAAAATAATCCTTTTTACAAATCTACCTTTTCTTTTGAAAACCAAATCTTTTATTAAAGGATCCAAAATAGTAATTCCAAATATTTTTTATTTTCCTTTATTAAATGTTTATCTTTTTTTTTAAATCCCTTTAGGATTTATTTGATCCAATTTGGTTTGAAGGTTTCCAATTGGATCCAAAAAGTTTCTTCTCACCCTGAAAATCAATAAAGTTTTTTTTTATTCATTTATTTTTCACATTACAAGATTTGGAAAGTCTTGGGATGTGACAGAGATCCCAGGGCCACTACAGCGCGCCCCTTGCCAAGCCACCACCACGTTGAGCTTCGCCTCGTCACTTCGATTCTGGTGAGCACACTCTCCCCTCCCCAGGCAACCTAGAATGTCGGCACTGCCACTGGTAGAGCGCTTCGCCGCTCGCCGTCGCCGCGCGCCGCCAGAACTTGGTCGTTTGATCAAGAGCCGTTGGATCTAGATCCAACGCGTGTAATAGAATCACTTAAACGAAGCGGTACGTTAGATCTGAGCCGTGCACATTCACTTAAATCCAATGATCTGCGTCGATCGATCCTCCCGAACCGGTACGGGCCAATAGGAAACAGACGCGTGGCAGTGAGTTAGATTTAAAACAGATTTTGAATCAGAATTTAGTTCAAATTTGTTTTGTTTGTAACTTTTGATTCCCACCTTAGATTTTAGCAAATTTTATACCGTTGGAATTAGGAAGACAAGCCCTTTCTAAATATTCAATGTGTTTAATGTTTAGCTTCTGTTAAAATGGTTTATTTTGCAAAAACATGTGTAGGGCTTATTTAGTTATATGATTTGTTTAGGAATTCTTTTGGTGTTAAATAAAATTCGGTTTGGCAAAGTTTTGACTTGTTTAGAATTCAGTACTATGCACTTGCTTGGTTGAGTTTTAAAAATCATCACTTAGCATCTTGCATGCATGCATATATATTTTTGGTTGAATATATCTTGTATGTGATTGTGGATATATTCTATGTGTAGATTTTGGTGCTAGTGATTGTGATTGTGAAGAGTGCTACTCTCCCAACTACCAAGGCAAGTGGTACTTCATGAATATTTCTATTCCTATATTTTATACAGGCATTAGAAATATTTTTCTAAGTCTTGCATGTTACTATTTTGCCAAATTCCATGTTGGGAAATCCTAAGTAGTTGTAGAATTGCTAGGAAATTTCTAAGTTAAGTACTATCTATGCCATTCTTAGCCTAGCTAGTAGCAAACAAGGGTTGGTGAATATACATACTATGATGAAAATATTTCTGAGTCTTTGGACTTATGTTTTTCTTAATAAAACAACTAAGTCAATGAATCACCTGGGTGGAAAGGGACTTGATTGGTGGTTTTTGGTTGAGTGGTTACAGAAGGCCCATGGCTATGGTTTACCTTGTGTATCTCACTTGTGGAAAGCCACCCAGGAACAAAGGGATTTTAGAGGCCAAGTGTTGAGAAGCTTCTAGTGCAGCCACTTGGCAATATGGGCTCTGCCTGGATCACATAGGTTGCTAGAACTTAGCCATTTGGACAGTTGGTGGTAGTGGGAATGATAGGTTGGAACGCGTCCATTTGGTCTAAGGGAAGGCTTCTGAAAGGTCCTGTCTTGGTGAAACCAATTCTGGTGGGGAAAGTGCACAACCTCTGCAGATGGAAAAATCTAAGCACTTAGCCAAGTCCATGGCAATGGACAACTTGAACATCAAGGCATGAAAGCTATCAAGAATCTCATCATTCCAACTTCTAAGTAAAAACTTGTGGGTGAACAAGGGTGAAGGTCCTCAATGTCTATTGGTGGTTCCTTGGGAGAAGTTTTGACAAAGAAAAACTTAGTGATTTCAACTAATAGGCAAAACCTATTTTGAGCAAAGCAAGCCAAGCTACACTTAGCCAAATTTGCATATAGTATCTAGTCCACTTAAAATATACTAAGGTATCACTTGCCAATACTATTCCAAAGTATTGACCCACTGTGGCTATAACTTGTGATGTTGCAGGTTACTCTGATGAGGATTAGGTGTCATGAGTCTACACTCAACATGTTTGCCTGTGGCACATGAAGATGAAGACTTATATTTATTTACTTATTCAAACTCTTGTATTAGGCCTGTGGCCTTGAGTTCTAAAGACTATGTTTATCTCTGGAATGGATGTAATAAATGACCTTTGTATCTGTGTACTTCATCTTAAACTGTGGATGCTAGCAATGATCCAGGGACTAGCATTGTAATCACAGGGATCCTTTTTCCTTTACAAAGGAGGGATTTTACACCAGAGCACCCAGGAATGTCGTGCCCGTGCCTCTGTCAACCATGTCGAGCGTGCGCCAGAGCGCCGCCCTCGACCGACGCCCACAGACCGCGCGCCGCCCTTGCCGCGTGCATACACGATCACCACCGACCCAGGAGACCGCCAGACATCCCTGTTCGCCGCCCCATGCCTCACAGCCACCGCTCGCCGTCGAAGACGCCGCCTCTGCCGCGCAGAGCATCGCATGTTCCAGACCGTTTGCCACCGCCCCTACATGCGCATTAAAGCTGTGGAGCATCGCCAGGAGACCACCAAGCGATCGCCACCGCCGGCCATGCCTCTAGCAGCCCATAGCCATGTCGCCACCGTCGCCTGCCCATGTTGTTCGGTCTCGTTGTCGCGACTATAAATAGAGGCCACCCCCAGCCGAATTGAGCACACTATCTCACTCCCCTCTCCTCACTGATCGTTCCACCTTGTTCCCGAAGCAAGGCGAGCAACACTTCGCTGGAATTTCACCAGATCCCGCCGCTGCTGGAGAAGAAGGGAGCCAGCGATTGGAGCCGCCCCAAGAGAAGATGCCGGTACCAGGAGGTTCGCCGTCGTCGACTTCGTCGTCCTCCCACCTCGCCGACCCTCGCCTGAACCCCGGTGATCCCCCAACGACCCCCACCTGCCGCGCTAGGTTTCTGTCTCGTCGGCGTTGCCCAACGTCGACGATGACCCTCAGCCGTTGGATTAGAACTAGATCGAACGCACCACATCAACCCAAACCGCTTCGCACCCCCTCGTCTCACTGACGCGTGGGGACAGCAACTTAACCAGCCCGCGTAAGCGCTGCGCTTAGCAGGCCGGCCCAGTATCGCTTACCGCAGCCCAGTTATTTGAATTTAACCTTTTCCATTTTATTTCAAACACACTTCTGTACCCAGTTTCAAAAATCAACACAGATCGATTCAGTGAACCAAATTGAATGAAACTAGTTTTGTTAGAAAGGTCTCGAAATACTAAATCCAAGCCCGTTGGATTTAAGTCATTTGGATCTGTAAATCACCCTTGGTAAAAAGAACAAGGCAGAGGATTTTCTGCATTCAAACATTTTTCAAATTTAAACCACAATAGCTTTTGAGTTGATTCCAACTCTCAAAAATCACAATTGATCATACCTTTCAAAATATATAAAAATATATAGATTTACTTACAGAAATAATGTTCAAGTAATAAAAGAATGCCACATAAGCATTTCTAGTCACTTATTTAATTAAAATAAAAGGGTAAACCTTATTAAATTGTGACACCACTTTAAATCACATTCCCATGGACTAAAATATGTGGTGATGACATGTGTCAACATGATCCCATGTTTGGTTTGGAAAATATTAAATCTTAAGTAGTTTTTCAATGAGTAGAAATTACTTTTCTAAAAATAAAAGGAATTAAACCAAGCTTTAATCTTTTAATGTTAGTGATGATGCTAGATCATCTATAGGACCCTTTTGTGTGATGATTGCAAGTAGTTAAGAATTGTTTGGTGATTGTGTACCTCGTATTTATTTATAGACGCTAGTACCGACCAAGGATACGAGGAAGAAGGAGGATACTACGAAGAAGAAGCCGAGGAGAACTTCAACCACTGCTCTGCACAAGGCAAGCCTTACTAATCATGTTGACCTATGCAAGCCAATACTTGCTTGTCACCATGCCAACTATATGCCTTAAGCATAGATGATCCTACCCACTTGATAAACCAATCCTAGTTTTTACTTACAAGCTTTATACTTTATTTCTTTATCAAAGCTATTACTTAGAGTTTACTTAAGTGAATTGTAGATACTAGAAAGATATTTGAAGGTTGCATAAAGAGCATAAAATTTGGCCTAAGCTAGATAATCTTGATTTCATCCTAAGGCATGAGATTGAACTTAGTTAAAACTCCACTTGTTTACCACCCCATCATTAGTACTTACCCCCACCTGTAGATGCTAGTGCTAAGCATAAAACTTGATCAACTTTAGATGGGAATACTTGGTAAAAATGGTTATGAAAACCTTAGAATGATGGATCATTCTACTGAGATGTTTTGACATGTGTTTCCAAACACCATATGATTTTGGTGATGAAAATGTTAAGTGTCACATCCCAAAATTTTCCAAATTTTGAAATGTGAAAAATAAATAAACAAAATAAAAATTTTGTTGAAATTTAGGGTGAGAAGAAACTTTTTAATTCCAATTGGAAACATCAAAACCTATTTTGATCAAATAAAATCCTAAAGGGATTTAAAAAGATAAACAATTAATCAATAAAAATTATAATAGTTGGAATCACAATTTTTCGATCTTTTAATAAAAACATATGGTTTTCAAAAGAAAAGGTAGAATTATAAATCAAGATTATTTTATAGAGCCAAATTAAATCTTGGCCAAGCTTTTGAAATAAAATAATTCTATTTGATAAAAGAGTAAAGGTTTATTTAAAATAAAATAATGAGGATTTATTTAAAGTAAAGGATTTCTCCTTTTTAAATAAACACTAAAACTTGTTAAAATATTTTAAATAAGATTTCCAAGTGTTTTATATTTTCAAATGAAACCTACTGAAGGTTTTGTTTGTTTTAGATTTCAAATAGAGTTTTCAAAATAAATTAAATCCTATTTGAATTAAAGACTAAAGTCTATTTATTTAATTATTAATGGATCAATAAAAATTATTTTATTTTGGACATTGGATTATGTTGTTAAACAGAACTAAAATCAATACAAATTTTGGTGGTGGTTTGATTTGAATTGGTGTTTGAAATGTTTGTTTGAAAATCAAATCAGAATATTCAAACAGAAAAAGGAAAAACTTTCTGTATAAAAAAAAGTGAATCAAACCCAGCCCAGCTAACAGGCCCAACAAGCCCAACTAAACTCCCCCGCAGTTAACAGTTTTTCACTGAATAACGCACCCACCCAGACACTGAGCAGTGGACCCCGTGCCCCCTCTCTCTCACTGTTAGCATGGCCCCACGTCAGCACGTCGTCGTTCTCACCCGCGACCACGTCGCCTCGCCGTTTCTGCCTTTAACTCCGGCGATGAATACGAGTTATAGCCTGAGTTATTCCTCGCTGTGATCACGCGTACATAAGCGCCCACGTCTCCTCTCTCTTTCCCATCACTTGCCAGCGCCTCTCTGCCCCTAGGATGCTCCAATTTCGAGCTCGCATCCCACTGTCTCCGACGACGTCTCAGAGCAATTCTGGCGAACCACGGCCGCCCCTCACCTCCCACTGCACACAACCTTGTTCCCCATCTTCTGACGCGTCTCCCAGTACCAGCAGCTTGGCCGCGCTTGCCCCAGAGCGTCGGCAAGGACAACCTCAACACGCCGTCGTCGTCTGCTGACGCTCCGGCGAACTCTCCTGGTAAACACCGACCGCCCCGAGCCTTCCTGTTGATGCTCCTAAGATCCCTAGGACAGTGCGCGTATAACCATGTGCTCCTTTTGCCTTTGAGCGATCTACAGCTCCGTCCCCGACGACAAACAGAACCGCCTGACGCCACCACCGACTCCGGCGAGCAATCCACGCTGCTCCAGCGCGCCCCTCGCCAAACCAACAGCACCTCGAGCTTCACCTCGACCACACGAACGCTGTAAGCCATTTCCCCCTCTCCCTCGCTTCCTGCATCGTCGGCAAGCTCACCGCCAGAGCGCTCTGCCGCCTGTCGCCGTCGCAACGCCGCCACTTTGTGGTCGAGTGATTCTGCACCGTTCGATTTAGATCTGACACGTAGAAACACATGACTTAACGAAGGGGTAAGATTGAACAAGAGCTGCACGATTTCATTTAGATCCAACGACTCGCAGAGGCTGATCCGCACGAAGCGGTACCGTCCAGTTATATTGCGCCACGTGTCTAGGCTATTTGAATAAAAACTAGAAAATGTTCTAATAGAATTGCAAACTTGTAAAATTCATAACTTTAGTTCTACACATCCAAATTTTGCAAATTTTATATCAATGTATTCAGCAGATCAAGTACTTTGCAACCATGCACTTTGTTTAATGTTTTGCTTCTGGAAAATTGGTTGAATTTGCAGAAACTTGTGTAGGCTTATTTTGAATATAAAAATTGTTCTAGATATATTTTTGAGATGAAATCTTTGAAAAATGGTTTGTTGTGAACCTACTGACTATAGGAACCAACTTATGTATTTAAAAATGTATTTTGTGAAGTTAAGGAGTAAATATTTGAATTAGCTCATTTCTAGTCAAATAAAAATATTGTTTTTGGTTTAGAAATGATTTTTGAGTAAAACCTTTGGGAAATGATTTGATTCAAACCTTCTGACCCTAAACACCAAGTTTTGAGAATTAAAATGTATTTGGTGAACTCTTTAAAGAATATTGCTTTGCTAAAAGCATTTTCAACCACATAAAATATTGATTTGATTTAAAAATGGTTTATAGATAAAACATTTTGCAAATGGTTTTACCACTTTAGTAAATGACCACTTTGAACTTTATAATGTTTAGAGCCTAGTAGAAACCACTTTTGCAAATAAAACTATCTTTTGCATGCTTGCATCCATGACCTTGTTTTTGTTATTTTATGTGTGACAAATGGTTTGAATGCTAGTTGAATTTGTGTTTGATTGATTGATTTGAAGTGAAGTTAGAAGAGTGTGATATTTGCAAGATCAAGAAGTGAACCAACATTCTCTACTAAAAAGGCAAGTGACACTATCATCCAAGTCCTACTATTTTCATTGCACTTAGTGGATTTTTGTAACATGCATGATAAGGACTACTATATTTTATGCTATGCTAAATCCTAATAGGATACCCTTATATATTCCTTAGTGAAAACATTGTAGTTGTAGTATGCTTAACCCTGCTATATATTTGGGATGGTATACATGTTATGATTATATGAAGAGTTGAAAAGATATATGTTTTATATAATAAAACAAGTACTCAATGAACCACCTGGGTGGATAAGGATACTCAAGATTGGACAAGGTGGCAACAAAAGGAACCATGTTTATATGGCCATCTCTTTTTGTATGTGCACTAGAAGAAAACCACCCAGGGACTTAGAGATTGAACATGTTTCTCGTACAGTGGCTTCCGTGTACAGCCACATGCTAAATGGGCTCTGGCTTAGTCAACTACATAGTGGAAGACCCATGCATTGGCATCTTCAGGTTAACTAGAATTGTGTAAGGGAAATTTTATCCCTACATTGGTGCCTGGTTGACAAGCTAGCATTGTGTATTGGGAGGACTCCTATGGAAAGACTTCGTCACATTCTCGATCTGCCAGTACTCCATCTTGGTGAGTACTTATCCAGCGGCCACTGGTGGCAACAAGACGAGATTGTGTCATGTGGGTAAAGTGTACAACTTCTGCAGAAGATCAAAATTCTAAGTACTTAGTCGTGTCCCCGGTTATGGACAATACTGAGCAACTAAGGCCTAAAGCTATGGAAGATCTCGACATTCCAATTTCTCAAAGTAAAACTTGATGGTGACAACAAGGGATTTTGAAGCACTTGGAGTTTTCCAAGAAGTTCAGAAAGATTTGACAAAAGATCAAAAACTATTTTGAAAAGATAGGAGAAAACTATATTGCTTTCTGCAAAAGAGCCTAAACCCTACTTAGCCAAATATGCATGTAAATGATAGGATCCACTTATTTCTACATAGTAGTGAAACTTGCCAATACAATTCAAATGTATTGACCCTTGTGGCTGCAACTTATTATGTTGTAGGTTTGTTTGATGTTAGTGAAGTGTGTTGAATAGGATTACAAGTCTACAACCAACATGATTGCCTGTGGCACTTTGAAGATGAAGGACTCCATGCTATATAGATATTCTGCTGCATTGTAATGAGATAGCCAAATGAGCTATGTAAGATGTAATAAATTATTTTATTCCTGGTTATAAAGTTGTATTATGACCTTTGTTTCTTGATATTACATCTTAACTGTGGATGCTAGCTATTGATCCAGGGACTAGCATTGTAAACACAGGGATCTCTACCTTATTAAAGGTTGGGAACCTTACATTAAGGCATGAGCCTTAGCCCTTTATAAAACTGATGGTTGTCTGGATGCGATACCATTCCAATTTTACCGTACAACCACAATACGTGAAGATTGGGTAGGGCTTGACTGGAAACTTATATACATTAGTATTAGTTACCTCACAGCCAAGGTCTGAGCTGAGGCTACCTTGTGAAGATTGTCCACCTGTGTAGTACCCAAGATGACAGTTGGTCATGGTTGGGAGGCCAAAGTCACAGGAAAGGTGCTTATACTAGGGCGTGTAATTGAAAGGTTAGGATTGATTATCCGCATACTGAGTATGGTGAATTCAGGATTTGTTCCTGGCGGATGTATCGAATGTTGTGGTGAAAGTGTACAATCTCTGTAGAGTGTCAAACTATTCGAATAGCCGCGTCCGTGGTTATGGACAGTTGGAGTGGCCATACTGTTCCCCTGTCAGATGTTTTCAAAAAGACTTGTGAAATGAATTGAGACCTTGACTTGACCACAACAGGGTTGTGATATGACATACAAGTTCCCACTTAGGTGCTATAAACTTCAACTAGCTCCCTTGCTTCTGAACTTAGTAGAGATAAATCTGGCTTTTTGCAAAACAACCATAGAGCCTAGTGTCCTATTATCAAAAACCCCCTTTCACTTGTTAGTATTAGTTTGCGAGTACTTAAAGAGTACTCATGGCTTTGTCCCTGGCTATTCCCGTGGCTAGACTATGAAGAGGAGTACCTGGAGGATGGACCCCAGGAAGGTTACGACAACTAGGATCATCTCCCATCGTCAGCATTGCCTGTGACCCGAAGATGGAGCTTCGCCTACGCTACCGTTATTATTACGTATTCCTCTGCTTGTGTTGTATTAAGAACTAAATCATGAGATCCTTATTTGTGTAAAACCTTATGTATGGTTTGTAATGGATGATGTACTGTGGTATCCAATTATGTTATGTCTCGAAAAAATGGTATTCCTAGGATTGCGATGTATGGCATAACAGGAATCTGGGATTAAAAATCCGGGTGTTGACCCAGAGCGTCGCCAACGTCTTCGTCACCGTGCACCCGACGCTGCGCTCAACTCCGACTAGTTCCTATGACCACATCAACTCGCCCCTGTCCATGCCAGCAACATCTCGAGCTCCCTCGTGATCTTGCGAGTCTGGTAAGCCACACCACAACCCCCAGCCCCTCCTGTATTCGCCGGACCATCGCCGCCAGTAGCGCCGCCGCCAGCAGCCATATGCGCCGCCCATCTTTGGTCAGAGCATCGAGGATCGTTGGATCCATATCTAGAGGCTAGGATTAGATAGAGGGTGAAGCGGTATGATTTAATCTGGGTCGTGCGCAGTTAGTTAGATCCAATGGCTCGTGAGTGTGATCCAGCGCGAACCGGTACCGTCCAATCAGACGCTGCCGCGTGGCCTGTTATTTGTTTTAAAAATCTTAATTACATCAATTAGTGATTCAAACTTGCAAAATTCATAACTTTTGATCCACACGTCCAAATTTTGCAAATTTTATATCATTGGAATCAGGAGAAAGAATGCTATCCATTTATGCAATGTGTTTAATGTTTTGATTCTGTAAAATTGATTATTTTTGTAGAGACATTTATAAGCTTATTTTGAGTATAGAAATTATTTGAAAAATGATTTAGAGACTAAATAAAGTTTGTTTAGTGTGTATTTGTATTGTTTATGATTCAGTACTGTTTCACTTGCCTTGTTTGGTTTAGAAAAATCATCATATAGCATTTGCATGAATTCATATATTTTTTCTTGTATATTTTGATATGTGAATATAGTTCCATTATTTTATGTGTAGATCTTGGTGCTAATAGTGATTGTGGTTGTGAAGATTGTTGCAACTCCCCAAACTACCAAGGCAAGTGGTGCTTCATATATTTTTGTCCCAATATTTTTACCTATGCATTAGAATTATTTTCTATAGGGCTTGCATGAATATTTTGCTAAGTATCAATATGCTATGCTTGGGAAATCCTAGTAGTTGTAGAATTGTTAGAATTTCCTCTAAGTTAAGATACTTGATAATGCCATACTTAGCCTAGCTAGTAGAAACCAAGGGTGGATTATATATTAATGCTATGAGAAATATTTCGAAGTCTTTGACTTATGTTTTGCTTAATAAAACAACTAAGTGAATGAAACACCTGGGTGCAATGGAAAGAATGGTTTGTGTTGAGTGGTTACACAAGGCCCATTTCTATGGTTGACCTTGTGTATCTCACTTGTGGAAAGCCACCCAGGAACATAGGGATTTGAGATGCTAAATGTTAAGAAGCTTCTAGTGCAGCCACATGGCATTATGGGCTCTGCCTGGATCATATTGGTTGCAATAACTTAGCCATTTGGACAGTTGGTGGTAGTGGGATGATAGGTTGGAACGCGTCCATTTGGTCTAAGGGAAGGCTTCTGAAAGGTCCTGTCTTGGTGAAAATCAAGTCTTGTGGGGAAAGTGCACAACCTCTGCAGATGGAAGAATATAAGTACTTAGCCATCTCCCTAGTATTGGACAATTTGAGCATCAAGACATGGAAGCTATCAAGAATCTCCTCATCCCAATTTTCTAAGTTAAAACTTGTGGTTGAACAAGGGTGAAGGTTCACCAATTTCTATTGGTGGTTCCTTGGGAAGGTTTTTGTCAAAGAAAAACTTACTGTTTTCAACTAATAGGTAAAACCTTTTTTGAGCAAAGCAAGCCTAAGCTACACTTAGCCAAATTCATGTAGTAACTAGATGCTAATATTTTACTAAGGTATCACTTGCCAATACTATTCCAATGTATTGACCCACTGTGGCTGTAACTTGTGATGTTGCAGGTTACTCTGATGATGCTTAGGGGTTATGAGTCTACACTCAACATGCTTGCCTGTGGCACATGAAGATGAAGACTTTATTTTATATTGTTAAGTTAAACTCTTGTACTATCCTATGGCTATGGAGTTGTAAAAGACTATGTTATCTCTAGAATGACATTGTAATAATGACCTTTGTTTCTGTGTACATCATCTTAAACTGTGGATGCAAGCAAATGATCCAGGGACTATCATTGCACTCACAGGGATCCTTACCTTTATAGGGGTGGGATCTTACACTTCTGCACATCTAATCGTAGAGGACAGAGAGTCTTCTTTGCTTCGTACGTACTCTAGGGAAGTTCGTTATGTTTTGGAAACTTCGGCTTTATTATTTTCAGCATCTTTTCAAATGAGGAGTCAGCTAGACCACACTCTGCCTTCCATCGCAGCAATTCCAGTGTGGTACCGAGCTTTGTGCTGCCATCTTCACAATTTGGTTACAAGAATTTCTTGTGATCTTCTAACATGCCCTCTAACTTCAACTTCTCATTTTCTGTTTCACAGTCTCGCTTTGCATCAGAAATGACCCTCCCAAGTTCATCAGCAGGCTCATCTGATGCCCGTCATTCACCTCCTTCCTCTTCATTGTCTTCCATTGCAGTATCACTGTATTCCGGAAACATATGATGATAGTTGTTATCATCATCTTCTTCTTCATCATCTTCCATCATAACCCCTCTTTCCCCGTGCTTGGTCCAACAATTATAGTTGGGCATGAAACCTTTCATAACCAGGTGGCCACGAATGATTTTCGAGGAAGAGTACTCCTTGTTCTTCCGACATTGAACACATCGACAATGCATAAAACCATTCTCTTTGTTTGCCGTAGCCACATTGATAAATTTATCCACGCCTTTAATGTACCCGGGTACACGCCGGTCACCGTACATCCATTCCCGACCGTTCATCTGCATCATATAATTAAGTTTATCAAAAATGGGACATCATAAATAGTGAAATGACCAATTCACATCGACACATGCATTGTATCAATGACAGAGAAAAGATAAGATTGCTAACCTCGATTGAGGGAAATAAAGAGGATAAAGCTCAAGTGCATCTCGGACACCTTCTATATTTTTGTTCTGTGAGAAATTGAACGGGATCATTCACTCAAACATTTCATCAAACACCTTGAATGCATGTATAGGAAAAAAATAAACTAGCACACCTCTCACACCTTCTACCAAGAAAAAACAGAGGGGAGGCAGAGGGCTGGGGCATCGCATTTATAGAGGGCAGAATCATACATCCCGGTTTGTAACACAAATCGGGATTAAAGGTGCGTGCCACGCCACGTGGCTGACGCCCAACCTTTAGTCCCGGTTTGTGTTACAAACCGGGACGCATGACCCCTTACCAACCGGGATGCATGCCTCCGGCCACCGTGCCCGCTTGAACCAGGACGCGTGCCAGCATTAGTCCCGGTTCGTGGCACAACCGGGACTAATGCTGTTAGGGGGTGCGAACGGATAGCCTGTTTTCTACTAGTGGTGTTCCATGTCTCCACAAATATTGCAAGATTGTGTTCCTTCTATAATATTGTCCTTGATATCACTGTTGTCACAATCACTTTGGGAAAGTTTGCTTCTCATGTTGATCATTTGATTGGTCATCCTTTGCAACAATTGGGATTGGATTTCCAAGAACTTTTGCAGGGTTTGGTCTAACACATTGTTGTTGGCTAAAAATTAAATTGTCACTTGATTCAACTGGGCTTGGGTTGCTAGCAGTTGTTCTCTCATGTGTATCTCTTGGTTGTTTTTGTCACCATCCTTGATGTTGGAGTCTCTTGGAGAAGCATCTGTTTGGGTTGGATTGGGATTAGATTAGGCAAAAGATTTCTAGAGGAAGAATTCTACTCACACACAACAATTCACACAAGCAATGTGCAAGCAATCACAATCAAAGATTACACTCAATCAACAAGTTTTCAATCACATTTTTAGGCAAAAAAATATTTTTGCTACACCACATAAGTTGGTGTGATCAATAAGTTGATCTAAACTAAACTCTAGTATGGTGGTCCAACTATAGGATTCACTTGGGGTCATTCCTTCCTTCTTAGTTGTTTCTTCATGAACAAGATCATGGTATCCTTGGAAAAAATCTTGCATCTTGGTCACAAAGCTTCAAAGGTGATGATGGTTCCTTCTAGGTTGTGTTTCCTTAGTCTTCAAGTCTTGAGTAATATTTCATGTCTCACTTGAACTCCTTGGTGATGTCCAAGTTGAAGTCCTTGGTGAAACTAAAGTTGAAGTCATTGGTGATGTTGAAGTCTTTACTCATGTTGAAGTCTATGTCCATCAAGTTTGAAAAGGGAGAGATGTAGAATCAAAACCAAGAAGGTTGAGGAAAGAGTTTACAAGATTGTTTGTAAATAATTTTGAACAAATACAACTCCTATTTTTCTAAGGGTTTTTGTCCAATCCTAGGGTTACAATCCTACAGGCAACACAGTGCTCTGATACCATCTATAGAGGTCCCAACCTGATAAGGTAGAGATCCCTGTGTTTACAATGCTAGTCCCTGGATCAATAGCTAGCATCCAAAGTTTAATATGTAATATCAAGAAACAAAGGTTATAGTACAACTTTATAACCAGGAATAAAATATTATATTACATCTTACATAGATCATTTGGCTATCTCATTAAAATGCAGCATAAATATTTATATAGCATGGAGTCCTTCATCTTAAAAGTGCCACAGGCAATCATGTTGGTTGTAGACTTGTAATCCTATTCAACACACTTCAATAACATCAAACAAACCTGCAACATAATAAGTTATACCCACAAGGTTCAATACATTTGAATTGTATTGGCAAGTGATACTATGGTAGAATAGTGGTATCTATCATCTATATGCATTTGGCAAAGTGGAGCTTAGGCTTGCTTTTCTCAAAATAAGCTTTTCCTTATAAGTTGAAAACACTAAGTTTTTGTTTGTCAAAATCACCCATGGAACACAATTGTGATACACAAGGTAGTCCAGTCACTGGGCCTTGTGTAGCCATTGTTCCTTTGCCCTTGTTAAACCACACGTTTTTAACTTAGAAATTGGGATGAGGAGATCCTTGATAGCTTCCATGTCTTGATACTCAAACTGTCCATTGCTGGGGACACGGCTAAGTACTTAGATTTTTCCTTCTTGAGAGGTGGTGCACTTTTCCCACAAGACTCGACATGCATCGAGACAAGATCTTTCAGAAGCCATCCCTTAGACCAAATGGACGCGTTCCAACCTATCACCCCCTACCACCTTATGTCTATCTGGCTAAGTTATTGCAACCTATATGATCCAGGCAGAGCCCATATGCCATGTGGATGCAGTAGAAGCTTCTCAACATTTTACATCTCAAATCACTTTGTTCCTGGGTGGCTTTCCACAAGTCTGATACACAAGGTTGCCAGTCACTAGGGCTTGTGTAACCACTCAACATATCCCATTCATACCATTCCACCCAGGTGATTCATTCACTTAGTAGTTTTATTAAACAAAACATAAGTCATAGGCTTAGAAATATTTCATAGCATGAATATAATCCACCCTTGTTTTCTGCTAGCTAGGCTAAGCATACTAGTAGAAAGAATCTTAACTTAGGTAAAATTCTACTAAGGCATCATCTACTAGGATTTCCCAAGGCATAACATACTTACTAAAAATTCCATGCAAGTCCTACTCAAAATATCACTAATGCATAGTGAAAATAATAGGACAAAATGTATGAAGCACCACTTGCCTTTTTAGTAGAGAAAATATGTTCACTCATTGATCTTTGCAATTGTCACACTCTTCAAAGTTCACTACAATTCAATCAAGGCACAAATTCAAACTAACATTCAAATAATTCACCACATAACATAAAGAAATCAAAACAATGCATGCAAGTATGCAAAAGATTCTTTTATTTGGAAAGGTGGTTTCTAATAGGCTATAAACATTTTAAAACACCTATTTGTCATTTATAAAAGTGGCAAAACCATTTAAAATTAAGTTAGTGAAAATGGGCCATTTAAATCATTTTTGTCTTTGCTCGAAATGATTTTATTAAAGGAATAATTTCTAGTGTTAGCCAAATATGTTTTTAAACACAAATGTTAGTGTTTATTGTCAAAGTGCTTAAAACAAATCCATTTGCAAAAGGTTTCACTCAAAAGTCATTTTTAAATCATAGCAACATTTTTATTTTACTAAAAATGCTTTTAATCAAAGTAATAATTCCTTGTGTTAGAAAAATTTATTTCTAAACCCAAATGTTAGTCTTTACGGTAAGATAGTTCAAAAAAAACCATTTGCAAAATATTTTACTCAAAAATCATTTCTAGAATAATTTTTATAACCAACTTAGCCTTACAAATGTTTCTGAAAAAACAACTAATTTTCTAGAAGGAAAATACTAAACTAAGGGCTTGGTTTCAAAGGTTTCTTTTTCCTGATTCCAATAATATAAAATTTGTAAATTTTGGACGTGTAGATCAAAAGTTATGAATTTTACAAAATCCAATCACTAATAGAAATGTTTTCTGTTTTAAAAGAAAAGCTGGGCTACGTGTCACAATCTCATTGGCTGGTACCGGTTCATGAGGATCACGCTACGTGGATCGTTGGATCTAATTAGATCTGTGCGGCTCAGATCGACTGATACCCCTTCGGTTAAATGATCTATCGCGACCATAGGATCTGCATCTAACGGCCTACAGCTACTGGCCACTAACTGGCGGCGCTAGCGACGATGAACGACGGATGCGCGCTCGGGCATAGGTGTTCTGGCGAAAAAAGGAAGCAAGGGAGGAAGGGAAGTGGCTCGCCAGATTCGCCGAAGCGTGTAGATGCTCAAGGTGGTCGCCGTAGACCAAGGGGCGCACGAGGTTAGCCTGAATCGCTCGCCGGAGATGCTACTGACGACGGTGTGCTCGGGGCTTCGTCGTTGGCGAAGCTACGGACCGTGCTAAGTGAAAGCAAAGAGTGTGTGAGACACGCGCGAGAGAGGCGAGTAAGCTCGTGTCATCCAGAGAGGAGGGAGTGGTCAGGGAGTACCGGGGAAGGTCGCCGGAGTTGATGCAGACAGCAGCGGCGCTCAAACGTCGTTGTCAAGTTTCTAGGGCGCGCGTGTGCTGGCTAGGGATACTGGCAGGTGCGCAAGGTTCTAGCGAGCATGCTCATGGAGTCCAGGGGGCACGGGGAGGTTAGGGCTGGCCAGAATTGTTGGGCCACGCGGATATAAAACAAAATTTTCCCCTAATGTGGTGATCCCAAGAACCAGCTGAGGTAGAAGGCCATATAATGTTAGTCCCTATGAGTCCGACTCACTAACTCAGTCCAAATCAGGCTCGGGTCCAACCCTACCAGATTTCCAGTTCAGATCCAATCCAAACTTGCTCCCGCTCTTAAGTGTGTGACCCCGCAGGCTCATGGCTATTTGGACACGATTAGAGTCCGACACCTAATCGATCAGTCGGTAGCGGCTTATAGCAGAACGTGCCGACTCCCAAGTACCAAAGAGTCATGACGACTTTCCTATCCAATGCGACTTGCGTCCGAGTCCCTTTTGCCTCACGATATACCTTGTCAGACTATAGGCGAATATATGTCATCCCTTCAATAGTCCGAGTCTCTTCTCGATCCGAGATAAGTGATTCACCCGACTAAATCTTAGTCGATCGCCTCGGTTAACACTTAACCGAGTCGTGCATGGCCATGCTTTCCGAATCATATCATCCGAGAGGGCCCAGAGAATATCTCTCCAAGTGGAGGGGCAAAATCCCATCTTGGTTATTCACATCACGCAGCTTGATTCTCAGTCGACCCGAACTCTGCCTTTATAACTGCCCAGTTACGGATCAGTGTTTGACAGAACCTAAGTCGGTGATCCTCAACTCGAACTATGCAATAACCTCATGTCTAAGGATTACACTACTAGGAAAACGGCTATAGGTAATCAGCACATCCGTGGCTCACATGGTTGAAGTGCCCCACGGCTAAAACAGGCGTGGCTCACCTGTGGGCAGTGCCCTACTAATAACTAGAACAACCGTGGCGCACATGACCATAGTGCGCCACAGATGTGTGTGGGCCAGGGCCCTGTTGGCCACACGCCAAACTTCTGTAGCGCACTACAGTCATGTGCGCCACGGTTGTTAGGGTCATCTGTGGCGCACGTGTGCATGGTGCGCTACGACTAAGCGCATGCCCACCTCTGCTCTGAAACGGCCACAAACTTCTGTGGCGCACTCCGCCTAGTGCGCCACAGGGACTAGGAGCATCTGTGGTGCACTCGGCCTAGTGCGCCACAGAAGTTTGTACTCCCTGTGGCGCACTGGGGCCGTGTGCGCCACGGATGTTTCGATTCTGTTAGGACAGCACTTTATGTGCACATGTGTGCCCACACATCCACCACCCACACTTCACTTTCCCCTTCTTCTTCCTCCTTAGATCTAGTCGGGATCTTCTCCTTCCCACCTCAATTTCTCCATACATTCACCATTTTTAGCATGTAAAACTTGCTTTGGATGTTACATAAGTAATAGAGGAGGTCTCCGGTCTCTCATCTATCCGTCTCCGGTCGACGCGCGCACCTCTCCTTTCCATCTTTCTCGCGATCGGTCTCTCATCTCGGTAAGTTGTCCATGTAAGGATGTGTTCATGTGTATATGGATGATGCATGTGCTCATATGTATGTAGATGATCGATGCTCATGATGTGTGTATGTGTGGAGAGGATCGATGGTCATATGTGTGTGTATATGGAGAGTATCGATGATGCTCATGCATGTGTGTATGGAGAGGATAATGATATGTTCATGTGTGTATGGATCGGTCTCTCTCTCTCTTGTGTTTGTATGTGAACAAGTTGCCATTTGTTTTTCCAAAATGTTGATTCATTTCCATTTTGGCAAGACTTTGGCATTTCGCAAAGGTCCTAATTTTAGGATAGGTCATGCCGAAATTTTCTATCGACCATTGCATGCATGCATTCATTATGTGGTTCTAATAGACTTCAAAATTGTACCGTGTACATCGTGCAGGCAAAAATGGTCCGCATAATGAGCGAAGGCATTGTGGCTAGATTTTTGAAATGTGCGACGGCCGACATGATACGAAATAACAAGACAGATATAAGATGTCCGTGCAGAAGATGCAAACTCAACTGGGTGATCGACCCAGATTCCGGGAATCTGCAGGCGCACCTGCTCCTCCATGGTTTCATGGATGGATACACTCGTTGGATAAGCGATGGCGTAGATGATGGAGACGGTGAAGAAGGTGGCCAACATGACGATGATCATCATCACGGCGAGAACGGGCGAGATGATGAAGAGGCTCCTGGAGATGGTGAAGGTGCGGAAGCAGACCGGGATGATGATGATCTAGATGCCGGAGGAGCAGACGACGATGGAACAACGTCAGGCTGGGTGCGGGACCCTTATGTGCAAGAGCTGCTTCTCAAGCAGACGAGTAACGCCAGGGCTGCCGCTAGAGAGAAAGCCAAGATTGCGCAACTTGAGAAAGACGTGGTTACTCCATTGTATGAAGGATGCAGGCCCGATGATACCCGGTTGAATGTAACGCTCAAGGCTATGGAGATGAAGGCAAAGCACAAATTGAGCGACGCAAGTTTCGACGATATGATGGCATTCTGGCACGATCGTCTCCCGGAGGGGAACACATGTCCAACTAGTATCGAGGATGCCAAGAAAATCGTCTGTCCTCTCGATCTACCGCACGTTAGATATCACGTATGCATCAACGATTACATCATTTATCGGGGCGAGGACACGGAGAAAACCACATGTCCGGTGTGCGGCGTGAGTCGATACAAGAAAGGGAAGAAAGCACCTCGAAAAGTGGTATGGTACTTTCCTATCACCCCTCGTCTGCAGCGCTATTTCGCGGACCCTAAGGAAGCGAAGCTCATGCGATGGCATGCGGAAAGGAAGAAGCCAGGAGATGATGATGACCCCGAAAAGGATGAGCTGCTGACGCACCCTTCAGATGCTAGCCAGTGGAAAGCATTGGACCTCGAATTCCCAGAATTCGGTGGAGATTCGAGGAACATCAGGCTTGGTGCGAGCACCGATGGACTCAATCCGTTCGGTAGCCAGAGCAGCACGCACAGCACTTGGCCCGTGTTTGTATGGATGTACAACCTCCCTCCATGGTTGTGCATGAAGAAGAAGTACATACAAATGAGTATGCTAATTCAAGGGCCGAAACAACCTGGTACCGACATCAATCTGTATCTCGGGCTGTTGAAAGAGGAGCTAGCCACGTTATGGGAATCTGGAGCCAATACTTACGACGCCGTCGCAGAAGATTATTTCACTATGAGAGCCGCGTTGGTCACTACGGTGCAAGACTATCCAGGTTGCGGGTATATCTCGGGGCAGGTTATCCAAGGATTCTGCGCATGCGTTAGGTGCATGGATAACACAAGCTATCTCCAACTAGAGAAAGATCCAGGGTCATCGAAAACCGTGTTCATGGCGCACCGGAGGTGGCTCGGCAAGAATGATCCATGGAGAAAACGTGGAGACCTGTTCGATGGAAAATCAGAGACCCGAGGAATCCCAGAGCGTAGGAGCAGCGAAGAAGTGGAAGAGTTGCTGAAAAACTGGAAAGATTGTCCTAAGCCTGGAAAGAAGCGAAAGAGGCAGCAACAAGACAAGCCGCTGATGAAGGTATGGAAAACAAGGTCTGTTTTCTGGGAGTTGCCATACTGGAAGTTTCTCCGCACGCCTCATAGCCTCGACATCATGCATATCACGAAAAACGTGTGCGAGAGTCTGGTCGCCACCATAATCAACATGCCAGATAGGACGAAAGATGGTCCGAAAGCAAGGCACGACCTGATATGCTTGGGTATCCGGAAGGAGCTTCACGGAGGACGCACTACTCCTGATGATCAGGAAGATGACGATGATCATGAGTCGGAGACGACACAAGGTCGTCGGAAGGGTAAAAAGTTCAAGAAGAACGAATATTACTGCCCTCCTTCTTGCTTCACTCTAAGCCAGGATGAGATCAAACAGTTTTTCAAGTGCCTTCTAGGAGTCAAATTTCCTTACGGCTACGCGGGCAAGATAAGCAGATACCTAGACGAGGCGAAGCAGAGGTTCAGTGGCATGAAGTCTCACGACTGTGCCGTGCTAATGACGCAGGTACTTCCGGTCGCACTAAGAGGGATAATGGACGAGCACGTCCGTGAAACGTTATTTGGCCTATGCAAGTTTTTCGACGTCATCTCTAGGAAGTCGATTGGCTTGAATCAGCTCGGAAGGCTACAGGAGGAGATCGTGGTGATACTATGTGAGCTTGAGGTCTACTTCCCACCCGCATTCTTCGACATTATGGTGCATCTGCTGGTCCATGTCGTGGAGGACATCGTACAACTCGGGCCGATGTTTCTCCGCAGCATGATGGCGTTCGAAAGGATGAACGGACACATCAAAGGATACGTTCGCAACAGGTCCCGTCCAGATGGAAGCATAGCCAAGGGCTTTCTAGCCGAAGAGTGCATCTCTTTCTGCACGAATTATCTAGACATCGAGAACCCTGTCGGTCTTCCCGTCAACAGACACCTTGGCAAGCTCGACGGATCTGGTCACCGAGAGGGTCGTCGCATACTGCATGCAGACTTCGATTTTCGATGCGCAGACTTTGATCGAGCAAACCTCGTCACGCTACAGCATTTAGAACTGGTCGATCCTTGGGTACAGAAGCACAAAAGGTTAATCGAGAAGAAGTACAGTGACCGGGGCATACAGAGGACGCAGGGAGAAATAATCAAAGAGCACAACTCAGATTTCACGCGTTGGTTTAGGCAGACGCTCCTTGATAATCCCCCGCGCTCGCATTCTTCTGACACGGAAAAGATCATATTCACCTTGTCGCAAAGACCGATGCAAAACCTGGTGACCTATCAGGCGTATGATATCAACGGCTACACATTCTACACGGAGGAAAAGGACAACAAGTGTGATTATCAGAACTCAGGCGTAACGTCGGAATTCTACACCGATGACAACGTGAGGAAAGATTCTACGGAAGAATCGAGGAGATCTGGGAGCTCGACTACTGTGGAGAAAAGGTGCCGATGTTCCGTGTCAGATGGGCAAAGAGCGTCGAAAGAGAAGACCGGTATTTCACAACCATGGTTATACCCGAAGCAGCCAAATCCAAGGCCGCCGGTGCAAACGTGGCCGCGAAAAATGAACCGTGGGTACTGGCTACCAAAGTGGACCAATGTTTTTTCATTACCGACCCGACAAAGCCTAGCCGTGTTGTCATGAGGAGAGGAAAAAGAAACATCATCGGAATGGATGGAGTCGCCAACGAGCAAGACTTCGACCAGTACGGCGATCCAAAGATTGAAGATGACGACGACTACGATGCAGCAACATACATCACAAGAAGAAAAAGGACAACCCTACCCAAAAAAGGTAGCCCGTTCGAAAGAAGAAACATTAAAGTGCCGGGGCTAAATTATTCAACCGCGACAAAGAAGGGAAAAAAGATTGTAAAACGCTAGCTCAAAAAATATTGTAAACGCGTGGTCAAAAAAGATTGTAATATTCATGAACAAAGTATTATGAAATTTAGTTATACTTTAAATCATATTTTTGGGCATTTTTGGAATATTATTACTTTTGGGCATTTTTGGAATATTTAAAAGTATTTTAAAATCAAAATAAAACTTCTATGGCATATATTGTAAACGCGTGGTCAAAAAAGAAGCCGTCGTTGGCTGGCCGTCTGGCCGGCCTCGGGGGTAAGAATTGGGTGGATCATTTTGGTCCACCGCCGAGGACGCATGTGGCGCCGTCGGGAAGGAGCGAGGAGGAAAACAGAGAGGTTCAAGAACTTAAGGCACAAGTGGCGCGGATCCCGCAGATCGTCCAAGACAACCTGGCAATCACCCTTACGTCCTTCCTGCCTACCTTGGTGGAGTCAATAGCGAACTGGAGTGCGGGTGGTCGAGTAGGGCCGTGCCCGATTCCAAGCATGGTCAGCAGCCACTCGAACAACGCGGCACCGACGAATCAGGCGAACTACGTGTTCGTGACTCCGCCCGCTAGCACCGCGGCGCCGCAAGTGTTGGTGACTCCCCCTGCCATCACCGCGGCGCTGGAGTACATGTTGGTGCCCCCCCTGCCATCGTCGTGGCGGCACCGGAGCTCCAAGCACCCGTCGGTAGGGAGAATACACCGGCGGCCAGCACCGCGCCATCAAGCAGCCCTTCTGTCTCTTGCACGCCCGTCGCCGTATGCGGTGCGTCGACATTAGCCGATCTCGACGCCATCACGGTAAACAAATTGCTTTAATTACCGCCTTTCATGCCATCTATATATTACTCTTGTGGCATCTCGCTCTGACGACGCCGTACATGTTTTCCGCAGACGGATGTTCCTTGCACTCTCTTATGCTACGTGAACAACGAGCTGAGGGATGTTGCCAAGGGTACCATCGTTCAACCCTTGCAGCGCACGTTCCACTCAAAGTCGATGCCAGATAGCGTGCACAGGGTTAAAATTAGTCGGGTGCTAAGGGGCTGCGACGACCTGGAACCTCCCATTCAACCCCCAGGAGCGGATGAAGAAGAGCCGTATGTCCTCAGAAGTTGCTTCGGCTTGTTCTTGCTATGGCCAAAGAGCATCATCCGTTTGGGGACGGCGGGGGCCATCACGCCACAGACAACAGCACCGCCTGTCGTGCCAGCGACAAGCGGTGGCAAGGCCCCCTTACCGCCCTCGCCGTCACCTCCACGCGGTGGGTCGGATGATCATGTTGATGATATGCACATGGCGCAGGATCCGGCCGAGGACTTCGAAGACTGGAATGATCACTTCTTCAGCACTCAGTTTGGCAACGAAGAAGACCTAGCTGGTGGCCCCACAGAGAAAGCCACTATCACCAAGCGTCTGTTTGGTTCTCAGGAGACGCCTCCAGCTTGCGCCTTTACAGAGCCAGCTGATACAACCAACCGGCCCTTTATTCTAAGCCCTGACACACTACATAGGGCGGCCGGTGCTCAGATTGCGGTGCCTGCCCGCTCTCCAAAAGGAAAAAAGGGCAGGAAAAGAAAATCTAGCAGCTCGAGCCAGCCGGTGGCGTCAACAACTGCGAATCCGATCAGGTTTCGGGACGGGCCACCAAGACCCGAGGGTATTATGTGGAGGATTCATGTGGCGGGTGAGCCCATGCTACCTAAGAATTTGCGGAAGCTCGCCAGTTCGGAACTGCAGAGTGTGCATGACGGCGTGCTGACGATAGAGAGACGCCTTCTATCGGAGAAAGATCCCTCGCACCCGGTATTCGTGGTTAAGGTGCCACCAGGCTTGGGCTTCGTCGACACTGCCCCCGCGGATCTGTTCTTCCTGCGGTTCGAGGACATCTTCAATATGTTCCACCTATACCCGCTGCACTATACCATGGTCCGTCTCTTTTCTCTCAGCCTGGCCACGCAGATCATTAGAGAGAACACACCGGGAATCGCTATAGTGGACCCCTACTACATGCGTGACGGCTGCTTGGGTTCCCCCGCCGAACGACGTATCGTGGCCTCGTACCTAAAAAGAATCCTCGTGGCGAACAAGACAAAGGAATACATTCTCGTGCCTTACTTTCCCGAGTAAGTCGTTATTCAGTCGCCACCGTCGATTGACTTTATTAGATCATCATCATTCTTTTTTCAACACATTCCATTTGAATTTTTTGCGCAGAGATGAACACTGCACGCTCATCTCCTTATTGCCGAAGCATTCCCACGCCACGTATTTCGACTCGGGGAGTCTAGAAAAGAAGAAAAACTACGACAAGATCAAGGAAGTTCTGGATGATGCTCTCACTGGCTTTGCCTCGACGGAAAGCACCAGCTTCGTGCGTAAGAAGGTCAAGTTCGGCAGGCACGTCTTCAACCACGTAACAGAGTTCCCCTGCGTGAAGCAACCGGAAAACAGTAAGAAGGAAGCCTACTACGCACTCCATCACATGAGGGCGTTCCTACTTGACCAGCAGAATTCTACGCTGCCAGATCATCTCAAACAGTGGGCCGAAGCAAAGGCCAAGATCAATGATTCGGATATTAGACAAGAGATGTATCGCATCCAGCAGCAGTTTGGGGCAATCATCTTTCGTGATGTCATGACTTCGGGGGGGATCTTCTACGGAGGAAATATCCCGAATAACCGTGACATAGAAGATCGCCTAGAGATGCAGGGTGACTATAGGAAGTTCATGACGAGGCAGGGCGTCCTCCCGTTCCCTAAGCCGAGCCAGAAGGCTTGATGTTGGCCTAGTTGTAGTTGCAAACTATAGATGACCTTTGTGTGTGTGTGGACGACAAGTGTACTTATCTTATTAGGTTTATGAATCACCGCTTACTTATTTTGCTTATTATTATTATATATCAATCAATGCTTGGTTTTTTTGCTTACTCTTTGGTTTTTTTGCTTACTCTTTGGTTCTCGGACGACAAGTGTGAGTTATTTTTGTCTTTTTCGAGAATATGCCGATGATTGAAATGTCGTGGCACACTATATATGTGAATGTGCTATGACGGGATTGTCAGCCTTGTGATATGCACAAGTCGAGGAATTGTGCATCCTACTTGGCTGACAGTCCCGTCATAAGCAATTCCTGTGTCCAACGACCTAGCTAGTTATATATGAGGCATGCTTTTCGAGTTATTTTTGTCTTTTTCGAGAATATGCCGATGATTGAAATGTCGTGGCACAATATATATGTGAATGTGCTATGACGGGATTGTCAGCCTTGTGATATGCACAAGTCCAGGAATTGTGCATCCTACTTGGCTGACAGTCCCGTCATAAGCAATTCCTGTGTCCAACAACCTAGCTAGTTATATATGAGGCATGCTTTCCGATTTATTTTTGTCTTTTTCGAGAATATGCCGATGATTGAAATGTCGTGGCACAATATATATGTGAATGTGCTATGACGGGATTGTTAGCCTTGTGATATGCACAAGTACAGGAATTGTGCATCCTACTTGGCTAACAGTCCCGTCATAAGCAATTCCTGTGTCCAACGACCTAGCTAGTTATATATGAGGCATGCTTTTCGAGTTATTTTTGTCTTTTTCGAGAATATGCCGATGATTGAAATGTCGTGGCACAATATATACGTGAATGTGCTATGACGGGATTGTTAGCCTTGTGATATGCACAAGTCCAGGAATTGTGCATCCTACTTGGCTAATAGTCCCGTCATAAGCAATTCCTGTGTCCAACGACCTAGCTAGTTATATATGAGGCATGCTTTTTGAGTTTGCTCTTTTTGATTTAAGAGTACTTTCTATAAGTGTATCTTCATATGCGACTTTAATTATACATGTTTTTTCAATCACCGGTTAGTTATTATTGTCAACTTGTAGATGACGTGGTACGTCGTGTACAAGGGACGGGTTCCCGGAGTCTACGATGATTGGGAAGACTGCCGGAGACAGGTGCACCGTTTCAGCGGCAATAGCTACAAAGGGTACAACACTATGGCGGAGGCGGAAGATAGATACACACGCTATCTAGCGGGAGTTAGGACAAGGAACTGGATGAAGACCTACACCTTCGTCGCGGCGGTGATCATGCTTATCTTCTTTGGTTATTTATCCCGCGTTTGTGTCTAGCTAGCTAGTTTAGATGTCTAGGCGAGCTTCCAAGCTCTAACTTGTTCGATCGACACATGTATTCGCATGTCACCAACTACTACTTTGTAACATGATCAAAACAATGTAACTTGGACTATGTATTCATGTATGAGACTTATCTATATGTATTTGTTTCAATCTTGTTTTTCATATCGAGTATTTATATATATAATTGTATATCTTGTATCTGTGTGTGTATATCTGCTGTAATATTGTATATAATCTGTATTGCATATAATCTGGCTTGGAAATTAAAAAAAACAAAAAATACATCTGTGGCGCACATGTTCTACCTTCTGTGGCGCACTACGCCTAAAGCGCACCATGGATGTTTAGTGGCGCACTGGGTAGTGCGCCACAGAAGATCCAAGGGGTAGCGCACCACGCCAAACTTCTGTGGCGCACTAGGTGGTGCGCTACGCCTATCTCTACACAACCGTGGCGCACTAGGCAGTGCGCCACGGCTGAGAGATAGCCGTAGCGCAAGGCCCGTGGCGCACTACAGGTGCGCCACGGATGGGCCTTTTAGGTGCGCCACAGACGACCATTTTCCTAGTAGTGTTACATTGATTGAAATGTACAAATGACAAATTGTTTGTTGTACCTCAATATGGGTCAATCCAACTCACTAAACTCTTTAGCCAAATCTGTGTAAGTTGGAATAGCATCTCCATGCCCATGACAAGTGGAATCGAGTCATCAAGCCAACTTTCACATTGGTCTAAGTTGTGTGTCCAGCACAACCTCAATGACCAAGGATATTTAGTACAAACAACATGAATGCATAGTTCCACAACCGAATCACATATTCAATGATACACATCAGATGTTTATACAAGGACTACTTAATATCTTTATGAATACAATGGGAAAACTCATCATACATGATTGCCTCTAGGGCATATTCCCAACAGTCTCCCACTTGCACTAGAGTCAATATTTCGACATCACATGTCTAGGCATCTATTGCCCATGGCTCTCAGGTGCGCCTCATGCTTTGGCTGTGGTAAAAAATTTGTCAACGGATCCGCAATATTTGCATCCTTGTGTACCTTGCATAACTTGATATCACCCTGATCCACGAACTGGCGAATCAGGTGGTATCGCATGAGTATGTGCTTGTTCTTCTGGTGCTGTCTAGGTTCCTTGGCTTGTGCAATAGCACCATTGTTGTCACAATACACGTCTAACGGATTGGACGAGCCCTGAACCACACCAAGATCCATGAGGAAATTCCTCATCCAAACATCTTCCTTTGCTGCCTCCGAGGCGGCAATATACTCAGACTCTGTTGTAGATGCAGACACAGTCTCTTGCTTGGAACTCTTCCAGCTCACAGTACCTCCGTTTATAATAAACACGTATCCGGATTGCGAACGAGAATCATCAGAGTCGGTAAGATAGCTCGCATCCGTGTAACCCTTTACACTGAGTTCGTCTTCACCACCATAAACCAAGAACATATCCTTAGTCCTTCTCAAGTACTTTAGGATATTTTTAGCCGTTGTCCAGTGGATTTCTCCAGGATCAGCCTGGTATCTGCTCACAACACTTAGAGCATATGAAACATCTGGCCTAGTACAAATCATGGCATACATGATGGATCCGACTGCAGAAGCATATGGAATCGCACTCATCCGACTTTGCTCATCAGTTGTCGAAGGACACTGAGTCTTGCTAAGTTTTATACCATGGGACATCGGTAAGAACCCGTTCTTAGACGATTCCATGTTGAACTTCTTCAACACTTTGTCCAAATAAGTACTCTGACTCAATCCAATGAACCTCCTTGATCTATCTCTATAGATCCGGATTCCGAGGATGTATGTTGCCTCACCCAAGTCTTTCATTGAGAAACTCTTTTCCAATGATTCCTTGGTTTATTGCAACATCTGGACATCATTTCCAATCAATAATATGTCATCCACATATAAGATTAGAAAGTTTACTTTGCTCCCACTAAACTTCTTGTATAAACAAGAATCATGATCACTCTTGATGAAGCCAAACGATTTGACTATCTCATCAAAGCGAATATTCCAACTCCGAGATGCTTGCTTCAACCCGTAAATGGATTTCTGAAGTTTGCACACCTTGTCAGCATTATCCGGATCGACAAAACCATCAGGCTGTATCATATACACGTCCTCAGTTAAATTTCTGTTAAGGAAAGCCGTTTTGACATCCATTTGCCATATCTCATAGTCGAAATTGGCTGCTATAGCTAACATGATCCGAACTGATTTAAGCATCTCTACGGGTGAGAAAGTCTCGTCGTAATAAACTCCTTGAACTTGTCGGAACCCCTTCGCAACAAGGCGTGCTTTATAGACGGAAACATTTCCATCCATATCAGTTTTCTTCTTAAAGAACCATTTGCACTCGATGGGTCTTGCACCGTCCAGCAGATCAACCAAGTTACAAACTTGATTTTCATCCATGGACTTTAACTCGGATCTCATGGCTCCATGCCATGACTGGGAATCAGATCCCACCATCGCTTTCGAATAATTTGCCGGCTCATCACTGTCTAATAGTAACACATCACGAACACTTCGTAATCTTGCCGATCTTCGTAGTACAGGTGCTGCTGCCGGATCAGCTGCCACGACCGGCTCAACCTCCAAGGTTTTTGCTGACTCGCTACTAGCCGGTTCCTCTCGAATTTCTTCGAGCTGCACCGTGCTCCCACTTACTTCCCGACTGAGAAAATCTTTCTCAAGGAAGACACCGTTCCGAGCGACAAACACTTTGCCCTCTTGTCGGTTGTAGAAGTAGTAACCCAAGGTTTCCCTCGGATACCCCACGAAAATACACTTATCCGACTTGGCTGTTAGCTTGTCCGACTGAAGTCGCGTGACAAATGCTTCACAACCCCAAATCTTAAGAAAAGACAAACTCGGCCTTTTGCCTGTCCACATCTCATGCGGTGTCTTCTCTACCGATTTTGATGGTACTTTGTTTAGTGTGAACTCTGCTGTTTCTAGACAATAAACCCAAAATGATAAAGGCAGATCTGTCCGACTCATCATTGATCGTACCATGTCCAACAAGGTCCGATTCCGCCTTTCCGAAACACCGTTCCTTTGCGGCATTCCTGGCGGAGTAAGTTGAGGAACTATTCCACAACTTTTCAGATGGTCATCAAACTCATGGCTCATGTACTCACCTCCTCGGTCTGACCGAAGAAACTTTATTTTCTTGCCGAGTTGATTCTGTGCTTCATTCTGGAATTCTTTGAACTTTTCAAAGGCTTCCGACTTATGTTTCATCAAGTAGATATATCCATACCTACTCCAATCATCAGTGAAGGTAATGAAGTACTCATAACCACCTCTGGCTGTTGTGCTCATTGGTCCACATACAGCACTATGTACTAGTCCCAACAAGTCGGACACCCTTTCGCAAGTCTTTGCAAAAGGTGTCTTGGTCATTTTGCCGAGTAGGCAAGATTTGCATGTCTCGAACGACTCCAAGTCCAACGAATTTAGGAGTCCATCATCATGGAGGTTCTTCATACGTTTCCAACATATATGACCAAGCCGACAGTGCCAAAAGTAAGTCATATTCAGATCATTTGGTTTCAACCTTTTAACATTTATGTTATAGACCGACTCACCATCAATATTAAAAATAAATAACCCGTCCTGGACGGGTGCAAATCCGTGAAACATATCATTCAAATACAAAGAACAACCATTATTCTTGATATTCGACTCATAGCCTTGCCTCATCAAACATGAAGTAGAAATAATGTTTCGACTCAGCACTGGAACATAATAACAATTATTTAGTTCCATAATGAATCTGGAAGGTAAATGAAGTTGCATCGTGTCGACTTCCAACGCAGCAACTCTTGCTTTGTTGCCAACTCGAATATCAACCTCGCCTCTTGCTACGCTCCTAGTTCTTACCAGTCCCTGCAACGAGTTGCAGATGTGAATAACTGATCCGGTATCATATACCCAAGAACTATTAGGTGCATCTGCAAGATATATGTCTATCACATTGAAAACAAGTGTACCTGAGTCGGAAGTCATACCTCCACTCTTGGCTTTGTCGGCCAAATACTTGCTGCAGTTCCTCTTCCAGTGGCCATCCGCCTTGCAGTAGAAGCAAGTGGATCCGGCTAAAGGAGATGGCTTAGTCCCTAAGGAAGCGCTTGGGACTGGGTCCTGAGCCTGCTTTCCTCCTGACTTAGCCTTCTTCTTAGTCCAAGAACTCTTCTTGAACTTAGCCTTATTCTGCACCATCAACACTTGACTGGCGCCCTTCTTGAGATCCGCCTCTGCCTGCTTGAGCATCCCATGCAATTCAGTGAGATTCTTATCCATACCATGCATGTGGTAGTTCGAAATGAACTGCCCATATGCACTAGGAAGAGAGTTCAGAATTATATCCGTCGAGAACTCTTCGCTAATGGGGTAGCCAAGCCTCTCCAGAGACTGCACATAACCAACCATTTTGATCACATGCGGACTCAGTGGATCACCATCCTTAATCTTGCAACTCAGCAAAGCCTGAGAGACTTGATACCTCTCAGTCTTCACCTGAGACTGGAACATACTTTTGAGGCTTTCGATCATATCGTAGGCCTCAACATGTTCGAACTACTTTTGCAAGTCCGGTTCCATGTGAGCAAGCATAAGACACTAGTATCCGTGGAATCATCCTTAGCCCGACGGTAGGCATTGGTGGCAGCGACAGTCGCATTCTCATTCGGCTCATCTGGAAGTGGGTTGTCTAGGACATGGTCCTTCTTTTCTTGTTTGAGAACAATTCTCACATTTCGATACCAGTTGGTAAAATTAGTGTCATTCAGTTTATCTTTCTCAAGGATAGTTCTCAATGCAAAACCGGATATTTGAGAGTGACTGCTACTTGGTGCCATGATGTAACATCCCAAAAATCATGTTTTCAAAGTCTTGCATATCATCCATGCATTCATAATCATTTTAGGATCATTTCTTCAAAAACAAAAAAACTTCTGATCTATTATTTTATGTAAGCAAGGCAATGGCCATATTGTACCTCCTAATAAGAAAAATACTTATTTTAATCAGTAAGGATTTGAACATGAAATTGAGTGGTGGTTCTAAGGTTTGGTCAAGTTTTCAAAAACAAATTATGAATTAGAAACCATACATATACTAATTATAAACATTTAATTAAGGCATGGTTTAAATTTCATTTTCAAACCCAATTTGAATTTGGGTGTAAATAGATGTTTTACACACCCCAGGATACAAGAATCACAATACAAAAGTTTGGAGAAAATTTCATTTGAAACAGAATTGAAATGGGCATTTGAATTCAAACCAGAAAATCAAATCAGAAAAAGAAAAAGAGAGAAAAATAAAACAAACTGGCTAACTAACCCAACCCAGCCCAGCTAGCCCATCAATACCAACAACCCTCCACCCCGTAGAAAACGTTTCGCACCGTGTTGCTGACCCGCGCCGTAGCTGACGATTGGGCCCCACTCTTTTTCTCTCGCTCAGGCTGACGAAGCAGCCCCACCTGTCAGTCATCTCTTCAACCCACCGCGACCAGTTCCTCCCTCCCCTCTCTCTCGTTACTGCTTGATTTACGCGAATTAATTCGACTTAAATCCACGAGTAATTCTCCGCTGCAATCATGCACGATAAAATGCCTGCGTCTCCTTTACCTTTCCCCCCAGACGCCGCACACCCTCCGCCACCAGGCTGCCTTGATTTTGCGCTTGGGCACCCTCTGCTCCGGCGAGCTTCACAAGCAATTCCGGCCAGCCACCATCGCCCCTTGCTTTCCAGACACCACGAGTCACTGGTGGAAACGGGGCTATAGGTCCCGGTTGGTACGGGGCTTTAGTCCCGGTTGCCCAACCGGGACGGGGCAATCGGGACTAAAGCTCTAACCTTTAGTCCCGGTTGCCCCACCAACCGGGACAAATGGGGGCACACGTGGCGGCATCAGAGCACGAGGGGTGGTGGAGCATTAGTCCCGGTTCGTAACACGAACCAGGACTAATAACCTGCTGCTGCGGCAGAGAATTCATTTTGGCACATTTTGTTGCCGCGGCAGCATTTTCGCCACTTTTTGTGCCGCGACAGAGAATTCATTTAGGTTGTTTTATTGTTTATTTAGTGTTTTGCACTTATCAATGAAGGAACCTTATATTACACAAGATCATCATGACAATATTACATTCAATACACGGATTGAGTTCATGCACTACATACAAAAGTTGCTATTCGATGCTACCGGCCAATTCCTTCAAAGTTGCTATTTTTACAATCCTTATTGTCTATACACAGCAGAATAGTATTCCCCTTTCGGGTCTAGGACTTCTGCATCCAAGAATCCCGCCAATTCCTGCTGAATTGCTCGTACGCGATCCTTTGGCAGAAGACCGTCCCGTAGACGTTCGATCTGATTTAAAAAAGGAGTCAGCCTATATGAATGAAACTAAACACAATTTGTTTGAAATTAAAAACAATAGAAATTGTTTACGTACGTGGAGTTGCTCTAAATTTCTGCCCTTCTCATCGCACGTCTGCCGGATGAACTCGCAAACATAGTATCCACGTAGATTGTTACCTGGTCCCTGCGTCAGGCACTTTACGAGAACAGAGTTCAATCAAAATAATAATCAAGCATGATAACAACTGTATCAAAACTAGAATCAAAGAGATGCGCGGATATAGCTAGTGGTGCTTACATTTAGTGGTTGAAATGTAATCTCCTCTTTCCAAACACCCCTAGCCTTGTTGGTGAACCGTTTCCAAGCGCTGCCCGGCGTAGAAAACGAATAAAATAAGTTATTAAGTACTTGATATCATAAAATTCACGAATGTTGTTGATATAGTGTCGTAATGATTAGAATTACCGCTGGAGAAGTATCTGCATTCCTTCCACGTCTCAAGGGGTTTATGTTTCGAGTCCATGACTAGTACACGCCCTTTGTCAAGTTGAATGATTAACAGAATATAGTGGTACCTGCGAATGCATAACTAATCAATTATATACTTAACATCGAGTAAACGAAATAGAAAGTGTATACAAGACAATAACACTCACTGGAAGTTGTAAGGAAATAGTATTTCCCTTTTGGTTTCTTGAAACCTTAACGCGTGTACTATATTATCCTCCGTATCCTGGGGGCTTATTTTGAGATTAGCTTCATGAACCCAATATGGGTCAATGAAGCCAATGTCATAGATTGGTCCTCTGCTGCATTCGAGAATCTTCATTCTGCATATTACAGTATGATTATATACATGCAATAAACAAAATAATATAGCTGGAGACTAAATTAATTACAGAATTAGTACTTACAGACAATAGGCACTGATGATCGATTTGTCCAAGGCGTCTTGATTGAATAATTGAAATAGTTCATCAAATTCAATGGATATCATGTCATCCTTTTCTTTCCCATGATGCTTTTTTGTAACCCTCAGCACTATCCAGTTAGCCCCGGCGGACGTGGCATGCATGTACCAGTTATGCAATCTTCGCATTTTTGTTGAAAGATTGTTTACCTCCTCAGGTTTGACGAGAGGTTTGCCGTACTGGTATTTGTATGCTACTTCACTAACGGGGAAGAACTCTAACTGGTATAAGTACTGGGCAATACTCATACCTTGAGCAGCGGCAGCTTCTCCGTATTGTGCAACTACCTCTGGATCATACTGCTCTTCGGCCCCATATTTGCTCGACCCCACATTGGTTTGAGAAATCACCTTGAGAGGGGCGCAAGTCTGTTTTGCTTGTTCTCCGAGCTGGGCAACAGATTTCCCGCTTGCATCAGTACTGCTCTTCGAGGCTTTTTGTGCCGCATGTGACTTGAGAATAGAACGGTCATAGTCTGATGACAGCTTTGGCTCGGGTTGATGAAGATTCTTTAGCATTTTAAACACTTTGGCTTTTTCTTCTTTGGTGCTGGGGAACTCTGGCTCTTTCGGCCGCCTCAGCTTAGAGAAAAATGCTATCGTTTCTGCATCAACGATCGCCGCAGTCTCCTCTTCAGTACAGTCATAAGCTCTCTTGGGAGGAACCTTTGGTACTTTTGGAAGAGGCTCTTGTTTACATTTCGGCGATCGCTTACGACGCACAGTAGCGGTACGCTTACGCTTTTATCCTGAGGCGCCGGCGATGGCTCCCGCGGCGATGGCTGCACCGGAGATTGGTGAGGCGACGGAGCCGGGTGAGGCGACGAAGATGGCTGCCGCGGCGGCGACGACCTCGCTGGAGACGGGTGAGGCGGTGGCAAAGATGGCCTTGGCGTGTGATTTTGAAGCACGATACATTCCTTCGGCCATAGAATGGTGACGTTTTTTGCGTCACCCAGCACAGTCACATCCCCTTCACCAGCAGGGTAGTGAAGATCCAAAACCTCAAAGGTGGGCATATT
Organism: Avena sativa; assembly: GCA_916181665.1. Taxonomy (NCBI): domain Eukaryota; kingdom Viridiplantae; phylum Streptophyta; class Magnoliopsida; order Poales; family Poaceae; genus Avena; species Avena sativa. The sequence continues at coordinate 385,027,953 of OV702282.1, forward strand.
TCATCCACGCCGACAACAGCGTAGCCCTCTGGAACCGGACGACAGTGGTAAGTTGGTGTGGGTCCAATTGGTAAGGCATAGCCGACCGCCACCTTCATTGATATGTTCACAACTTTGACATGTAGCTCGCAGTGTGTCATCTATGTGATATCATCCACTGGGTAGCCAACAGGAGCCATCGTCGGTGCATCATCGTCATCGCCATTGTCATCACCCGGGACCTCGGTGGAAGCCACACTGCTTTTTCGATTATTCGATAGGCCGGTAGCATCGAATGCAGTGTGCTGCTGAGATGGGCCGGTAGTACTTTGCTCTTTAAGTGCGTTAATTTCATCTTGTTGTTGTTTTTAATCGTTCTTCAATTAAACGATTCGCTCTTTCTGACTATCTGCTTCAACTTCCGCCCTGTCCTTTCTCCTCTGACGGCTTCTATCAGGATATTTCTTCCTCTCTTCGGGAAACCCAGTCCTCCATGGTTGGGATCCTCTTGTGCCTCGTGTTCGTCCATCATGTTCCTTATTTCCAAGGGCGAGTGTGAGCTCATCATTATCTCTATCGGGAATGAAGTCCCCATCTTTAACAGCCTTTACTGCTTTTCTGATCCTCTCGATTGGCAAGGGGTCTTCTTTATGTCGTATGTTATATATACACCTCCCTTCCGAGTCCAACGTGCCCCCATGCCCGTAAAACCAATTCCTTGCACGTTCTACCCAATCGTCTGTCTCTGGGGTGATCTTTTTATCACGCAGTTCATTCTCAAGTTTCTCCCACTTAGGAATGCCAGCCCTGTAGCCACCTTGCCCCATAGTATGGTGATACTTCTTGTTAGCAGCATTCAGCTTATTCGTTTCAGACATTTTCTTAGCTTTTTCTGATTTCTTGTATTCCACAAACTCAGCCTAGAATGGTTTTATCTTCTCAAACTGAATATTCTTGAAATCGGGAGTCTTGTTTTTCACGACATAGTCAAGGTGCAATCTTTTCTTCCAGTTGGTGAAACACTGGGCCATCTTCTTCAAATCCCACTCCCTGACCTTAGCCTCCATGGCTCTCCCATGTTGTAAGGCGTCCTCAACTGGATCCTCCGCATTTGGATCCAGCTCTATCTTCGGTAGTTTGAAATTAACCATGAGCCTCTTCCACAGTAAATCTTTGGCGTGGTTAGGGACAAATAAACATGTTCCCTCTTCATCCGCATTAGCAGGCCTATTCCAATTTCTAATGGTGATCGGGATTAAGTCCCTAACGATTACTCCGCATTGTGCCACAAATTTGGTTGCGACAACTTCGGGAGCCTTCGGTTTGCCGTCTTCAGCGACATCTTCGATCCTGAACCTCTCATGGTCTTGCAACTTTTTGGTTGGGCCTCGTCTGCTCTTTTTAGTAGATTCCTTCGATCCGGAGGGCTAAAAGAAGAAAGATCGTCGTTACTATTTCTATATAGATAGGAGATGATTAATTAATGAATTGATTTATATTACATGCACCTCGCCGGAGCGGTCGTCTTCTCGATTACACAAGGCATCGCCTTCTCCCTCGCGGAAGGCAACACCTTCAACCTCAAACAAGTTGTCTATTCCGGTAAAAAGAGGATCACCCTCACCGGAGTTGTTCAGAAACGTTGATACGTCTAAATTATCTTCCCCACGGATCACACCTTGGATCAACTCTTCTTTTTCTTTGTCTCTGACGTGTGGGTCCATATTTTCTGCATAGGTGGAAAAACGAATAAGTCAAAGCGGCTAAAGGAGAAAGTTAAGTACGGTGTTGAGAGATATAAACCCTAATTCGGAGAAACCCTAATATATACATACACAATAATAAAAATGAAGAGAAACCCTAAACCCTAAACCTAGCTACAAAAAGGAAACCGTGTAGTAGATAGGCACATCGTCGAACCCACATGCACCTAAGTTGCTTGACAATGTGAATCGGGTCTGGGGCTACCCACAGTGACTGACCAGTGGGGCCGAAGAGCAATAATACCAAAGTAATTAATAAACCTAATAATACCTAACTAATAATAAACCTAATAATCGAAACACCGAAAAGAAAGGGAAACAATCAACACATGGCATCGATGCAATGCTCAAGCAAGTATGATGATATGACAAGTTAATTTGCATTGGAGTGTAACCCTAAGACATGCTCGACGATTTAATCGGGGTTCCGAGGGGTGAAAACCCTAACTCGGGGAAACTCCGGAACATATGAGAGGGGTGCATTTGTTCTTCTAATTATACTTGTAATTTAAGTTGTTGAACAATGCATGATTATAGTTTAGATAGATAGGTTTCATTTTTCTAAACAATTTGATATATTATTTGTATTTTCTGACTTATAAACAATAAGTTATTGATTTTACAATATTAAATCATTTTCTGGAATTAAAAAAAAGGCAAATAGTTTTTACACCGGGGCGCCCCCTAGCCAGTGAGACTGCCAGAAGGGCCCCAGTGCCAACTCAGCCTCCACGCGTACAGATTATTTTTATACCACAGAGAGGCCTACCCACTGAGGCTGACTGATGGGCCCTAGGCCACATCAGCTGCCACGCGAGCACGAGTGACGTCAGCACGACGTCACGCTGGCGGTGAGCTCCCAGGAAGCGGCAGCGGCGGCGATAGCGGGCACCCCTGGACGCGCGGATGGGCGCGTTAGAGAGAGCGCGATGCAGGGAGAAAGGGAGTGGCGGCGCCGCTCCTTGTTGGTCACCGGAGCGTCGCCTCCGTCGAGATCGAGCGGCGGCGTCGTCGGGCACACGCGGGGAGAGTAGTACAGGAGGAGAGGGAGAGAAAGAAGAACACCGTGAGGATCAACAGCTCACCAGGAACACGAAGGAGGTGGTGGCGAGGCCGGGCGAGCTCGGGAGACGCCGGAATCGACGGAGGCGACGCGCGGACGGAGCTTCCAATCCAGGCGATTGAGGTCACGCGCGAGGGGGAAAAGTAGCAGGGGCGCGTGTGGATGGAGGCGGTGGTGGTGGCGGACGGAACGCGCGGGTGGCGGCGAGCTCGGGCAGCCTGCCGGCGTCGGGGGTGCGCGCGTCGGTGAGAAGCAGAGAAGTGAGATGGGGAAGAAGAAGAGGAGGCGCGTCAGTTATAAACGAAGGGCCTTTAGTCCCGGTTGGTTGCTCCAACCGGGACTAAAGGGGCATACGTCCCAGTTGGAGCCACCAACCGGGACGTATACTCCAATATTTTTAGTAGAACAAGGGTTGGTGCGCAGGGGGTCTTTAGTCCCGGTTGGTGGATCCAACCGGGACATATTCCCCTGATTTCAAATTTTTTCAGGTATTTTCTCTCTGTTCCCGCCTTATTTTTTATTTTGGGGTTTAAATTTGTATTGTTTTTTAAATGATAATTAATTTGGAATTTAGAAAAACTTTAAACATAAAAGTGTTTGGATTTGAATAAATAATTAAAAACCATTTTCTGTTTTCAAAAATAATTAATGTAACCATTTAAAATATGAACCATTTACAATTAAAAATGAATTAACTTATATTTTTTTAATATCAATTTGGAATTTAGAAAAACTTTAAACATAATAAGTGTATGGATTTTAATAAATAATCCAAAACCATTTTCTATTTTTAAAAAATAATTAATGTAACCTTTTAAAATGAATTAACTTATATTTTTGAATATTAATTTGGAATTTAGAAAAACTTTAAACATAAAAAGTGTTTGGATTTCAATAAATAATTCAAAACCATTTTCTGTTTAAAAAAAAATTAATGTAACCATTTAAAATATGAACCATTTACAATTAAAAATGAATTGACTTATATTTTTTTAATATCAATTTGGAATTTAGAAAAACTTTAAACATAAGAAGTGTATGGATTTGAATAAATAATCCAAAACCATTTTCTATTTCTAAAAAATAATTAATGTAACCTTTTAAAGTGAATTAACTTATATTTTTGAATATTAATTTGGAATTTAGAAAAACTTTAAACATAAAAAGTGTTTGGATTTGAATAAATAATTCAAAACCATTTTCTGTTTTAAAAAATAATTAATGTAACCATTTAAAATATGAACCATTTACAATTAAAAATGAATTAACTTATATTTTTTTAATATCAATTTGGAATTTAGAAAAACTTTAAACATAAGAAGTGTATGGATTTGAATAAATAATCCAAAACCATTTTCTATTTTTAAAAAATAATTAATGTAACCTTTTAAAATGAAGATAGGGGACGAGCATCGTTAGAACTTGCATTGGATCTCTGAAGAAGCCACATATTGCGAGTCTAAAAATGATTTTTTCAAAAAATCATGGGCGATAGATCATGTACCTGTAGTACAAACCGGACCCACTTCCTGCCGATTCGGTAGACATTTGTCCTTTTTACCCGGGATGGACGAAAAGGTTTGAGATGTACCGGTTGGGAGATATTCCATGTAAGGTGGTCTAGTATTTTAGGAAAATGGGACGGTAGCATTCTGAAACGGCATTTTGGTGGTTACTTCACAAAACAACCCGTTTTTTGCGCTCGGAAAATGGAAAAGGGCTTTTCCGTGCGACAAAAAGGAAAACTTCCTCCTGCAACATTGTTCTCCATACCAATGTCCACACACATGCATAATATGGGCACAACATCACAAACTATGCCGTGATTCAGCACATAACATCGGTCATTTGGACCGAAAGCCATGAAACCTCGAACATGATAGGTCATTTTGTGAAGTTTTTTTCGAAATATGATCAATATACCAAGTCTGGTATTTTTCCTTTCAACTATGTAACAAAATATGACACCACGCGAAGGATTTTCATTGTTCGGATTTTTTTTGAATTTATTATGCCGGTTTTGAATTATTTGAATTTCTAACCATGGTCGAACCGGTGTGCATGAAGATAGGGGACGAGCATCGTTAGAACTTGCATTGGATCTCTGAAGAAACCACATATTGCGAGTCTAAAAATGATTTTTTCAAAAAATCACGGGCGATAGATCATGTACCTGTAGTACAAACCGGACCCACTTCCTACCGATTCGGCAGACATTTGTCCTTTTTACCCGGGATGGACGAAAAGGTTTGAGATGTACCGGTTGGGAGATAGTCCATGTAAGGTGGTCTAGTATTTTAGGAAAATGGGACGGTAGCATTCTGAAACGGCATTTTGGTGGTTACTTCACAAAACGACCCGTTTTTTGTGCTCGGAAAATGGAAAAGGGCTTTTTCGTGTGACAAAAAGGAAAACTTCCTCCTGCAACATTGTTCTCCATACCAATGTCCACACACATGCATAATATGGGCACAACATCACAAACTATGCCGTGATTCAGCACATAACATCGGTCATTTGGACCGAAAGCCATGAAACCTCGAACATGATAGGTCATTTTGTGAAGGTTTTTTCGAAACATGATCAATATACCAAGTCTGGTATTTTTCTTTTCAACTATGTAACAAAATATGACACCACGCGAAGGATTTTCACTGTTCGGATTTTTTTTGAATTTATTATGCCCGTTTTGAATTATCTGAATTTCTAACTATGGTCGAACCGGTGTGCATGAAGATAGGGGACGAGCATCGTTAGAACTTGCATTGGATCTCTGAAGAAACCACATATTGCGAGTCTAAAAATGATTTTTTCAAAAAATCACGGGCGATAGATCATGTACCTGTAGTACAAACCGGACCCACTTCCTACCGATTCGGCAGACATTTGTCCTTTTTACCCGGGATGGACGAAAAGGTTTGAGATGTACCGGTTGGGAGATAGTCCATGTAAGGTGGTCTAGTATTTTAGGAAAATGGGACGGTAGCATTGTGAAACGGCATTTTGGTGGTTACTTCACAAAACGACCCGTTTTTTACGCTCGGAAAATGGAAAAGGGCTTTTCCATGCGACAAAAAGGAAAACTTCCTCCTGCAACATTGTTCTCCATACCAATGTCCACACACATGCATAATATGGGCACAACATCACAAACTATGCCGTGATTCAGCACATAACATCGGTCATTTGGACCGAAAGCCATGAAACCTCGAACATGATAGGTCATTTTGTGAAGGTTTTTTCGAAACATGATCAATATACCAAGTCTGGTATTTTTCCTTTCAACTATGTAACAAAATATGACACCACGCGAAGGATTTTCATTGTTCAGATTTTTTTTGAATTTATTATGCCCGTTTTGAATTATCTGAATTTCTAACTATGGTCGAACCGGTGTGCATGAAGATAGGGGACGAGCATCGTTAGAACTTGCATTGGATCTCTGAAGAAACCACATATTGCGAGTCCAAAAATGATTTTTTCAAAAAAGCACGGGCGATAGATCATGTACCTGTAGTACAAACCGGACCCACTTCCTACCGATTCGGCAGACATTTGTCCTTTTTACCCGGGATGGACGAAAAGGTTTGAGATGTACCGGTTGGGAGATAGTCCATGTAAGGTGGTCTAGTATTTTAGGAAAATGGGACGGTAGCATTCTGAAACGGCATTTTGGTGGTTACTTCACAAAACGACCCGTTTTTTATGCTCGGAAAATGGAAAAGGGCTTTTCCATGCGACAAAAAGGAAAACTTCCTCCTGCAACATTGTTCTCCATACCAATGTCCACACACATGCATAATATCGGCACAACATCACAAACTATGCCATGATTCAGCACATAACATCGGTCGTTTGGACCGAAAGCCATGAAACCTCGAACATGATAGGTCATTTTGTGAAGGTTTTTTCGAAACATGATCAATATACCAAGTCTGGTATTTTTCCTTTCAACTATGTAACAAAATATGACACCACGCGAAGGATTTTTATTGTTCGGATTTTTTTTGAATTTATTATGCCCGTTTTGAATTATCTGAATTTCTAACTATGGTCGAACCGGTGTGCATGAAGATAGGGGACGAGCATCGTTAGAACTTGCATTGGATCTCTGAAGAAACCACATATTGCGAGTCTAAAAATGATTTTTTCAAAAAATCACGGGCGATAGATCATGTACCTGTAGTACAAACCGGACCCACTTCCTACCGATTCGGCAGACATTTGTCCTTTTTACCCGGGATGGACGAAAAGGTTTGAGATGTACCGGTTGGGAGATAGTCCATGTAAGGTGGTCTAGTATTTTAGGAAAATGGGACGGTAGCATTGTGAAACGGCATTTTGGTGGTTACTTCACAAAACGACCCGTTTTTTACGCTCGGAAAATGGAAAAGGGCTTTTCCATGCGACAAAAAGGAAAACTTCCTCCTGCAACATTGTTCTCCATACCAATGTCCACACACATGCATAATATGGGCACAACATCACAAACTATGCCGTGATTCAGCACATAACATCGGTCATTTGGACCGAAAGCCATGAAACCTCGAACATGATAGGTCATTTTGTGAAGGTTTTTTCGAAACATGATCAATATACCAAGTCTGGTATTTTTCCTTTCAACTATGTAACAAAATATGACACCACGCGAAGGATTTTCATTGTTCAGATTTTTTTTGAATTTATTATGCCCGTTTTGAATTATCTGAATTTCTAACTATGGTCGAACCGGTGTGCATGAAGATAGGGGACGAGCATCGTTAGAACTTGCATTGGATCTCTGAAGAAACCACATATTGCGAGTCCAAAAATGATTTTTTCAAAAAAGCACGGGCGATAGATCATGTACCTGTAGTACAAACCGGACCCACTTCCTACCGATTCGGCAGACATTTGTCCTTTTTACCCGGGATGGACGAAAAGGTTTGAGATGTACCGGTTGGGAGATAGTCCATGTAAGGTGGTCTAGTATTTTAGGAAAATGGGACGGTAGCATTCTGAAACGGCATTTTGGTGGTTACTTCACAAAACGACCCGTTTTTTATGCTCGGAAAATGGAAAAGGGCTTTTCCATGCGACAAAAAGGAAAACTTCCTCCTGCAACATTGTTCTCCATACCAATGTCCACACACATGCATAATATCGGCACAACATCACAAACTATGCCATGATTCAGCACATAACATCGGTCGTTTGGACCGAAAGCCATGAAACCTCGAACATGATAGGTCATTTTGTGAAGGTTTTTTCGAAACATGATCAATATACCAAGTCTGGTATTTTTCCTTTCAACTATGTAACAAAATATGACACCACGCGAAGGATTTTTATTGTTCGGATTTTTTTTGAATTTATTATGCCCGTTTTGAATTATCTGAATTTCTAACTATGGTCGAACCGGTGTGCATGAAGATAGGGGACGAGCATCGTTAGAACTTGCATTGGATCTCTGAAGAAACCACATATTGCGAGTCTAAAAATGATTTTTTCAAAAAATCACGGGCGATAGATCATGTACCTGTAGTACAAATCGGACCCACTTCTAGCCGATTCGGCAGACATTTGTCCTTTTTACCCGGGATGGACGAAAAGGTTTGAGATGTACCGGTTGGGAGATAGTCCATGTAAGGTGGTCTAGTATTTTAGGAAAATGGGACGGTAGCATTCTGAAACGGCATTTTGGTGGTTACTTCACAAAACGACCCGTTTTTTGTGCTCGGAAAATGGAAAAGGGCTTTTCCGTGCGACAAAAAGGAAAACTTCCTCCTGCAACATTGTTCTCCATACCAATGTCCACACACATGCATAATATGGGCACAACATCACAAACTATGCCGTGATTCAGCACATAACATCGGTCATTTGGACCGAAAGCCATGAAACCTCGAACATGATAGGTCATTTTGTGAAGGTTTTTTCGAAACATGATCAATATACCAAGTCTGGTATTTTTCCTTTCAACTATGTAACAAAATATGACACCACGCGAAGGATTTTCATTGTTCGGATTTTTTTTGAATTTATTATGCCCGTTTTGAATTATCTGAATTTCTAACTATGGTCGAACCGGTGTGCATGACGATAGGGGAAGAGCATCGTTAGAACTTGCATTGGATCTCTGAAGAAACCACATATTGCGAGTCTAAAAATGATTTTTTCAAAAAATCACGGGCGATAGATCATGTACCTGTAGTACAAACCGGACCCACTTCCTACCGATTCGGCAGACATTTGTCCTTTTTACCCGGGATGGACGAAAAGGTTTGAGATGTACCGGTTGGGAGATAGTCCATGTAAGGTGGTCTAGTATTTTAGGAAAATGGGACGGTAGCATTCTGAAACGGCATTTTGGTGGTTACTTCACAAAACGACCCGTTTTTTACGCTCGGAAAATGGAAAAGGGCTTTTCCGTGCGACAAAAAGGAAAACTTCGTCCTGCAACATTGTTCTCCATACCAATGTCCACAAACATGCATAATATGGGCACAACATCACAAACTATGCCGTGATTCAGCACATAACATCGGTCATTTGGACCGAAAGCCATGAAACCTCGAACATGATAGGTCATTTTGTGAAGGTTTTTTCGAAACATGATCAATATACCAAGTCTGGTATTTTTCCTTTCAACTATGTAACAAAATATGACACCACGCGAAGGATTTTCATTGTTCGGATTTTTTTTGAATTTATTATGCCCGTTTTGAATTATCTGAATTTCTAACTATGGTCGAACCGGTGTGCATGACGATAGGGGAAGAGCATCGTTAGAACTTGCATTGGATCTCTGAAGAAACCACATATTGCGAGTCTAAAAATGATTTTTTCAAAAAATCACGGGCGATAGATCATGTACCTGTAGTACAAACCGGACCCACTTCCTACCGATTCGGCAGACATTTGTCCTTTTTACCCGGGATGGACGAAAAGGTTTGAGATGTACCGGTTGGGAGATAGTCCATGTAAGGTGGTCTAGTATTTTAGGAAAATGGGACGGTAGCATTCTGAAACGGCATTTTGGTGGTTACTTCACAAAACGACCCGTTTTTTACGCTCGGAAAATGGAAAAGGGCTTTTCCGTGCGACAAAAAGGAAAACTTCGTCCTGCAACATTGTTCTCCATACCAATGTCCACAAACATGCATAATATGGGCACAACATCACAAACTATGCCGTGATTCAGCACATAACATCGGTCATTTGGACCGAAAGCCATGAAACCTCGAACATGATAGGTCATTTTGTGAAGGTTTTTTCGAAACATGATCAATATACCAAGTCTGGTATTTTTCCTTTCAACTATGTAACAAAATATGACACCACGCGAAGGATTTTCATTGTTCGGATTTTTTTTGAATTTATTATGCCCGTTTTGAATTATCTGAATTTCTAACTATGGTCGAACCGGTGTGCATGAAGATAGGGGACGAGCATCGTTAGAACTTGCATTGGATCTCTGAAGAAACCACATATTGCGAGTCTAAAAATGATTTTTTCAAAAAATCACGGGCGATAGATCATGTACCTGTAGTACAAACCGGACCCACTTCCTACCGATTCGGCAGACATTTGTCCTTTTTACCCGGGATGGACGAAAAGGTTTGAGATGTACCGGTTGGGAGATAGTCCATGTAAGGTGGTCTAGTATTTTAGGAAAATGGGACGGTAGCATTCTGAAACGGCATTTTGGTGGTTACTTCACAAAACGACCCGTTTTTTGCGCTCGGAAAATGGAAAAGGGCTTTTCCGTGCGACAAAAAGGAAAACTTCCTCCTGCAACATTGTTCTCCATACCAATGTCTCCACACATGCATAATATGGGCACAACATCACAAACTATGCCATGATTCAGCACATAACATCGGTCATTTGGACCGAAAGCCATGAAACCTCGAACATGATAGGTCATTTTGTGAAGGTTTTTTCGAAACATGATCAATATACCAAGTCTGGTATTTTTCCTTTCAACTATGTAACAAAATATGACACCACGCGAAGGATTTTCATTGTTCGGATTTTTTTTGAATTTATTATGCCCGTTTTGAATTATCTGAATTTCTAACTATGGTCGAACCGGTGTGCATGAAGATAGGGGAAGAGCATCGTTAGAACTTGCATTGGATCTCTGAAGAAACCACATATTGCGAGTCTAAAAATGATTTTTTCAAAAAATCACGGGCGATAGATCATGTACCTGTAGTACAAACCGGACCCACTTCCTACCGATTCGGCAGACATTTGTCCTTTTTACCCGGGATGGACGAAAAGGTTTGAGATGTACCGGTTGGGAGATAGTCCATGTAAGGTGGTCTAGTAGTTTAGGAAAATGGGACGGTAGCATTCTGAAACGGCATTTTGGTGGTTACTTCACAAAACGACCCGTTTTTTATGCTCAGAAAATGGAAAAGGGCTTTTCCATGCGACAAAAAGGAAAACTTCCTCCTGCAACATTGTTCTCCATACCAATGTCCACAAACATGCATAATATCGGCACAACATCACAAACTATGCCATGATTCAGCACATAACATCGGTCATTTGGACCGAAAGCCATGAAACCTCGAACATGATAGGTCTTTTTGTGAAGGTTTTTTCGAAACATGATCAATATACCAAGTCTGGTATTTTTCCTTTCAACTATGTAACAAAATATGACACCACGCGAAGGATTTTCATTGTTTGGATTTTTTTTGAATTTATTATGCCCGTTTTGAATTATCTTAATTTCTAACTATGGTCGAACCGGTGTGCATGAAGATAGGGGACGAGCATCGTTAGAACTTGCATTGGATCTCTGAAGAAACCACATATTGCGAGTCTAAAAATGATTTTTTCAAAAAATCACGGGCGATAGATCATGTACCTGTAGTACAAACCAGACCCACTTCCTACCGATTCGGCAGACATTTGTCCTTTTTACCCGGGATGGACGAAAAGGTTTGAGATGTACCGGTTGGGAGATAGTCCATGTAAGGTGGTCTAGTATTTTAGGAAAATGGGACGGTAGCATTCTAAAACGGCATTTTGGTGGTTACTTCACAAAACGACCCGTTTTTTACGCTCGGAAAATGGAAAAGGGCTTTTCCGTGCGACAAAAAGGAAAACTTCCTGCTGCAACATTGTTCTCCATACCAGTGTCCACACACATGCATAATATGGGCACAACATCACAAACTATGCCGTGATTCAGCACATAACATCGGTCATTTGGACCGAAAGCCATGAAACCTCGAACAAGATAGGTCATTTTGTGAAGGTTTTTTCGAAACATGATCAATATACCAAGTCTAGTATTTTTCCTTTCAACTATGTAACAAAATATGACACCACGCGAAGGATTTTCATTGTTCGGATTTTTTTTGAATTTATTATGCCCGTTTTGAATTATCTGAATTTCTAACTATGGTCGAACCGGTGTGCATGAAGATAGGGGACGAGCATCGTTAGAACTTGCATTGGATCTCTGAAGAAACCACATATTGCGAGTCTAAAAATGATTTTTTCAAAAAATCACGGGCGATAGATCATGTACCTGTAGTACAAACCGGACCCACTTCCTACCGATTCGGCAGACATTTGTCCTTTTTACCCGGGATGGACGAAAAGGTTTGAGATGTACCAGTTGGGAGATAGTCCATGTAAGGTGGTCTAGTATTTTAGGAAAATGGGACGGTAGCATTCTGAAACGGCATTTTGGTGGTTACTTCACAAAACGACCCGTTTTTTGCGCTCGGAAAATGGAAAAGGGCTTTTCCGTGCGAAAAAAAGGAAAACTTCCTCCTGCAACATTGTTCTCCATACCAATGTCCACACACATGCATAATATGGGCACAACATCACAAACTATGCCGTGATTCAGCACATAACATCGGTCATTTGGACCGAAAGCCATGAAACCTCGAACATGATAGGTCATTTTGTGAAGGTTTTTTCGAAACATCAATATACCAAGTCTGGTATTTTTCCTTTCAACTATGTAACAAAATATGACACCACGCGAAGGATTTTCATTGTTCGGATTTTTTTTGAATTTATTATGCCCGTTTTGAATTATCTGAATTTCTAACTATGGTCGAACCGGTGTGCATGAAGATAGGGGACGAGCATCGTTAGAACTTGCATTGGATCTCTGAAGAAACCACATATTGCGAGTCTAAAAATGATTTTTTCAAAAAATCACAGGCGATAGATCATGTACCTGTAGTACAAACCGGACCCACTTCCTACCGATTCGGCAGACATTTGTCCTTTTTACCCGGGATGGACGAAAAGGTTTGAGATGTACCGGTTGGGAGATAGTCCATGTAAGGTGGTCTAGTATTTTAGGAAAATGGGACGGTAGCATTCTGAAACGGCATTTTGGTGGTTACTTCACAAAACGACCCGTTTTTTGCGCTCGGAAAATGGAAAAGGGCTTTTCCGTGCGACAAAAAGGAAAACTTCCTCCTGCAACATTGTTCTCCATACCAATGTCTCCACACATGCATAATATGGGCACAACATCACAAACTATGCCGTGATTCAGCACATAACATCGGTCATTTGGACCGAAAGCCATGAAACCTCGAACATGATAGGTCATTTTGTGAAGGTTTTTTCGAAACATGATCAATATACCAAGTCTGGTATTTTTCCTTTCAACTATGTAACAAAATATGACACCACGCGAAGGATTTTCATTGTTCGGATTTTTTTTGAATTTATTATGCCCGTTTTGAATTATCTGAATTTCTAACTATGGTCGAACCGGTGTGCATGAAGATAGGGGACGAGCATCGTTAGAACTTGCATTGGATCTCTGAAGAAACCACATATTGCAAGTCTAAAAATAATTTTTTCAAAAAATCACGGGCGATAGATCATGTACCTGTAGTACAAACCGGACCCACTTCCTACCGATTCGGCAGACATTTGTCCTTTTTACCCGGGATGGACGAAAAGGTTTGAGATGTACCGGTTGGGAGATAGTCCATGTAAGGTGGTCTAGTATTTTAGGAAAATGGGACGGTAGCATTCTGAAACGGCATTTTGGTGGTTACTTCACAAAACGACCCGTTTTTTGCGCTCGGAAAATGGAAAAGGGCTTTTCCGTGCGACAAAAAGGAAAACTTCCTCCTGCAACATTGTTCTCCATACCAATGTCTCCACACATGCATAATATGGGCACAGCATCACAAACTATGTCGTGATTCAGCACATAACATCGGTCATTTGGACCGAAAGCCATGAAACCTCGAACATGATAGGTCATTTTGTGAAGGTTTTTTCGAAACATGATCAATATACCAAGTCTGGTATTTTTCCTTTCAACTATGTAACAAAATATGACACCACACGAAGGATTTTCATTGTTCGGATTTTTTTTGAATTTATTATGCCCGTTTTGAATTATCTGAATTTCTAACTATGGTCGAACCGGTGTGCATGTAGATAGGGGACGAGCATCGTTAGAACTTGCATTGGATCTCTGAAGAAACCACATATTGCGAGTCTAAAAATGATTTTTTCAAAAAATCACGGGCGATAGATCATGTACCTGTAGTACAAACCGGACCCACTTCCTACCGATTCGGCAGACATTTGTCCTTTTTACCCGGGATGGACGAAAAGGTTTGAGATGTACCGGTTGGGAGATAGTCCATGTAAGGTGGTCTAGTATTTTAGGAAAATGGGACGGTAGCATTCTGAAACGGCATTTTGGTGGTTACTTCACAAAACAACCCGTTTTTTGCGCTCGGAAAATGGAAAAGGGCTTTTCCGTGCGACAAAAAGGAAAACTTCCTCCTGCAACATTGTTCTCCATACCAATGTCTCCACACATGCATAATATGGGCACAACATCACAAACTATGCCGTGATTCAGCACATAACATCGGTCATTTGGACCGAAAGCCATGAAACCTCGAACATGATAGGTCATTTTGTGAAGGTTTTTTCGAAACATGATCAATATACCAAGTCTGGTATTTTTCCTTTCAACTATGTAACAAAATATGACACCACGTGAAGGATTTTCATTGTTCGGATTTTTTTTGAATTTATTATGCCCGTTTTGAATTATCTGAATTTCTAACTATGGTCGAACCGGTGTGCATGAAGATAGGGGACGAGCATCGTTAGAACTTGCATTGGATCTCTGAAGAAACCACATATTGCGAGTCTAAAAATGATTTTTTCTAAAAATCACGGGCGATAGATCATGTACCTATAGTACAAACCGGACCCACTTCCTACCGATTCGGCAGACATTTGTCCTTTTTACCCGGGATGGACGAAAAGGTTTGAGATGTACCGGTTGGGAGATAGTCCATGTAAGGTGGTCTAGTATTTTAGGAAAATGGGACGGTAGCATTGTGAAACGGCATTTTGGTGGTTACTTCACAAAACAACCCGTTTTTTACGCTCGGAAAATGGAAAAGGGCTTTTCCATGCGACAAAAAGGAAAACTTCCTCCTGCAACATTGTTCTCCATACCAATGTCCACACACATGCTTAATATGGGCACAACATCACAAACTATGCCGTGATTCAGCACATAACATCGGTCATTTGGACCGAAAGCCATGAAACCTCGAACATGATAGGTCATTTTGTGAAGGTTTTTTCGAAACATGATCAATATACCAAGTCTGGTATTTTTCCTTTCAACTATGTAACAAAATATGACACCACGCGAAGGATTTTCATTGTTCGGATTTTTTTTGAATTTATTATGCCCGTTTTGAATTATCTGAATTTCTAACTATGGTCGAACCGGTGTGCATGAAGATAGGGGAAGAGCATCGTTAGAACTTGCATTGGATCTCTGAAGAAACCACATATTGCGAGTCTAAAAATGATTTTTTCAAAAAATCACGGGCGATAGATCATGTACCTGTAGTACAAACCGGACCCACTTCCTACCGATTCGGCAGACATTTGTCCTTTTTACCCGGGATGGACGAAAAGGTTTGAGATGTACCGGTTGGGAGATAGTCCATGTAAGGTGGTCTAGTAGTTTAGGAAAATGGGACGGTAGCATTCTGAAACGGCATTTTGGTGGTTACTTCACAAAACGACCCGTTTTTTATGCTCAGAAAATGGAAAAGGGCTTTTCCATGCGACAAAAAGGAAAACTTCCTCCTGCAACATTGTTCTCCATACCAATGTCCACAAACATGCATAATATCGGCACAACATCACAAACTATGCCATGATTCAGCACATAACATCGGTCATTTGGACCGAAAGCCATGAAACCTCGAACATGATAGGTCTTTTTGTGAAGGTTTTTTCGAAACATGATCAATATACCAAGTCTGGTATTTTTCCTTTCAACTATGTAACAAAATATGACACCACGTGAAGGATTTTCATTGTTTGGATTTTTTTTGAATTTATTATGCCCGTTTTGAATTATCTTAATTTCTAACTATGGTCGAACCGGTGTGCATGAAGATAGGGGACGAGCATCGTTAGAACTTGCATTGGATCTCTGAAGAAACCACATATTGCGAGTCTAAAAATGATTTTTTCAAAAAATCACGGGCGATAGATCATGTACCTGTAGTACAAACCAGACCCACTTCCTACCGATTCGGCAGACATTTGTCCTTTTTACCCGGGATGGACGAAAAGGTTTGAGATGTACCGGTTGGGAGATAGTCCATGTAAGGTGGTCTAGTATTTTAGGAAAATGGGACGGTAGCATTCTAAAACGGCATTTTGGTGGTTACTTCACAAAACGACCCGTTTTTTACGCTCGGAAAATGGAAAAGGGCTTTTCCGTGCGACAAAAAGGAAAACTTCCTGCTGCAACATTGTTCTCCATACCAGTGTCCACACACATGCATAATATGGGCACAACATCACAAACTATGCCGTGATTCAGCACATAACATCGGTCATTTGGACCGAAAGCCATGAAACCTCGAACATGATAGGTCATTTTGTGAAGGTTTTTTCGAAACATGATCAATATACCAAGTCTAGTATTTTTCCTTTCAACTATGTAACAAAATATGACACCACGCGAAGGATTTTCATTGTTCGGATTTTTTTTGAATTTATTATGCCCGTTTTGAATTATCTGAATTTCTAACTATGGTCGAACCGGTGTGCATGAAGATAGGGGACGAGCATCGTTAGAACTTGCATTGGATCTCTGAAGGAACCACATATTGCGAGTCTAAAAATGATTTTTTCAAAAAATCACGGGCGATAGATCATGTACCTGTAGTACAAACCGGACCCACTTCCTACCGATTCGGCAGACATTTGTCCTTTTTACCCGGGATGGACGAAAAGGTTTGAGATGTACCGGTTGGGAGATAGTCCATGTAAGGTGGTCTAGTATTTTAGGAAAATGGGACGGTAGCATTCTGAAACGGCATTTTGGTGGTTACTTCACAAAACGACCCGTTTTTTGCGCTCGGAAAATGGAAAAGGGCTTTTCCGTGCAAAAAAAAGGAAAACTTCCTCCTGCAACATTGTTCTCCATACCAATGTCCACACACATGCATAATATGGGCACAACATCACAAACTATGCCGTGATTCAGCACATAACATCGGTCATTTGGACCGAAAGCCATGAAACCTCGAACATGATAGGTCATTTTGTGAAGGTTTTTTCGAAACATCAATATACCAAGTCTGGTATTTTTCCTTTCAACTATGTAACAAAATATGACACCACGCGAAGGATTTTCATTGTTCGGATTTTTTTTGAATTTATTATGCCCGTTTTGAATTATCTGAATTTCTAACTATGGTCGAACCGGTGTGCATGAAGATAGGGGACGAGCATCGTTAGAACTTGCATTGGATCTCTGAAGAAACCACATATTGCGAGTCTAAAAATGATTTTTTCAAAAAATCACGGGCGATAGATCATGTACCTGTAGTACAAACCGGACCCACTTCCTACCGATTCGGCAGACATTTGTCCTTTTTACCCGGGATGGACGAAAAGGTTTGAGATGTACCAGTTGGGAGATAGTCCATGTAAGGTGGTCTATTATTTTAGGAAAATGGGACGGTAGCATTCTGAAACGGCATTTTGGTGGTTACTTCACAAAACGACCCGTTTTTTGCGCTCGGAAAATGGAAAAGGGCTTTTCCGTGCGACAAAAAGGAAAACTTCCTCCTGCAACATTGTTCTCCATACCAATGTCTCCACACATGCATAATATGGGCACAACATCACAAACTATGCCGTGATTCAGCACATAACATCGGTCATTTGGACCGAAAGCCATGAAACCTCGAACATGATAGGTCATTTTGTGAAGGTTTTTTCGAAACATGATCAATATACCAAGTCTGGTATTTTTCCTTTCAACTATGTAACAAAATATGACACCACGCGAAGGATTTTCATTGTTCGGATTTTTTTTGAATTTATTATGCCCGTTTTGAATTATCTGAATTTCTAACTATGGTCGAACCGGTGTGCATGAAGATAGGGGACGAGCATCGTTAGAACTTGCATTGGATCTCTGAAGAAACCACATATTGCGAGTCTAAAAATGATTTTTTCAAAAAATCACGGGCGATAGATCATGTACCTGTAGTACAAACCGGACCCACTTCCTACCGATTCGGCAGACATTTGTCCTTTTTACCCGGGATGGACGAAAAGGTTTGAGATGTACCGGTTGGGAGATAGTCCATGTAAGGTGGTCTAGTATTTTAGGAAAATGGGACGGTAGCATTCTGAAACGGCATTTTGGTGGTTACTTCACAAAACGACCCGTTTTTTGCGCTCGGAAAATGGAAAAGGGCTTTTCCGTGCAAAAAAAAGGAAAACTTCCTCCTGCAACATTGTTCTCCATACCAATGTCCACACACATGCATAATATGGGCACAACATCACAAACTATGCCGTGATTCAGCACATAACATCGGTCATTTGGACCGAAAGCCATGAAACCTCGAACATGATAGGTCATTTTGTGAAGGTTTTTTCGAAACATCAATATACCAAGTCTGGTATTTTTCCTTTCAACTATGTAACAAAATATGACACCACGCGAAGGATTTTCATTGTTCGGATTTTTTTTGAATTTATTATGCCCGTTTTGAATTATCTGAATTTCTAACTATGGTCGAACCGGTGTGCATGAAGATAGGGGACGAGCATCGTTAGAACTTGCATTGGATCTCTGAAGAAACCACATATTGCGAGTCTAAAAATGATTTTTTCAAAAAATCACGGGCGATAGATCATGTACCTGTAGTACAAACCGGACCCACTTCCTACCGATTCGGCAGACATTTGTCCTTTTTACCCGGGATGGACGAAAAGGTTTGAGATGTACCGGTTGGGAGATAGTCCATGTAAGGTGGTCTAGTATTTTAGGAAAATGGGACGGTAGCATTCTGAAACGGCATTTTGGTGGTTACTTCACAAAACGACCCGTTTTTTGCGCTCGGAAAATGGAAAAGGGCTTTTCCGTGCGACAAAAAGGAAAACTTCCTCCTGCAACATTGTTCTCCATACCAATGTCTCCACACATGCATAATATGGGCACAACATCACAAACTATGCCGTGATTCAGCACATAACATCGGTCATTTGGACCGAAAGCCATGAAACCTCGAACATGATAGGTCATTTTGTGAAGGTTTTTTCGAAACATGATCAATATACCAAGTCTGGTATTTTTCCTTTCAACTATGTAACAAAATATGACACCACGCGAAGGATTTTCATTGTTCGGATTTTTTTTGAATTTATTATGCCCGTTTTGAATTATCTGAATTTCTAACTATGGTCGAACCGGTGTGCATGAAGATAGGGGACGAGCATCGTTAGAACTTGCATTGGATCTCTGAAGAAACCACATATTGCGAGTCTAAAAATGATTTTTTCAAAAAATCACGGGCGATAGATCATGTACCTGTAGTACAAACCGGACCCACTTCCTACCGATTCGGCAGACATTTGTCCTTTTTACCCGGGATGGACGAAAAGGTTTGAGATGTACCGGTTGGGAGATAGTCCATGTAAGGTGGTCTAGTATTTTAGGAAAATGGGACGGTAGCATTCTGAAACGGCATTTTGGTGGTTACTTCACAAAACGACCCGTTTTTTGCGCTCGGAAAATGGAAAAGGGCTTTTCCGTGCGACAAAAAGGAAAACTTCCTCCTGCAACATTGTTCTCCATACCAATGTCTCCACACATGCATAATATGGGCACAGCATCACAAACTATGTCGTGAATCAGCACATAACATCGGTCATTTGGACCGAAAGCCATGAAACCTCGAACATGATAGGTCATTTTGTGAAGGTTTTTTCGAAACATGATCAATATACCAAGTCTGGTATTTTTCATTTCAACTATGTAACAAAATATGACACCACGCGAAGGATTTTCATTGTTCGGATTTTTTTTGAATTTATTATGCCCGTTTTGAATTATCTGAATTTCTAACTATGGTCGAACCGGTGTGCATGTAGATAGGGGACGAGCATCGTTAGAACTTGCATTGGATCTCTGAAGAAACCACATATTGCGAGCCTAAAAATGATTTTTTCAAAAAATCACGGGCGATAGATCATGTACCTGTAGTACAAACCGGACCCACTTCCTACCGATTCGGCAGACATTTGTCCTTTTTACCCGAGATGGACGAAAAGGTTTGAGATGTACCGGTTGGGAGATAGTCCATGTAAGGTGGTCTAGTATTTTAGGAAAATGGGACGGTAGCATTCTGAAACGGCATTTTGGTGGTTACTTCACAAAACGACCCGTTTTTTGCGCTCGGAAAATGGAAAAGGGCTTTTCCGTGCGACAAAAAGGAAAACTTCCTCCTGCAACATTGTTCTCCATACCAATGTCTCCACACATGCATAATATGGGCACAACATCACAAACTATGCCGTGATTCAGCACATAACATCGGTCATTTGGACCGAAAGCCATGAAACCTCGAACATGATAGGTCATTTTGTGAAGGTTTTTTCGAAACATGATCAATATACCAAGTCTGGTATTTTTCCTTTCAACTATGTAACAAAATATGACACCACGCGAAGGATTTTTATTGTTCGGATTTTTTTTGAATTTATTATGCCCGTTTTGAATTATCTGAATTTCTAACTATGGTCGAACCGGTGTGCATGAAGATAGGGGACGAGCATCGTTAGAACTTGCATTGGATCTCTGAAGAAACCACATATTGCGAGTCTAAAAATGATTTTTTCAAAAAATCACGGGCGATAGATCATGTACCTATAGTACAAACCGGACCCACTTCCTACCGATTCGGCAGACATTTGTCCTTTTTACCCGGGATGGACGAAAAGGTTTGAGATGTACCGGTTGGGAGATAGTCCATGTAAGGTGGTCTAGTATTTTAGGAAAATGGGACGGTAGCATTCTGAAACGGCATTTTGGTGGTTACTTCACAAAACGACCCGTTTTTTGCGCTCGGAAAATGGAAAAGGGCTTTTCCGTGCGACAAAAAGGAAAACTTCCTCCTGCAACATTGTTCTCCATACCAATGTCTCCACACATGCATAATATGGGCACAGCATCACAAACTATGTCGTGATTCAGCACATAACATCGGTCATTTGGACCGAAAGCCATGAAACCTCGAACATGATAGGTCATTTTGTGAACGTTTTTTCGAAACATGATCAATATACCAAGTCTGGTATTTTTCCTTTCAACTATGTAACAAAATATGACACCACGCGAAGGATTTTCATTGTTCGGATTTTTTTTGAATTTATTATGCCCGTTTTGAATTATCTGAATTTCTAACTATGGTCGAACCGGTGTGCATGTAGATAGGGGACGAGCATCGTTAGAACTTGCATTGGATCTCTGAAGAAACCACATATTGCGAGTCTAAAAATGATTTTTTCAAAAAATCACGGGCGATAGATCATGTACCTGTAGTACAAACCGGACCCACTTCCTACCGATTCGGAAGACATTTGTCCTTTTTACCCGGGATGGACGAAAAGGTTTGAGATGTACCGGTTGGGAGATAGTCCATGTAAGGTGGTCTAGTATTTTAGGAAAATGGGACGGTAGCATTCTGAAACGGCATTTTGGTGGTTACTTCACAAAACGACCCGTTTTTTGCGCTCGGAAAATGGAAAAGGGCTTTTCCGTGCGACAAAAAGGAAAACTTCCTCCTGCAACATTGTTCTCCATACCAATGTCTCCACACATGCATAATATGGGCACAACATCACAAACTATGCCGTGATTCAGCACATAACATCGGTCATTTGGACCGAAAGCCATGAAACCTCGAACATGATAGGTCATTTTGTGAAGGTTTTTTCGAAACATGATCAATATACCAAGTCTGGTATTTTTCCTTTCAACTATGTAACAAAATATGACACCACGCGAAGGATTTTCATTGTTCGGATTTTTTTTGAATTTATTATGCCCGTTTTGAATTATCTGAATTTCTAACTATGGTCGAACCGGTGTGCATGAAGATAGGGGACGAGCATCGTTAGAACTTGCATTGGATCTCTGAAGAAACCACATATTGCGAGTCTAAAAATGATTTTTTCAAAAAATCACGGGCGATAGATCATGTACCTGTAGTACAAACCGGACCCACTTCCTACCGATTCGACAGACAGTTGTGCTTTTTACCCGGGATGGACGAAAAGGTTTGAGATGTACCGGTTGGGAGATAGTCCATGTAAGGTGGTCTAGTATTTTAGGAAAATGGGACGGTAGCATTGTGAAACGGCATTTTGGTGGTTACTTCACAAAACAACCCGTTTTTTACGCTCAGAAAATGGAAAAGGGCTTTTCCATGCGACAAAAAGGAAAACTTCCTCCTGCAACATTGTTCTCCATACCAATGTCCACACACATGCTTAATATGGGCACAACATCACAAACTATGCCATGATTCAGCACATAACATCGGTCATTTGGACCGAAAGCCATGAAACCTCGAACATGATAGGTCATTTTGTGAAGGTTTTTTCGAAACATAATCAATATACCAAGTCTGGTATTTTTCCTTTCAACTATGTAACAAAATATGACACCACGCGAAGGATTTTCATTGTTCGGATTTTTTTTGAATTTATTATGCCCGTTTTGAATTATCTGAATTTCTAACTATGGTCGAACCGGTGTGCATGAAGATAGGGGACGAGCATCATTAGAACTTGCATTGGATCTCTGAAGAAACCACATATTGCGAGTCTAAAAATGATTTTTTCAAAAAATCACGGGCGATAGATCATGTACCTGTAGTACAAACCGGACCCACTTCCTACCGATTCGGCAGACATTTGTCCTTTTTACCCGGGATGGACGAAAAGGTTTGAGATGTACCGGTTGGGAGATAGTCCATGTAAGGTGGTCTAGTATTTTAGGAAAATGGGACGGTAGCATTCTGAAACGGCATTTTGGTGGTTACTTCACAAAACGACCCGTTTTTTGCGCTCGGAAAATGGAAAAGGGCTTTTCCGTGCGACAAAAAGGAAAACTTCCTCCTGCAACATTGTTCTCCATACCAATGTCCACACACATGCATAATATGGGCACAACATCACAAACTATGCCGTGATTCAGCACATAACATCGGTCATTTGGACCGAAAGCCATGAAACCTCGAACATGATAGGTCATTTTGTGAAGGTTTTTTCGAAACATGATCAATATACCAAGTCTGGTATTTTTCCTTTCAACTATGTAACAAAATATGACACCACGCGAAGGATTTTCATTGTTCGGATTTTTTTTGAATTTATTATGCCCGTTTTGAATTATCTGAATTTCTAACTATGGTCGAACCGGTGTGCATGAAGATAGGGGACGAGCATCGTTAGAACTTGCATTGGATCTCTGAAGAAACCACATATTGCGAGTCTAAAAATGATTTTTTCAAAAAATCACGGGCGATAGATCATGTACCTGTAGTACAAACCGGACCCACTTCCTACCGATTCGACAGACAGTTGTGCTTTTTACCCGGGATGGACGAAAAGGTTTGAGATGTACCGGTTGGGAGATAGTCCATGTAAGGTGGTCTAGTATTTTAGGAAAATGGGACGGTAGCATTGTGAAACGGCATTTTGGTGGTTACTTCACAAAACAACCCGTTTTTTACGCTCAGAAAATGGAAAAGGGCTTTTCCATGCGACAAAAAGGAAAACTTCCTCCTGCAACATTGTTCTCCATACCAATGTCCACACACATGCTTAATATGGGCACAACATCACAAACTATGCCATGATTCAGCACATAACATCGGTCATTTGGACCGAAAGCCATGAAACCTCGAACATGATAGGTCATTTTGTGAAGGTTTTTTCGAAACATAATCAATATACCAAGTCTGGTATTTTTCCTTTCAACTATGTAACAAAATATGACACCACGCGAAGGATTTTCATTGTTCGGATTTTTTTTGAATTTATTATGCCCGTTTTGAATTATCTGAATTTCTAACTATGGTCGAACCGGTGTGCATGAAGATAGGGGACGAGCATCATTAGAACTTGCATTGGATCTCTGAAGAAACCACATATTGCGAGTCTAAAAATGATTTTTTCAAAAAATCACGGGCGATAGATCATGTACCTGTAGTACAAACCGGACCCACTTCCTACCGATTCGGCAGACATTTGTCCTTTTTACCCGGGATGGACGAAAAGGTTTGAGATGTACCGGTTGGGAGATAGTCCATGTAAGGTGGTCTAGTATTTTAGGAAAATGGGACGGTAGCATTCTGAAACGGCATTTTGGTGGTTACTTCACAAAACGACCCGTTTTTTGCGCTCGGAAAATGGAAAAGGGCTTTTCCGTGCGACAAAAAGGAAAACTTCCTCCTGCAACATTGTTCTCCATACCAATGTCCACACACATGCATAATATGGGCACAACATCACAAACTATGCCGTGATTCAGCACATAACATCGGTCATTTGGACCGAAAGCCATGAAACCTCGAACATGATAGGTCATTTTGTGAAGGTTTTTTCGAAACATGATCAATATACCAAGTCTGGTATTTTTCCTTTCAACTATGTAACAAAATATGACACCACGCGAAGGATTTTCTTTGTTCGGATTTTTTTTGAATTTATTATGCCCGTTTTGAATTATCTGAATTTCTAACTATGGTCGAACCGGTGTGCATGAAGATAGGGGACGAGCATCGTTAGAAATTGCATTGGATCTCTGAAGAAACCACATATTGCGAGTCTAAAAATGATTTTTTCAAAAAATCACGGGCGATAGATCATGTACCTGTAGTACAAACCGGACCCACTTCCTACCGATTCGGCAGACATTTGTCCTTTTTACCCGGGATGGACGGAAAGGTTTGAGATGTACTGGTTGGGAGATAGTCCATGTAAGGTGGTCTAGTATTTTAGGAAAATGGGACGGTAGCATTCTGAAACGGCATTTTGGTGGTTACTTCACAAAACGACCCGTTTTTTACGCTCGGAAAATGGAAAAGGGCTTTTCCGTGCGACAAAAAGGAAAACTTCCTCCTGCAACATTGTTCTCCATACCAATGTCCACACACATGCATAATATGGGCACAACATCACAAACTATGCCGTGATTCAGCACATAACATCGGTCATTTGGACCGAAAGCCATGAAACCTCGAACATGATAGGTCATTTTGTGAAGGTTTTTTCGAAACATGATCAATATACCAAGTCTGGTATTTTTCCTTTCAACTATGTAACAAAATATGACACCACGCGAAGGATTTTCATTGTTCGGATTTTTTTTGAATTTATTATGCCCGTTTTGAATTATCTGAATTTCTAACTATGGTCGAACCGGTGTGCATGAAGATAGGGGACGAGCATCGTTAGAACTTGCATTGGATCTCTGAAGAAACCACATATTGCGAGTCTAAAAATGATTTTTTCAAAAAATCACGGGCGATAGATCATGTACCTGTAGAACAAACCAGACCGACTTCCTACCGATTCGGCAGACATTTGTCCTTTTTACCCGGGATGGACGAAAAGGTTTAAGATGTACCGGTTGGGAGATAGTCCATGTAAGGTGGTCTAGTATTTTAGGAAAATGGGACGGTAGCATTCTGAAACGGCATTTTGGTGGTTACTTCACAAAACGACCCGTTTTTTGCGCTCAGAAAATGGAAAAGGGATTTTCCGTGCAACAAAAAGGAAAACTTCCTCCTGCAACATTGTTCTCCATACCAATGTCCACACACATGCATAATATGGGCACAAGATCACAAACTATGCCATGATTCAGCATATAACATCGGTCATTTGGACCGAAAGCCATGAAACCTCGAACATGATAGGTCATTTTGTGAAGGTTTTTTTGAAACATGATCAATATACCAAGTCTGGTATTTTTCCTTTCAACTAGGTAACAAAATTTGACACCACGCGAAGGATTTTCATTGTTCGGATTTGTTTGAATTTATTATGCCCATTTTGAATTATCTGAATTTCTAACTATGGACTACCACGCGAAGGATTTTCATTGTTCGGCAGACATTTAGTCTCGGATGTAGTCACCAACCGGGACTAAAAATATTTTCCGCCATTTCCCACCTCTTCCCGCCCTTTCCTTTCTACTAGAGCTTTTAGTCCCGGATGTAGTCACTAACTGGGACTAAAGATATTTCCCGCCATTTCCCAAAGCTTCACGCCAAGTTTTCCCGCCCTTTCCCTGTATATTTTGGGTGATCGTGTCATGGATATCCACACATCCACACCTTCCTCTCTTAGAACAATGGACAACGCCTACTCGGCCATTCTGACCCTCGAGGAGACCGAGGCGCTGTGCGCCTCGAACTACCCTTGTCCGCCGGGCTACCGGCCGCCCGCCGGCTGGATGCTGAGCGCTGGAGGGATTCCTGTCCCTCCTGTCCCTCAAGGTTCCGCACGCCAGGCGGCCATCACAAACCACTTCTACCACGAGCTCACGCCGGAGCAGCGGATGGATCCCCAGTGGGATCCCGACAACTACGACACCTGGAATGCCTTCTTCGCTAATAGGCGGTTAAGGGAGCTCGCCAGGTACGAGGGTGATGGCCCGCCACCGGTGAACCACAATGAAGCCGGCCGTCGTCTGTGGTGGGCGAACCGTACTATCATCGGAGTGATGCGCTACATCACCGGGGGAGACCATCCTCGCCTACGGTGCCCACGAGTCCACCTGCCACAGGCCCCACACTGTCCCGGCGGTAGCGGCATCGTCTTCCAGGAGACCCCTCTCCCACCCGTCGTGAATCCGAGGCTGGAATGGCCCCTGGTATATGCCATGGATGGGCTGAGGATCCCCGGAGTGGCAGGTGACGATGACGATGATGATGACGACGACGATGAAGACCCTGAAGCTGCGTACTATAGGACTAGGCATGATTATGACTAAAGGGGGCAGCTTTAGTCCTGAGTGTTAGCTAGTCCCGGTTTGTCCCGGTTTGTCCCGGTTTTTAATATTAATAAATGTCTTGAGTGTTACCTAATAAATAGAGGAAAATGCCTATATAAAGAGAGGGTTCATATTTAGTCCCGGTTGGAGAAACCAACCGCGACTGAAGGGATTGCGGCAGAGTGGGCCAGACAACACTAATAATAGGGGTGAGTGTCGACATTATGTCGTGCGGCTTGTACCTTGTCCCGGATGGTGTCACCAACCGGGACTAAAGATGAACCTTTAGTCCCGGTTGGAGACACCAACCGGGACTAAAGATGAGTCAGCACTAATAATAGGGGTGAGTGTCGACATTATGCCGTGAGTGTCGACATTATGCCGAGCTGCTTGTACTATAAATATGCATCCTTGTGAGTCCAGTCCTCCAGCCAGTTTGAGGCATCTCCAAGATGGTTTTAGATAGCAGGGACACCACTACGACCAGTTTCAGGGAGATGCCGACGGATCCCAGTCCTCTGGCATCTCAGAGAAACTGGTC
This sequence comes from Avena sativa, assembly GCA_916181665.1. NCBI lineage: Eukaryota > Viridiplantae > Streptophyta > Magnoliopsida > Poales > Poaceae > Avena > Avena sativa. The sequence goes on from OV702282.1 coordinate 385,055,660, forward strand.
ATAGAGGCACTCCCTAATATGTGAAATTAGTTAGCTCCGAGGCGTATTGATCTAGTTAGTGAAGTTACAAGCTGCAAGATGGTTTTCGAGAGCAGGGACACCACTGCGGCCAGTTTCAGGGAGATGCCGACGGAGCCCAGTCCTCCAGCATCTCCGAGAAACTGGTCATAGAGGCACTCCCTAATATGTGAAATTAGTTAGCTCCGAGGCGTATTGATCTACTTAGTGAAGTTACAAGCTGCAAGATGGTTTTCGAGAGCAGGGACACCACTGCAGCCAGTTTCAGGGAGATGCCGACGGAGCTCAGTCCTCCGGCATCTCCGAGAAACTGGTCATAGAGGCAGTCCCTAATATGTGAAATTAGTTAGCTCTGAGGCGTATTGATATACTTAGTGAAGTTACAAGCTGCAAGCTGGTTTTCGAGAGCAGGGACACCACTGCGGACAGTTTCAGGGAGATGCCGATGGAGCCCAGTCCTCCGGAATCTCCGAGAAACTGGTCATAGAGGCACTCCCGGTCCAGCCACAAAAAGGGACTAACACTGAAGACATTTATTAATAAAAACTGAGACTACAAAACCGGGACTAAAGGCCACAAACCGCGAAAGATATCCTTCGGTCAAGCCACAAACCGCGAAAGACATGAACTAGAGTTACATAATATGAGCATGAACTTCTTGGCATATGTCATTCCTTATGACCGCTTCAGACGTAACCATGGAGCATCTTCTTTACTTAACGGAATGCTTGGGTCAGTTTTCACTGTGAAGGGCGGAATTTCATCAAACTTATTATAATCTTCTGACATGTCTGTCTTGTCCTCGATTCCCACGATGTTTCTTTTCCCTGAAAGAACTATGTGACGCTTTGGCTCATCATATGATGTATTCGTTTGCATATTTTTTCTTTTTTTCAGTCTGGAGGACATGTCCTTCACATAGAAAACCTGAGACACATCATTGGCTAGGACGAATGGTTCATCTCTATAACCAAGATTGTTGAGATCCACTGTTGTCATTCCGTACAACTGGTCTATCTTTACCCCTTCCCCATTCAGGTTAACCCATTTGCAGCGAAACAAAGGGACCTTAAAAGAGACTCCATAGTCTAGTTCCCATATCTCCTCTATGTAACCATAATATGTGTCCTTTTGTCCATTCTCGTCTATTGCATCAAAGAGAACACCACTATTTTGGTTGGTGCTCTTTTTATCTTGGGCGATCGTGTAGAATGTATTCCCATTTATTTCGTACCCTTGGAAATTCAATATAGTAGAAGATGGTGACGCGGCCAACAAGTATAGCTGATCTCCAACAGTGGTGTCATTCAAGAGATGTGTCCGCATCCCAACCACCGAAAGACTTCATGTGTTCATCCGTAATCCATGATTCAGGCTTCCCCGGGTTTTGGGAGCGTACAATATTCTTGTGTTCCTCGATATACGGAGCTGCCAAGGTGGAATTATGTAGAACTGTGTAGTGTGCTTTAGTGAAAGAATCCCCGTCCCTACATATCATTGCTTTCTTTCCCAGCGTGCCTTTTCCACTTAGTCTTCCCTCATGCCGCGAGTCAGAAACACCAATCGGCTTAAGGTCAGGAATAAAGTCAACACAAAACTCAATGACCTCCTCTGTTCCATATCCCTTGGAGATGCTTCCTTCTGGTCTAGCACGGTTATGAACATATTTCTTTAAGACTCCCATGAACCTCTCAAAGGGGAACATATTGTGCAGAAATACCGGATCGAGAATGGCAATCTCTTCCACTAGATGAACCAGGAGATGCGTCATAATATTGAAGAAGGATGGTGGGAACACCAATTCAAAACTAACAAGACATTGTACCACATCCTTCTGTAACCTTGGCAGAATATCTGGATTGATTACCTTCTGAGATATTGCATTGAGGAATGCACACAGCTTCACAATGGGTACTCGAACATTTTTCGGTAGAAGCCCCCTCAATGCAATCGGAAGCAACTGCGTCATAATCACGTGACAGTCATGAGACTTCAGGTTTTGGAACTTTTTCTCTGCCATATTTATTATCCCCTTTATATTAGGTGAGAAGCCCGATGGCACCTTGATACTGTAAAGGACTTCAAAAAAGATTTCCTTCTCTGCTTTGGTAAGAGCATAGCTGGCACGACTTAAGTGACGCCCTTTATCCGTCTTGTTATGTGTATGCATGTTCTTTGGGTCTTTCATAATTTGTTGGTCCTCCCGTGCTTCAGGTGTATCTTTTGTCTTCCCATACACGCCTAGGAATCCTAGCAGGTTCACGCAGAGATTCTTCGTCACGTGCATCACGTCGATTGAAGAGCGGAAACGCAGGACTTTCCAATATGGCAGCTCCCAAAATATAGATTTCTTCTTCCACATGGGTGCGTGTCCTGTAGCGACGTCGTTCGGAACTGATTGACCGCCGGGACCCTTTCCAAAGATTACTTCTATTTCCTTGACCATACCAAATACATCATCACCAGCAGGGAGTTCAGGCTTCTTCCGGTGATCTGCCTCACCTTTGAAATGCTTGCCTTTCTTTCTTACGAGATGATTGGTCGGAAGAAATCGTCGATTCGCCAGGCACACAACCTTCTTGCATTTATGCAAATATGTACCTTCGGTCTTATCTAAATAGTGGGTGCATGCCTTATATCCCTTGTTTGTCTGTCCTGAAAGGTTACTAAGAGCAGGCCAATCATTGATGGTTACGAATAACAACCCTCATAGATTAAATGGCTCCTGTTTGTTCTCATCCCACACACGTACACCTGGTTTGCCCCACAACTGTAAGAGTTCTTCAACTAATGGCCTAAGGTACACATCAATGTCGTTGCCCGGTTGCTTCGGGCCTTGGATGAGCACTGGCATCATAATGAACTTACGCTTCATGCACAACCAAGGAGGCAGGTTGTAGATACATAGAGTCACGGGCCAGGTACTGTGACTACAGCTCTGCTCCCCAAAAGGATTCATGACATCCGTACTTAGACCAAACCATAAGTTCCTTGCGTCACCTGCAAAGTCTGGGAAGTCTCTCTCGATTTTTCTCCACTATGACCCATCAGCAGGGTGTCTCAACTTCCCGTCTTTCTTACGGTCTTCTTTGTGCCATCGCAACAACCTGGCATGCTCTTTGTTTCTGAACATGCGTTTCAACCTTGGTATTATAGGAGCATACCACATAACCTTAGCAGGAACCCTCTTCCGGAGGGGCTCTCCCTCAACATCACCAGGGTCATCTCGTCTGATCTTATACCGCAACGCGTTGCATACCGGGCATTTATCTAAATTCTCATACTCCTTACCGCCGTAGAGGATGCAGTCATTAATGCATGCATGTATCTTTTGCACATCTAATCCCAGAGGACAGAGAGTCTTCTTTGCTTCGTAGGTACTCTCGGGAAGTTCGTTATGTTTTGGAAACTTCGGCTTCATTATTTTCAGCATCTTTTCAAATGAGGAGTCAGTTAGACCACACTCTGCCTTCCATCGCAACAATTCCAGTGTGGTACCGAGCTTTGTGCTGCCATCTTCACAATTTGGGTACAACAATTTCTTGTGATCTTCTAACATGCCCTCTAACTTCAACTTCTCATTTTCTGTTTCACAGTCTCGCTTTGCATCAGAAATGACCCTACCAAGTTTATCAGCCGGCTCATCTGATGCCCATTCTTCACCTCTTTCCTCTCCATTGTCTTCCATTGCAGTATCACTGTATTCAGGAAACATATGATGATAGTTGTTATCATCATCTTCTTCTTCACCATCTTCCATCATAACCCCTCTTTCCCCGTGCTTGGTCCAGCAATTATAGTTGGGCATGAAACCTTTCATAATCAGGTGGCTGCGAATGATTTTCGAGGAAGAGTACTCCTTGTTGTTCCTACATTGAACACATGGACAACGTATAAATCCATTCTCTTTGTTTGTCATAGCCACATCGATAAATTTATCCACGCCTTTGATATACCCGGCTACGCGCCGGTCACCGTACATCCATTCCCGACCGTTCATCTGCATCATATAAGTAAGTTTATCAAAAAACAGGACATCATAAATAGTGAAATAACCAATTCACACCGACACATGAATTGTATCAATGACCTAGAAAAGATAAGATTGCTAACCTCGATCGAGGGAAATAAAGAGGAGAAAGCTCAAGTGCGTCTCGGACACCTTCTATATTTTTGTTCTATGAGAAATTCAACGGGATTATTCACTCAAACATTTCAATAAACACCTTCAATGCATGCATGAGAAAAAACTAGCACACCCCCTCACACCTTCCACCATTCGAAAAAACGGAGTGGAGGCAGAGGGGGCTGGGGCGTTGCATTTATAGAGGGCAGGGGTCTTTAGTCCTGGTTGGAGCCAGCAACCGGGACTAAAGGTGCGTGCCACGCCACATGGCTGTGGACGCAATATTTAGTCCCGGTTGCTGGCTCCAACCGGGACGTATTCCCCTTACCAACTGGGACGCATGCCCCCTGGCCCCGTGCCCTCTCCAACCGGGACGCGTGCCAGCATTAGTCCCGGTTGGTGGCGCAACCGGGACAAATGCTCTGAGGGGTCGCGAACGGATAGCCCTTTTTCCACTAGTGAGTGAGTTCCCCATCATCCTCTGCACCTGCTAGTACCTCGCACTCGCCCGCGCGCGCTCCCATTCGTCAACAAATAGCAAGCTCCGCCGTCTGCCTCCACTCCGGCGACACCCTCTGGTAGTTCCCGACCGCCCCTTTCTCTCTATTGGATACTCGCATGTTCACCTGGCTTGTGTGCATCTAATGGCACCCCTGGTTTGTCTAAGAGCGCACCACAGCCTCGCCCCCGATGACGCCAGAGCTTGCCCGACGCCAGGAACATCTCCGGCGAGAGATTGAGGACGACTCTGCGCGCCCCTCGACGAACGGCTCCTACCTCGAGCATCTACTCGCCGCGGCGATCTCGGTGAGCCACCCGACGTCCTCTCTCGCTTCCTGTATTAGCCGGAACACCATCGCCTGAATGCGCCGCCGCCACACGCCGCCGCCAGCGCCGCCAGTTAGTGGTCGTTTGATCAACGGCCGTTAGATCTTGATCCGTCGGCTGCGATAGAATCACTTACGCGAAGGGGTATGCTAGATATGTGCCGCACAATCTTCTTTAAATCCAATGGCCCACGTTGATCGATCCGGCCGAACCGATACGGGCCAATCAAAACACGTCGCGTGGCCGGTTCTTTGTTTTAAAAATCTGAATTAGATCTATTAGTGATTCAAACTTGTAAAATTCATAACTTTTGTTACACACGTTCAAATTTTACAATTTTTATATCATTCGAATCAGGAGAAAGAATGCTATCCATTTTTGCAATGTGTTTAATGTTTTGCTTCTGTAAAATTGGTTTTTTTGCAGAGACATTTATAGGCTTATTTTGAGTATAGAAATGATTTGAAAAATGATTTAAAGATCAAATGAAATCTATTTTAGTGTGTCTTGTTTTTTTTTTATGATTCAGTATTGTATACTTGTCTTGTTTGGTGTAGAAAATCATCACATGACATTTGCATGCATTCATATATTTTTGCTTGTATATTTTTGATATGTGAATTTGGTGCCATTATTTTATGTGTAGATTTTGTTGCTAATAGAGATTGTTGTTGTGAAGATTGTTGCTACTCCCCAAACTACCAAGGCAAGTGGTGCTTCATGTTTTTATCCCTATATTTTCACCTATACATTAGAAATATTTTGTATACGACTTGCATAATTATTTGGTAAGTATCTATATGCTATGCTTGGGAAATCCTAGTAGTTGTAGAAATTTTAGAATTTACTCTAAGTAAGATACATGCTATTGCCATGCTTAGCCTAGCTAGTAGCAACCAAGGGTGGAATATATATTCATGCTATGAGAATTATTGTTAAGTCTTTGACTTATGTTTTGTTTAATAAAACAACTAAGTGAATGAAATACCTGGGTGGAATGGAAAGAATGGTTTGTGTTGAGTGGTTACACAAGGCCCATTTCTATGGTTTACCTTGTGTATCTCACTTGTGGATTGCCACCAAGGAACAAAGGGATTTGAGATGCCAAATGTTAAGAAGCTTCTAGTGCAGCCACATGGCATTATGGGCTCTGCCTGGATCACCTAGGTTGCAATAACTTAGACATTTGGAAAGTTGGTGGTAGTGGTATGATAGATTTGGAGCGCGTCCATTTGGTCTAAGGGAAGGCTTCTGAAAGGTCCCGTCTTGGTGAAAATCAAGTCTTGTGGGGAAAGTGCACAACCTCTTCAGATGGAAGAATCTAAGTACCTAGCCATGTCCCTGGTATTGGACAATTTGAGCATCAAGACATGGAAGCTATCAAGAATCTCCTCATCCCAATTTTCTAAGTTAAAACTTGTGGTTGAACAAGGGTGAAGGTTCACCAATTTATATTGGTGTATCCTTGGGAAAGTTTTGTCAAAGAAAAACTTAGTGTTTTCAACTGATAGGTAAAACCTATTTTGAGCAAAGCAAGCCTAAGCTACACTTAGCCATATTCATGTAGTAACTAGATGTTAATATTCTACTAAGGTATCACTTGCCAATACTATTCCAATGTATTGACCCACTGTGGCTGTAACTTGTGATGTTGCAGGTTACTCTAATGATGATTAGGGGTTATAAGTCTACACTCAACATGCTTGCCTGTGGCACATGAAGATAAAGACTTATTTATATTGTTATGTTTGAACTCTTGTATTAGGCCTATGGCCATGGAGTTGTAAAAGACTATGTTGTCTCTGGAATGACATGTAATAATGACCTTTGTTTCTATGTACTTCATCTTAAACTGTGGATGCTAGCATTGATCCAGGGACTAGCATTGAAATCATAGGGATCTTTAACTTTATAAAGGTGGGATCTTATAGATGGTATCAGAGCACTGTGTTGCCTGTAAGATTATGACCCTAGGATTGGATTAGAAATCACTATGGAAAATTTTTCAACAATTTCCACACTTTTCTTTTTCTTCTCGTAAACTTTTCTAATCTTCTTTCTCATCTCTATTTGTAGATGAACTCCATCAATGAAGCTGTAAGGAAGGGACCACTCATGACCATGACCCTAGAGTTTGAGACTGAATTTCCAAAATCCCTCAAGAACCTTATGGTTACCATGGGGATACATGGTGCAGCTGTGTACAAAGGTTTCCCTGTAATGGATGAAGGAGAAGAATATTGGTGGGTGCAACTTCACTTATATAAAAACAAGGAAGACAACCACAAAGAATCAGGATTCTGCATGTCACCAACTCAGTGACACACACCACATTCTTTGATTCTGCAAGGGATGCAGCTTGGAAGGCCATCAAAGAGCTTGGTGATAGACTCAAGTGCAGAATGCTTAACACCCAAAATGATCTTAGGGAAGAAAAGAAGCATACCCAAGAGTTAGAGACTACCAACCAACAACTAAGGGAAGACATCATCGACTTGATTTGGGAATCTTGTGAACAAGATAGACAGATGGCTACTAAGGATGCTTTGATAGCCATTTTGTCTAGTGAATGAGAGTTGTAAAGTACTTCGTTAGATGGACCACCACACTTATCATTTTATTTCAAATTTTTTTCTAAGTTATGTTGAACCTTGGATACTTGTAATGAATTTATGTATGCCATGACTTGTGTGTTGGTTTGCCAATGATATGCTTGTGATACTTTGTCTTGTGTATTTCTATTGATGTTGTTTCTAACTTTTCTCTATCTTATAAAATAGATGCCTAATGTTACTATCAGCACGGCTGAAGAGTTCAAGGGAACTCGTTTTGGCACTCGTCTTATTGAGCTCACTAGTGTGCTCAATCTTCCGCTTCCTAGCATCATGATGCTTCCCCTCACCAAGTTTGAGAGGAAGGACCTTTGGGGCTTCAAAGTTACTCAGCCGGGACGCTAGACTGTGCCAGCCACGGAGACCATCACTTTCAATCTAATGCATGACGACAAGGAGAGAGGCTTAGAGGCAGTCATGTAGGATTTACTCGGGCGCCTGTTAGGGAGGCACTCTAGGGAGCTTAGAGGTACCCACATCCACGCCTTCGGTAGACGTGACGAGGAGGGTGAGGCTATTGAGTTCGAGGATGCTGCTACAGAGACGGCAGAGCCGATTCGTATGTACCTTCAGGACTTAGAGGTTCTTCTTAGGCACCTAGATACTGATATGACCAACGTCATGCTTATCAACGACGAGCTCCAGGTGCAGCTTCGTGAGAAGGACAAACTCTTCGCGGAGCAAGACGAGATAGTCAAGGAAATGGAGGCTAAGTTTGAGAGCCAGGACAGGAAGTTCAAGATCCAAGAGAAGAGAGTCCAAGATAGGAACAAGAGGATTCGTGAGATGAATGCAGAATTAGAGGCCAAGGACTTCGAGCTAGAGCATCAGCAGGGTGTGATTGAGAGACTTCGTTCATAGAAGAGGGCTCCCAAAGCCAAGGTAGAGGCCTTGACTACCAATGTCGAGGAGTACAAGACCTCTATGGAGAATGCAGGTCTAACACTTGTCGATGAGGAGGTTGATGCAGAGGAGTAGTGATGACTACTCATTTATCTATCATTTACCATGCTTATGTTTATTGAGTCGCAATGACCATCCAACATGTGGATGGCTTGCTATTGGTGTGTTTGCTTTTCAAACTTGTTGTCTATGTTGTTGAGCTTTTTGTTATTTTGATGCTTGTTTGGTGTTTGTCTACGTTAAGCATCTATGGGTATCTCATTCTTATCCTTATTGACAACCACAGATGCCTCCTCGACGTGTCAACCCCAACCCGAACAACAACAATTTCACCCCCGAGATGCAGCAGGTGATGACAGCACAGGCACAGCTGATGTAGATGATGACCACTTTCATGCAGAACCAGAATAACAACAACAATAACAACAACAACAATTAGAACAATCCACCAGGTTTTGACATGCTCACCAGATTCCTAAGACTGAGACCTGCAAAGTTCTCAGGAACTACTGATCCCATGGTGGCAAATGATTAGATACGTTCAGTGAACAAGGATTTGATAACTGTCGGCTGTACTGATGAGGAGAAAGTCAGGTTTGTAGCACACTTGTTGGAAGGACCAGCAGCTACTTGGTGGGATAACTTCCAGATCACCACTCCCATTGAGGATGTGACATGGGCTATCTTTGAAGATGGTTTTCGTAAGATCACATCTCATCCGGAGTGATGAGCTTGAAGAAGAAGAAATTCCATAATCTGAAGCAGCGCCACCGCAGCGTGGCTAAATATATTGAGAAATTCAACAATCTGGCGTGTTATGCACCATATGAAGTTGATACTGTCGTGGGAATGACCACGGCAGATGCTGCAATCGGCAGCGAGTAGTACAACATAGGGCAAGGGCGGCCAGCCATCTGCGGTGCGAGATGAGGCCTGAGACACAAGGGTTTACCCAGGTTTGGCCCCCGGAGGGTAAAGACCTACTCCTGCTAGATTGTATTATGGTGAGAGTACAATGGGGCGAGCTCGACGGCTAGGCGCTTGGGTGTATGATGGAACGTATCCTCTATGCGTCCTCTAGGGAGGTTTATATAAACTCACCTCGCTAGGGTTTACAGATCTCAACCGAATTAGTTAAGGATTCGGAGATTCTAGGACCTAGTCTGACTGGGCCTATCTACGCTTCTGGGCCTTCAGCTTCCAGTCGCTTGAGTCCACGCCAAGTCTCGATCCAGTCGCCGTCCTGCGGGCCCAATCGCCGACACTTGGGCCAGTAGGAAATGTCCTGCTAGGTATACCCCGGTAGGCATATCCCCATCAGTAGTCCCCGAGGCCGTCGTTCATTTGTTGCAGGCGTTCGCTGGCAGTCGGAGTATGCGGGTCCAATGCGGATGTCCAGTCGAATCGGCGGTGGACTCCTGCACAAAGGAAGAACTAGTCATTTTATTCGCAATAACGGCGACCAATCGTCTCGCAGCTCGGCGAATGGGTCAGCAAATACTTAGTCACTGTTATAGTGATCAGGTCGGCGAGTCGTCGAGTCGCTGGGAGCGACGAGTCGAATGGATGAAGTTGGACCTCCAATTGGGGTCAAACTAGCCGCTGGGTAATCCAACGGTAACTTCGGCGTAATTACCGTGTAGTAACGGCCCCCGAAACTGGCGGGTAGCAACTGCTATATAAGGAGAATGATAGGCGAACACGGAAACGCTTCTTCTTTCTTCCTCCGATCTCGCTCGTATCCGTTTCCCCATTCCGCACAGCGATCTAAACAATCTAGAGAGCCCCGATCTCCGCGAACCTCCAACTGATGGCCCCCTCCATCGAGCCATGGGGAAGATCCAAATGCACTAAGGCGCTACTGGCATCCTTCGAGGAGGCTGGGATCCTCCGCTCCGGCAGATGGTGCATCCCCGCGGCCAGAGAAGTGACCCCGGACCCGCACGAGGGAGAGTTCATCTGCTTCACCGGCCACCTGGAGCGGGGACTGGGCTTCCCAACTTCCCTCTTCTTCCGGCATTTCTGCGCCTACTACGGAATTTAGCCATCGGATCTAGGTACGCATAGTATCGAGCAGCTCGCCATCTTCGTGGCGTTCTGCGAGTGCTATCTGGGCTACAGGCCCTATTTTCCCCTGTGGCAAGACCTGTTCCACGGGAGAATCATCCGCGAAGAGACAGGCGGCCTGATGCTAGCTGCGGGCGGCCTGATGTTCCAGCTGAAGTCGAATGCGTCGTTCTTCGACCTGATGCTGCCCGCCAAGGCAGCGAACGAATGGAAGAAGTTCTGGTTCTGTCACCGAGTCGACTCCAGACGGCGAAGTGGCGCTTCCAAGGTACTCCGCCGACCGGCCCGAACCGGGTCGGCTCCAGGTCGTCAAGCTCCCACTGGATCAACGGATGGTTGTCGAAGAAATGCTGCAGACCATCCGCGGCCTGAAGAAGAAGGGCCTCCAGACCATCAACCTTTACAACTGCTGGCTCGGGCGGCGGCTCGTGCCCCTGGCTCGCCGCAAGCACTACATGTATGAGTATACGGGTAAGGACGATCCGACGAAGTCCTCCCTCGTTGAGTGGAGACTCAACGACTACACCCTAGCCCTGAATAAGATCACCCATGCGGTGTATCTTGACGCGAAGGCCGGGGTCGCCCCTTATACTTCAAGGCACCCAGCTACGACGGTAAGCCGTCATTTCGTCACCACTCGCAGTCGCAGATGGTGCATTCACGGTTGTGCTGACATTGTTTTGTTCTTATTGTAGTTGTTCCAAGTGGTGGAAGGGTGGCTTCCACCCGCAGACAACGAGAACTCGAGCTCGTCCGTCCAAGACGGGAGCGACGAGGGTGATGACGACGACGACGAAGAAGACGAGCCCGTGGAAGTCGCTACCCTCACAGTTCGCAAGATCCGCGGGCAACACCAGCGCGAGCTCGAAGTGAGTAAAATCCTCGAGCCTCACGACGATGACGACGACGAGCTTCCCGAGCACACCTCACATCGTGAGGCCACGCCGTCGAAGAATAGAAAGAAGAAGGCTCCGCCGAAGAAGGATACGAAGCCAGCGAAGCGTATATCTCCGCCCCGATATGCGACCAGTTCCGACGCCACCAGCTCGGCTAGGGACGCAGCAGCACACGCCACTGTGGCGCCGGACGCTGCATACCCTAGGGACGAGGCGCCGCTGGCGTCATTACCACCTCCATTCGCCCCGGTCGCTGGTTTGGGGGCTGATCCCGCAGCAATTATCACTGAGGCTCCTGCCGCAGCTTCATCCTCGAAGAAGCTGTCAGTGTCTTGGGCACACGATTTGTTCGAGACGGGCCTCACTCGGAAGTTGGGGCCCGAGCTGCAAAAGCCGGCTAGCATCCGCACCGGTCTACGGTTCATACTAGTCGCCAAGTGAGTGTTGTTCATCTGTTTGTTTTTGATTTAGTCAGACAATCTTATTCACAACACTGCTTTGTAGGTCTGGTGTTAAAAAGATCGGCCATCCTTCTGTGGCCAAGGTTCCGCCAGTCGCCACTGAGGCGGACTCCTCGCGGAAGAGAAAAACCAATGAAGTCGCTGCTCCCGCTGAAGGCGTCAAGAGGGCGAAAGGCCACAACGTCTTCACGGTCTCTGATGACCCGACGGTTGCTCCAAGCGACCCTCCGACTGCAACGGAACTGGTCTCGAAGACCAAGGAAGGTGTTGCCTCACCCGATGTGACCGAGCCGGCTCCGAGTGGCGGGGCGGCATCTGCGGCAACCTTCCGTCGCTTCATGGCGAAGGCGGCCGCAGCAAGTGACCCGGTGCCAACGAGCCAGACGCCTGGGGTTCCCGGGGTGGAGATTGAGCAGCGTCGCAGCCATACACCGGTCGTGCTTGCGTCTGTGGATGCGCTAGAGCTTCACGGCATGCTAGGCGCTGCCATCCAGGTATGTCCAGTCCCCGAGGATCGGGCCACTGAATTTCAGTGGTCGGATTCTTAATGTTTTTTGTATCGTCCATTCCCTGATTTCCTAGTCACTGAATCTCAGCGGGTGGACACATAGGATTTTCAATGTCCAGTCCCCGAGTGCCTAGTCACTGAATCTTAGCGGGTGGGCACTTAGGATTTTCAATGTCCAGTCCCCGAGTGCCTAGTCGCTGAATCTCAGCGGGTGGGCACTTAGGATTTTCCATGTCCAGTCCCCGAGTGGCTAATCGCTGAATTTCAGGCACTTAGGAATTTCATTGTTGTTGACGTTGTAGTATGTGCACAGGGCTTGCAGCGCGAGTGGGCCGAGCGGCTTGCTGCCATGTGTCGCTTGGAGAAGGAGCTCGTTTCCGTCAAGGAGGCGAACAAGGGGCTTCAAGCAGTTGCAGCTGAAGCGAAGGATGCCCGCCGAGCCCTTGTCCCGGTGGGTGACCTGACGGCAGCTCAGTCCGCTTTGAGCACGGCCGATAAGCGAATCGCTGACCTGGAGCGTCAGCTCAAGGAGGCGAAGGCGGAAGCGAGCTCGGCGGAAGGACGAGCGAAAGCTGCTGTTACGTCTGCCGCTGAAGAGCGAAAAGTGTCTGACGCGCTCGTTTCTTGGCTGCAGAACGACTACTCTTCTCTTCAAAGCTTCATCACGGGGCTATGTCGACAACTGATTGGTAAACCTTCCTTCTTCTTCCCTCTTCCTGCAACAACTGCATTGTGAAGTCGTTGGTGTACTTACTGCCCACTCATGTTCCGCAGGTCGGATTACTGATAACACGGAGGAGGCGCAGTCGTACGACGCGCGGCAGTGTGTGACCACCCTGGTCGACTCGGCCGCGTTGTCCGCAACTTGCCTTCGAGCGTATCTTCAGGAGATATCTCCCACGGAGGTAATCCCCAACGACCTTGTCGAGGTGTGGCGCTACCTGGAGAAGGCTCCATCAGTCGTTGAGTTCATGACGCGGTCGGCCTTCCAGCGCGGGACGGTGAGGGCGCTCGGCCTTGGGCTTGCCCATTTCCCGGAGGACTTCAATCTCGACGATGTTACGAGCGGCTATCCATCATCGACGGGCTCGATGGATATTGCCGAGGTGCTGAAGCTGACGGACCGGGCCACGGTGTACTCCGATCGCGTTTGGGCGATGGGCGACCTCCTCCCCTACCAGGAGATGATTGTCGCTCCCAATGATCCTGAGACGAAGCAGCCGTTCCGTGCGGCGATGGCGAGCGAGCTGATGACGTACCCGTCGAACTCGTACGTGCCCTTCATCCGTGGTCGCAGGGATGGTGGCGCGTCTGCGTCGGAACCTGTGGAGTAGAAGTATCTTGCCCTTGGGCGTTAGTACGAGATAACTATTGAACTTTCCTTGTACTTTCGAACAACTTTGTGCTGCTATAAAGGAAACTCGTATTATTTTGTCATTTGTTTTGCGATTTTGGATTTTGATTGAATGAGTCCCCGAGCGCGTCCGCCCTTTTTAAGTGGTTTACCTCGTTGTTATATGTTTGTTAACTTTTAATTGGTTGATGTCGACTCGCCATGGCTCGGAAAGCCAGTAGCAAGGTGACTCCCAGGGGTGCTCTTTACTTGACCGTTTTCCTGGGCGCGAACGAGGTCGGGTTGCCAAGTACCCGAGCGTGGTACTTGGTGGTTCTAGTCGCAGCTCCAAGGTAGGTGAGGACTAAGCGCATCGTTGTTAGCGCGTCTCTCTTGCCTGATCCGGAGGATCAGTCGCATGGCGAGTCCTGGGAGCTCTCTCGTACTTGGCGTTTTCCCCTAGTCGCTCGTATTTGGCTGGGCGTCAGTCCCCGAGCGTGGTACTTGGCCGTTCGAGTCGCTGCGCCAAGGATTCGGAGGACATGGTCGCTATGTGGAGCGAATGCAGTTGTCTTGGCTCGGTGAGCCAGTCGAGCTAGGCGACTCCAATGGGGCTCCGGGTTGGCGTTTTTCGTGGACGTTACGAGGCCTAGACATGGAGTGCGAGTGGCATAAGACATGGAGAGTAGACACAATTTTCGGTAACCGATATGTTTTATTTCATAGCGGGTGGGGAGTACATGTATGGAGTTCTAGGAGTAGAACTTCCGTAGGAGGTTTACATTCCACGGCTGCTTGACGTCGAGTTTCCCGTATCCTCGGATGTCGGTGAGGTAATAAGCGTTATTGCCTAGGACTCGCCCGATGGCGAATGGTTCCTCCCAAGGGGGCAGAGCTTGTGCATTCCCTTCTTGTCCTGGATTAGGCGTAGTACCAGGTCTCCTTCCTGGAAAGTGCGAGTCCTTACTCGCCGGCTATGGTAACGGCGGAGCCCTTGCTGGTATATGGTGGTGCGGGAGCGAGCTAGGTCGCGTGCCTCGTCGAGCTGGTCGACTCCATCTTGGCGTGCGAGTTCGTTTGCAGCCTCCGTGTAGTTGACCATCGTTGGCGAGTCGTGCTCGAGGTCGGTGGGCATGACTGCCTCGGCGTCGTACACCATGAAGGGGGTAAACCCTGTCGACCTGTTGACGGAGGTGTGGATGCCCCAGATGACGAAGGGTAACTCCTCTACCCAGCACCCGGCGGTGCGTTCCCGCGGGACTTGGAGCCGTGGCTTCAGGCCATGGAGGATGCTCTGATTAGCGCGTTCCGCCTGGCCATTGGACTCCGGGTGCGCGACTGAGGCGAGGTCGAGTCGAATGTGGTGGTCCTCGCAGAACTCGTCCATGGCTCCTTTGGCGAAGTTGGTGCCGTTGTCCGTGATGATGTTGTTTGGGGAACCGTAGCGATAGATGAGCTCGCGTAGGAACTTGGTGGCGGTCTTACCGTTGCATTTGCGAACTGGCTTGGCCTCCACCCATTTTGTGAATTTGTTGACTACGACTAGGAGGTGGGTGAAGCCGGAGGGGGCCTTCTTGAAGGGGCCTACCATGCCCATGCCCCATACGGCGAATGACCAGGTGATGGGGATTGTCTTGAGCGCCGAGCTCGGCATGTGGGTCTGGTTGGCATATTTCTGGCATTCGACGCACCGCTGGACAATGTCGACAGCGTCTGCGTGTGCGGTGAGCCAGTAGAAGCCATGTCGCATAGCCTTTGCGACCAGAGAGCGGGCGCCGGCGTGGTGGCCGCAGTCGCCGGAGTGAATGTCTTGGAGGATTTTGCGTCCTTCAGCGGGTTGGACATAGCATTGGAACACGCCGGTCACGCTGCGCTTGTGGAGCTCGTCGTTGAGGATGACGAAGGATTTGCAGCGGCGTGCTATCATCCGGGCGTCCGTTTCATCCGCTGGCAGGGTGCCTCCCTCCAAGTAGGCGATGTATGGCGTGGTCCAATCGTCTGTCTTGGCGATTAGTGCGACCAGGGCTGCTTCTGGTTGCAGCGGGATTCCAATGTCGATCTCCCTTGGGGGAGAGACGGAAGGCTTGGTGATGGTGTCGAGGAAGACGCCGGCGGGTGGTGCGAGTTGAGCAGAGCCGATGCGAGAGAGTGCGTCGGCCTCCTCGTTCTTCCGCCTGTCAATCCATTCGACGGAGTAGCCTGCGAAGTTTCCACCCAGCTTGTCCACTGCTTGGTAGTATGCCGCCATGGTGGGGGAGACGGCGTCGTAGGTGCCAGCGACTTGCTCGGCGACGAATTCGGAGTCTCCGTAGCAGCGCAGGCGGTTGACGTTCATCTCCTTGGCAGCTCGCATGCCGTGGAGTAGCGCCTTGTACTCGGCCATGTTGTTGGTGCAGGGGGTGACGTCGAGGTAGAGGACGTAGTGTAGCTTGTCGCCCTTCGGAGATGTTAACACGATCCCTGCCTCGGCGCCGTCCGCGTTCTTGGAGCCGTCGAAGTGTAGGTTCCAATAGTGGAGGTATGGCAGCTTCTCTGGCTGCTGGGCCTCCTCCCAGTCGGCGAGGAAGTCTGCGAGAGCCTGCGATTTCATCGCCTTGCGCGACTCGTACTTGATGTTGTGGACTCCGATCTTGACGGCCCACTTGGCGACTTGCCCGGTCGCCTCGCGGTTGCGGATGATGTCCTGCAATGGTGCTGAGGAGACGACCGTTATTGGGTGCTCCTGGAAGTAGTGCGACAGTCGCTGCTGTGCTCTGAAGACCGTGTATACCAATTTCTGGTATTGCGGGTAGCGCTGGCGCGACTCGGTGAGGACTTCGCTGATGTAATACACTAGTCGCTGCACCGGGGGCTCCTTTCCTTCCTCTGGCCGTTCGACGACCATGATGGCGCTGACGACGCGTTCGGAAGCCGCGACATAGACCAGCATGGGTTCCTTGTCGACGGGGGCGGCGAGTAGCGGTGCTGCGAGTAGCACCTCCTTGAGGTCTTGGAGTGCGTCATCTGCCTCCTTGTCCCACTGGAAGGTGGGGTTCTTGCGCATTAGGCGGTAGAGGGGCATCGCCTTTTCGCCCAACCGGGGGATGAAGTGACTGAGAGCCGCGACTCTCCCGGCCAGCTTCTGGACGTCGCGCAGGCACTCGGGTCTGCCGAGTCAAGCGATCGTGTTGATCCTGGCGGGGTTCCATTCGATCCCGCGCTTGGAGACAACGTATCCTAGTAGCTGTCCAGTTGGCACGCCGAAGGTGCATTTGCCTGGGTTTAGCTTTATCTTGTACTTCCGCAGGTTGGCGAATGTTTCCGCCAGGTCAGCGAGTAGGTCGTTCTGGCGAGCGGACTTCACCACCACGTCGTCGATGTAGACATGGATATTGCGGCCAATTTGGCTCGCAAGGCACTCTTGCATGCACCGCTGGTAGGTCGCCCCGGCGTTCTTGAGGCCGAAGGTCATGGCAGTGTAGCAGAAGGTTCCGAATGGCGCGATGAACGCCGTCTTATATTCGTCCTCGGCTTTTTTGATCTGGTTGTACCCAGAGTAGGCATCGAGGAAGCATAGCGACTCCGAGCCCGCGGTGGAATCGATGATTTGGTCGATCCGCGGGAGGACGAATTGCTCCTTCGGGCAGGCGCTGTTTAAGTTTGTGTAATCGATACACATCCTCCAGGTCCCGTTTTTCTTCTCGACCAGGACTGGGTTTGCCAGCCACTTGGAGTACTTGATTGGCCGGATGAAGCCTGCATCGAGTAGACGATGCACCTCCTCGGTGATGGCTCGGCGGCGCTCTTCATTGAAGGGCTGCATCGACTTCTTAACAGGTCGCACTTTGGGGTCGGCGTTGAGTTTCTGCTCAACGAGTTCCCTCGGGACACCAGGCATGTCAGAGGGCTTCCACGCAAATATGTCCCTGTTCTCATGGAGGAACTCGATGAGGACACCTTCCTATGCTAGGCTCATGCCCGTCCCGATCGTCACCGTCTGGCTGGAGTCGCGTGGGACCAGATCGACGGTGCGGGTATGCGTCGTTGCCTCGAAGGCGGTGGAGTTGCCGCCCTCCGAGTTGGGCTTCTTGAGTATGTTGGGGTCGTCGTTTTTGACCCTGCTCGCGTACTTGGCGAGCTCCTCGGCGTGGTTGGCTTCTGCCGCGATGACGGCGTCAGCGAGCTCGGCCCCTTTGGCCTTGCACTCTGCGGCCATGTCGGGGTCGCCGTGGATGGTGATAACGCCGCACGGCCTGGGTAGCTTCATCGCGTTGTACGCGTAGTGGGGTACTGCCATGAACTTGGCGAACACCTGGCGCCCTAGGACGCAGTGGTAGGGGCTGTCGAAGGGCACCACCTCGAAGACGATCCGCTCGGTGTAGAAGTTTGCCGGTGTGCCGAAGGTGACTGGCAGCATCACCTTGCTGATCGGGTATGCCTTCCGACCGGGAACGATGCTATGGAACGTGGTGTAGGTCATCTCGATCATCGACCGTGGGAGCCGCAGTCGCCTGAAGGTGTCCAGGTATAGGATGTTGATGGAGCGGCCGCCGTCCATCAATGTTTTGGGGATCCATTAGTCTCCCACCTTGGGCTTAACTACCAGAGTGACTCGGCCTGGATACTCGATCCGTGGCGAGTGGTCCTCGCGGCTCCAAGTGATTGGTTGCTCAGACCAGTTGAGGAACTGGGGGATATCTATCTGGGCCACCGCATTGACGCCGACGGCGCGGGCGATGACCTTCTTCTCGCTCTTCGTGTTGAAGCCTATGAAGGTGTGGAGCGAGCCGGTGATGCTGCCGAATTTTCTGTCGTTTGGCGGGTTGTTGTCGGGGTCTTCCCGCGCGCGCCGTGCCTTCTCGATCTCCTTGAGAGAGTGGCAGTTGGCGGTAGTGTGCATGGCGGGCTTTCCTTCCCTGCTGTGAAATACACAATGTTGGTTAAGAAGGGCCGCGGGATCAAACCTCGGCTTTGCCTTGTAGTTGCCACCGTCGCGGTGTTGTCCCCCATCGCGGCGGAAGCCCTTGGGATCGTGCTGCACGTATCCAGCGTTGGCGACGAAGTCGACTCGCCCATCACTACGGCGCTTGCCGGTAAGGCGAGTGTTGTTGTAGCGTAAGTCGGGTCATCTCCCGTTGTCGTGGCCGCTCGTGCGGCGGTGTCCTCCCGTATCGTCGTCGGTTTCTTGGTTTGGGTCCTCCTCCGCGTACCTTTTTGCGATCTCCAGGAGGTCCGGTATGTTGTCGAGTGTGCGGTACGCTCGTTTGAGCTTGGCGACTAGGGGCTCGTAGCGGCACGAGGTCTTGAAGTAGTGGATCGCAGTGTCTGGGTGGATTCCGACCGCGTTGTACCACAGATCTTGCCACCATTGGACCCAGCTGCGGGTCGACTCGCGGGGTCCCTGGACGCGCCGTTCCAGGTCCTCGATGATGGTGGCGCCAGTGTATGAACCCTCGAAGTGCCTGACGAAGGCCTCGCGCATCTCCTCCCAGGAGTCGATGCTATCCACGGGAAGGGTGTTAATCCACTTCCTGCACGCCCCCTCCATCATCAGGGGGAGGTAGCGGGCGGCTAGTAGGTCGGTGTGGCCGGCGATCCCCATCGCCATGAGGTAGGTATCCAGCCACACGGAGGGATCGTACGAGGGGTCGTACTTCTCTATTTCCTTCGGCGCTTTGAAGTTCGCCGGGTATCTTTCGCCTCGGATCATCGGTCTGAAGAACTGGGGCCCGATTCGGCTCAGCGATCCCCTTGGCTCACCGTCGCGGTGGTTGGTGAGGGTGTGTCGCAGGTCGTCAGGCTGGCGTGCGTGCCAGCTCTGGTTGTTGATGATGTGGGTGCGGGCGTCGACGGGTTGTCCATTAGCGGCAACGAAGTTGGTCGCCGGCCGAGGGTCGTTGGTGGAGAGTGCCGCGTTCACGGGTCGGTGTTGGAGCTGTAGGGGTTCGGGTGGCAGGCAGTTGAGAGTGTTCGCCGCCATGGGGCGGCCGCTCGAGGCCGCTCTGCTGCCTGATGAACGCGAGTACATCCAACCCTGTGATTCAACACCTGCATTTTGTTGCTCGACCGCTTTGGCGAGCAAAGCCCTGGCGTACTGGATGTGCAGGGCGCCTTCCACAGTGGCTTCAATGTTGTCGACTGCTGCTCGGCCCGCGATGAGGTTGTCCATCGGGGTCGAGAACAGCGGGAGGCCGTTCGCGTCTCACTCCCGTGAGGAGACCATGATCCTTGGCTGGTCCCTAGGGGGTGCGCGGTTGGGTGGTGGCAGTGCGCCATTGGCCGTTGCCCCTGGTGGGGGCCGAGTGCTTCCTCCTGGCGACGCGTTCTCGCAGATCGCGTGCTTGGCCGCGCGGGCCGGGTCGTTCTCGTCGTCAAAATTCAGGGCGCGCCCCTGGACGGTGGGGTTCAGGCGCGACCTGATTCGGAGTTGGTGGTAGCGCGACAGCTCCTGCGCTGTCACCTACTCGAGGCGAAATTTTTCGCGCTCGGCTTGTTCCTTGTGGACTACCTCTGCCAGCTTCAGGCGGAGATCCTCGACCTCCGTCGCCGTCGCGTTTGGTGGGATCGGTGTGGAGAACAGGTCTTCCGGCGGGTCAGCGCCAGTCGCCATGTACGTCGCGGCATGGCGACCGGTTCCGTCGCGGAGGTCGGCGGAGTTCTCCAACCCGGAGTCGAAGTCGAAGATCCCGAGGATGGAGGGATCCTCGAAGTCTCCGACGTTGGAGACCTGGGTGATGGAGCCCACGGGTGACGCGGCGACGATGGATCCAGCGAGTGACGCCGGGGTCGCCGAATTGGCGTCGTCATTGAGGGCCGCGTCGTCCACGGCCGCGGTGGTTTCGGCCACGTTGCTGTGGGCCGAATCGTACTCGGAGGCGAGGCGGTGAATCGTGCAGACCTGGCTCTCACAGAGCCGGTCGCGTGGTGGCGACTCGCAGATGCGAGCCGAGTCCTCCGAGATGATGACGTCGCTGAGGCCGACGAAGAGGCTGATCGTGCCGACCGGCAGGATCATGCTATGCGTGACGAGTCGCGCCACCGGGACATAGCTGCTCGGCAAGATCTGGAGCATCTCGCCGATCGCGATCATGCGGCCGGTGGCGATCGACTCGTTGATGGTCAGACTGGATCTCGCCGCAGAACACCGTCCTAACCGGCCAGGCCCCACGGTGGGCGCCACTGTCGTGGGAATGACCACGGCAGATGCTGCAATCGGCAGCGAGTAGTAGAACACGGGGCAAGGGCGGTCAGCCATCTGCGGTGCGAGATGAGGGTTGAGACACAAGGGTTTACCCAGGTTCGCCCCCCCCCGGAGGGTAAAGACCTACTCCTGCTAGATTGTATTATGGTGAGAGTACAATGGGGCGAGCTCGACGGCTAGGCGGCGAGTCGCTTGGGTGTATAATGGAACGTATCCTCTATGCGTCCTCTAGGGAGGTTTATATAGACTCACCTCGCTAGGGTTTACAGATCTCAACCGAATTAGTTAAGGATTCGGAGATTCTATGACCTAGTCCGACTGGGCCTATCTACGCTTCTAGGCCTTCAGCTTCCAGTCGCTTGAGGCCACGCCAAGTCTCGATCCAGTCGCCGTCCTGCGGGTCCACTCGCTGACGCTTGGGCCAGTAGGAAACGTCCTGCTAGGTATATCCCGGTAGGCATATCCCCATCAGATACTGATGCCAAGAGGAAAGAGAAGTTTCCTCGAAGGACTAAACGATGAACTGAATCTGCAGTTATATGTGGCCTATGTCCTCACCTACCAATCCCTTTGTGACAAGGCTGCCATCTTGGAGAGCAAGATAAAACAAGTTGAAAGCAGAAAGAGGAAACACAACTCTGATAAGCACAGCTCAGGATCGTCTCACAAGCGTTCCCATTATGATGATAGTGGGAATTCCGGATCCCACAAGCATGGAAAGTACAACAACGACCACAACCACAACCGCCACCATGACAACAAGCATCACCGTAGTCATGATAATGACAAGTACAAGAACCACAAGGGTGGATATAAGAGTCACCACAATGGAAGTGGAAGTGGTAGTGGAAGCAAGCCTATCAAGAAGGATCTCAGTCAGGTTGAATGCTTCAAGTGTAAGAAGATGGGGCATTATGAAAATGAATGCCCAGAAAAGAAAGTTGAAGGACCCAACAAGCCCAACCCTTTTCAGAAGGGACAAGTGAACCACATAAATGTGGAAGATATTTATGAGGAGTCAGATGCTGTGGCTGGTAAGTTCAAACTCAATTCCATTCCAGCACTTGTTCTTTTTGATACCGGTGCATCACATTCATTCATATCAAAAGCATTTGTTGATAGAAATGGGTTTCCAACTGAAAACATTGGGTGTCCAATAAAAGTAAGTTCTCCCGGTGGAGATATGATAGTGAGTCTTGGATGTCATGATCTAGTGATAGAATTTGGAAAGCATAAGTTTCCAGTAAGTCTAATAATCCTAAATTCCAAGGATTGGATGTAATTTTGGGAATGGATTGGATGACCAAGTATGAAGGAGTACTAGATTGTGCCAATCGTACTGTCGCACTCACAACCCCGGAAAAGAAACGGATAAGATTCAAGTCTAACTTTGAATGTAAAGGGAGTAAGCTAAATTCTCTTAAGGGGGTTAGCATTGACAGTGTGCCAATTGTGAGTGAATATCAGGATGTGTTTCCGGAAGAATTGCTAGGAATGCCACCAGATAGAGATGTGGAATTTCTAATTGACTTGCTGCCAGGATCAGGACCAATAGCAAAGAGACCTTAAAAGATGTCAGTTGATGAGTTGAAAGAACTCAAGAAGCAACTTGGAGAACAGTTGCAGAAAGGATTTATTCAACCAAGTTCTTCATCTTGGGGAGCACAAGTCTTGTTTGTGGAAAAGAAAGATAGAAGTCAATGGTTATGCATAGATTACTGTTCACTCAATGAGGTGACTATCAAGAACAAATATCCTTTGCCCAGAATAAATGACTTGTTTGATCAGCTAGAAGGAGCATGCATGTTCTCAAAGATTGATCTCTGGTCCGGTTATTTTTAGCTTAAGATAAGGGAACAAGACATACCTAAGACAGCTTTCACCACTAGGTATGGATTGTATGAGTACAAAGTGATGCCATTTGGTTTGACCAATGTACCATCTTACTTCATGAATATGATGACAAGGTGTTCATGGACTTCCTTGATAAGTTTGTTGTCGTTTTCATCGATGACATTTTTATCTACTCCAAGAGCAAAGAAGAGCATGAAGGACATTTACGTTTGATACTTGAGAAGCTTAGAGAACATAAGCTGTATGCCAAATTCATCAAGTGTGAATTCTGGTTGAATGAAGTTGGATTTCTTGGACACGTTGTGTCAGGAGATGGTGTAGCAGTTGATCCCACAAAAGTGTCAGCTGTAACTGAGTGGGAATCTCCTAAGTCAGTGAAAGAGATTCGTAGTTTCCTTGGCTTGGCAGGATACTACAGAAGATTTATTCAGAATTTCTCCAAGGTAGCTAAGCCAATGATAGAGTTTCTAAACAAAGATAAGAAATTCGCTTGGACTGAAGGATGTGAGCTCAGTTTCCAAGAATTGAAGAAGAGACTAGTGACAGCACCAGTCCTATGTCTGCCAGATTTGGAGAAAGATTTCCAAGTGTATTGTGATGCATCTCATGATGGATTAGGTGCAGTTCTAATGCCAGAAGGGAAATTTGTGGCTTATGCCTCAAGACAACTCAAAACTCATGAGGTAAATTACCCTACTCATGATTTGGAGTTATCCTCTGTTGTCTATGAACTCAAAATATGGAGACATTACCTTTTGGGAAAACGATGTGAAGTGTTCACAGATCACAAAAGTTTGAAGTATATCTTCACCCAGAAAGAAATCAACATGAGACAAAGAAGATGGCTAGAACTCATCAAGGACTATGACTTGAGTTTGCAATACCACCCTGGTAAAGCAAATGTTGTAGCAGATGCTTTAAGCCGTAAGGTATTTGTGAATGGCCTTACTAAGGGAGAATTTCCAGATGATGTGTGTGCCCAACTTAGAGACCTTAGATTGAATGGCCTTAATAAGGGACATCTCATGACATTGGATGTTCAACCCACATTGTTGGGCAAGATCAAGGAAGCCCAAAAGACAGACAAGGAAATTGAAGAGATTAAGGAAAAGATTGGCAAAGGAAAAGCCAAAGGATTCCATGAAGACGAACAAGGTACCTTATGGTATGGAAAACGTATCTGCATTCCGCAAGAACCAGAGGTGCGGAAACTGATTCTACAAGAAGCACATAACTCACCATATTCCATTCATCCGGGTAACACCAAGATGTACATGGATATGAAGGAAATTTTTTGGTGGAATAATCTCAAGAAGAACATCGCCAAACATATTGCTTTGTGTGATGTATGTAGTAGAGTAAAAGCGAAACATCAGAAACCAGCAGGATTACTACAACCACTACCTATTCCTGATTGGAAGTGGGACAAGATTGGCATGGATTTTATCACTGGATTGCCAAGGACCAGGTCAGGATATGATTCTATTTGGGTAGTAGTGGATCGTCTTACTAAAGTGGCTCATTTCATACCCGTGAAGACAACCTATACAAGTGCTAAGTTGGCCAAGATTTATATGAATAGGATTGTGTGTCTGCATGGAGTACCCAAGAGTATTGTGTCTGATAGGGGAACTCAATTCACTTCTCATTTTTGGAGGCAACTACATGAGTCATTGGGAACGAGATTGGAATTCAGCACTACTTTTCATCCTCAGACTGATGGACAAACAGAAAGGACCAACCAGATTCTAGAAGATATGTTGAGGGCATGTGCCCTAGACTATGGAGCTAGTTTGTATGAAAGTCTACCCTACGCAGAATTCTCTTACAATAATAGTTATCAAGCCAGTATTGAGATGGCACCGTTTGAGTTTCTCTATGGGAGAAAGTGTACTACCCCATTGCTATGGAATGGTGTAGGAGAAAGAAACTTGTTCGGACCAGAACTAACCAAAGAGGCTGAAGAGAAAGTCAAGCTAGTTAAGGACAGATTGAAGATAGCACAGTCCCGACAAAAGAGCTAAGCAGATCCTAAGCGTAGAGAAGTCACCTATGAAGTGGGTGATAGATCTTATATTAGAGGGTCACCACTTTGTGGAGTGAAGAGATTTGGAGTCAAAGGAAAATTGGCCCCAAGATATGTTGGACCATTCAAGATTCTGAGTCGTAAAGGAGAAGTAGCTTATGAGGTTGAATTGCCAGAATCATTGTCTACCGTTCACAATGTGTTTCATGTGAGTCAGCTAAATAAATGCCATCCAGAGATGGAAGAGACTTCTTTGAAGGATACTATACCCTTGGAGGAGGTCCAATTGGAAAGTGATCTCACTTATGAGGAAAAACCCATCAAGATTCTTGGGACTGCAGAAAGAGTTACTCAGACTAAGACTATCAAATTCTGCAAAGTACAATGGAACCATCATTC
The DNA here is from genome assembly GCA_916181665.1 of Avena sativa. Classification (NCBI taxonomy): domain Eukaryota; kingdom Viridiplantae; phylum Streptophyta; class Magnoliopsida; order Poales; family Poaceae; genus Avena; species Avena sativa. Next base: position 385,080,871 of record OV702282.1, read on the forward strand.
CTAAGAAGAAGCAACATGGGAAAGAGAAGATGTCCTTCGGAAAGACAACCCTCACCTATTTGCTAGCCAATTTGAATCTCGAGGGCGAGATTCACCTTAAGGGGGTTAGATTTGTAACATCCCAAAAATCATGTTTTCAAAGTCTTGCATATCATCCATGCATTCATAATCATTTTAGGATCATTTCTTCAAAAACAAAAAAACTTATGATCTATTATTTTATGTAAGCAAGGCAATGGCCATATTGCTACCTCCTAATAAGAAAAATACTTATTTTAATCAGTAAGGATTTGAACATGAACTTGAGTGGTGGTTCTAAGGTTTGGTCAAGTTTTCAAAAAAAAAATGAATTAGAAACCTTACATATACTAATTATAAACATTTAATTAAGGCATGGTTTAAATTTCATTTTCAAACACAATTTGAATTTGGCTGTAAATAGATGTTTTACACACCCCAAGATACAAGAATCACAGTACAAAAGTTTGGAGAAAATTTCATTTGAAACAGAATTGAAATGGGCATTTGAATTCAAACCAGAAAATCAAATCAGAAAAAGAAAAAGAGAAAGAGAGAAAAAAATAAAACAAACTGGCTAACTAACCCAACCCAGCCTAGCTAGCCCATCTAGCCCAAAAACCCTCCACCCCGCAGAAAACGTTTCGCACCGCGTTGCCGACCCGCACCATCGCTGACGATTGGGCCCCACTCTTTTTCTCTCGCTCACGCTGACGAAGCAGCCCCACCTGTCAGTCGTCTCTTCAACCCGCCGCGACCAGTTCCTCCCTCCCCTCTCTCCCGTTACTGCTTGATTTACGCGGCTTAATTTGACTTAAATACGTGAGTAATTCGCCGCTGCAATCACGCACGATAAAACGCCTGCATCTCCTTTACCTTTCCCCCAGACGTCGCACACCCTCCGCTACCAGGCTGCCTTGATTGTGCGCTTGGGCACCCTCTGCTCCGGCGAGCTTCACAAGCAATTCCGGCCAGCCATCGTCACCCCTTGCTTTCCAGACACCACGAGTGATTTCCCCATCATCCTCTGCACCTGCTAGTACCTCGCACTCGCCCGCGCGCGATCCCATTCGTCGGCAACTTCAACAAACAGCAAGCGTCGTTGTCTGCCTCTACTCCGGTGACACCCTCTGCTAGTTCCCGACCGCCCCTTTCTCTCTATTGGATACTGCATGTTAACTTGGCTTGTGCGCATCTAACGGCACCCCTGGTTTGTCTTAGCGTGCACCACAGCCTCGCCCCCGACGATGCCAGGAACATCTCTGGCGAGAGATTGACGACGACTCTATGCGCCCCTCGACGAACGGCTGCTACCTCGAACATCTACTCGTCGCGGCGATCTCGGTGAGCCACCCCACGTCCTCTCTTGCTTCCCGTATTAGCCGGAACACCATCGCCTGAATGCGCCGCCACCACACGCCGCCGCCAGCGCCGCCAGTTAGTGGTCGTTTGATCAACGGCTGTTAGATCTTGATCCGTCAGCTGCGATAGAATCACTTACGCGAAGGGGTATGCTAGATTTGTGCCGCACGGTCTTCTTTAAATCCAATGGCACATGTTGATCGATCCGGCCGAAACAGTACGGGCCAATCAAAACACGCCGCGTGGCCTGTTCTTTGTTTTAAAAATCTGAATTCGATCTATTAGTGATTCAAACTTGTAAAATTCATAACTTTTGTTCCACACGTTCAAATTTAACAAATTTTATATCATTGGAATCCGAAGAAAGAATGCTATCCATTTATGCAATGTGTTGAATGTTTTGCTTCTGTAAAATTGGTTATTTTTGCAGAGACATTTATAGGATTATTTTGAGTATAGAAATGATTTGTAAAATTGGTTCTGAATAAAATCTATTTTAGTGTGTCTTGGTTTTGTTTATGATTCAGTACTGTATACTTTTCTTGTTTGGTGTAGAAAATCATCACATGGCATTTGCATGCATTCATATATTTTTGCTTGTATATTTTTTGATATGTGAATTTGGTGCCATTATTTTATGTGTAGATTTTGGTGCTAATAGTTATTGTGGTTGTGAAGATTGTTGCTACTCCCCAAACTACCAAGGCAAGTGGTGCTTCATGTTTTTATCCCTATATTTTCACCTATACATTAGAAATATTTTGTATAGGACTTGCATGATTATTTTGCATGATTAGAAATATTTCCTTGATTATTTTGCTAAGTATCTATATGCTAAGCTTGGGTAATCCTAGTAGTTGTAGAAATGTTAGAATTTACTCTAAGTAAGATACATGATATTGCTATGCTTAGCCTAACTAGTAGCAAGCAAGGGTGGAATATATATTCATTCTATGAGAATTATTGTTAAGTCTTTGACTTATGTTTTGTTTAATAAAACAACTAAGTGAATGAAACACCTGGGTGGAATGGAAAGAATGGTTTGTGTTGAGTGGTTACACAAGGCCCATTTCTATGGTTTATCTTGTGTATCTCACTTGTGTATTGCCACCCAGGAACAAAGGGATTTGAGATGCCAAATGCTAAGAAGCTTCTAGTGTAGCCACATGGCATTATGGGCTCTGCCTGGATCACCTAGGTTGCAATAACTTAGCCATTTGGATAGTTGGTGGTAGTGGGATGATAGGTTTTGAGCGCGTCCATTTGATCTAAGGGAAGGCTTCTGAAAGGTCCTGTCTTGGTGAAAATCAAGTCTTGTGGGGAAAGTGCACAACCCCTGCAGATGGAAGAATCTAAGTACTTAGCCATGTCCCTGGTATTGGAAAATTTGAGCATCAAGACATGGAAGCTATCAAGAATCTCCTCATCCCAGTTTTCTAAGTTAAAACTTGTGGTTGAACAATGGTGAAGGTTCACCAATTTCTATTGGTGGTTCCTTGGGAAAGTTTTTTCAAAGAAAAACTTAGTGTTTTCAACTGATAGGTAAAACCTATTTTGAGCAAAGCAAGCCTAAACTACACTTAGCCATATTCATGTAGTAACTAGCTGTTAATATTCTACTAAGGTATCACTTGCCGATACTATTCCAATATAATGACCCACTGTGGCTGTAACTTGTGATGTTGCAGGTTACTCTGATGATGATTAGGGGTTATGAGTCTACACTCAACATGCTTGCCGTGGCACATGAAGATGAAGACTTATTTATATTGTTATGCTCGAACTCTTGTATTAGGCCTATGGCCATGGAGTTGTAAAAGACTATGTTGTCTCTAGAATGACATGTAATAATGACCTTTGTTTCTGTGTACTTCATCTTAAACTGTGGATGCTAGCATTGATCTAGGGACTAGCATTGCAATCACAGGGATCTTTACCTTTATAAAGGTGGGATCTTACAGATGGTATCAGAGCACTGTGTTTCCTGTAGGATTATGACCCTAGGATTGGATTATAAATCACTAAGGAAAAATTTTCTACAATTTACACACTTGTCTTTTTCTTCTCGTAAACTTTTCTAATCTTCTTTCTCATCTCTATTTGTAGATGAACTCCATCAATGAAGCTGTATGGAAGGGACCACTCATGACCATGACCCTAGAGTGTGAGACTGAATTTCCAAAAGCCCTCAAGAACCTTATGCTCACCATGGGGATACATGGTGTAGCTGTGTACAAAGGTTTCCCTATGACGGATGAAGGAGAAGAATATTGGTGGGTGCAACTTCACTTGTATAAAAACAAGGAAGACAACCACAAACAATCAGGATTCTGCATGGTCACCAACTCAGTGATGCACACCACATTCTTTGATTCTGCAAGGGATGCAGCTTGGAAGGCCATCAAAGTGCTTGGTGATAGACTCAAGTGCACAATGCTTAACACCAAAAATGACCTTAGGGAAGAAAAGAAGCATACCCAAGAGTTGGAGACTACCAACCAACAACTAAGGGAAGACATCATAGACTTGATTTGGGAATCTTGTGAACAAGATAGACAGATGGCTACTAAGGATGCTTTGATAGCCATTTTGTCTAGTGAGTAACAGTTGTAAAGTACTTCGTTAGATGGACCACCACACTTATCATTTTATTTCAATTTTTTTTTCTAAGTTATGTTGAACCTTGGATACTTGTTATGAATTTATGTATGCCATGACTTGTGTGTTGGTTTGCCAGTGATATGCTTGTGATACTTTGTCTTGTGTATTTCTATTGATGTTGTTTCTAACTTTTCTCTATATTATAAAATAGATGCCTAATGTTACTATCAGCACGGCTGAAGAGTTCAAGGGAACTCGTTTTGGCACTTGTCTTACTGAGCTCAATAGTGTGCTCAATCTTCGGCTTCCTAGCATCATGATTCGTCCCCTCACCAAGTTTGAGAGGAAGGACCTTTGGGGCTTCAAAGTTACTCAGCCAGGACGCCAGACTGAGCCAGCCACGGAGACCATCACTTTCAAGCTAATGCATGACGACAAGGAGAGAGGCTTAGAGGTAGTCATGCAGGATTTACTCGGGCGCCTGTTAGGGAGGCACTCTAGGGAGCTTAGAGGTACGCACTTCCATGCCTTCGGTAGACGTGACGAGGAGGGTGAGGCTATTGAGTTCGAGGATGCTGCTGGAGAGACGGCAGAGCTGGTTCGTCTGTACCTTCAGGACTTAGAGGTTCTTCTTAGGCACCTAGATACTTATAGGACCAACGTCATGCTTAGCAATGACGAGCTCCAGGTGCAGCTTTGTGAGAAGGACAAACTCTTCGCGGAGCAAGACGAGATAATCAAGGAAATGGAGGCTAAGTTTGAGAGCCAGGACAGGAAGGTCAAGAGCCAAGAGAAGAGAGTCCAAGATAGGAACAAGAGGATTCGTGAGATGAATGTAGAATTAGAGGCCAAGGACTTCGAGCTCGACCATTAGCAGGGTGTGATTGAGAGACTTCATTCACAGAAGAGGGCTCTCAAAGCCAAGGTAGAGGCCTTGACTACCAATGTCGAGGAGTACAAGAGCGCTATGGAGAATGCAGGTCTTACACTGGTCGATGAGGAGGTTGATGAAGAGGAGTAGTGATGAGTGCATCTGGATCACCGCATCTGGATTTACGTGTCACAGTCTACCCCGATGGCGGAAGCCGACCGGTAGGGGTATGTCGTTCCACGACCTCAGAAGTATGATCACGGAAATCAGATCTACCATTCCTCGAGTACAGTTGATCCAATCAACCTCGTACAAAACCGATCTATCTCATAGATCGACCACCAAAACAGCATATAGATCTCATCTACAGCCTACCGCATATCACATATGCGAGATCTCGAGCCTAAAACCAGAAGCTATTGCTCTGATACCACTGTTGGGCCACGCGGAGATAAAACAAAATTTTCCCCTAATGTGGTGATCCCAAGAACCAGCTGAGGTAGAAGGCCACGAGGTTTACCACTAGACGCGCAGTTGCGGATTACTGATGAAGCGCGTCAATTGATGCAGTGCAGTCCTTTGCGATCCAATCGTCCTGGTGCTGATCGTACAACACCTCTACTGGTATCCACACGTAGAAGGGGCAGCGCTAACGGCGAACTGCTAGATCCGTTACGGTGGCGGCAGGATTGTTGTGGAGCTAGGGTTTCCAACACATGGAATGACCTACCCGAACAATGATTAACCCTTCAGGGTTGGTGTGCTCCACTATATATAGGGAGTGAACGTGGGATCTGCTCGCGCGGCCCATTCACTAAATCCCATATAATGTTAGTCCATGTGAGTCCGACTCATTGACTCAGTCCAAATCAGGCTCGGGTCCAACCCAACCAGATTTCCAGTTCAGATCTAATCCAAACTTGCTCCCGCTCTTAAGTGTGTGACCCCACAGGTTCATGGCTACTTGGACACGATTAGAGTCTGACTCCTAATCGATCAGTCGGTAGCGGCTCCTAGCAGAACGTGCCAACTCCCAAGTACCAAAGAGTCATGACGACTTTCCATTCCAATGCGACTTGCGTCCGAGTCCCTTTTGCCTCACGATATACCTTCTCAGACTATAGGCGAATATATGTCATCACTTAAATAGTCTGACTCTCTTCTCGATCCGAGATAAGTGATTCACCCGACTAACTCTTAGTCGGTCACCTCGGTTAACACTTAAACGAGTCGTGCATGGCCATGCTTTCCGAATCATATCATCCGAGAGGGCCTAGAGAATATCTCTCCAAGTGGAGGGAAAAATCCCATCTTGGTTATTCACATCACGCAGCTTGATTCTCGGTCGACCCGAACTCTGCCTTTATAACTGCCCAGTTACGGATCAGTGTTTGACAGAACCTAAGTCGGTGATCCTCAACTCGGACTATGCAATAACCTCAGGTCTAAGGATTACATTGATTGAAATGTACAAATGACAACTTGTTTGTTGTACCTCAATATGGGTCAATCCGACTCGCTAAACTCTTTAGCCGAATCTGTGTAAGTTGGAATAGCACCTCCATGCCCATTACAAGTGGAACCGAGTCATCAAGCCAACTTTCACATTGGTCTAAGTTGTGTGTCCAGCACAACCTCAATGACCAAGGATATTTAGTACAAACAACATGAATGCATAGTTCCACAACCGAATCACATATTCAATGATACACATCAGATGTTTATACAAGGACTACTTAATATCTTTATGAATACAATGGGAAAACTCATCATACATGATTGCCTCTAGGGCATATTCCCAACAGGAATTGGCCGGGAAACTCGTCGGAGGTAGTAGGGTTGAAAGGTTAAATTGAGGCAGCCCTAGGGCGGAGAGGAGATGGCGAGTGAGGGGAAAGGGATAGGGGAGAGGGGCGCTTATGAGGGCGTGATCGCTAGCGAGGATTGATCGCTCAGTAAAGCGAATTCAAGTCGAGAAATTAACGCAGGAACTACAGCGAGAAAAAGGAGGAATTGGTCGCGTTGGAGAAGAACATGACGAGGCAGGTGTGGGTCTGTTTCGTCAGTGAGGAGGAGGGGGTTACACGCAGTGAGAAAAGTCCAGGGGGAGTGAGTGAGAGTGGCCCGGGTGGCCTGTCTGGGCCTACTGGACTAGGTTGGTTTTGCTTTCTCTATATTTTTCCTTCTGTTTTCTTTTTATTTTTCCTTTTCTATTTTTTGTTTTGATTTGATTCAAATGTTTTTAACCATTTGTTTGTATTAAAATTTTCCAGAACTTTTTAGTAGGTTTGCACTTATTTATTAGTGTGTTTTGAAAGTCCATTTTAATAAATCAAAAATATTTTAATGTGATTCAATATTTATTCAAAAGGGGATTTTGTATTTATTCAAGTAATATTTAATATGATTTATAAACTCACTTTGAATTCTGATTTTTACCAAACCTTTTCTAAACCTTTTCAGTAGGTTTTACCTGTTTTCTAATGTGTTTAAATAACCCATTTTAGAATAATTCTTATATTTTTTTATGGTTTATTATTTATTTAAAATTGGCATTTGTCTGTATTCCAATTATAATTTATGTTTTCATTTGAATCAAATGTTTTTAAACTTCTATTTGATTTCAAACTTTTGCAAAACCTTTTTAGTAAGTTTTAAATCATTTAGGAGTTGATTAGTTGGCCCACTTTGGAAAATATTGAAATATTTTCTCATGATTTTTTTAATTAGGCCTTTTGTCTTTATTTGCATAATTTGAATATGGATTCAAACCATATAATTCTATTTAATTAATCCTTTATTCTTTTTAAGTTAATTAGACAACTTTTTAATCCACTTTGGCTATTTCAATTATTACTTTCTCAAGATTTGATTAATCGTTTTTATTAGGGATTTTGTCTTCATTTAAATCAAGTATGGTTTCAGTCCAGATAAATTTTATTCAAATAATCTTTATTCCTTTGTTTTATTTGGATTATCTTTATTCCATTTGCTCATGGATTTAATTCAAGATTTAAATTGTCTTCTAAATAATTTTCTTAGGATTTATTATTTAAATAAAATTGAATATGGTTTAATCCATATGATTTTATTTAAATAATATTTTACTCCTTTTATTATTCAGTAAACTTTCATTTGTTTATGGATCTGGCAAAGATTTAATTTGGCTTTTAAATATTACTTATTTATTTATTTATTTCTTTCTTTGCCTTATAAAATCCATATCTTTTTATTTATAGATACAAAATTGGTGATTCCAATTTGTAAAATTTTATTTAATATTTTTTACCTTTTTAAATCCCTTTAGGATTAATTTGCTCATAATTTGTTATGGATTTTAGCTAGGAGCTTTATTAGCCTTGGAAATTATTTCCTTTTATCTTATTAATTTCATAAGTTTTTATCCATGGCTTCAAATTAAATGAAACTAATTTCCATGGTTTTATAATATTTTGATTATCATTTTTGATCATTTATAAATGTTTGTTGCTGAATTTTTATATGGATCAAATCCATAGTCTTAGAGAGATCTTGGAAATGATTTTCTTCCATTAGGGTTTTAGGGTTTTGGTTTATTTTCCCAAGTATTTATATTCAAGATTCTCTCCATGCATAAAATGCATTTGATCTTTGGAAGTGATTTCTTTCATTAAGATTTAGGGTTTTGGTTTAACTTTTCCAAATGTTTAAATTTCAAGGTACATTCATTGATGAATGCATTTCACTTTATTGAAATTTTGTTGGATACCCTTTTCATTCAAATTTGTTCAAGAAGGGTTATGATGTTTCCATTTAGAAGCAAAAAAATTCTTTTCACTCTAAATTTCAACAATTGTTTCTTATTTTTTTATTTTTTCACATTTCAAAATTTGGAAAATTTTGGGATGTGACAATCACCTTCATCAAAGTGTTGGAGAGAGTGTACCTCAATAGTGGATGAGTGGGCAATTGGCTTACATAATTGTTCTGCAGGAGGTAGATTCTTCATATCTTCAGCTCTAGTCCCTTTCTCCTTTACACACTTCTTAGCTTCCTTCATCACTTCATCATTTAATGCAATAACTCCCCTCTTCTTTGGTGTTGGTATTGGATCTGGTTCAGGCACAACTAGTTCAGGAGTAATAGGCTCAGGTGTATTTAGCTCAGCTGAAGTCCAATCATCATAATTCTTTCTTATTTGACCCATTAATTCTTCAGCATCTGCAGGAGTTCTTTTCCTGAAAACAAAATCAGCAAAGCTATCTAGGTATGTCCTAGAATCATCTGTTAGTCCATTATAATAAATATCAAGAAGATCATTTTTAGGCAATGGACATCCAGGATGTGCATGAATCAAGGCACAGAACCTTGTCCATGACTCATGCAATTTCTCTTCTTTTCCCTGTTTAAAATCAAAAAGTCTCTGCAAAGCAGCATCTCTAGAACTGGGAGGAAAATATTTCTGGAAGAAAGAAGCAATCAAGCAATCAGGGCTATCAATGGAACCAGGAGGCAATCTATTAAACCAAGCCCTAGCTTATCCTTTTAGTGAAAAAGGGAAGATCTTAGTAACAAAGTACTTGCGCATCTTAAAATAATTAGAGAATAAATACTCATAGTGGAAAGCTCATTCATATGAGCCACAACACTCTCATTTTCAGTCCCACAAAAAGGTTCTTTCTCAACAATGTCCAAATAGGATAAATCAAGAGAAAAATCATAATCTTATCTTTAATATCTATGGGTGATACGTCGGAAACGTATCTATAATTTTTTATGCTCCATGCTTGTTTTGTATCATTTGTCTTATGCTTTGTCTACACTTTGAGGTGTTTTTATATGTTTTTCTAGACTAACCTATTAACAAGATGCCACAGTGCCAGTTGCTTATTTTCTTCTGTTTTTGGTTCTGGAAAGGCAGAAAATCAATATTCTCGGAATTGGATGGGACAAAAGCCAAAGTCAATATTTTACCGTGGGTACATGAATCCAGAAGACGATACGGAGAAGAAAACCAGGGTGGCCAAACCCCCTAGGCGCGTCCAGGGGTGGGCCCGTGCCTAGGCAGGGTGTGGCCCCCCTGGTTGCCTCCCGACCTTGCCTCCTTCGCCTATAAGAAGACTCCGACCCAAAAACCCTAAAGGATCGATCATACTTCCAGAAAAACCTCCGTAGTGCCGTCGCCACCGAAAGGGAGATTCGAGGGATATAAAGTCTCTGTTCCGGCACCCTGCCATGACGGGGAAGTGCCCCCGGAGCCATCTCCATCGATCTCCACCACCATATCCATCACCGTTGTTGATTCCCATGATGAGGAGGGAGTAGTACTTCTTCGAGGCTAAGGGTTCTACTGGTAGCTTTGTGTTCATATCTCTCTCTATGCATGATCATTTTGTGGTCATGAGCTTTGTAATCTAGTAGATCTACCTTGCTACTCAAGTGCTTCAATAGATCTCTGCTCTCCCCATGTGTGTGAAAGTGACAACGTGCATGCCATGGTGGCACTTAGGCTTGAGTCTACATAAATACACTTTGTCCTTTAACAGATCTATGCTTTTCCCCACGTGTGTGAAAGTGACAGCGTTCATACCGTGTGTGGCACTTTGGCTAGATTTAATATTTGTTATGAGTTATATTTGGAGTTGGATGTCTCTATGAAATTTTGGTGTTTTTTGGAACCATCTAGCGCTTAAGGTGACAGTGTGGGGTTATCTAGATTTGGGAAGGCGGACTTTGAGGAGTGCTGTTATAGCCCTACCAATGATTAGAGTGTCCAACCGGAGAGTATTTAAGAGTAGTATCATGAATAGAGGATATTTATATGAGAAAGTGTTCACTAGTGAAAGTATGATCCCTAGGCCTTGTTTCTAAACATTGAAACATCGTTTGCATCTAGATCTGTTGCATGTTTGCATGCTTCCATCTTTATTCTGTTTGCCGGGGAGGTTTTGGTCCTTTACCTTACCTCACCATCAATATATTTTCTGGCACCGTTACCACTTGTATTTCACTATCTCTTCGCCAAACTAGTGCACCTATACACTTGACAAGTGTATTGGGTGTGTTGGGGACACAAGAGACTTCTTGTATCTTGATCGCATGGTTGCTTGAGAGGGAATACCTTTGACCATGTCCTTCCTGAGTTCGATAAACCTTGGGTAATCCACTTAAGGGAAACTTGATTCTATTCTACAAACCTCTACACTTGGAGGCCCAAAAACCGTCTACAAGAATAGAACTGCGTAGACATCAAGCTCTTTTCTGGCGTCGTTGCCGGGGAGGTAAGGTAAAAGGTACTCACATCCTCCGGTGTGAGTGCTCAAAGTTATTTCCTTTAGATTCGGAAATTTTGTCTTTTTGTTTCTTGTTTTCACTAGTGTCAACACCCAGATTTTTAATCCCAGATGCTTGTTATGCCATACATCGCAATCCCAGGATTACCATTTTTGCGAGACATAACAGATTTGGATACCACAGTACATCATCCATTTCAAACCATACATAAGGTCTTACACAAATAAGGATCTCAGGATCCAGTTCTTAATACAACTCAAGCAGCGGAATAACGTAATAATAAAGGTAGCGTAGGCGAAGCTCCATCTTCCGGGTCACAGGCAATGTTGACGATGGGAGATGATCCTAGTTGTCGTAACCTTCCTGGGGTCCATCATCCTGGTACTCCTCTTCATAGTCTGGCCACGGGAATAGCCAAGGACAAAGCCATGAGTACTCTTTAAGTACTCGCAAACTAATACTAACAAGTGAAGGGGTTTTTTGTAGTAGGACACTAAGCTGTAGGGTTGTTTTGCAAAAAGCCAGATTTACCTCTACTAAGTTCAGATGCAAGAAAACTAGTTGAATCTTTTATAACACCTAAGTGGGAACTCGAATTTCATATCACAACTCTGTTGTGGTCAAGTCAAAATCTCAATTCATTTCACAAGTCATATTGAAAACATCTGACGGGGAAACAGTATGGCCACTCCAACTGTCCATAACCGCAGAAGCGGCTATTCGAATAGTTTGACACTCTACAGAGATTGTACACTTTCACCACAACATTTGATACATCCGTCAGGAACAAATCCTGAATTCGCCATACTCAGTATGCGGATAATCAATCCTAACCTTTCGATTACAGGCCCTAGTATAGGAACCTCTCCTGTGAGTTTGGCCTCCCAACCATGACCAACTATCATCTTGGGTACTACACAGGTGGACAATCTTCACAAGGTAGCCTCAGCTCAGACCTTGGCCGTGAGGGAACCCATACTAAGGTACATAAGTTTCCAGTCAATCCCTACCCAATTTTCGGGTATTGTGGTTGTACGGTAAAATTGGAATGGTATCGCATCCAGACAACCATCAATTTTATAAAGGGGCTAAGGCTCCTGCCTCAACATTTTCATCATCAAAATCATCTGGTGTTCGGAAACACTTGTCAAAACATTTCAGTAGAATGACTCATCATTCCAAGGTTTTCATAACCATTTTCACCAAGTATTCCCATCTAAAGTTGATCAAGTTTTATGCTTAGCACTAGCATCTACAAGTGGGGTAAGTACTAATGAGGGGTGGTAAACAAGAGGGGATTAATTGAGTTCAATATCATGCCTTAGGATGACATCAAGATTATCTAGCTTAGGCAAAATTTAATGCTCTTTATGCAACCTTCAATTATCTTTCTAGAATCTACAAGCCACTTAAGTAAACTCTAAGAGAAAGCTTTGATAAAGAAATAAAGTATAAAGCTTGGAAGTAAAACTAGGATTGGGTATCATCAGACTGTGTCTAACCAAGCATGCTTAGTGCATTGCATAGGTTATCTAACTTTCATAGTTGCAAGTGTTAGCTTGCCTTGTGCAGAGCAGTGGTTGAAGTTCTCCTCGGCTTCTTCTTCGTAGTATCCTCCTTCCTCCTCGTATCCTTGGTCGGTACTAGCGTCTATAAATAAGTACGAGGTACACAGTCATCAAACAATACTTCACTATTTTCAATCATCACACAAAAGGCTACTATAGATGATCAGGCATCATCACCTATATTACAAGATTAAAGCATTTGCCTTATTTATTTTAATTTGAGAGAAGTAATTTCTACTCATTGAAAAACTACTTACAATTTAATATTCTCCAACTCAAACATGGGATCATGTTGACACATGTCATCACCACATATTTCAGTACATGGGAATGTGATTTAAAGTGGTGTCACAATTTAATAAGGTTTAACCTTTTTATTTTAAATCATTAAAGTGGCTAGAAATGCCTATGTGGCATTCTTTTATTACTTGACCATTATTTCTGTAAGTAAACCCATATGTTTTTATATATTCTAAAAGGTATAATCAAATGTGATTTTTGAGAGTTGGAATCAATTCAAAAGCTATTACGGTTGAAATTTGAAAAATGTTTGAATGTAGAAAAGCTTCTGACTTGTTATTTTTACCAAGGTTGATCTATAGATCCAAATGTCTTGAATCCAACGGGCTTGGATTAAGCATTTCAGTACCTTTCTAACAAAATTGATTTCATGCAATTTGGTTCAATGAATCGAGCTGGTTTGATTTTTGAAACTAGGTACATAACTGAGTTTAAATTAAAATAGAAAAATCTAAATTCAAACGCTTGGGCTGCGCTGGAAAGGTTAATGGGCCGGCCCGGTGTCACTTCGCAGCGTGGGGCGCAGTTGACAGGGGGGTTCCACCCGTTAATGGCTCATAACACGCGAAGCGGTACGGCGCGATGTGGTGCGTTAGATTAGAAGTGAGATCAACGGCTGAGGGTCGTCGTCGACGATGAACATGTCACCGGCGAGCTCGAACCCTAGCGGCTCAGTGGGGTCGTGCGAGGCTTACTAGGGCTCAGGCGAGGGTCGGTGATGGGGGCGAACGACGAAGTCGACGACGGCGATTCTCCTAGCACCGGAAGCTCCTCCTGGGGCGGTTCCAATCAATGGCTCCCTTCTTCTCTAGCAGCAGCGGGGTCCGATGAAATTCCGGCGATGCGCTGCTCGCCTTGCTCCGGGAAGAAGTGGAAAGTATCAATGAGAGGTGGGGAGTGAGATGGTGTGAATAAATCGAGCGGGGTCGTCTCCTTTTATAGGCTCGACGACGAGACCGAGAGGGATGGGCAGGCGACGATGGCGACACGGCTACGGGCGGCTAGAGGCATGGCTGAGGTTGGCGATCGATGGGCGGTCTCCTGGCGATGCTCTAAGACTTGAATGTGAGCTTAGGGGAGGTGGCAATTGGTCGGGAACGTGCGGTGCTCTGCGAGGTAGAGGCGGCGAACTCCACAGCGAGCGGTGGCTACGTGGTATGAGCGATGAAACAAACATGTCTGGTGGTCTCCTGTGACGGTGGGTTGCATGCTGGCGAGTGGCAAGGGCTCGAGGTGGTCGGGTTGCGTGGGAACGGTGCGTGCTCTGGCGTGCGCGTCGGCATGGTCGACAGCGGCACGGGCGCGACGTTCCTGGCGGTTCTGGTCTCTGTCTTTGAGCTGGGGCTGGTCGAGAGGGGGCGGTGAGGCATTGGGTGCATGCTAGACAAGGTGGGCACGGCTAGTTCTTCTTCTAGCTTGCTGTCCACACTGGGGTGACATGGTGAGGCTCGGCCTGCTCACCATTGATGGCATTGGCAAGCTCACAGTGGTGCTAGAGGTTAGTTAAAGGTGCTAGATGATCTACTAAGGCTAGTTGCAACCAGAGAGGGAACAAGGTTGGCCAAAACACTGCTCAAAATAGTGTTTGTGATTTGGTTGATTTGAATCTGCAACCTGTTTGATGAAATGGCCGCAAGAACTTGAGTTTTGAATTTTGAAAAGATTTTTGGTGGGTGTGCTAGGCATGTGTTGAGGATTCTGTGGGTGCTTGGGTTTTAAAATTTGAGCTTGTTTGAGTGGTTTTTGAAATAGTGGGATCTTCCCATATGAGATAGATTCAATTTTGAACTGTCATTTAAACTTAGCATTTGAATGTTTTTGGATGATCACAAAGTGGGCCTTGGTACCTTATTATGAGTACTAACAAGGGGTGCAAAGATCCATACATGTTTCTGTTGACTTTTGAAAATTAGAGATAGCCAAAATAGGCATGGGAGTTAATTTGGCCAAAGTGACCATTCACTTAATTTATTCATTTTGAGTTGTTTGTCTTTGAGAAAAGTTTCGGGATTGTTTAGATGATGTTTATTTCACCTAAGAATCATTTTACCGGCAAAGAAACACAGAACCATGGCAATTCAAAAGAATCCAAATTTTGAATACACACACATATGAATGCTTTCATATTTTTAGTTGGGAAAGTTTTTGTTAACCCTAATTTTGATGATTAGAGTTTGATTATCCAAGTTTAATATTTTTGGGATGTTACAAACCTTCCCCCCTTAAAAAATATCGTCGCGAGATTTGAAAAAGGACGAAAAAGATTACCTAGGATTTGAAGAGATCGGGAAACTCCGTCCTGATGTGATCTTCGCGCTCCCAGGTAGCTTCTTCTTCTGTGTGGTTGCTCCACTGAATCTTGAGAAAATTGATGCTTCGGGTTCTGGTAGTTCTCAAAGATTCTTCAAAATATGGATGGGTACTTCGGGATAGGTCAGGTCATCATTGATCTCTATGGTCTGATGATCAATATTCTTGAACACTTGAGTCTTCTCCGGAACTTCGAGGCACTTGCGAAGTAATGAGATATGGAACACATTGTGCACGGCTGATATCTAATTGGGTAGTTCCAATTGATATGACACTTCTCCTCGACGGTTCAGAATCTTGAAGGGGCCGATATATCTGGGGGCTAACTTTCCTTTCAGCTGGAAACACTGCATTCCTTTTAATGGCGATACTTTCAGATACACAAAATCTCCGATATAGAAAGCGAGGTCTCGACGTCTCTTGTCGGCGTAACTCTTCTGTCTGGACTGGGCGGTCTTGAGCTGCTCACGAATCTTGTGAACCTTCTCTTCTGCTTCTTGTAGGATGTCGGGTCCGAAAATCTGACTCTCTCCTACTTCCGACCAGTTCAAAGAGGTGCGACACTTCCTTCCATACATGAATTCAAATGGGGCCATTTGCAAACTAGCTAGATAACTGTTGTTGTATGAAAATTCTGCAAACGGCAGACAGTCTTCCCATTTTGATCCATACTCTAACACACATGCTCTCAACATGTCTTCGAGTATTTGATTTACTCGCTCCATTTGTCCGTTGGTCTGGGGGTGATACGTGATGCTGAAATCTAGTCGGGTTCCTAAACCTTCTTGGACTTTCTTCCAGAATCTCGAGGTAAACTGAGTTCCTCGATCCGGTATGATGTTCTTGGGGACTCCATGCAAACTGACGATTCTGCGATGTATAACTCTGCTAGCTTCGAACTCTGATATGTGGTCTTGACTGGTAAGAAATGGGTGACTTTGGACAATCTGTCCACTATCACCCAGATAGAGTCATTTCCCCTACTAGAAGTAGATAATCCGGTGATAAAGTCCATTCCAACGGAATCCCATTTCCATTCCGAAATCTGCAATGGTTGCAACAATCTAGCGGGTCTTTGATGTCCCGCATTTGGCTCGCTGACATATATCACACTTGGCGATATAGCTTCCGATTTCTCTCTTCATCTTATGCAACCAAAATTGCTCCTTCAAATCTTGATACATCTTCGTTCCTCTGGGGTGGATAGAATAAAGAGTATCATGAGCTTCCTTCAGAATAACACTAGTGCAGAACGGCCCATATATCCCGGTTAGTAAGGGGCTTTAGTCCCGGTTCCCCAGACAGGATGGGGCAATCCGGACTAAAGCCCCAACCTTTAGTCCCGGTTGCCCCACCAACCGGGACAAAAGGGGGTACACGTGGCCGTGACAGAGGGCGAGGGGGGGGGGCAACCGTCCCGGTTCGTAACACGAACCGGGACAAATAACTCTCTGTCGCGGCAGAGATTTGAAACATTTCTCTGCCGCGGCAGAGAATTCATTTTGGCAACTTTTGTTGCCGCGGCAGCATTTTGGCCACTTTTTGTGCCTCGGCAAAGAATTCATTTATGTTGTTTTATTGTTTATTTAGTGTTTTGCACTCATCAATGAAGGAACCATTATATTACACAAGATCATCATGACAATATAGATCCAAGTGTCAAACATATTACATTCGATACACGGATCGATTTCATGCACTACATACAAAATAAGATCTTTGTACAATCTCTATTGTTTATACACACCCGAGTATTCCCCTTTTGGGTTTAGGACTTCTGCATCCAAGAATCCCGCCAATTCCTCCTGAATTGCTCGTACGCGGTCCTTTGGCAGAAAACCGTCCCATAGACGTTCGATCTTATTTAAAAAAGGAGTCAGCCTATATGAATGAAACTAAACACAATTTGATGGTAATTAAAAACTATAGAAATTGTTTACGTACGTGGAGTTTCTCTAAATTTCTTCCCTACTCATAGCACGTCTGCCGGATGAACTCGCAAACATAGTATCCACATAAATTGTTCCCTGGTCCCTGCGCCAGGCACTTTACGAGAACATTGTTCAGTCAAAATAATAATCAAGCATGATAATAACGGTATAAAAACTAGAATCAAAGAGATGCGCGGATATAGCTAGTGGTGCTTACATCTAGTGCTTGAAATGTATGCTCCTCATTCCAAACACCCCTAGCCTTGTTGGTGAACCGTTTCCAAGCGCTGCCCGGCGAAGAAAACGAATAAAAGAAGTTATTAATTACTTGATATCATAAAATTCATGAACATTGCCGATATAGTGTCGTAATGATTAGAATTACCGCTGGAGAAGCATCTGCATGTCCTTTCACTGCTCAAGGGGTTTATGTTTCGAGTCCATGACTAGTACACGCCCTTTGTCAAGTTGAATGATTAATAGAATATAGTGGAAGCTGCGCATGCATAACTAATCAATTATATACTTAACATCGAGTAAGAGAAATAGAAAGTGTATACAAGACAATAACACTCACTCGAAGTTGTAAGGAAATAGTATTTCCCTTCTGGTTTCTTGAAACCTTAACGCGTGTACGATATTATCCCCCGTATCCTGGGGGTTTGTTTTGAGATTAGCTTAATGAACCCAATATGGGTCAATGAAGCCAATGTCATAGATTTGTCCTCAGCTGCATTCGAGAATCTTCATTCTGCATATTATAGTATGATTGTATACATACAGTAAACGAGGTGAGATAGCTAGAGACTAAATTAATTATAGAATTACTACTTACAGACAATAGGCACTGATGATCAATTTGTCCAAGGCGTCTTGATTGAATAATTGAAATAGTTCATTAAATTCAATGGATATCATGTCATCTATTTCTTTCCCATAATGTTTTTTTTAACCCTTAGCACTATCCAGTTAGCCCTGGACTTTGTGGCATGCATGTACCAGTTATGCAATCTTCGCATTTTTGTTGGAAGATTATTTACCTCCTCAGGTTTGACGAGAGGTTTGCCGTACTGGTATTTGTATCCTACTTCACACACGGGGAAGTACTCTAACTAGGATAAGTACTGGGCAATACTCATACCTTGAGCAGCGGCAGCTTCTCCGTATTGTGCAACTACCTCTGTATCATACTGCTCTTCGGCCGCATATTTGCTTGACCCCACATTGGTATGGGAAATCACCTTGAGAGGGGCGCAAGACTGTTTTGCTTGTTCTCCGAGCTGGGCAATAGATTTCTAGCTTGCATCAGTACTGCTCTTCGAGGCTTGTTGTGCCGCATGTGACTTGAGAATAGAACGATCATAGTCTGATTACAGCTTTGGCTCGGGCTGATGAAGAGTCTTTAGAATTTTGAACACTCTAGCTTTTTCTTCTTTGGTGCTAGGGAACTCTGGCTCTTTCGGCCGCCTTAGCTTAGCGAAAAACGCTGTCGTTTCCGAATCAATGATAGCCGTAGTCTCCTCTTCAGTACAGTCATAAGCTCTCTTGGGAGGAACCTTTGGTACTTTTGGAAGAGGCTCTTGTTTACGTTTCGGCGATCGCTTACCACGACGCAGAGTAGCGGTATGCTTGCACTTTTTATCCTGAGGCGCTGGCGATGGCTGCCACGGCGATGGCTGCGCTAGAGATTGGTGAGGCGACGGAGACGGGTGAGGCGACGAAGATGGCTGCCGCGGCGGCGACGACCTCGCTGGAGACGGGTGAGGCGGCGGCGAAGATGGCCTTCGCGTGTGATTTCGAAACACGATACATTCCTTTGGCCATAGAATGGTGACGTTTGTTGCGTCTCCCAGTTCAGTCACATCCCCTTAACCTATAGGGTAGTCAAGCTTCAAAACTTCAAAGGTGAGCATGATTTCATCCTCCCCGACAACAGCGTAGCCGTGTGGAACCGGACGACAGTGGTAAGTTGGTGTGGGTCCAATTGGTAAGGCATAGCCGACCGCCACCTTCATTGATATGTTCACAACTTTGACATGTAGCTCGCAGTGTGTCATCTGTGTGATATCATCCACTGGGTAGCCAACAGGAGACATCAGCGGTGCACCATCGTCATCGTCATTGTCATCACCCGGGACCTCGGTGAAAGCCACACTGCTTTTTCAATTATTCTATAGGCCGGTAGCATCGAATGCAGTGTGCTGCTGACATGGGCCGGTAATACTTCGCTCTTTAAGTGCGTTAATTTCATCTCGTTATTGCTTTATTCGTTCTTCAATTATATGCATTCTCTCTTTATGAATATCTCCTTCAACTTCCGCCTTGTCCTTTCTCCTCTGATGGCTTCTATCAGGATATTTCTTCCTCTCTTCGGGAAACCCAGTCCTCCATGGTTTGGAGCCTATTGTGCCTCGTGTCCGTCCATCATGTTCCTTATTTCCAAGGGCGAGTGTGAGCTCATCATTCTCTCTATCGGGAATGAAGTCCCCATCTTTAACAGCCTTTACTGCTTTTCTCATCTTCTCGATTGGCAAGGGGTCTTCTTTATGTCGTATGTTATATATACGCTTCCCTTCCGAGTCCAACTTGCCCCCATGCCCGTAAAACCAATTCTTTGCACGTTCGATCCAATCGTCTGTCTCTGGGATGATCTTTATAGCACGTAGTTCATTCTCAAGTTTCTCCGACTTAGGAATGCCAGCCCTGTAGCCACTTTGCCCCATGGTATGGAGATACTTCTTGTTAGCAACATTCAGCTTATTCATTGCAGGCATTTTCTTAGCTTTTTCTGATGTCTTGTAATTCAAAAACTCAGCCCAGAATGGTTCTATCTTCTGAAACTGAATCTTCTTGAAATCCGGAGTCTTCTCTTTCACGACATAGTCAAGTTGAAATATTTTCTTCTAGTTGGTGAAACACTGGTCCATCTTCTTCATAGCCCACTCCCTGACCTTAGCCTCCATGGCTCGCGCATGTTCTAAGGCGTCCTCAACTGGATCCTCCGCATTTGGATCCAGCTCTATCTTCGGTAGTTTGAAATTAACCACGATCCTCTTCCACAGTAAATCTTTGGCCACATTAGGGAGAAATAAAGACGTTCCCTCTTCTTCTGCATCAGCAGGCCTATTCCAATTTTGAATGGTGATCGGGATGAAGTCCCTAACGATTACTTCGCATTATGCCACAAATTTGGTTGCGACAACTTTGGGAGCAATCGGTTTGCCGTCTTTACCGATATCTTTGATCCTGAACCTCTCATGGTCTTCCAACTTTTTGGTTGGGCCTCGTCCGCTCTTTTCAGTAGATTTCTTCGACCATAGGGCTAAAAGAAGAAAGATCATCGTTACTATTTCTATATAGATAGCAGATGATTAATTAATGAATTAATTATATTACATGCACCTCGCCGGAGCGATCGTCTTCTCGATCACACAAGGCATCGCCTTCTCCCTCGCGGAAGGTATCACCTTCAACCTCAAACAAGTCGTCTCTTCTAGCAAAAAGAGGATCACCCTCACCTGAGTTGTTCAGAAACGTCGATACATCTAAATTTTCTGCCCCGCGGATCACACCTTGGATCAACTCTTCCTTTTCTTCGTCTCTGTCGTGTGGGTCCATATTTTCTGCATAGGTGGAAAAACGGATAAGTCAAAGCGGCTATGGGAGAATATGGATCCTATCACGAAGAACCAATACCAGAAAGAAAGGAGGCAATCAATACATGGAATAATACAATGCGCAATCAATATGAATGACATGTCAGATTTAGAGATCCTACACTAACCCTAGGTGCAACGTCGATTTAAAAGTGTTCGGGATGCCCTAGCAAGTACACACCGGCGAACCCACATGTACATAACGGGTGTCGATGTTTCTTTAACTAAACTAGGGATTAAAGTTGCTTGACAATGTATTATGATTGTTTAGACACATAGCTCTCAATTTTCTGAACATTTCGATATATTATTTGTATTTTTGTGACTTATAAATCATTAGTTATTGAATTTACAAGTTTATATCAATTTCTAAAAATATTAAACCATTTTAAAATAGTTACTGTGTCACTTTACGTCAACACATGGGGGTAGTTTTTCATCGGGTTTGGGGCTACCCACAATGACTGACCAGTGGGGCTGAAGACTAATAATACCTAACTAATTAATAAACCTAATAATACCTAACTAATAATAAACCTAATAATCCAAACTAATAAACCTAATATGATAGGAGCAGTGGATCAGGTAATATAAGCTCAAAGGGAGTAATGCAACAGATAGGACACTCTATCTATCGATAAAAGACCACAGTAGAATTGTATGCATCATGGCAAGAATTTAAATGATTTCGAAATCATAGGATTATATCTTGGTGGGGCTATGCTTGCCTTTGCCTGTCGATAGCCGAAAGCAGAGCTTCGGGATCCTTGTACTTGACTTGATTACAGTTGGTCAAGTATTTGTCTTCGAGCTTCGATGGTGTTGATCTCTGGCTTCGATCTCGATCTCGATATCGTATTCTACCGGGAAGAACCAAACACCGGAAAGAAAGGGAAACAATCAACACATGGCATCGATTCAATTCTCAAGCAAGTATGATCATATGACAAGTTGAATTGCATTGAAATGTAACCCTAAAGCATCCTCTACAATTAATCGGGGTTCCGAGGGGTGAAAACCCTAACTTGGAGAAACTCTGGAACACATGAGAGGGGTGGATTTGTTCTTGTAATTAAACTTGTCATTTAAGTTGTTGAAGGCATGATTATAGCTTAGATAGCTAGATTTAATTTTTCTGAACATTTTGATATATTATTCATATTTTTTTTGACTTATAGATTAGAAGTTATTGAATTTATAAGATTATAATTTTTTCTGAAATTATTAAAAGTTGGTTAAACTTTTTACACCGCAGGCATACCTATCCACAGTGACTGACAGAGGGGCCCGGAGCCACCTCAGCAGCCACACAAGCAAAAGTGGTTCAGGGGCATTTTTCACTCGGGCTCAAGCTAGCCAGAGAGGCTAACATGTGGGCCAGAGGCCACATAGGCAAGCCACGCAGGCAAAGTGGGTCTGCGCGCGCGCTGACGCATGGGTGACGTTAGGATGACATCACGTCGGTGGTGGCTTGCAGGAAGGTGATGGGGAACGGCGTTAGGGGGCGATCTAGGGTGCGTGCGTGCACGCGTTAGAGAGAGGGGGTTGAGGCGAGCCAAAGAGTAGCGGCGCCGCCTCGAAAAGGTCACCGGAGAGGGGAGCACGACGATGGTGAGCGGCGGTGGTGGCAGGTGGTCGACGGGAAGGAGGAACCAGAGCGAGAGGGGGCGAGAGAGAGGGTCCACGAGGACCAGCTGCTCACCAGGTGTGCGGTGGTGGTGTCGGGGAGGTGAGGCGAGGTCGGGAGCCGGCTAATCGACGGCGGCGGTCGTCGGGCTTGAGGGAGACAGAGTCGTTGGCGACGATTCGGAGCGAGCGGGGCCGATTCCTTCGGGGAGAAGCCTCGGGGCGACGAGGCGAAGCTTCCTGTATGCTTGGCTGGGCGAGGGGCAGCCGGTATGGCGTGCAGGGCGGCGGGGCAGCCTAACGGCGTCGTGCGCGAGAAGAGATTGTGAGATGGGGAAGAAGAAGAGGAGGGGTACCCAGTTATAACCAAAGGACCTTTTGTCCCGGTTGTTGGCCCCAACCGGGACTAAAGGGTCATACGTCCCGGTTGGAGCCACCAACCGGGACCTATACTCCACTTTTTTCAGCAGACCAAGGGGCGCGCAGGGTCTTTAGTCCCGGTTGGTGGCTCCAACCGGGACATATGACCCTGTTTTCAAATTTTTTCAGGAATTTTCTCTCTGTTCCCGCATTATTTTTTATTTTGGGGTTTAAATTTGTAATGTTTTTTAAATGATAATTACTTTGGAATTTAGAAAAACTTTAAACATAAAAAGTTTTTGAATTTGAATAACTAATTCAAAACCATTTTCTGTTTTTAAAATAATTAATGTAACCACTTAAACTATGAACCATTTAAAATTAAAATGAATTAACTTATATTTTTTGAATATTAATTTGGAATTTAGAAAAACTTTAAACATAAAAAGTGTTTGGATTTGAATAACTAATTCAAAACCATTTTCTATTTTTAAAAATAATTAATGAAACCATTTAAAATAAAAAATTAATTAACTTATATTTTTTGAATATTAATTTGGAATTTAGAAAAACTTTAAACATAAAAAGTGTTTGAATTTGAATAAATAATTCAAAACCATTTTTTGTTTTTAAAAATAATTAATGTAACCATTTAAACTATGAACCATTTAAAATTAAAAATGAATTAACTTATATTTTTTGAATATTAATTTGGAATTTAGAAAAACTTTAAACATAAAAAGTGTTTAGATATGAATAACTAATTCAAAACCATTTTCTGTTTTTAATTTGGATTTGAATTAAATTATATTGTTTATATGTTAATGGGCGGGAGAAAAAGGATGGGAAATAATGGGCGGAAAGAAAATTTTATTAGGATAGAACTGGAATTAAAGTACATAACGCAACTAACACAAAGTTACATAGAAGAACTGAAAATTAAGATACATGGCCAGATTAAGCCACAATCGGCCGAACTTATTTTGCAATGTTGGAGTGATTCAGTCATGCTCCTGTCTACACCTATAATACTCGCCACTGTAGTCATCGTATTCGCCGCGGCCGTCGTCGCTGTCATCGTCGGGGTCGTCGTAGTTGAACCTTGAAGGCTGAGTACGAGTGGGCTGGACTTGAGGGTAGCGCAGGCGGGGGTTAGAGTCGGTGTCCATGTCGTAGGCCATGACGCTCTGGAGAGTCCGGCCGTGCCACCACAGCCGACGGCCGGCCTCGTTGATGTTCGGAGGAGGTGGGTCGTCCTCCTTGTGCCTGGCGAGAGCCCTCTCACACCGATCCACGAAGAAGGCTTCCCAAGTCGGGAAATAGTCAGGATGCCATCTGGGATTCCTCCGCTGCTCCGGCATGAGCTCAAAGTAGTAGTGGTTCGTGATGGCCATCCGGCGCGCCACACCTAGAGGGACAGGAGGAACCGGCACTCAGCATCCAGCCGACGGGGATAAAGTAGCCCGGTGGGCAGGGGTAGTTCGAGGCGCAAAGCGCCTCCGCCTCCCTGGGGGTTAGTGCTACGGTGGAAGTCATGGGAAAGAATGATTTTCGAGGAAGATTACTCCTTGTTGTTCCGACATTGAACACATGGACAATGTATAAAACCATTCTCTTTGTTTGCCGTAGCCACATCAATAAATTTCTCCACGCCTTTCATATAGCCGGGTACACGTCGGTCACGGTACATCCATTCCTGACCGTTCATCTGCATCATATAAGTAAGTTTATCAAAAAGAAGACATCATAAATAGTGACATGACCAATTCACATCGACACATGCATTGTATCAATGACAGAGAAAAGATAAGATAAGATTGCTAACCTCGATCGAGGGAAATAAAGAGGAGAGAAAGCTCAAGTGCGTCTCGGACACCTTCTATATTTTTGTTCTATGAGAAATTAAATAGGATCATTCACTCAAACATTTCAACAAACACCTTGAATGCATGCATAGGGAAAAAAACTAGCACACCTCTCACACCTTCCACCAAGAAAAAACAGAGGGGAGGCAGAGGGCTGGCGCGTCCTATTTATAGAGGGCGGGATCATGTGTCCCGGTTTGTAACACAAACCGGGACTAAAGGTGTGTGCCACGCCACATGGCTGACGCCCAACCTTTAGTCCCGGTTTGTGTTACAAAACGGGACGCATGCCCCTACCAACCGGGACGCATGCCTCCGGCCCCCGTGTCCGCTCGAACCGGGACGCGTGCCAGCATTAGTCCTGGTTCATGGCGGAACCGGGACTAATGCTGTTAGGAGGCACGAACCGATGGACTATTTTCTACTAGTGTAACTTCTTTCAACTCAGAATCTGCTGGTACACAAAGGCGTCCTTTGTACCATAGAACTCCTTCGTCTTTGGTGAATCCGGGTACTTTGCATGTACCGATACGACGCTTGATCCCATCGATGCTAGCATTTCCTTTCTGCGCCTCCCTTATCTGGCTGATCAAAGTGGGTTGAAGTTCTATGCTAGCCAAAAATCCTTCACTCACTAATTCTATGCGGAAATCTTCCATCTCTTTGTGCAGACTTGGTTGCTCCTTCAAAATCATGGAATTCAAGCGGCACGGCAATCTACTAAGGGCATCTGCTACCACGTTGGCTTTACCGGGGTGATAGTGAATGTCCAGATCATAATCTTTGATTAACTCAATCCATCTTCTCTGTCTCATATTCAGCTCCTTCTGAGTGAATATATACTTCAGGCTCTTGTGATCCGAATAAATCTCACAACGGTTTCCCATCAGGTAATGCCTCCATGTCTTCGGGGCTAGAACTACGGCTACGAGCTCAAGGTCATGGGTTGGATAGATCTACTCATGTTGTTTCAGTTGTCGAGATAGATAATATATAACTTTGCCTTCTTGCATTAGCACACATCCGAGACCTATCTTGGATGCATCACAATAGACGTCAAAGGGCTTCGTGATATCCGGCGTGATTAAGATCGGGGCTGAAATCAATCTTCTCTTGAGTTATTGAAAACTCTCTTCACATTTGTCCGTCCATTCAAACTTCTTGTCCTTCTTCAGCAATTGGGTCATGGGTCTGGAGATACTCGAGAATCCTTCTACGAACTTACGGTAGTATCCCGCCAATCCGAGAAATGCACGAACTTGGGTTTGAGTGGTTGGGGCTTGCCAATCTTCGACATCTTTCACCTCTGCAGGGTCAACGGCAATTCCTCCGGCTGATACAATGTGGCCGAGGAATCCTACCTCCTGTAACCAGAATTCACATTTGCTAAACTTGGCATACAACTGATGCTCTCTAAGGGTTCCAAGAATGGTCCTTAGGTGTAGCTCATGTTCTTCTTCTGATTTGGAATAAATCAGAATGTCGTCGATGAAAATAACGACAAACTTATCCAGGAAGTCCATAAAAATCTTATTCATGAGATTCATGAAATAAGCGGGGGCATTGGTTAATCCAAAAGACATGACAGTATACTCGTATAATCCATATCTGGTGGTAAAGGCAGTCTTTGGAATATCCTCTGCGCGAATCTTGAGTTGATGATAGCCAGTTCTAAGATCAACCTTAGAAAACACTTTGGCACCGGTCAACTTATCAAACAAATCTTCTATCTTGGGCAATGGGTATTTGTTCTTGATAGTTACATCATTCAACTTCCGATAATCCGTACATAAACGGTTACCTCCAAATTTCTTGTCCACAAACAAGACATGTGATCTCCATGGTGACGCACTTGGTTGAATCAATCCAATCTCCAACATGGCATCTAGTTGCTTCTTTAGTTCTGCTAGTTCAGACGAGTTCATACTATATGGTCTCTGGGCTATGGGTCCTCGGGGTATTCACAGACTATCCGGACTTGGTCAATGGTAGGTTGGGCTATACTCTTGTTGCACTTGAATTAACGAGGTAAGGTTTCAGATACATGCTCGACTGATATTCCGGCTGTACTGGTCATGGTTATGGATTTCTTGGCACAGTCAATTAATCCTTTATGTTTGGACATCCAATCCATTCCTAGTACTACTTCCAAACCTTTAGTTCCGAGTACTATCAGATTAGCATAAAAATCTATGCCATGGATTCGGATAGGGACGGCTTTGCAGATTTGCCTAGCTTTGGTGGTTGAACCGGGGATTTGAACAATCATAACATGCTTCAGTTTGGTTGGTTGAATCTTACTAGTGCATGCAAATTCCTCGGTGACAAATGAATGCGATGCACTAGAATCAAACAACACTCTAGCAAGTACTGAATTAACAGAAAACATACCCAGCACGACGTATGGCGCTTCCTGGGCTTCTTCAGCATGCATGAGAAAAATACGACCGTTGCGGTTGAGAGAGTTCCCTGGGAAAACCTTCTTCCGGGCTGAACACGACGCTGCTGCTGAGCTGGGGCATTTGCATTGGGGGCTGCGGCATTCTTCTTGGGGCACTCATTGGAGTAGTGACCTTTATTTCCACAGTCATAACAAGTCACTTGCGACTTGTCCTTTGCTGCAACAGGCACAACATTGCTTCCAGTCCTCGGGGCAGTGTTGGTGTTGGCGGCAGCATTGTTGTTGTTGAACTTGGGTGGTGCACGGGTGAAATTGCCAGAGTTGCCGAGGTTTTTGTGATTTCCTCCGGGCCTCGGGTTTCCACGGTTGGGATAGGTCGGACGGTTCATCGGGGGTCTGTTGGTTCTCGGGGCAAATCCTGGATATGGGTTGGGGCGATACTTTGGGGTATGATGGGTTCTTGGCTGATGCATCATGCGGCGTTTGCGGTTCTCATTGGCTTGGTTGATCTTTCCTTCCATATGAATGGCAGAGTCGACAAGGGCTTCAATATCAGCAAGGGGATATTGACCAACACCGTCTGAATCTCATCGTGCAGACCATTCAAGAATCTCTCTTTCTTCTTGGCTTCAGTGTCGATATCATCAGAGGCATACCTAGCTAATGACAAGAATTTGTCACGATATTCCACTACGGTCATCCTTCCTTGCTTCAGTTCTCTGAATTCATCTCTCATCCTCTTGATCAAACCCGGTGGCACATGGGTTCTGTTAAACTTGACCTTGAATTCCTCCCAGGTCATCATCTGTCCTCCGGTCATTGCACGAACGCTGTTCCACCATGCTCTTGCATCTCCGGCCAGATAGTGGGTGGCGAACAGAACTTTCTCGTTAGCTTCCACTCCGGCGACTTCCAGGTTGTTTTCCATGGTTTGCAGCTAATCATCTGCGTCTAAGGTCTCTTCTGACTTAGTGAAAAAAGGTGGGTTGGTGTTCTGGAAATTCTTTAGCTTAGATCCATGGTTGTCCTGATTTCCTTGGCCTTGATTGTTGTGGGCCAACTGATCTATCTGCTGAAGGGTGGCTAGGTTGGCTTGATGTTCTACTCTTTCAGCTTCGCGGTCAGAAACCAACATTTGCAGGATCTGCAACATCGGGCCCGGGGATGAACCACTTCCTCCGCGTGGCATCTGAAGATTGAGATAGATCATGAGAAAAGAGGGAAATTTCTAAGGTTCAGGGACTTTGGAAAGTTTTTAAAGTTTGAATCAGATTTTCTAGCAACTTGCTTTTCATTCATTCTTTCATAGCACATGATACAAACACACACCACAACAAAGGAAAACAGATGGTTTTAAGAACCATTCTGGAAACTACAATATAGTGGGACCGAATACAACTCACTACGCTAGTGCTCAAGAGCTACTACTCCTTGGAGTCGGTGTAATCGTCATCCTCATCGTCATCGATGAAGGAAAAATCATCCTCATCGGTGAAGAAGTCCATGGCCTGATCATCCAGAAAATCATCATCATCGCTGAGATAGGAGTATGGGTCTCCACGAATATCTTCTCCGGCATTCTCCTTTTCCTCCAACTGCATGTCTCTCTCGTGGATGGTCTCCTCCAAATCCGTGATACGGTGGTGAAGACGGGCAATGATGCGCTCCTTCTTGTCAAGCTGACGGCGGCGAGACTTGCGGTCCTTCGCTAGCATGGCGATGGTCTGATCGTCTTGATGCTGGCGGACTTGTGGTTTGAGTAGTCACGGGCATTGTCCAACTCCTGCTGACGATCATACATCATGAAGCTAAGGTGGTCCAACCGAGTCTTCAGCTCATGGTGGTATGGGGTTTCCAGTGGCTGTCCCATAGCATCACGCCTTGGAAAGAACTCAAAGCGGGTACCCTTGATCTGGTTGATACTCTGCCCCACACATAGGAGCAAGAGCTTCCTGCATGGCCCTGGCAAGTCCATTGAGCCAGTTGTTCTCTCTTAAGGTGAACTGAATTCCCTCTGCAGTGGGAGGTCCAATCTTTCCTCGAGACTTGCAACAATTAGCCACTGCAGGTCTTCTCCTCCTTGGTCACTGAGCTGAGCTCCGAAGAACTCGGGGCGTGGACGCTCCAAAAGTTCCGAAAGCTGGTTCAAATCCCGCTCAAAGATGAGGTCTCCTCCATTCCCCGACTAATAAAACTTGTTGTACTTCACGTCCATCTATAAGAATATAGGATGAGTAAGTTAGTAGAGTGATCAAGTGTGTCAAATTTAGGTATTTTGCAAGAGTTTTTTAGGAACATGAATTTTTATGAAAGAAACCAAGTGATAAGAATGGGAATAAGTATTTGTAAATATTTGCTTCCTTTGGTTTTGAAACTAAGTTTTTGATTCAAACGTCTAGTCTAACTAGGGTCTCCTATGGTCAGGATGGCTCTGATACCAACTTGTCAACACCCGGATTTTTTATCCCAGATGCCTATTATGCCATACATCGCAATCCCAGGATTACCATTTTTGCGAGACATAATAGATTTGGATACCACAGAACATCATCCATTACAAACCATACATAAGGTCTTACACAAATAAGGATCTCAGGATCTAGTTCTTAATACAACTCAAGCAGCGGAATAACGTAATAATAAAGGTAGCGTAGGCGAAGCTCTATCTTCGGGGTCACAGGCAATGCTGACGATGGGAGATGATCCTAGTTGTCGTAACCTTCCTGGGGTCCATCATCCTGGTACTCCTCTTCATAGTCTGGCCACGGGAATAGCTAGGGACAAAGCCATGAGTACTCTTTAAGTAATTGCAAACTATACTAACAAGTGAAGGGGGTTTTTGTAGTAGGACACTAAGCTCTAGGTTTGTTTTGCAAAAAGCCAAATTTACCTCTACTAAGTTCAAAAGCAAGAAAACTAGTTGAATCTTTTATAACACCTAAGTGGGAACTCGAATTTCATATCACAACTTTGTTGTGGTCAAGTCAAAATCTCAATTCATTTCACAAGTCATCTTGAAAACATCTGACGGGGAAATAGTATGGCCACTCCAACTGTCCATAACCGCGGACGTGGCTATTCGAATAGTTTGACACTCTGTAGAGATTATACACCTTCACCACAACATTCGATACATCCATCAGGAACAAATCCTGAATTCGCCATACTCAGTATGCGGATAATCAATCCTAACCTTTCGATTACACGACCTAGTATAGGCACCTCTCCTGTGAGTTTGGCCTCCCAACCATGACCAACTATCATCTTGGGTACTACACAGGTGGACAATCTTCACAAGGTAGCCTCAGCTCAGACCTTGGCCGTGAGGGAACCCATACTAAGGTATATAAGTTTCCAGTCAAGCCCTACCCAATTTTCAGGTATTGTGGTTGTATGGTAAAATTGGAATGGTATGCATCTAGACAACCATCAGTTTTATAAAGGGGCTAAGGCTCCTGCCTCAACATTTTCATCATCAAAATCATCTGGTGTTCGGAAACACATGTCAAAACATTTCAGTAGAATGACTCATCATTCCAAGGTTTTCATAACCATTTTCACCAAGTATTCCCATCTAAAGTTGATCAAGTTTTATGCTTAGCACTAGCATCTACAAGTGGGGTAAGTACTAATGAGGGGTGGTAAACAAGTGGGGATTAATTGAGTTCAATCTCATGCCTTAGGATGACATCAAGATTATCTGGCTTAGGACAAATTTAATGCTCTTTATGCAACCTTCAATTATCTTCCTAGAATCTACAAGCCACTTAAGTAAACTCTAAGAGAAAGCTTTGATAAAGAAATAAAGTATAAAGCTTGTAAGTAAAACTAGGATTGGGTATCATCGGACTGTGTCTAACTAGGCATGCTTAGTGCATTGCATAGGTTATCTAACTTTCAAATTGCAAGTGTTAGCTTGCATAGGTCAACTTGGTTAGTAAGGCTTGCCTTGTGCAGAGCAGTGGTTGAAGTTCTCCTCAGCTTCTTCTTCGTAGTATCCTCCTTCCTCCTCGTATCCTTGGTCGGTACTAGCGTCTATAAATAAGTACGAGGTACACAATCACCAAACAATACTTAACTATTTTCAATCATCACACAAAAGGCTACTATAGATGATCTAGCATCATCACCTATATTAAAAGATTAAAGCATTTGCCTTATTTATTTTTATTTGAGAAAAGTAATTTCTACTCATTGAAAAACTACTTAAGATTTAATATTCTCCAACTCAAACATGGGATCATGTTGACACATGTCATCACCACATATTTCAGTACATGGGAATGTGATTTAAAGTGGTGTCACAATTTAATAAGGTTTAACCTTTTTATTTTCAATCATTAAAGTGGCTAGAAATGCCTATGTGGCATTCTTTTATTACTGGAACATTATTTCTATAAGTAAACCCATATGTTTTTATATATTATGAAAGGTATGATCAAATGTGATTTTTGAGAGTTGGAATCAACTCAAAAGCTATTATGGTTGAAATTTGAAAAATGTTTGAATGCAGAAAAGCTTCTGACTTGTTATTTTTACCAAGGTTGATCTACAGATCCAAATGACTTGAATCTAACGGGCTTGGATTAAGCATTTCAGTACCTTTCTAACAAAATTGGTTTCATGCAATTTGGTTCAATGAATCGAGCTGGTTTGATTTTTGCAACTAGGTACAGAACTGAGTTTGTATTAAAATAGAAAAATCTAAATTCAAACGCTTGGGTTGCGCGGGAAAGGTTAATGGGCCGGCCCGGTGTCACTCCGCAGCACGGGGCGCAGCTGACAGGGGGGTTCCACCCGTCAGTGGCTCATAACACGCGAAGCGGTACGGGTCAATGTGGTGCGTTAGATTAGAAGTGAGATCAACGGCTGAGGCTCGTCGTCGATGATCAACATGTCACCGGCGAGCTCGAACCCTAGCGGCTCAGTGGGGGTCGTGGGAGGCTCACTAGGGCTCAGGCGAGGGTCGGTGATGGGGGCGAACGACGAAGTCGACGACGGCGATTCTCCTAGCACCGAAAGCTCCTCCTGGGGCGGTTCCAATCGATGGCTCCCTTCTTCTCCAGCAGCAGCGGGGTCCGATGAAATTCCGGCGATGCGCTGCTCGCCTTGCTCTGGGAAGAAGTGGAAAGTCTCAGTGAGAGGTGGGGAGTGAGATGGTGTGAAGAAATCGAGCGGGGGTCGTCTCCTTTTATAGGCTCGACAACGAGACCGAGAGGGATGGGCAGGCGACGGTGGCGACACGGCTACGGGCGGCTAGAGGCATGGCTGAGGTTGGCGATCGACGGGCGGTCTCCTAGCGATGCTCTAAGACTTGAATGTGAGCTTAGGGGAGGTGGCAATTGGTCGGGAACGTGCGGTGCTCTGTGAGGCAGAGGCGGCGAACTCTGCGGCGAGCGGTGGCTACGGGGTATGGGCGATGAAACGAACATGTCTGGTGGTCTCCTGGGACGGTGGGGTGAATGCTGGCGAGCGGCAAGGGCTCGAGGTGGTTGGGTTGCATGGGAACAGCGCGTGCTCGGGGGTGCACGTCGGCATGGTCGACAGCGGCGCGGGCGCGGCGTTCCTGGCGGTTCTTGTCTCTGTCTTCGAGCTGGGGCTGGTCGAGAGGGGGCGGTGAGGCATGGGCTGCATGCTAGACAAGTTGGGCACGGCTAGTTCTTCTCCTAGCTTGCTTTCCACACTGGGGTGACATGGTGAGGCTCGGCCTTCTCACCATTGATGGCATTGGCAAGCTCACAGTGGTGCTAGAGGTTAGTTAAAGCACTACAAGAAATGTGTTAACTTGTGACCTTCTCATTGTGACAGGAAATAAAATCGTCATAGATTTATGACGATTTGGCACAAGATGGTCGTAGGCTGTTTGGGGAGGTCAAAATCCTATAGAATTATGACGATTTGTGTCAAAATCGTCGTAATTGCAGCATATGAAATCTTCATAACCTTTAGGATACAACTTAGAGCCTTATTCTATACCCCGTTATGACCAATTTAAATCGTCATATCGTCTAAAATATGATACATTCAATTGACTGGATAGCCACATCAGCAATTATGCCTACGTGGCATATCTATATGTATTTTTTGTATATGTATATGTCTATGCCCTCACAGATAAAACGCGGTCGAGAGGGATTGCCCCCCAAACCCTAATCCCGAGTCCCCGCCGCCACTTCTTCCTCTCTCTCGCTCTCCTCACCGTGACCCAAACCCTAATCCCCTCGCTCCACATCGCGACCCACCTTGGCGATCCTCGGGGAGCTCGGCACCCAGGTGCTCATCCCCGTCGCCGGAGTCATCGGCATCGTCTTCGCCGTCGCCGCCAACGCCTCGGGGGCCGGCAAGAACGGCTACGGGGACTACCTCATCGAGGAGGAGGAGGGCCTCAACGACCACAACGTCGTCGTCAAGTGCGCCGAGATCCAGACCGCAATCTCCGAAGGTGAGCTTCGCGACGCCTCTTCTGTCTCTCCTTCTCAGATCTACGCCGGCCGCCCGTAGATCCGCGCGTTTTCTTGGATTTTATCGGGGAACCCTCACCCTGATCTGAATTTCTCCCGTGCCTTGCAGGATGAGGAGAGAGTACAAGGTCTAGATGGTGAATGTCAGGATGCAGGAGTTCTTCATCGAGTTCCGCAGGCCCAACGAAAGTACAGATGTTTCTTCATGCACACAGCCAATTCGATTCTGTACCCTATAAGCGGTTAGTGTCCTGTCCCTAGCTTTTGGTTTCTAAATCTAGATACGACGGTGAATGGATCGATTTCAAAAATTGGTGTCGCTGGCATAATTTCCTTTTTGTATGATGCCCTTAGTAACTAGCTATTTTAAGCTTCGGTAATTTTTTCATACCAAAAAATCCAAGACGAGCTACTTCATTGCTTAATTTGTATTATAATGTCTGGAATTTACTAGGAGTATGGAATGCTAGAGTATAATTGCCTGATGCGTATCCTTACAGATATCCATCCATTCGTTTTGTCAATAAGATATATCACCCCAACATCGATGAACTGTGACTATCATGTATCTTGTATCTGTGCTCACTGCTCACTTCATTTTAACCCTGATAGCATGCACCTTCCTATTTCCTAAACAATCTTGATGAATACAAAATGTTATGTCAAGCCATGTAGTAGCAACAAGATAATGATGTTTGTCGTTTGCCTGGTTATTTCTAGCAAATATAAGGAGGAGCCTTCAGCAGAAGTATGGGAATGTCAGCCCGAAGCTTTGCTTTCCAGTCTTGATCCTTCTATTCTCAAACCATCTGCTGATATCCTTTTGGCAGTTCGTTCATGTATCAAACTCAAATAGCTTTTCTATAATATTTTTTG
This sequence comes from Avena sativa, assembly GCA_916181665.1. Classification (NCBI taxonomy): domain Eukaryota; kingdom Viridiplantae; phylum Streptophyta; class Magnoliopsida; order Poales; family Poaceae; genus Avena; species Avena sativa. The sequence goes on from OV702282.1 coordinate 385,115,350, forward strand.
CACTGCTAAAATTTTATTGGATGTATGGAGAGAAGGCTCATATGCTCAGTAGCTATTCCATTGGTTTTCCCCTTGAGTCTGTACGTGGTTGTAATGATCCCAGATTACCAATGTTAGGTCTCTTTTACACACATCATTCTTCTTACTATCTTCATAGTCTACAATTGTTGTCTCGAATTATTTATATATGCATGACCATACTTTTATAGCATGCATAAATTCCCGCAGCAATCGCGCGGGGCATCCTCTAGTTTCTATAACGATGATGTACCATTGATTAATTTTGTTGCCTTGATGCTTCATGCAGACTTCTTGTTCTTATCTGCTTGGTTGTTCTTGCTTTGTTCCTTCACTGGAGAAGTTCCTTGTGCAGCTTTTATTATATCCAAATCCTTCCGATCTGGTATACACATGTCTATGCATGTATAGTGTAATATCTGGTATACACTTCTGGATAGATTGCTGTCTCGAATCATGACAGTCCTATCTCTGCCCTAGGTACCATTGCAGCCAGCGCCGTTAGTGGCGTGTACTCTGGTTGGTCTAGCTATGCAGGCTCACTCTTGGGACACGATGAGGATGAAGTGTTGTCGACTCTGCTAAATAATGTCTGGATGGCTGAGAGCTCAGAGAGTATTGAAGGAGTAGCAACATAATTGGTCTAGTGAGCTCCTTGCCCCCTCCTCATGATAGTTGCTCCCTCTGGTGTGTTCTTGACTTGATTCCCGAGAAATAGATAAAGCTTGCTTCTTGATTGATTAACTTTTTGTTTGTGCACTGGACAAATCCCACTCTTGATACTAGATGGATACCATCAGTTTTTGTTTGTGCACACTAGCTAGTACTAGATGGATACCATTAGTTGAATGGATAATGGTGGTAGTAGGTTAGTCAAATTATCAGGTTTATTTGCTGCACTATTTGCTGCTATGTCATGGTACATCCATGTTACTACTTCATGTTTTTTGTATCACTAGAATATTAGTGCTAGTGTCTGATTAGTTTATTGTATTAGGTTTATTGTATCTGTAGAATGCCTTTGGAACTTGGTAATTTTCTTATAATATGGGTTGGTACCATTTTGAAGCATGACTTGTTGTTCATTTCATCTTCACTTGGTTGACCAATTTCTGCTGCCTGGTATATGCATGTATATGCCTATATAGTTTAATATCCTGAAGTAGTTTCTTGTCCATGGTGTAGATAACAATTCGAGGCCTGCTGGCTCCTACTGCTCTACGTGGGCGACGGGGGGACTCAAGGAGGTGCTGGCTCATGAACATGTTTATTTGGTGCAACTACCATCTTGATAAATCTAAAGTGTGTTTACAATATGATCTATATGAGTGTATTGTTTCTGGTTTTTATTAATGGTAGTCCCAATGGGATCTTGAACTCTTGATCTGTTAATATATCTCTACTACCTAAAAAAATCGTGATGTTTATACTGATTCCATATAGGTGACCAAGTCAAAGAAAACGTGTCGTGTGTGTTTATACTGTTTCGAAAAGCAAACGTGTATGGGTGCTGCCGTGTTGTGTGTGTCCAAGTCAAAGCTATTCCCTAAATATATTTATTCTTGCTAAACCGCTGCTCTAAGCTTACCATCATGTTTTGTTCCTGTGTGTTTGTGGTAGAAGAATGCTTGCTGCAAACTTGGACCAGAATTGTATTGTCATTAATTAGTTATAGTAGAGATAAGCCTTGTGCTATCGGATCAAGTCTTGTACTGTCATTATACTGCTAATAGCAGATTTCTTTTATCAATAGAAGATTTCTTTGATTAGTAGGAGTGGCACATGTTCTGTATAGGAGTGGCACATGATCATGGAGTAGTGCATATATAGATTCTCATGCATATGTATAAGTGACATCTCTGTACTTTCTTCGCTTTATTTCTTCATGCAAACTGATTCATTTGCTTTGGTGTGCATCTGTTCAGAGGATGTGACATGGGTGACGCCAGAGCGACTAGCTGGTGGAAGATGGCCATCATCTCCACGGTCTACTTGGACTGGCTCGGGTGTGGTAATGTGCTATCATACTTCTTCGTTTCTTACACAGGGATCCATCCCTAGGATATGTGCATGTTTGTTTTGCCTGAGTAGATAGCATAAAATGGGTACAGTATAGATAACATAAACAGGCATGCTTTAAAATGAAAACTCATGTTTGTTCTACTGATAAGTGATCGTCCTTTTGTGGAATATTTGACTATGTACTTGCGATGGTTAATAAATGTTATTCTGTAACTTAAGATATTTTACTATCTACTTGCGATTGAATTATTCATGTCCAGATATATGCTTTGGTCATGAATCTTTTGACTTGAAATGAAATGACCTGTAGCATTCCTAGCCGATTGCTTGAAAAGTTTAGAGTATATGCTTGCTTTTTGTTTGCACAATGTGTATTATCTTGCTAAATTACTGATACACTGAGTTACACATGGAACTACATGGTTGTGTATAATGCTGCTTTTGACTTCTACTGATAAGATTCATGTGCTCAAATAACATATGCCTTATGTCATTACTCTGTAGAGATTTATCTCAATTCTGCTTATATTGATTCTTGTGTACAGTCTACTGTTGTTAATTCACTTAATTCATAGCTTTGCCTCAACTATTGATCATTGTGTATTGGTGTGTGCATTCACCTAGCTAGCTGCTCCAGGTTTAGGCATCATAGCTTGGTCACATGTAAAAGAATAAACCCATGGAATAATTTGCCTTTGGTGGTCGTTATCATGCAGGATGGTTGAATGCTGACAAAGGCTTTGTTCTTCGACCAGTGGTGGTATGTGACCAGCTGCTGGGACGTGGTGCGGGAGGGAGTGGTGCACACTGGGAGTAGTCAGGCATGTTTCCTTGGCATTGGTGGAGAGGGAGGTTCTGATGATGCTTCAACTGATGATCGATTATTCCTAGTGTAGGGATATGGTCCTGGGGATCTCCATTTTGGGCTTCATTCTGTTGTAGCCTCTTTCTTGAAGACCATTTTGTGTAATACTTTGATAGCGCAGTTATTATTGTATGTATGGGATTTGAACCGAAATATTCTAATAGACTTATGGTTGTTATCAAAAGGATTTCATGTATTTCTTTGGTTTTGACTAAATTATGTGTGGTTTAATTGCTGTCAGATTGTGGTGAAATAAACCTGACAAGTGAACCAGTAGAAAAAGGAATATCATTTTATTGAATAGTCTGACAAGTGGGACCCATCTAGCTGGTAGGACCAGCCCATGAAGAAATGGACCTTAGATAGGCCAACGCCTGGAATAGAAAAAGGCTCGAAAAAGGCTAAGGCCCAAAATTGAAATGGACCATAAAAGGCCAAGACATAGTAAATACAAGGCTGGAATTATTGGCTCAGCCCATATGTACCAACTAAATGGACCGGGCTTATTTTGCACCATGACGATTTTATTTCGTCACAATTTTGCCACGTAGGACAAGCCACGTAGGATCTGACGTGGTCGGGCTAGACTGCCTATGACGATATTGGATCGTCATAACGGTTATGACGATCCAATATCGTCATAGACAGTTATGACGATTTTACCAATAACGTCGTTATAGTTCATTTGTGACGCCCAGCTTTCGACGATCTCAAAATCGTCATAAAATCGTCATAAACAGACTACTATGACGATTTTGTGACGAAAATGGAGGGTCATATATTGCCAGATTCCTTGTAGTGAAGGTGCTAGATGATCTACTAAGGCTAGTTGCAACCAGAGAGGGAACAAGGTTGGCCAAAACACTGCTCAAAATAGTGTTTGTGATTTGGTTGATTTGAATCTGCAACCTGTTTGATGAAATGGCCGCAAGAACTTGAGTTTTGAATTTTGAACAAATTTTTGGTGGGTGTGCTAGGCATGTGTTGAGGATTCTGTGGGTGCTTGGGTTTTGAAATTTGAGCTTGTTAGAGTGGTTTTTGAAATAGTGGGATCTTCCCATATGAGATAGATTCAATTTTAAACTGTCATTTAAACGTAGCATTTGAATGTTTTTGGATGATCACAAAGTGGGCCTTGGTACCTTATTATGAGTACTAACAAGGTGTGCAAAGATCCATACATGTTTCTGTTGAGTTTTGAAAATTAGAGATAGCCAAAGTAGGCATGGGAATTAATTTGGCCAAAGTGACCATTCACTTAATTTATTCATTTTGAGTTGTTTGTCTTTGGGAAAAGTTTGGGGATTGTTTAGATGATGTTTATTTCACCTAAGAATCATTTTACCAGCAAATAAACACAGAACCATGGCAATTCATAAGAATCCAAATTTTGAATACACACACATATGAATGCTTTCATATTTTTAGTTGGGAAACTTTTTGTTAACCCTAATTTTGATGATTAGAGTTTGATGGTCCAAGTTTAATATTTTTGGGATGTTACAACTAGTTAGGCTTAATGGAAAACAACAAAAAAAATCGAGATCCTTTTAGTATTTTTCCTAAGTTAGAACTTGAGTGGTCTGGAGAGAAAATTAAAAAACCTATGGAGCTTCCTTTCCATGCTAATAACAATGTTATTAGTATGAATTTTTTGCACACCATTGTTACTAATGGTATGGAAATGTCTAAGCTTGGGGAAGCTAGTTTTTATGGGAAAGATCCTTTTAGTTCCCCAGCTTTAGGGAAGAAAATTTGCTCTTATGATACTTTATCCCCATATGTGGTAATTCTAATGATACTTGTGATATTTTAAATGCACATACTGAAAGTGTCCCTTTTAAAATTATTTAAATTGTTGAACGTGTTATGAATAACTGCTATTTTGGAGATGGAACTGTCCATCCTAGTGATCATTTACTCTTTATACATGAATTATGCGAGTTGTTCAAGTGTGCAGGTATTTCAATGGACCAAGTTAAGAGGAAGCTATTCCCTTTCTCACTTAGGGACAAAGCATGAGCTACTAGATTATCCTCATCATTTGGAGTGGAATGAAGTTGAATCTCTCTTTTACTCTAAATTTTATCCTCCTCATGAAATTCATAAAGATAGGAACTATATTTATAATTTTCATCCTCATGAGGGAGAAAGTATTGCCGAATCTTGGGGGAGATTGAAGTCACTAATGCTCAAATGTCCCATTCATGAGCTCCCTAGTAATATTATTATCAATAATTTTTATGCAAGGCTTTCAGGACATTACAAGGACTATATAGATACATGTTCGGATGGATCCTTCACAAGTAAGAAGGTCAAAGCTAAGTGGGATCTTTTGTAAACAATTCAAAGAAATACCGAAGATTGGGATAACGGCAAAGGTAAAGAACCAGGTATAAACTATGAGTATGATTGCATTAAGTCTTTCGCTGAAACTGCTGATTTTCAAGATCTTAGTGCTAAATATGGTCTTGATCCTCTGTAACATCCCTAAAATCATGATTTCAAAGCTTTGCATATCATCCATGCATTCATGATCATTTTAGGATCATTTCCAAAGTCATTACAAAAACAGAAGCATTTTGGGTGCTTATTATTTTATGTAATCAGGCATTGATCCAATGCTACTCTCTAGTGAGAGATTATTTGTTTCAAACCAAGAATTGTTTGTTCATGAGTTGGTTTGGTTGTTTTCCAAGGCTTGGACAAAATTTCCAAAATAAAATATGGTTTTAAAACCATTTTCATGTCTTTATTAAAACTTGTGTAAAGGCACTGTTTATTTGTAAAATTCCAAAGGAATCAAGCAAGTTTAGTGAAACAGCATGGTTTTATACTCAAAAATGTGCAGGCTTCACTTTATAAAAATACATAAAGATTTGGAAATCAAACACATTTGAATTCATTTGAAATTGTTTCCTGAAAATGGAAATAGAAAAAGGAAAAGGTTAAGGAAATAGAACTGGGCCAGGCGCTACCCTTTTGGCCCAGCAACCAAAACAGCCCACCCGAGGTTCCCTTTTCCTCTCTGTTTCTCACCGTAGCAACCCGCACCCACCCGCTGACAGCCCGACCCTACCTTGCTCCGTCAACATCATCCCCAAATCAACGCGCGCCCGAACCGCTCCGCCGTTACATCGCCACAGTGACGCCGAAGTTTAAATCCACTTAAATCCCATTGATTCAGGGAGTAAACCTCGCCCCGCTCCCGGATACATAAACCTCACCCTTCCACGGCCATTTCCCCCACACAGCACCCTCTCCTCGCCACCAGGCAGCTCGGATTTCACCAAACCTCGCCGCTGTCTCGACGAACTCTGACGTTTGATTCCGGTGAGCTCTCTGCGCCCGTTGACTCCTAGATTCTCCAGAACAACCACTGCATCCTTGTGCTTCGATTGACACCGCTGCTGTGTGCTAGGACAACCCTGAGCGTCGGCAACGTCGACGACTGAGCAAACCCGACGAGGCACTTAACTCCGGCGAGTATATCTGGTTAGTCCCAAGCGCGCCTTGCCCTCTCTCTGATACTCACATGACCAGTGTTGCTCCCCGCATCTAACGCACCACTTGCTTGTCTCTGGCATGATCTACAACGCCGGCAACGACGACGAATAGCCGTGCCCGACGTCAGGCTTCACTCCGACGAGCAATAGTAGCCAAGTTCGTGCGCCCCCCCGAGTATCTGACCCCACCTTGAGCTTCACTGCAGTCCCACGAGCACGGTAAGCATCTCCACTCCTCCCCGCGCGATCTAAATCTCCGGCAACCTCTCTGACAGAGCCGCACCGCCGCCGCTGGCGCCGCCCATCTGTGGTTGTTTGATCAGTAGCCGTCAGATCTAGATCCAACGCACGCGATAGAATCACTTACGCGAAGGGGTACGATAGATCTGTGCCGCACGATCATCTTTAAATCCAATGGTCCACGTTGATCGATCCGGCCGAACCGGTACGGGCCAATCATAACACGCCGCGTGGCCTGAGTTTAGATTTAAAACAGAAATTTGATCTATTAGTGATTCAAACTTGCAAAATTCATAACTTTTGATCCACACATTCAAATTTTACAAATTTTATATCATTGGAATCAGGTGAAAGAATTCTATCTGTTTATGCAATGTGTTTAATGTTTTGCTTCTGAAAAATTGGTTATTTTTGCAGAGACATTTTTAAGCTTATTTTGGGTATATAAATGTTTTGAAAAATGATTTAAAGATCAAATAAAGTTTGTTTAGTGTGCTTTGGTCTTGTTTATGATTCAGTACTGTAAACTTGTCTTGTTTGGTGTAGAAAATCATCACATGACATTTGCATGCATTCATATATTTTTGTTTGTATATTTTGATATGTGAATTTGGTGCCATTATTTTATGTGTAGATTTTGGTGCTAATAGTGATTGTGGTTGTGAAGATTGTTGCTACTCCCCAAACTACCAAGGCAAGTGGTGCTTCATGTTTTATTCCTATATTTTTACCTATGCATTAGAAATATTTTGTATAGAATTTGCATGGTTATTTTGCTAAGTATCTATATGCTATGCTTGGGAAATCCTAGTAGTTGTAGAAATTTTAGAATTTCCTCTAAGAAAGATACATGCTAATTACATGCTTAGCCTAGTTAGTAGAAACCAAGGGTGGACTATATATTTCATGCTATGAGAAATATTACTAAGTCTTTTGACTTGTGTTTTTGCTTAATAAAACAACTAAGTGAATGAAACAACTAGGTGGAATGGAAAGAATGGTTTGTGTTGAGTGGTTACACAAGGCCATTTCTATGGTTTACCTTGTGTATCTCACTTGTGGAAAGCCACCCAGGAACAAAGGGATTTGAGATGCCAAATGTTAAGAAGCTTCTAGTGCAGCCACATGGCATTATGGGCTCTGCCTGGATCATATAGGTTGCAAAAACTTAACCATTTGGACAGTTGGTGGTAGTGGAATGATAGGTTGGAACGCGTCCATTTGGTCTAAGGGAAGGCTTCTGAAAGGTCTTATCTTGGTGAAAATCAAGTCTTGTGGGGAAAGTGCACAACCTCTGCAGATGGAAGAATCTAAGTACTTAGCCATGTCCCTGGTATTGGACAACTTGAGCATCAAGACATGGAAGCTATCAAGAATATCCTCATCCCAATTTTCTAAGTTAAAACTTGTGGTTGAACAAGGGTGAAGGTTCACCAATTTCTATTGGTGGTTCCTTGGGAAAGTTTTATCAAAGAAAAACTTAGTGTTTTCAACTAATAGGTAAAACCTATTTTTGAGCAAAGCAATCCTAATATACTCTTAGCCAAATTCATATAGTAACTAGATGTTAATATTCTACTAAGGTATTACTTGCCAATACTATTCCAAAAGTATTGACCCACTGTGGGTGTAACTTGTGATGTTGTAGGTTACTCTGATGATGATTAGGGGTTATGAGTCTACACTCAACATGCTTGCCTGTGGCACATGAAGATGAAGACTTATTTATCTTATTCTATATTTGAACTTTTGTATTAGGCCTGTGGCCATGGAGTTGTAAAAGACTATGTTTGTCTCTGGAATGATATGTAATAATAACCTTTGTATATGTGTACTTCATCTTAAACTGTGGACGCTAGCATTGATCCAGGGACTAGCATTGCAATCACATGGATCTTTACCTTTATAAAGGTGGGATCTTACAGATGGTATCAGAGCACTGTGTTGCCTGTAGGATTACGACCCTAGGATTGGATTAGAAACCACTAAGGAAAAAATTTCAACAATTTCCACACTTGTCTTTTCTTCTCGTCAAACTTTTCTAATTCTTCTTTCTCATATCTATTTGTAGATGAACTCCATCAACGAAGCTATAAGGAAGGGACAACTCATGACCATGACCCTAGAGTGTGAGACTGAATTTCCAAAGGCCCTCAAGAACCTTATGGTTACCTTAGGGATACATGGTGCAGTTGTGTACAAAGGTTTCCCTGTGATTGACGAAGGAGAAGTATATTGGTGGGTGCAACTTCACTTGTATAAAAACAAGGAATACAACCACAAAGAGTCAGGATTCTGTATGGTCACCAACTCAGTGATGCACCCCACATTCTTTGATTCTGCAAGGGATGCATCTTGCAAGGCCATCAAAGATAGACTCAAGTGAAGAATGCTTAACAACCAAAATGACCTTAGAGAGGAAAATAAGCATACCCAAGAGTTGGAAACTACCAACCAACAACTAAGGGAAGACATCATAGACTTGACTTGGGAATCTTGTGAACAAGATAGGCAGATGGCTACTAAGGATGCTTTGATAGCCATTTTGTCTAGTGAGTGAGAGTTGTAACGTACTTCGTTAGTTGGACAACCACACTTATCATTTTATTTCCAATTTTTTTTTCTAAGTTATGTTGAACCTTGGATGCTTGTAATGGATTTATGTATGCCATGACTTGTGTTTGTTTGCCAATGATATGCTTGTACTACCTTGTCTTGTGTATTTCTATTAATGTTGTTTCTAACTTCTCTCTATATTATAAAATAGATGCCTAATGTTACTATCAGCACGGATGAAGAGTTCAAGGGAACTCGTTTTGGCACTCGTCTTATTGAGCTCACTAGTGTGCTCAATCTTCCACTTCCTAGCATCATGATGCTTCCCCTCACCAAGTTTGAGAGGAAGGACCTTTGGGGCTTCAAGGTTACTCAGCCAGGACGCCAGACTGAGCCAGCCACGGAGGCTATCACCTTCAAGCTTATGCATGACGACAAGGAGAGAGGCCTAGAGGTAGTCATGCAGTATTTACTTGGACGGTTGTTAGGGAGACACTCTCGGGATATTAGAGGTACTCACTTCCATGCTTTCGGGAGACGCGACAAGGATGGTGAGGCTATTGAGTTCGAGGATACTGCTAGAGAGACGGCAGAGCCGATTCGTCTATACCTTCAGGACTTGTAGGTTCTTCTTAGGCACCTAGATACTGATAGGACCAACGTCATGCTTAGCAATGACGAGCTCTAGGTGCAGCTTCGTGAGAAGGACAAGCTCTTCGCGGAGCAAGACGAGATAGTCAAGGAGATGGAGGCCAAATTTGAGAGTCCAGATAGGAAGTTCAAGAGTCATGAGAAGATTGTCCAAGACAGGAACAAGAGGATTCGAGAGATGACTGCAGAACTAGAGGCCAAGGACTTCGAGCTCGAGCATCAGCAGGGTGTGATTGAGAGACTTCGTTCACAGAAGAGGGCTCTCAAAGCCAAGGTAGAGGCCTTGACTACCAATGTCGAGGAATACAAGACCGCTATGGATAATGCAGGTCTTACACTTGTTGATGAGGAGGTTGATGCAGAGGAGTAGTGATGACTACTCATTTATTTATCAATTACCATGCTTTTGATTATTGAGTAGCAATGACCACCCAACTTGTGGATGGCTTGCTATTGGTGTGTTTGCTTTTCAAACTTGTTGTCTATGTTGTTGAACTTTTGTTATTTTGATGCTTGTTTGGTGATTGTTTATGTGATGTATTGTGCATGTTAAGCATCTATGGGTATGTCATTCTTATCCTTATGAAAACCATAGATGCCTCCTCGACGTGCCAACCCCAACCCGAACAACAACAATGTCACCCTCGAGAGGCAGCGGCTGATGACAGCACATGCACAGATGATGCAGATGATGACTACTTTCATGCAGAATCAGAATAACAACAACAACAAAAATAACAACAACAACAATCAGAATAATCCACCAGGTTTTGACATGCTCACCAGATTCCTAAGACTGAGGCCTGCAAAGTTCTTAGGACCTACTGACCCCATGGTGGCCAATGATTGGCTATGCTCAGTGAACAAGGATTTGGTAACTGTCGGCTGCACCGACAAGGAGAAAGTCAGATTTGCAGCACACTTGTTGGAAGGACCAGCAGCTACTTGGTGGGATAACTTCTAGATCACCACTCCCATTGAGGATGTGACATGGGCTATCTTTGAAGATGGTTTCCGTACAGCTCACATCTCATCCGGAGTGATGAGTTTAAAGAAGAAGGAGTTCCATAACCTGAAGTAGAGCCACCGCAGCGTGGCTGAATATATTGTGGAGTTCAACAATTTGGCGCGTTATGCACCAGATGAAGTTGATACTGATGCCAAGAGGAAAGAGAAGTTCCTCGAAGGACTGAACGATGAACTGAATCAAAAGTTATCTGTGGCCTATGTCCCCACCTATCAATCCCTTTGTGACAAGTCTGCCATCTTGGAGAGCAAGATGAAACAGGTTGAAAGCAGAAAGAGGAAACACAACTCGGGATCGTCTCACAAGCACAACTCGGGATCGTCTCACAAGCGTTCCCATTATGATGATAGTGGGAATTTTGGATCCCACAAGCATGGGAAGTACAACAGCCACCACAACCACAACCGTCATCATGACAACAAGCATCACCGTAGTCATGACAATGACAAGTACAAAAATCACAAGGGTGGATATAAGAGCCACAACAGCGGAAGTGGAAGTGGTAGTGGAAGCCAGCCTGTCAAGAAGGATCTCAGTCAGGTTGAATGCCTCAAGTGCAAGAAGATGGGGCATTATGCAAATGAATGCCCAGAAAAGAAAGTTGAAGGACCCAACAAGCCCAACCCTTTCCAGAAGGGACAGGTGAACCACATCAATGTGGAAGAAATCTATGAGGAACCTGATGCTGTTGTTGGTAAGTTCAAACTCAATTCTGTTCCAGCATTTGTTCTCTTTGATACTGGCGCGTCTCATTCATTCATATCAAGAGCATTTGTTGAAAGAAATGAACTACCAGTAGAAACTATTGGGTGTCCTATAAAAGTAAGTTCTCCTGGAGGATAAATGATAGTGAACTCAGGATGTCACGATCTAGTCATAGAGTTTGGGAAGTATATGTTTCCCGTTAATCTGATAATCCTAAATTCCCATGGATTGGACCTCATTTTGGGAATGGACTGGATGACCAAGCACAAGGGAGTGATAGATTGTGACAACCATACTATCACACTCACAACCCCAGAAAATAAAAGGATAAGATTCAAGACTAACTTTGAATCAAAAGGGAGTAAGCTAAATTCTCTTAAGGGGGTTAGCATAGACAGTGTGCCAATTGTGAGTGAATATCCGGATGTGTTTCCGGAAGAATTGCCGGGAATGCCACCAGATAGAGATGTGGAATTTCTAATTGATTTGCTACCAGGATCAGGACCAATAGCAAAGAGACCTTACAAGATGTCAGTTGATGAGTTGGAAGAACTCAAGAAACAACTTGGAGAACAGCTGAATGAAGTTGGATTTCTTGGACACGTTGTGTCAGGAGATGGTGTAGCAGCTGATCCCGCAAAAGTGTCAGCTGTAATTGAATGGGAGTCTCCTAAGTCGGTAAAAGAGGTTCGTAGTTTCCTTGGCTTGGAAGGATACTACAGAAGATTCATTGAAAATTTCTCCAAAGTAGCTAAGCCAATGACGGAGTTACTAAAGAAAGACAAAAAATTTGTTTGGTCTGAAGGATGTGAACTTAGTTTCCAAGAATTAAAAAATAGACTAGTGACAGCACCAGTCTTATGTCTGCCAGATTTGGAGAAAGATTTCCAAGTGTATTGTGATGCATCTCATCATGGATTAGGTGCAGTTCTAATGCAAGAGGGGAAAGTTGTGGCTTATGCCTCGAGACAACTCAAAACTCATGAGGTAAACTACCCTACTCATGATTTAGAGTTAGCCTCTGTTGTCCATGCACTCTAAACATGGAGACATTATCGTTTGGGAAAACGATGTGAAGTGTTCACATATCACAAAAGTTTGAAGTATATCTTCACCTAGAAAGAAATCAACATGAGACAAAGAAGATGGCTAGAACTCATCAAGGACTACGACTTGAGTTTGCAATACCATCCCGGTAAAGCAAATGTTGTAGCGGATGCTCTAAGCCATAAGGTATATGTGAATGGCCTTACTAAGGGATAGTTGCCAGATGATCTGTGTGCCCAATTTAGAGACCTCATATTGGAGATTGTGCCTGAAGGACATCTCATGTCATTGGATGTTCAACCTACATTGTTGGACAAAATCAAAGAAACCCAAAAGACAGACAAGGAAATTGAAGAGATTAAGGAAAAAATTGGCAAAGGAAAAGCCAAAGGATTCCATGAAGGCGAACAAGGTACTTTATGGTATGGAAAACGTATCTGCGTTCCGCAAGATCCAGAGCTTCGGAAACTGATTTTACAGGAAGCACACAACTCACCATATTCCATTCATCCGGGTAACACCAAAATGTACATGGATATGAAGGAAAGATTTTGCTGGAATAACCTCAAGAAAGACATTGCCGAACATATTGCTTTGTGTGATGTATGTAGTAGAGTGAAAGCGGAACATCAGAAACCAGCAGGATTGCTACAACCACTACCTATTCCTGATTGGAAGTGGGACAAAATTGGCATGGATTTCATCACTGGATTGCCAAGGACCAGGTCAGGATATGATTCTATTTGGGTAGTACTGGATCGCCTAACTAAAGTGGCTCATTTCATACCCGTGAAGACAACCTATACACGTTCTAAGTTAGCCAAGATATATATGAGTAGGATTGTATGTCTGCATGGAGTACCCAAGAGTATTGTGTCCGATAGGGGAACTCAGTTCACTTCTCATTTTTGGAGGCAACTACATGAGTCATTGGGAACAAGGTTGGAATTCAGCACTGCTTTTCATCCTCAGACTGATGGACAGACAGAAAGGACCAACCAGATTCCTGAAGATATGTTGAGGGCATGTGCCCTAGACTATGGAGCTAGTTGGGATGAAAGTCTGCCTTACGCAGAATTCTCTTACAATAACAGCTATCAAGCCAGCATTGAGATGGCACCCTTTGATTTCTCTATGGGAGAAAGTGTACCACCCCATTGCTATGGAATGGTGTGGGAGAAAGAAATTTGTTCGGACCGGAACTAATCAAAGAGGCTGAAGAGAATGTCAAGCTAGTTAAGGACAGATTGAAGATAGCACAGTCCCAATAGAAAAGCTACGCAGATCCTAAGCGTAGAGAAGTCACCTATGAAGTGGGTGATAGAGCTTATGTTAGAGTTTCTCCACTTCGTGGAGTGAAGAGATTTGGAGTCAAAGGAAAATTGGCCCCAAGATATGTGGGACCATTCAAGATTCTGAGTCGTAAAGGAGAAGTAGCTTATGAAATTGAATTGCCGAAATCATTGTCTGCAGTTCACAATTTGTTTCATGTGAGTCAACTAAAGAAATGCCATCTAGAGATGGAAGAGACTTTGTAAGATCCTTCCCTTTATAAAGGTATGGATCCCTGTGATTGCAATGCTAGTCCCTGGATCAATGCTAGCATCCACAGTTTAAGATGAAGTACACAGAAACAAAGGTCATTATTACATATCGTTTCAGAGACAAACATAGTCTTTTACAAACTCCATGGCCACAGGCCTAATACAAGAGTTCAAATATATAATAAGATAAATAAGTCTTCATCTTCATGTGCCACAGGCAAGCATGTTGAGTGTAGACTCATAACCCCTAATCATCATCAGAATAACCTGCAACATCACAAGTTACAGCCATAGTGGGTCAATACATTGGAATAGTATTGGCAAGTGATACCTTAGTAGAATTTTTAGTAGTCTAGATACTATATGCATTTTGGCTAAGTGTAGCTTAGGCTTGCTTTGCTCAAAATAGATTTTACCTATCAGTTGAAAACACTAAGTTTTTCTTTGACAAAACTTTCCCAAGGAACCACCAATAGAAATTGGTGAACCTTCACCCTTGTTCAACGACAAGTTTTTACTTAGAAATTGGGATGAGGAGATTCTTGATAGCTTCCATGTCTTGATGCTCAAGTTGTCCAATACCAGGGACATGGCTAAGTACTTAGATTCTTCCATCTGCAGAGGTTGTGCACTTTCCCACAAGACTTGATTTTCACCAAGACAGGACCTTTCAGAAGCCTTCCCTTAGACCAAATGGACGCGCTCCAACCTATCATCCCACTACCAACAACTGTCCAAATGGCTAAGTTATTGCAACCAGTATGATCCAGGCAGAGCCCATAATGCCATGTGGCTGCACTAGAAGCTTCTTAACATTTGGCATCTCAAATCCCTTTGTTCCTGGGTGGCTTTCCGCAAGTGAGATACACAAGGTAAACCATAGAAATGGGCCTTGTGTAATCACTCAACATAAACCATTCTGTCCATTCCACCCAGCTGATTCATTCACTTAGTTGTTTTATTAAGCATAACACAAGTCCAAAGACTTAGAAATATTTTTACATAACATGAATATATAACCACCCTTAGTTGCTACTAGCTAGGCTAGGCATGGCATTGATAAGCATCCTAACTTAGAAATTTCTAGCAATTCTACAACTACTAGGATTTCCCAAGAATAGCATATAGATCAAAATATTCATGCAAGTCCTATACAAAATATTTCTAGTGCATAGTTGAAAAACATAGGAAAAAATCATGAAGTACCACTTGCCTTGGTAGTTTGGCGAGTAGCAACACTCTTCACAATAACAATCACTATTTGCACCAAAATCTACACATAAAATAATGGCACCAAATCACATACAATATATACAAACAAAAATATATGAATGCATGCAAAATGCCATGTGATGATTTCCTACACCAAACAAGACAAGTGCATAGTACTGAATCATAAACAAGTTCAAGACTTGCCAAATAACTTTATTTGAACAATAAAACATTTTTCATAAAATTACTATACACAAATTATGCCTACAAATGTTTCTGTAAAAACAATCATTTTAACTGAGGCAAAACATTAAACACATTGCATAAACAGAGAGTATTTTCTCTCCTGATTCCAATGATATAAAATTTGTCAAATTTGTACGTGGGAATCAAAAGTTATGAATTTTACAAGTTTAAACATCTAATAGATCTAAATTCTAATTTTAAATCAAACCTACAGACACGCGGCGTGTTCTGATTGGTTGAAACCAGGAGAGGGAGGCTTGGTCGGTACAAACCAGGAGAGCTCGTCGGAGTTTGCGGCTGCATCGGGCACTTGCGGTCGTCATTGGCGAGGCTCTAGATAGTCCTAGCACGCACCAATGGGGTTAGAAGATGCGCAAGGTTGCTGCGATCACGCTGGCAAGATTAGAAGGCAAGGGGCGACGAGAGCTCACCGGAATCGTACGCCGGAGTGCGTCTGTGCAGCGGCGGAGTGAGTTCGAATACGCGCAGCCTGGGGGCAACTGGGTGTGGGTGTTTGGGGGGAAAGGACCGCGGCAAGGTGGTGATTTTATAGCCAGAGCAGGGGCGACAATTACGCGCTGTATCAATGCAATTGATCGAGGCAGTGAAGAGGAAGAAACGGCCGGCGGCGACGTGTTCCTACGCGAGATTTTGGGGAAGATGACGATGACATGGAGAGGGGCCACCAGTCGGCGATGGTGTGGGTTGGTTCGGTGCGGGTGAGATAAGAAACAGAGGGAAAGTGGCCCGGGTGGGCTTTTGGGCTGGATCTGGTTCTGGGCTAGATTAGTAGCGCCGACCCTTTTCTAATTCTTTTCTCCTTTTCTATTTTCTGTTTGATTTTACAGGAATCAAATTCAAATGTTTTCAAATTTGTTTGATTTCAAACTTGTTCTGGATTTTTGTAACGTGTAAAAAGTACTCATTTGGTTGCAGAACAAAGTTGCACCCTTATTTCTATTGATGTTGTTTCTAACTTTTCTCTATATTATAAAATAGATGCCTAATGTTACTATCAGCACGGCTGAAGAGTTCAAGGGAACTCGTTTTGGCACTCGTCTTACTGAGCTCAATAGTGTGCTCAATCTTCGGCTTCCTAGCATCATGATTCGTCCCCTCACCAAGTTTGAGAGGAAGGACCTTTGGGGCTTCAAAGTTACTCAGCCAGGACGCCATACTGAGCCAGCCACGGAGACCATCACTTTCAAGCTAATGCATGACGACAAGGAGAGAGGCTTAGAGGTAGTCATGCAGGATTTACTCGGGCGCCTGTTAGGGAGGCACTCTAGGGAGCTTAGAGGTACGCACTTCCATGCCTTCGGTAGACGTGACGAGGAGGGTGAGGCTATTGAGTTCGAGGATGCTGCTAGAGAGACGGCAGAGCCGGTTCGTATGTACCTTCAGGACTTAGAGGTTCTTCTTAGGCACCTAGATACTTATAGGACCAACGTCATGCTTAGCAATGACGAGCTCCAGGGGCAGCTTCGTGAGAAGGACAAACTCTTCGCGGAGCAAGACGAGATAATCAAGGAAATGGAGGCTAAGTTTGAGAGCCAGGACAGGAAGGTCAAGAGCCAAGAGAAGAGAGTCCAAGATAGGAACAAGAGGATTCGTGAGATGAATGCAGAATTAGAGGCCAAGGACTTCGAGCTCGACCATTAGCAGGGTGTGATTGAGAGACTTCATTCACAGAAGAGGGCTCTCAAAGCCAAGGTAGAGGCCTTGACTACCAATGTCGAGGAGTACAAGACCGCTATGGAGAATGCAGGTCTTACACTGGTCGATGAGGAGGTTGATGAAGAGGAGTAGTGATGACTGCATCTGGATCACCGCATCTGGATTTACGTGTCACAGTCTACCCCGATGGCGGAAGCCGACCGGTAGGGGTATGTCGTTCCACGACCTCAGAAGTATTATCACGGAAATCAGATCTACCATTCCTCGAGTACAGTTGATCCAATCAACCTCGTACAAAACCGATCTATCTCATAGATCGACCACCAAAACAGCATATAGATCTCATCTACAGCCTATCGCATATCACATATGCGAGATCTCGAGCCTAAAACCAGAAGCTATTGCTCTGATACCACTGTTGGGCCACGCGGAGATAAAACAAAATTTTCCCCTAATGTGGTGATCCCAAGAACCAGCTGAGGTAGAAGGCCACGAGGTTTACCACTAGACGCGCAGTTGCGAATTACTGATGAAGCGCGTCAATTGATGCAGTGCAGTCCTTTGCGATCCAATCGTCCTGGTGCTGATCGTACAACACCTCTACTGGTATCCACACGTACAAGGGGCAGCGCCGATGGCGAACTGCTAGATCCGTTACGGTGGCGGCAGGATTGTTGTGGAGCTAGGGTTTCCAACACATGGAATGACCTACCCGAACAATGATTAACCCTTCAGGGTTGGTGTGCTCCACTATATATAGGGAGTGAACGTGGGCTCTGCTCGCGCGGCCCATTCACTAAATCCCATATAATGTTAGTCCATGTGAGTCCGACTCACTAACTCAGTCCAAATCAGGCTCGGGTCCAACCCAACCAGATTTCCAGTTCAGATCCAATCCAAACTTGCTCCCGCTCTTAAGTGTGTGACCCTGCAGGTTCATGGCTACTTGGACACGATTAGAGTCTGACTCCTAATCGATCAGTCGGTAGCGGCTCCTAGCAGAACTTGCCGACTCCCAAGTACCAAAGAGTCATGACGACTTGCCATTCCAATGCGACTTGCGTCCGAGTCCCTTTTGCCTCACGATATACCTTCTCAGACTATAGGCGAATATATGTCATCTCTTAAATAGTCCGACTCTCTTCTCGATCCGAGATAAGTGATTCACCCGACTAACTCTTAGTCGGTCACCTCGGTTAACACTTAAACGAGTCGTGCATGGCCATGCTTTCCGAATCATATCATCCGAGAGGGCCTAGAGAATATCTCTCCAAGTGGAGGGAAAAATCCCATCTTGGTTATTCACATCACGCAGTTTGATTCTCGGTCGACCCGAACTCTGCCTTTATAACTGCCCAGTTACGGATCAGTGTTTGACAGAACCTAAGTCGGTGATCCTCAACTCAGACTATGCAATAACCTCAGGTCTAAGGATTACATTGATTGAATGTACAAATGACAACTTGTTTGTTGTACCTCAATATGGGTCAATCCGACTCGCTAAACTCTTTAGCCGAATCTGTGTAAGTTGGAATAGCATCTCCATGCCCATGACAAGTGGAACCGAGTCATCAAGCCAACTTTCACATTGGTCTAAGTTGTGTGTCCAGCACAACCTCAATGACCAAGGATATTTAGTACAAACAACATGAATGCATAGTTCCACAACCGAATCACATATTCAATGATACACATCAGATGTTTATACAAGGACTACTTAATATCTTTATGAATACAATGGGAAAACTCATCATACATGATTGCCTCTGGGGCATATTCCCAACAGGAATTGGCCGGGAAACTCGTCGGAGGTAGTAGGGTTGAAAGGTTAAATTGAGGCAGCCCTGGGGCAGAGAGGAGATGGAGAGTGAGGGGAAAGGGAGAGGGGAGAGGGGCGCTTATGAGGGCATGATCGCTAGCGAGGATTGATCGCTCAGTAAAGCGAATTCAAGTCGAGAAATTAACGCAGGAACTACAGCGAGAAAAAGGAGGAATTGGTCGCGTTGGAGAAGAAGATGACGAGGCAGGTGTGGGTCTGTTTCGTCAGTGAGGAGGAGGGGGTTACACGCAGTGAGAAAAGTCCAGGGGGAGTGAGTGAGAGTTGCCCGGGTGGCGTGTCTGGGCCTACTGGACTAGGTTGGTTTTGCTTTCTCTATATTTTTCCTTCTGTTTTCTTTTTATTTTTCCTTTTATATTTTTTGTTTTGATTTGATTCAAATGTTTTTAACCATTTGTTTGTATTAAAATTTTCCAGAACTTTTTAGTAGGTTTGCACTTATTTATTAGTGTGTTTTGAAAGTCCATTTTTAATAAATCAAAAATATTTTAATGTGATTCAATATTTATTCAAAAGGGGCTTTTGTATTTATTCAAGTAATATTTAATATGATTTATAAACTCACTTTGAATTCATATTTTTACCAAACCTTTTCTAAACCTTTTCAGTAGGTTTTACCTGTTTTCTAATGTGTTTAAATAACCCATTTTAGAATAATTCTTATATTTTTTTATGGTTTATTATTTATTTAAAATTGGCATTTGTCTGTATTCCAATTATAATTTATGTTTTCATTTGAATCAAATGTTTTTAAACTTCTATTTGATTTCAAACTTTTGCAAAACCTTTTTAGTAAGTTTTAAATCATTTAGGAGTTGATTAGTTGGCCCACTTTGGAAAATATTGAAATATTTTCTCATGATTTTTTTTAATTAGGCCTTTTGTCTTTATTTGCATAATTTGAATATGGATTCAAACCATATAATTCTATTTAATTAATCCTTTATTCTTTTTAAGTTAATTAGACAACTTTTTAATCCACTTTGGCTATTTCAATTATTACTTTCTCAAGATTTGATTAATCATTTTTATTAGGGATTTTGTCTTCATTTAAATCAAGTATGGTTTAAGTCCAGATAAATTTTATTCAAATAATCTTTATTCCTTTGTTTTATTTGGATTATCTTTATTCCATTTGCTCATGGATTTAATTCAAGATTTAAATTGTCTTCTAAATAATTTTCTTAGGATTTATTATTTAAATAAAATTGAATATGGTTTAATCCATATGATTTTATTTAAATAATATTTTACTCCTTTTATTATTCAGTAAACTTTCATTTGTTTATGGCTCTAGCAAAGAGTTAATTTGGCTTTTAAATATTCCTTATTTATTTATTTATTTCTTTCTTTGCCTTATAAAATCCATATCTTTTTATTTATAGATCCAAAATTGGTGATTCCAATTTGTAAAATTTTATTTAATATTTGCTTACCTTTTTAAATCCCTTTAGGATTAATTTGCTCATAATTTGTTATGGATTTTAGCTAGGAGCTTTATTAGCCTTGGAAATTATTTCCTTTTATCTTATTAATTTCATAAGTTTTTATCCATGGCTTCAAATTAAATGAAACTAATTTCCATGGTTTTATAATATTTTGATTATCATTTTTGATCATTTATAAATGTTTGTTGCTGAATTTTTATATGGATCAAATCCATAGTCTTAGAGAGATCTTGGAAATGATTTTCTTCCATTAGGGTTTTAGGGTTTTGGTTTATTTTCCCAAGTATTTATATTCAAGATTCTCTCCATGCATAAAATGCATTTGATCTTTGGAAGTGATTTCTTTAATTAAGATTTAGGGTTTTGGTTTAACTTTTCCAAATGTTTAAATTTCAAGGTACATTCATTGATGAATGCATTTCACTTGATTGAAACTTTGTTGGATACCCTTTTCATTCAAATTTGTTCAAGAAGGGTTATGATGTTTCCATTTAGAAGCAAAAAATTTCTTTTCACTCTAAATTTCAACAATTGTTTCTTTTGTTTATTTATTTTTTCACATTTCAAAATTTGGAAAAATTTGGGATGTGACAATCACCTTCATCAAAGTGTTGGAGAGAGTGTACCTCAATAGTGGATGAGTGGGCAATTGGCTTACATAATTGTTCTGCAGGAGGTAGATTCTTCATATCTTTAGCTCTAGTCCCTTTCTCCTTTACACACTTCTTAGCTTCCTTCATCACTTCATCATTTAATGCAATAACTCCCCTCTTCTTTGGTGTTGGTATTGGATCTGGTTCAGGCACAATTAGTTCAGGAGTAATAGGCTCAGGTGTATTTAGCTCAGCTGAAGTCCAATCATCATAATTCTTTCTTATTTGACCCATTAATTCTTCAGCATCTGCAGGAGTTCTTTTCCTGAAAACACAATCAGCAAAGCTATCTAGGTATGTCCTAGAATCATCTGTTAGTCCATTATAATAAATATCAAGAAGATCATTTTTAGGTAATGGACATCCAGGATGTGCATGAATCAAGGCACAGAACCTTGTCCATGACTCATGCAATTTCTCTTCTTCTCCCTGTTTAAAATCAAAAAGTCTCTGCAAAGCAGCATCTCTAGAACTGGGAGGAAAATATTTCTGGAAGAAAGAAGAAATCAAGCAATCAGGGCTATCAATGGAACTAGGAGGAAATCTATTAAACCAAGCCCTAGCTTATCCTTTTAGTGGAAAAGGGAAGATCTTAGTAACAAAGTACTTGCGCATATTAAAATAATTAGAGAATAAATACTCATAGTGGAAAGCTCATTCATATGAGCCACAACACTCTCATTTTCAGTCCCACAAAAAGGTTCTTTCTCAACAATGTCCAAATAGGATAAATCAAGATAAAAATCATAATCTTATCTTTAATATCTATGGGTGATACGTCGGAAACGTATCTATAATTTTTTATGCTCCATGCTTGTTTTGTATCATTTGTCTTTTGCTTTGTCTACACTTTGAGGTGTTTTTATATGTTTTTCTAGACTATCCTATTAACAAGATGCCACAGTGCCAGTTGCTTATTTTCTTCTGTTTTTGGTTCCAGAAAGGCAGAAAATCAATATTCTCGGAATTGGATGGGACAAAAGCCAAAGTCAATATTTTACCGTGGGGGACATGAATCCAGAAGACGATACGGAGAAGCAAACCAGGGTGGCCAAACCCCCTAGGCGCGGCCAGGGGTGGGCCCGTGCCTGGGCAGGGTGTGGCCCCCCTGGTTGCCTCCCGACCTTGCCTCCTTCGCCTATAAGAAGACTCCGACCCAAAAACCCTAAAGGATCGATCATACTTCCAGAAAAACCTCCGTAGTGCCGTCGCCACCGAAAGGGAGATTCGAGGGACATAAAGTCTCTGTTCCGGCACCCTGCCGTGACGGGGAAGTGCCCCCGGAGCCATCTCCATCGATCTCCACCACCATACCATCACCGTTGTTGATTCCCATGATGAGGAGGGAGTAGTACTTCTTCGAGGCTAAGGGTTCTACTGGTAGCTTTGTGTTCATATCTCTCTCTATGCATGATCATTTTGTGGTCATGAGCTTTGTAATCTAGTAGATCTACCTTGCTACTCAAGTGCTTCAATAGATCTCTGGTCTCCCCATGTGTGTGAAAGTGACAACGTGCATGCCATGGTGGCACTTAGGCTTGAGTCTACATAAATACACTTTGTCCTTTAACAGATCTATGCTTTTCCCCACGTGTGTGAAAGTGACAGCGTGCATACCGTGTGTGGCACTTTGGCTAGATTTAATATTTGTTATGAGTTATATTTGGAGTTGGATGTCTCTATGAAATTTTGGTGTTTTTTGGAACCATCTAGCGCTTAAGGTGACAGTGTGGGGTTATCTAGATTTGGGAAGGCGGACTTTGAGGAGTGCTGTTATAGCCCTACCAATGATTAGAGTGTCCAACTGGAGAGTATTTAAGAGTAGTATCATAAAGAGAGGATATTTATATGAGAAAGTGTTCACTAGTGAAAGTATGATCCCTAGGCCTTGTTTCTAAACATTGAAACATCGTTTGCATCTAGATCTGTTGCATGTTTGCATGCTTCCATCTTTATTCTGTTTGCCGGGGAGGTTTTGGTCCTTTCCCTTACCTCACCACCAATATATTTTCTGGCACCGTTACCACTTGTATTTCACTATCTCTTCGCCAAACTAGTGCACCTATTCACCTGACAAGTGTATTGGGTGTGTTGGGGACACAAGAGACTTCTTGTATCTTGCTCGCATGGTTGCTTGAGAGGGAATACCTTTGACCATGTACTTCCTGAGTTCGATAAACCTTGGGTAATCCACTTAAGGGAAACTTGATGCTATTCTACAAACCTCTGCACTTGGAGGCCCAAAAACTGTCTACAAGAATAGAACTGCGTAGACATCAAGCTCTTTTCTGGCGTCGTTGCCGGGGAGGTAAGGTAAAAGGTACACACATCTTCCGGTGTGAGTGCTCAAAGTTATTTCCTTTAGATTCGGAAATTTTGTCTTTTTGTTTCTTGTTTTCACTAGTGTCAACACCCAGATTTTTAATCCCAGATGCTTGTTATGCCATACATCGCAATCCCAGGATTACCATTTTTACGAGACATAACAGATTTGGATACCACAGTACATCATCCATTTCAAACCATACATATATATAAGGTCTTACACAAATAAGGATCTCAGGATCCAGTTCTTAATAAAACTCAAGCAGCGGAATAACGTAATAATAAAGGTAGCGTAGGCGAAGCTCCATCTTCCGGGTCATATGCAATGTTGACGATGGGAGATGATCCTAGTTGTTGTAACCTTCCTGGGGTCCATCATCTGTGTACTCCTCTTCATAGTCTGGCCACGGGAATAGCCAGGGACAAAGCCATGAGTACTCTTTAAGTACTCGCAAACTAATACTAACAAGTGAAGGGGTTTTTTGTAGTAGGACACTAAGCTGTAGGGTTGTTTTGCAAAAAGCCAGATTTACCTCTACTAAGTTCAGATGCAAGAAAACTAGTTGAATATTTTATAACACCTAAGTGGGAACTCGAATTTCATATCACAACTCTGTTGTGGTCAAGTCAAAATCTCAATTCATTTCACAAGTCATCTTGAAAACATCTGACGGGGAAACAGTATGGCCACTCCAACTGTCCATAACCGCGGACGCGGCTATTCGAATAGTTTGACACTCTGCAGAGATTGTACACTTTCACCACAACATTTGATACATCCGTCAGGAACAAATCCTGAATTCGCCATACTCAGTATGCGGATAATCAATCCTAACCTTTCGATTACAGGCCCTAGTATAGGAACCTCTCCTTTCAGTTTGGCCTCCCAACCATGACCAACTATCATCTTGGTTACTACACAGGTGGACAATCTTCACAAGGTAGCCTCAGCTCAGACCTTGGCCATGAGGGAACCCATACTAAGGTACATAAGTTTCCAGTCAATCCCTACCCAATTTTCGGGTATTGTGGTTGTACGATAAAATTGGAATGGTATCGCATCGAGACAACCATCAGTTTTATAAAGGGGCTAAGGCTCCTGCCTCAATATTTTCATCATCAAAATCATCTGGTGTTTGGAAACACTTGTCAAAACATTTTAGTAGAATGACTCATCATTCCAAGGTTTTCATAACCATTTTCACCAAGTATTCCCATCTAAAGTTGATCAAGTTTTATGCTTAGCACTAGCATCTACAAGTGGGGTAAGTACTAATGAGGGGTGGTAAACAAGAGGGGATTAATTGAGTTCAATATCATGCCTTAGGATGACATCAATATTATCTAGCTTAGGCTAAATTTAATGCTCTTTATGCAACCTTCAATTATCTTCCTAGAATCTACAAGCCACTTAAGTAAACTCTAAGAGAAATCTTTGATAAAGAAATAAAGTATAAAGCTTGCAAGTAAAACTAGGATTGGGTATCATCGCACTGTGTCTAACCAAGCATGCTTAGTCCATTGCATAGGTTATCTAACTTTCATAGTTGCAAGTGTTAGCTTGCCTTGTGCAGAGCAGTGGTTGAAGTTCTCCTCGGCTTCTTCTTCGTAGTATCCTCCTTCCTCCTCGTATCCTTGGTCGGTAATAGCGTATATAAATAAGTACGAGGTACACACTCACCAAACAATACTTCACTATTTTCAATCATCACACAAAAGGCTACTATAGATGATCTAGCATCATCACCTATATTACAAGATTAAAGCATTTGCCTTATTTATTTTAATTTGAGAGAAGTAATTTCTACTCATTGAAAAACTACTTAAGATTTAATATTCTCCAACTCAAACATGGGATCATGTTGACACATGTCATCACCACATATTTCAGTGCATGGGAATGTGATTTAAAGTGGTGTCACAATTTAATAAGGTTTAACCTTTTTATTTTAAATCATTAAAGTGGCTAGAAATGCCTATGTGGCATTCTTTTATTACTTGACCATTATTTCTGTAAGTAAACCCATATGTTTTTATATATTCTAAAAGGTATAATCAAATGTGATTTTTGAGAGTTGGAATCAATTCAAAAGCTATTACGGTTGAAATTTGAAAAATGTTTGAATGTAGAAAAGCTTCTGACTTGTTATTTTTACCAAGGTTGATCTATAGATCCAAATGACTTGAATCCAACGGGCTTGGATTAAGCATTTCAGTACCTTTCTAACAAAATTGGTTTCATGCAATTTGGTTCAATGAATCGAGCTGGTTTGATTTTTGAAACTAGGTACATAACTGAGTTTAAATTAAAATAGAAAAATCTAAATTCAAACGTTTGGGCTGCGATGGAAAGGTTAATGGGCCGGCCCGGTGTCACTCCGCGGCGTGGGGCGCAGTTGACAGGGGGTTCCACCTGTTAATGGCTCATAACACGCGAAGCGGTACGGGGCGATGTGGTGCGTTAGATTAGAAGTGAGATCAACGGCCGAGGGTCGTCGTCGACGATGAACATGTCACCGGCGAGCTCGAACCCTAGCGGCTCAGTGGGGGTCGTGGGAGGCTCACCGGGGCTTAGGCGAGGGTCGGCGATGGGGGAGAACGACGAAGTCGACGACGGCGATTCTCCAGGCACCGGCAGCTCCTCCTCGGGCGGCTCCTATCGATGGCTTCCTTCTTCTCTCCAGCAGCGGCGGGCTCTGATGAAATTCCGGTGATGCGCTGCTCGCCTTGCTCCGGGAAGAAGTGGAAAGTATCAGTGAGAGGTGGGGAGTGAGATGGTGTGAATAAATCGAGCGGGGTCGTCTCCTTTTATAGGCTCGACGACGAGGCCGAGAGGGATGGGCAGGTGACGGTGGCGACATGGCTACGGGCGGCTAGAGGCATGGCTGAGGTTTGCGATCGACGGGCGGTCTCCTAGCGATGCTCTAAGACGTGAATGCGAGCTTATGGGAGGTGGCAATTGGTCGGGAACGTGCGGTGCTCTGCGAGGTAGAGGCGGCGAACTCCACAGCGAGCAGTGGCTACGGGGTACGAGCGATGAAACAAACATGTCTGGTGGTCTCCTGGGACGGTGGGGTGCATGCTGGCGAGTGGCAAGGGCTCGAGGTGGTCGGGTTGCGTGGGAACGGTGCGTGCTCAGGCATGCGCGTCGGCATGGTCGACAGCGGCACGGGCGCGGCGTTCCTGGCGGTTCTGGTCTCTGTCTTTGAGCTGGGGCGGGTCGAGAGGGGGCGGTGAGGCATTGGCTGCATGCTAGACAAGGTGGGCACGGCTAGTTCTTCTTCTAGCTTGCTGTCCACACTGGGGTGACATGGTGAGGCTCTTCTAGCTTGCTGTCCACACTGGGGTGACATGGTGAGGCTCGGCCTGCTCACCATTGATTGCATTGGCAAGGTCACAGTGGTGCTAGAGGTTAGTTAAAGGTGCTAGATGATCTACTAAGGCTAGTTGCAACTAGAGAGGGAACAAGGTTGGCCAAAACACTGCTCAAAATAGTGTTTGTGATTTGGTTGATTTGAATCTGCAACCTGTTTGATGAAATGGCCGCAAGAACTTGAGTTTTGAATTTTGAAAAGATTTTTGGTGGGTGTGCTAGGCATGTGTTGAGGATTCTGTGGGTGCTTGGGTTTTAAAATTTGAGCTTGTTTGAGTGGTTTTTGAAATAGTGGGATCTTCCCATATGAGATAGATTCAATTTTGAACTGTCATTTAAACTTAGCATTTGAATGTTTTTGGATGATCAAAAAGTGGGCCTTGGTACCTTATTATGAGTACTAACAAGGGGTGCAAAGATCCATACATGTTTCTGTTGACTTTTGAAAATTAGAGATAGCCAAAATAGGCATGGGTTGGCCAAAGTGACCATTCACTTAATTTATTCATTTTGAGTTGTTTGTCTTTGAGAAAAGTTTCGGGATTGTTTAGATGATGTTTATTTCACCTAAGAATCATTTTACCAGCAAAGAAACACAGAACCATGGCAATTCAAAAGAATCCAAATTTTGAATACACACACATATGAATGCTTTCATATTTTTAGTTGGGAAAGTTTTTGTTAACCCTAATTTTGATGATTAGAGTTTGATTATCCAAGTTTAATATTTTTGGGATGTTACAAACCTTCCCCCCTTAAAAAATCTCATCGCGAGATTTGAAAAAGGACGAAAAAGATTACCTAAGATTTGAAGAGATCGGGAAACTCCGTCCTGATGTGATCTTCGCGCTCCTAGGTAGCTTCTTCTTCTGTGTGGTTGCTCCACTGAATCTTGAGAAAATTGATGCTTCGGGTTCTGGTAGTTCTCAAAGATTCTTCAAAATACGGATGGGTACTTCGAGATAGGTCAGGTCATCATTGATCTCTATGGTCTGATGATCAATATTCTTGAACACTTGAGTCTTCTCCGGAACTTCGAGGCACTTGCGAAGTAATGAGATATGGAACACATTGTGCACGGCTGATATCTAATCGGGTAGTTCCAATTGATATGACACTTCTCCTCGACGGTTCAGAATCTTGAAGGGGCCGATATATCTGGGGGCTAACTTTCCTTTCAGCTGGAAACACTGCATTCCTTTCAATGGCGATACTTTCAGATACACAAAATCTCCGATATAGAAAGCGAGGTCTCGACGTCTCTTGTCGGCGTAACTCTTCTTTCTAGACTGGGCGGTCTTGAGGTGCTCACGAATCTTGTGAACCTTCTCTTCTGCTTCTCGTAGCATGTCGGGTCCGAAAATCTGACTCTCTCCTACTTCCGACCAGTTCAAAGAGGTGCGACACTTCCTTCCATACATGAATTCAAATGGGGCCATTTGTAAACTAGCTAGATAAATGTTGTTGTATGAAAATTCTGCAAACGGCAGACAGTCTTCACATTTTGATCCATACTCTAACACACATGCTCTCAACATGTCTTCGAGTATTTGATTTACTCGCTCCGTTTGTCCGTCGGTCTGGGGGTGATACGTGATGCTGAAATCTAGTCGGGTTCCTAAAAATTCTTGGACTTTCTTCCAGAATCTCGAGGTAAACTGAGTTCCTCGATCCGATATGATGTTCTTGGGGACTCCATGCAAACTGACGATTCTGCGATGTATAACTCCGCTAGCTTCGAACTCTGATATGTGGTCTTGACTGGTAAGAAATGGGTGACTTTGGACAATCTGTCCACTATGACCCAGATAGAGTCATTTCCCCTACTAGAAGTAGATAATCCGGTGATAAAGTCCATTCCAACGGAATCCCATTTCCATTCCGGAATCTGCAATGGTTGCAACAATCTAGCGG
Organism: Avena sativa; assembly: GCA_916181665.1. Classification (NCBI taxonomy): domain Eukaryota; kingdom Viridiplantae; phylum Streptophyta; class Magnoliopsida; order Poales; family Poaceae; genus Avena; species Avena sativa. The sequence goes on from OV702282.1 coordinate 385,144,216, forward strand.
GTCTTTGATGTCCCGCATTTGGCTCGCTGACATATATCACACTTGGCGATATAGCTTCCGATTTCTCTCTTCATCTTATGCCACCAAAATTGCTCCTTCAAATCTTGATACATCTTCGTTCCTCCGGGGTGGATAGAATAAAGAGTATCATGAGCTTCCTTCAGAATAACACTAGTGCAGAACGGCCCATATACCCCGGTTGGTAAGGGGCTTTAGTCCCGGTTCCCCAGCCAGGACGGGGCAATCCGGACTAAAGCCCCAACCTTTAGTCCCGGTTGCCCCACCAACCGGGACAAAAGGGGGTACACGTGGCCGCGGCAGAGGGCGAGGGGGGGGGGGAACCGTCCCGGTTCGTAACACGAACCGGGACAAATAACTCTCTGTCGCGGTAGAGATTTGAAACATTTCTCTGCCGCGGCAGAGAATTCATTTTGGCAACTTTTGTTGCCGCGGCAGCATTTTGGCCACTTTTTGTGCCTCGGCAAAGAATTCATTTATGTTGTTTTATTGTTTATTTAGTGTTTTGCACTCATCAATGAAGGAACCATTATATTACACAAGATCATCATGACAATATAGATCCAAGTGTCAAACATATTACATTCGATACACGGATCGATTTCATGCACTACATACAAAATAAGATCTTTGTACAATCTCTATTGTTTATACACACCCGAGTATTCCCCTTTTCGGTTTAGGACTTCTGCATCCAAGAATCCCGCCAATTCCTCCTGAATTGCTCGTACGTGATCCTTTGGCAGAAAACCGTCCCGTAGACGTTCGATCTTATTTAAAAAAGGAGTCAGCCTATATGCATGAAACTAAACACAGTTTGATGGTAATTAAAAACTATAGAAATTGTTTACGTACGTGGAGTTTCTCTAAATTTCTTCCCTACTCATAGCACGTCTGCCGGATGAACTCGCAAACATAGTATCCACATAAATTGTTCCCTGGTCCCTGCGCCAAGCACTTTACGAGAACATTGTTCAGTCAAAATAATAATGAAGCATGATAATAACGGTATAAAAACTAGAATCAAAGAGATGCGCGGATATAGCTAGTGGTGCTTACATCTAGTGCTTGAAATGTATGCTCCTCATTCCAAACACCCCTAGCCATGTTGGTGAACCGTTTCCAAGCGCTGCCCGGCGAAGAAAACGAATAAAAGAAGTTATTAATTACTTGATATCATAAAATTCACGAACGTTGCCGATATAGTGTCGTAATGATTAGAATTGCCGCTGGAGAAGCATCTGCATGTCCTTTCACTGCTCAAGGGGTTTATGTTTCGAGTCCATGACTAGTACACGCCCTTTGTCAAGTTGAATGATTAATAGAATATAGTGGAAGCTGCGCATGCATAACTAATCAATTATATACTTAACATCGAGTAAGAGAAATAGAAAGTGTATACAAGACAATAACACTCACTCGAAGTTGTAAGGAAATAGTATTTCCCTTCTGGTTTCTTGAAACCTTAACGCGTGTACAATATTATCCTCCGTATCCTGGGGGTTTGTTTTGAGATTAGCTTAATGAACCCAATATGGGTCAATGAAGCTAATGTCATAGATTTGTCCTCATCTACATTCGAGAATCTTCATTCTGCATATTATAGTATGATTGTATACATGCAGTAAACGAGGTGAGATAGCTAGGGGCTAAATTAATTACAGAATTACTACTTACAGACAATAGGCACTGATGATCAATTTTTCCAAGGCGTCTTGATTGAATAATTGAAATAGTTCATTAAATTCAATGGATATCATGTCATCTATTTCTTTCCCATAATGCTTTTTTGTAACCCTTAGCACTATCCAGTTAGCCCTAGACTTTGTGGCATGCATGTACTAGTTATGCAATCTTCGCATTTTTGTTGGAAGATTATTTACCTCCTCAGGTTTGACGAGAGGTTTGCCGTACTGGTATTTGTATGCTACTTCACACACGGGGAAGTACTCTAACTGGGATAAGTTCTGGGCAATACTCATACCTTGAGCAGCGGCAGCTTCTCCGTATTGTGCAACTACCTCTGTATCATACTGCTCTTCGCCCGCATATTTGCTTGACCCCACATTGGTATGGGAAATCACCTTGAGAGGGGCGCAAGACTGTTTTGCTTGTTCTCCGAGCTGGGCAATAGATTTCTATCTTGCATCAGTACTGCTGTTCGAGGCTTGTTGTGCCGCATGTGACTTGAGAATAGAACGATCATGGTCTGATTACAGCTTTGGCTCGGGCTGATGAAGAGTCTTTAGCATTTTGAACACTCTAGCTTTTTCTTCTTTGGTGCTAGGGAACTCTGGCTCTTTCGGCCGCCTCAGCTTAGCGAAAAACGTTGTCGTTTCCGAATCAATGATAGCCGTAGTCTCCTCTTCAGTACAGTCATAAGCTCTCTTGGGAGGAACCTTTGGTACTTTTGGAAGAGGCTCTTGTTTACGTTTCGGCGATCGCTTACCACGACACAGAGTAGCGGTATGCTTACGCTTTTTATCCTGAGGCGCTGGCGATGGCTGCCACGGCGATGGCTGCGCCAGAGATTGGTGAGGCGACGGAGACGGGTGAGGCGATGAAGATGGCTGCCGCGGCGGCGACGACCTCGCTGGAGACGGGTGAGGCGGTGGCGAAGATGGCCTTGGCGTGTGATTTCGAAACACGATACATTCCTTTGGCCATAGAATGGTGACGTTTGTTGCGTCTCCCAGTTCAATCACATCCCCTTAACCTATAGGGTAGTCAAGCTTCAAAACTTCAAAGGTGAGCATGATTTCATCCTCCCCGACAACAGCGTAGCCGTGTGGAACCGGACGACAGTGGTAAGTTGGTGTGGGTCCAATTGGTAAGGCATAGCCGACCTCCACCTTCATTGATATGTTCACAACTTTGACATGTAGCTCGCAGTGTGTCATCTGTGTGATATCATCCACTGGGTAGACAACAGGAGACATCGGCGGTGCACCATCGTCATCGTCATTGTCATCACCCGGGACCTCGGTGAAAGCCACACTGCTTTTTCGATTATTCTATAGGCCGGTAGCATCGAATGCAGTGTGCTGCTGACATGGGCCGGTAATACTTTGCTCTTTAAGTGCGTTAATTTCATCTCGTTATTGCTTTATTCGTTCTTCAATTATATGCATTCTCTCTTTATGAATATCTCCTTCAACTTCCGCCTTGTCCTTTCTCCTCTGACGGCTTCTATCAGGATATTTCTTCCTCTCTTCGGGAAACCCAGTCCTCCATGGTTTGGAGCCTATTGTGCCTCGTGTCCGTCCATCATGTTCCTTATTTCCAAGGGCGAGTGTGAGCTCATCATTCTCTCTATCGGGAATGAAGTCCCCATCTTTAACAGCCTTTACTGCTTTTCTCATCTTCTCGATTGGCAAGGGGTCTTCTTTATGTCGTATGTTATATATACGCTTCCCTTCCGAGTCCAACTTGCCCCCATGCTCGTAAAACCAATTCTTTGCACGTTCGATTCAATCGTCTGTCTCTGGGATGATCTTTTTAGCACGTAGTTCATTCTCAAGTTTCTCCCACTTAGGAATGCCAGCCATGTAGCCACTTTACCCCATGGTATGGAGATACTTCTTGTTAGCAGCATTCAGCTTATTCATTGCAGGCATTTTCTTAGCTTTTTCTGATGTCTTGTAATTCAAAAACTCAGCCCAGAATGGTTCTATCTTCTGAAACTGAATCTTCTTGAAATCCGGAGTCTTCTCTTTCACGACATAGTCAAGTTGAATTATTTTCTTCCAGTTGGTGAAACACTGGTCCATCTTCTTCATAGCCCACTCCCTGACCTTAGCCTCCATGGCTCACGCATGTTCTAAGGCGTCCTAAACTGGATCCTCCGCATTTGGATCCAGCTCTATCTTCGGTAGTTTGAAATTAACCATGATCCTCTTCCACAGTAAATCTTTGGCCACATTAGGGAGAAATAAAGACGTTCCCTCTTCTTCTGCATCAACAGGCCTATTCCAATTTTTAATGGTGATCGGGATGAAGTCCCTAACGATTACTTCGCATTATGCCACAAATTTGGTTGTGACAACTTTGGGAGCAATCGGTTTGCCGTCTTTACCGATATCTTCGATCCTGAACCTCTCATGGTCTTCCAACTTTTTGGTTGGGCCTCGTCCGCTCTTTTTAGTAGATTTCTTCGATCCAGAGGGCTAAAAGAAGAAAGATCATCGTTACTATTACTATATAGATAGCAGATGATTAATTAATGAATTAATTATATTACATGCACCTCGCCGGAGCGGTCGTCTTCTCGATCACACAAGGCATCGGCTTCTCCCTCGCGGAAGGTATCACCTTCAACCTCAAACAAGTCGTCTCTTCCAGCAAAAAGAGGATCACCCTCACCGGAGTTGTTCAGAAACGTCGATACATCTAAATTTTCTTCCCCGCGGATCACACCTTGGATCAACTCTTCCTTTTCTTCGTCTCTGTCGTGTGGGTCCATATTTTCTGCATAGGTGGAAAAACGGATAAGTCAAAGCGGCTATGGGAGAATGTGGATCCTATCGCGAAGAACCAATACCAGAAAGAAAGGAGGCAATCAATACATGGCATAATACAATGCGCAATCAATATGAATGACATGTCAGATTTAGAGATCCTACACTAACCCTAGGTGCAACATCGATTTAAAAGTGTTCGGGATGCCCTAGCAAGTACACACCGGCGAACCCACATGTACATAAGGGGTGTCGATGTTTCTTTAACTAAACTAGGGTTTAAAGTTGCTTGACAATGTATTATGATTGTTTAGACACATAGCTCTCAATTTTCTGAACATTTTGATATATTATTTGTATTTTTGTGACTTATAAATCATTAGTTATTGAATTTACAAGTTTATATAAATTTCTAAAAATATTAAACCATTTTAAAATAGTTACTGTGTCAATTTACGTCAACACATGGGGGTAGTTTTTCATCGGGTCTGGGGCTACCCACAATGACTGACCAGTGGGGCTGAAGACTAATAATACCTAACTAATTAATAAACCTAATAATACCTAACTAATAATAAACCTAATAATCCAAACTAATAAACCTAATATGATAGGAGCAGTGGATCAGGTAATATAAGCTCAAAGGGAGTAATGCAACAGATAGGACACTCTATCTATCGATAAAAGACCATAGTAGAATTGTATGCATCATGGCAAGAATTGAAATGATTTCGAAATCATAGGATTATATCATGGTGGGGCTATGCTTTCCTTTGCCCGTCGATAGCCGAAAGCAGAGCTTCGGGATCCTTGTACTTGACTTGATTACAGTTGGTCAATTATTTGTCTTCGAGCTTCGATGGTGCTGATCTCTGGCTTCGATCTCGATCTCGATATCGTATTCTATCGGGAAGAACCAAACACCGGAAAGAAAGGTAAACAATCAACACATGGCATCGATGCAATTCTCAAGCAAGTATGATCATATGACAAGTTGAATTGCATTGAAATGTAACCCTAAAGCATCCTCTACAATTAATCGGGGTTCCGAGGGGTGAAAACCCTAACTTGGAGAAACTCTGGAACACATGAGAGGGGTGGATTTGTTCTTGTAATTAAACTTGTCATTTAAGTTGTTGAAGGCATGATTATAGCTTAGATAGCTAGATTTAATTTTTCTGAACATTTTGATATATTATTCATATTTTTTTTGACTTATAAATTAAAAGTTATTGAATTTATAAGATTATAATTATTTCTGAAATTATTAAAAGCTGGTTAAACTTTTTACACCGCAGGCATACCTATCCACAGTGACTGATAGAGGGGCCCGGAGCCACCTCAGCAGCCACACAAGCAAAAGTGGTTCAGGGGCATTTTTCACTCGGGCTGAAGCTAGCCAAAGAGGCTAACATGTGGGCCAGAGGCCACATAGGCAAGCCACGCAGGCAAAGTGGGTCTGCGCGCGCGCTAACGCATGGGTGACATTAGGATGACATCACGTCGGTGGTGGCTTGCAGGACGGTGATGGGGAACGGCGTTAGGGGGCGATCTAGGGTGCGTGCGTGCACGCGTTAGAGAGAGGAGGTTGAGGCGAGCCAAAGAGTAGCGGCGCCACCTCGAAAAGGTCACCGGAGAGGGGAGCATGACGATGGTGAGCGGCGGTGGTGGCAGGTGGTCGACGGGAAGGAGGAACCAGAGCGAGAGGGGGCGAGAGAGAGGGTCCACGAGGACCAGCTGCTCACCAGGTGTGCGGTGGTGGTGTCGGGGAGGTGAGGCGAGGTCGGGAGCCGGCTAATCGACGGCGGCGGTCGTCGGGCTTGAGGGAGACAGAGTCATTGGCGACGATTTGGAGCGAGCGGGGCCGATTCCTTCGGGGAGAAGCCTCGAGGCGACGAGGCGAAGCTTCCTGTATGCTTGGCTGGGCGAGGGGCAGCCGGTATGGCGTGTAGGGCGGCGGGGCAGCCTAACGGCGTTGTGTGCGAGAAGAGATTGTGAGATGGGGAAGAAGAAGAGGAGGGGTACCCAGTTATAACCAAAGGACCTTTTGTCCCGGTTGTTGGCTCCAACCGGGACTAAAGGGTCATACGTCCCGGTTGGAGCCACCAACCGGGACCTATACTCCACTTTTTTCAGCAGACCAAGGGGCGCGCGGGGGTCTTTAGTCCCGGTTGGTGGCTCCAACCGGGACATATGACCCTGTTTTCAAATTTTTTCAGGAATTTTCTCTCTGTTCCCGCATTATTTTTTATTTTGGGGTTTAAATTTGTAATGTTTTTTAAATGATAATTACTTTGGAATTTAGAAAAACTTTAAACATAAAAAGTGTTTGAATTTGAATAACTAATTCAAAAACATTTTCTGTTTTTTAAAAATAATTAATGTGACCACTTAAACTATGAACCATTTAAAATTAAAAATGAATTAACTTATATTTTTTGAATATTAATTTGGAATTTAGAAACACTTTAAACATAAAAAGTGTTTGGATTTGAATAACTAATTCAAAACCATTTTCTATTTTTAAAAATAATTAATGAAACCATTTAAAATTAAAAATTAGTTAACTTATATTTTTTGAATATTAATTTGGAATTTAGAAAAACTTTAAACATAAAAAGTGTTTGAATTTGAATAAATAATTCAAAACCATTTTCAGTTTTTAAAAATAATTAATGTAACCATTTAAACTATGAACCATTTAAAATTAAAAATGAATTAACTTATATTTTTTGAATATTAATTTGGAATTTAGAAAAACTTTAAACATAAAAAGTGTTTAGATATGAATAACTAATTCAAAACCATTTTCTGTTTTTAATTTGGATTTGAATTAAATTATATTGTTTATATGTTAATGGGCGGGAAAAAAAGGATGGGAAATAATGGGCGGAAAGAAAATTTTATTAGGATAGAACTGGAATTAAAGTACATAACGCAACTAACACAAAGTTACATAGAAGAACTGAAAATTAAGATACATGGCCAGATTAAGCCACAATCGGCCGAACTTATTTTGCAATGTTGGAGTGATTCAGTCATGCTCCTGTCTACACCTATAATACTCGCCACTGTAGTCGTCGTATTCGCCGCGGCCGTCGTCGCTGTCATCGTCGGGGTCGTCGTAGTTGAACCTTGAAGGCTGAGTACGAGTGGGCTGGACTTGAGGGTAGCGCAGGCGGGGGTTAGAGTCGGTGGCCATGTCGTAGGCCATGACGCTCTGGAGAGTCCGGCCGTGCCACCACAGCCGACGGCCGGCCTCGTTGATGTTCGGAGGAGGTGGGTCGTCCTCCTCGTGCCTGGCGAGCGCCCTCTCACACCGATCCACGAAGAAGGCTTCCCAAGTCGGGAAATAGTCAGGATGCCATCTGGGATTCCTCCGCTGCTCCGGCATGAGCTCGAAGTAGTAGTGGTTCGTGATGGCCATCCGGCGCGCCACACCTAGAGGGACAGGAGGAACCGGCACGCCACCGGCACTCAGCATCCAGCCGACGGGGATAAAGTAGCCCGGCGGGTAGGGGTAGTTTGAGGCGCAAAGCGCCTCCGCCTCCCTGGGGGTTAGTGCTACGGTTGAAGTCATGGGAAAGAATGATTTTTGACGAAGATTACTCCTTGTTTGCCGTAGCGACATCGATAAATTTATCCACGCCTTTCATATAGCCGGGTACACGTTGGTCACCGTACATCCATTCCTGACCGTTCATCTGCATCATATAAGTAAGTTTATCAAAAACAAGACATCATAAATAGTGAAATGACCAATTCACATCGACACATGCATTGTATCAATGACAGAGAAAAGATAAGATTGCTAACCTTGATCGAGGGAAATAAAGAGGAGAGAAAGCTCAAGTGCGTCTCGGACACCTTCTATATTTTTGTTCTATGAGAAATTAAATTGGATCATTCACTCAAACATTTCAACAAACACCTTGAATGCAAGCATAGGGAAAAAAACTAGCACACCTCTCACACCTTCCACCAAGAAAAAACAGAGGGGAGGTAGAGGGCTAGGGCGTCCTATTTATAGAGGGCGGGATCATGTGTCCCGGTTTGTAACACAAACCGGGACTAAAGGTGTGTGCCACGCCACATGGCTGACGCCCTACCTTTAGTCCCGGTTTGTGTTACAAACCGGGACGCATGCCCCCTACCAACCGGGACGCATGCCTCCGGCCCCCGTGTCCGCTCGAACCGGGACGCGTGCCAGCATTATTCCTGGTTCATGGCGGAACCGGGACTAATGCTGTTAGGAGGCACGAACCGATGGACTATTTTCTACTAGTGTAACTTGTTTCAACTCAGAATCTGCTGGTACACAAAGGCGTCCTTTGTACCATAGAACTCCTTCGTCTTTGGTGAATCCGGGTACTTTGCATGTACCGATACGACGCTTGATCCCATCGATGCTAGCATTTCCTTTCTGCGCCTCCCTTATCTGGCTGATCAAAGTGGGTTGAAGTTCGATGCTAGCCAAAAATCCTTCACTCACTAATTCTATGCGGAAATCTTCCATCTCTTTGTGTAGACTTGGTTGCTCCTTCAAAATCATGGAGTTCAAGCGGCACGCGGCAATCTACTAAGGGCATCTGCTACCACGTTGTCTTACCGGGGTGATAGTGAATGTCCAGATCATAATCTTTGATTAACTCAATCCATCTTCTCTGTCTCATATTTAGCTCCTTCTGAGTGAATATATACTTCAGGCTCTTGTGATCCGAATAAATCTCACAACGGTTTCCCATCAGGTAATGCCTCCATGTCTTCGGGGCTAGAACTACGGCTACGAGCTCAAGGTCATGGGTTGGATAGTTATACTCATGTTGTTTCAGTTGTCGAGATAGATAATATATAACTTTGCCTTCTTGCATTAGCACACATCCGAGACCGATCTTGGATGCATCACAATAGACGTCAAAGGGCTTCGTGATATCCGGCGTGATTAAGATCGGGGCTGAAATCAATCTTCTCTTGAGTTATTGAAAACTCGCTTCACATTTGTCCGTCCATTCAAACTTCTTGTCCTTCTTCACCAATTGGGTCATGGGTCTGGAGATACTCGAGAATCCTTCTACGAACTTATGGTAGTATCCCGCCAATCCGAGAAATGCACGAACTTGGGTTTGAGTGGTTGGGGCTTGCCAATCTTCGACATCTTTCACCTCTGCAGGGTCAACGGCAATTCCTCCGGCTGATACAATGTGGCCGAGGAATCCTACCTCCTGTAACCAGAATTCACATTTGCTAAACTTGGCATACAACTGATGCTCTCTAAGGGTTCCAAGAATGGTCCTTAGGTGTAGCTCATGTTCTTCTTCTGATTTGGAATAAATCAGAATGTCGTCGATGAAAATAACGACAAACTTATCCAGGAAGTCCATAAAAATCTTATTCATGAGATTCATGAAATAAGCGAGGGAATTGGTTAATCCAAAAGACATGACAATATACTCGTATAATCCATATCTGGTGGTAAAGGCAGTCTTTGGAATATCCTCTGCGAGAATCTTGAGTTGATGATAGCCAGTTCTAAGATCAACCTTAGAAAACACTTTGGCACCGGTCAACTGTTCAAACAAATCTTCTATCTTGGGAAATGGGTATTTGTTCTTGATAGTTACATCATTCAACTTCCGATAATCCGTACATAAATGGTTACCTCCATATTTCTTGTCCACAAACAAGACATGTGATCTCCATGGTGACGCACTTGGTTGAATCAATCCAATCTCCAACATGGCATCTAGTTGATTCTTTAGTTCTGCTAGTTCAGACGGGTTCATACTATATGGTCTCTGGGCTATGGGTCCTCGGGGTATTCACAGACTATCCGGACTTGGTCAATGGTAGGTTGGGCTATACTCTTGTTGCACTTGAATTAACGAGGTAAGGTTTCAGATACATGCTCGACTGATATTCCGGCTGTACTGGTCATGGTTATGGCTTTCTTGGCACAGTCAATTAATCTTTATGTTTGGACATCCAATCCATTCCTAGTACTACTTCCAAACCTTTAGTTCCGAGTACTATCAGATTAGCATAAAAATCTATGCCATGGATTCGGATAGGGACGGCTTTGCAGATTTGCCTAGCTTTGGTGGTTGAACCGGGGATTTGAACAATCATAACATGCTTCAGTTTGGTTGTGTAACATCCCAAAAATCATAGTTTCAAAACTCATTCATATCATCTTTGCATCATTCATCCATTTAGGGTTTTCTCAAAATCACTTAGAAACAGAAGTTGGGGCTATGATTTCATGTGGGCATTTTTATTCCAAAATGACCATCACCCTTTGAAATGTGAAAGTTAAATACTGGTTCACTTGACTCCATTGATGGAAAGTTTAGGTGAAGCTTTTACCCAAGTTTTCAAATTTGGAAATGGTTTCAAAATCTTTTTCAAATATTTAAAAACTAGAGCAAATATCTATTTACTTTGAAAACCAAGCTTGACCAAGCCTTGCATGGTAAACACTTAGTTAAAATGACTGTTTTGAATCCACAAAACCCTACAAAAATTCCCAGAACAGTTTGGATTCAAAAGGATTTGAATTCATATCAAAAATCATTCCAGAAAATAGAAATAGAAAAAGAAAAGAAACAAACAAAAGAAAAGGGCCAGGCGCCAGGTATCTGGCCCAGCAACCAATCGAGCCCAGCAAGCCACCCGGGGATTTCTTTTTCTCCTCTCACGCGCGAGCGCACACACTGAGCCGCTGATAGCCAGACCCCACACTCACTTCGCGCACATCGCTGACGAGTGGACCCTGGACACGCTGTCATCGTCTTCCCCAAAACTCGCCCGCGACCACGTCGCAGCTGCAGTGACTGCCGGTGATGGCGCGGCTTAATTGGGCAATTAAACGCAGGCGTTTCCTGTCGAGGCACCAGCTATAAGATCCCCACCTCCCCACGATCATTTTCCCCCAGTCAATCGCACACTCACGCCCCCAGGCTGCCCCCGATTCGCACAAAACCACCGCAGACAGAGCAACTCCGGCGACCGATTCAGGTGAGCCTCGAGCGCCCCTTTCCCTCTGGTTTGTTCGAGACGCTTAGTAAACCTCCCGTGCACCTTCTAACCACAACAGAGCATCCTGTATTGCCCCAGGTCGACGTGTTCGCTTGACGCCGTAGGCACCCGACGACCACCCCAACTCCGGCGAGCAATCTCAGTAAGTTTCGAGCGCCCCTTGCTTTCTTATTCACCCGAGCGTGTTCGCAGTTGTCCTACGCATCTTCTAAACCCATTGGTTCGCGATCAGGCGACGCAGAACTTCGGCAACTACTCCGACAACACCCACCCGACGCCAGACGCAACTCCGACGAGATCTAGAGCCCATCTCCGAGCGCCCCTCCGCAAGCCAGCACCACGACGAGCTTCAGCAGCCTCCGGCGAACCTGGTAATACCCCTCTCCCTCTCGCGGACGATGTAGAACGCCGGCGCCGCCGTAGTCAGACGCGCCGCCGCCAGTTAGCACCGCCAGCGCCGCCCGTTTCTGGCTTGATGATGTGGACCGTTGGATCTGCATCGCAGTGCTAGGATAGATTCACTTAAACCGAAGAGGTACGCGATCTGAGCCGTGCAGCGTTAGTTAGATCCAACGGCACAGAAGGGTGATCCGGTGCGAACCGGTACGGGCGAATAAAAACATGACGCGTGGCTAGGTTAGATCTAAAAACAGATTTAAAAACCAGATTTAGTTTCAAACTTCAAATGCTTATAACTTTTGAATGCCACGTTGGATTTTTGCAAACTTTATACCGTTGGATTCAGTGAAACAAGGCCTTTCTGAATATCCAATTTGTTTAGCATATAGTAATAGATAAAATGATTTTATTTGTGGGACAAGTTTTAGGCTAATTTAGGTATAGATTTAATTTGGTAAATTAAAATGGGGCCAAATAAATTTTGTTGGCAAACTTATGACATGTTAAGTTTCTGTACCCATGAACATACTTGGTAGAATTTTCAAAAACACCACTTAGTAAATTCTTGCATACATGCATTCATATTATTTTTGGTTGTATATATTTGTGTGTAATTGTATGCTATTGTTTCTTGTGTAGATTTTGCTAGTGATTGTGATTGTGAAGAGTGCTACTCTCCCCACTACCAAGGCAAGTGATATTTACATGAATAAATTTGTCCTATATACTTTGAACTAGCATTAGATATTTTGTTATAGTGTTGCATGCTATTTTTGTCTAATATAAGAGATGGGGAAATCCTATGTAGTCTAGTAGAATTGCTAAGGAATCATCCCTAAGATATGTTGCCATACTTTGCTTAGCCTAGCTTATAGCAAAACAAGGGTTGGTGAAAAACTACTCATACTATAAAGAAAATATTCTATGTCAAGAGACTTATACTTTTCTAATAAAACCACTAAGTCAAATGAACCTCCTGGGTGGAATGGAAAGTATGGGTTATGTTGAGTGGTTACACAAGGCCATGGACTTGGGTTGTGTATCTCACTTGTGGTAAGCCACCCAGGCACAAAGGGATTTGGAGGCCAAGTGTTGAGAAAGCTTACAGTGCAACCACTTGGCAATATGGGCTCTGCCATGATCATATAGGTTGCTAGAACTTAGTCACTTGGACAGTTGGTGGTAGATGGGTTGATAGGTTGGAGCGCGTCCATTTGACTAAGGAAAAGCTTCTGAAAGGTCCTGTCTTGGGAAACCAAGTCTGGTGGGGAAAGTGCACAACCTCTACAGATGGAAAACCTAAGTACTTAGCCTTGTCCAAGGAAATGGACACTTTGAGCATCAAGACATGGAAGCTACAAGAATCTCAACACTCCAATTTCTAAATAAAAATTGATGGGTGAACAAGGGTGAAGGACCTCAATGTCTATTGGTGGTTCCTTGGGAATGTTTTTGACAAAGAAAAACTTAGTGATTTCAACTAATAGGTAAAACCTATCTTCAAGCAAAGCAAGCCAAGCTACACTTAGCCAAAATGCATATAGTAATATAGTCCATTTAAAATATAATAAGGTATCACTTGCCAATACTATTCCAAAGTATTGACCCTCTGTGGTTGTAACTTGTGATGTTGCAGGTTATTCCGATGATGAATATGAGTCATGAGTCTACACTCAACATGCTTGCCTGTGGCACATGAAGATGAAGACTTATGTTTAATTACTTGTTCCTTAAAACTCTTGTATTAGGCCTATGGCCATGAGTTGTAAAAGACTATATTTTATCTCTGGAATGAATGTAATAAACGACCTTTGTATCTGTGTACTTCATCTTAAACTGTGGATGCTAGCATTGATCCAGGGACTAGCATTGCAATCACAGGGATCCTTTCCTCTATAAAGGAGGGGTCTAACAGATGGTATCAGAGCACTGTGTTGCCTGTAGGATTATGACCCTAGGATTGGAAAACCACTAAGGAAAAAGTTTTTCAAATACTTCTACACTTGTCTATTCTTCTCGTAAAACTTTTCTAATCTCTTTCAACTTCCTTTGTAGATGAACTCCATCAACGAAGCCGTGAAGCAGGGACCACTCATGACCATGACCTTGGAGTGTGAAACTGAGTTTCCCAATGTTCTCAAGGATCTCATGGAGGCAATGGATGCACATGGTGAAGCTGTGTACAAGGGCTTTCCAGTGATGGATGAAGGAGTGGAATATTGGTGGGTGCAACTTCACTTGTACAAAAACAAGGAAGACAACCACAAAGAAAGGGGATTCTGCATGTACACCAACACTACAATGCACACCACATTCTTTGAGTCAGCCAGGGATGCAGCTTGGAGGACTATCAAAGAGCTAAGTGCTAGAGTCAAGTGCAGAATGCTCAACCTCCAAAAGGACTTAGAGAAAGAGAAGGAGCTTACTCAAGAGTTGGAAGACACCAACCAAGAAATAAGGGGAGATGTTATAGACTTAGTGATAGAGTCAAGAGAGCAAGATTGGTGGATTGCCTCTAGGAACATAGTGTTTAATAATAGGTCCCGTGAGATTGGATTGTAAGAACACTTCATTAGTTGGACCACCACTTATCACCTTATTTTCCAAAATGATACCTTAAATAAGTTGGACCTTGTTTGATGTAATGGATTTATGTAAGCATGACTTGTGTGAAATTGTGTTCCATGGTTATGTATGAGATGATTGTTTTGTGTTTATAAGTGTTGTTCTAACTTTTCAATTTTATAAATAGATGCCTATTGCCGTCAGCACTGTTGAGGAGTTCCAGGTTACTCGTTTCGGGCCCCGTATCGTTGAGCTTACCACTTTGCTCGATCTCCCTCTTCCTACCATCACGGTGTACCCACTCACCAAGTTCGAGAGGAAGGACCTCTGGGGCTTCAAGGTGAACCAGCCCGGACGCCAGACTGAGCCTACTACGGAGGCCATCGTCTTCAAGCTGATGCACGACGACAGGGAGAGAGGCATGGAGGTAGTCATGCAGGACCTGATAGGACGACTGTTAGGCCGTCACTCCCGACAGGTTAGGGGCACTCACTTCCACGCCTTCGGAAGGCGTGATGTAGATGGAGATTCCATCGACTTTGAGGACGACTCAAGGAGCACTGCAGAGCCGATACGCCTCTATCTTCAGGACTTAGAGACTCTTCTCAGGCACGTAGATACGGATAGGACGAACATCATGCTTGGCAATGACGAGCTTCAGGTGCAGCTACGCGAGAAGGACAAGCTTTTCGCACAGCAGGATGAGATGATCAAGGAAATGGAGACGAAGTTCGAGGCTCAAGATCGCAAGTTCAAGAGTCAGGAGAAACGCGTCCAGGACAGGAACAAGAAAATCCGGGACATGACCGAGGAACTGAAGTCCAAGGACTTCGAGCTTGAGCAGCAGCAGATGGTCATTGAGAGGCTTCGCTCCCAGAAGAGGGCTCTCAAGGCCAAGGTCGATTCCTTGACCACTACTATTGAGGAGAACAAGACCGCGATGGAGAACGCAGGTCTTACCTTCGTCGAGGAGGAGATTGACGCTGATGAGTAGACTTGACTACTTGTTTACCTTTCATATTCATACTCGTTATTGTGAACTTATTATTAGACCATCCGACATGTGGATGGCTTGCCACTTGTGTGTTCTACTTCATGAGCTTATTATGTGGTTGTTGAACCTTTGTTCTTATGTTGCTTGTTATGTGTTTGCTTGTATTGTATTGTGCATGAAACATCTATGGGTATCTCATTCGTATCTATTTGAACAAACCACAGATGCCTCCCCGTCGCGCAAACCCCAACCCCAACAACATCACCCCGGAAATGCAACAAATGATGAATGCACAAACGCAGCTTATGCAAATGATGACAACATTCATCCAAAACCAGAATAACAACAACAACAACAACAACGACCCCAACAACAACAACAACAACAACAACAACAACAACAACCCTCCGGGTTTTGATATGCTCACCAGATTTCTGCGTCTGAGGCCAGCAAAGTTTTCGGGAACAACTGATCCCATGGTAGCCAATGACTGGTTACGTTCTGTGAACAAAGACTTAGTGACCGTGGGCTGTACGGATGCTGAAAAGGTCAGGTTTGCAGCACATCTGTTGGAAGGACCAGCCGCCACATGGTGGGACAACTTCCAAATCACCACTCCTATTGATGAGGTGACTTGGGCCATCTTTGAAGATGGATTTCGCACAGCTCATATCTCATCAGGGATAATGAGCCTGAAAAAGAAAGAGTTTCACAACCTGAAACAGCGCCACCGCAGCGTGGCAGAATACATAGAAGAGTTCAACAATCTGGCGCGCTATGCACCGGATGAGGTTGATACAGATGCCAAGAGAAAGGAAAAGTTCTTGGAGGGTTTGAATGATGAGCTGAACCTACAGTTGTCTGTGGCATATGTTCCAACTTATCAGACGTTGTGTGACAAGGCTGCTATTTTGGAAAGTAAAATGAAGCAAGTCGAGAGTAGAAAGAGGAAACACTCCGACAAGCACAGCTCGGGATCGTCTCACAAACGATCTCACTATGATGACAGTGGCAACTCAGGATCCCATAAAAATGGGAAATTCAGCAAGCACAACCACAACCATCATGACAACAAACATCATCGCAGTCATGACAAGGACAAGTACAAGAACCACAAGGGTGGACATAAGAGCCACTATAGTGGAAATGGTAGTGGAAGTGGAGGCCAACCTCCTAAAAAGGACATCAGTCAGGTTGAATGCTTCAAATGCAAGAAGATGGGACACTATGCAAATGAGTGCCCCGAAAAGAAGGTGGAAGGACCTAACAAGCCGAATCCTTTCCAGAAAGGACAGGTTAACCACATCAATGTGGAGGAGGTCTATGAGGAACCTGATGCCGTCGCTGGTAAGTTCAGACTCAATTCAATTTCAGCATTTGTACTCTTTGATACCGGTGCATCTCATTCATTCATATCAAAGGCATTTGTGGATAGAAATGGGTTTGCATCAGAAAACATTGGGTGTCCAATAAAGGTTAGTTCTCCGGGGGGAGACATGATAGTAAGCCTTGGATGCCGGGATCTCATCATAGAGTTTGGTAAACATAAGTTTCCAGTAAGCCTGATAATCCTAGATTCCCAAGGACTAGATGTAATATTGGGAATGGATTGGATGGCTAAGTATGAAGGAGTATTAGATTGCGCAAATCGTACAGTTACACTCACAACCCCAGAAGGAAAACGAATAAAATTTAAGTCAAACTTTGAATCCAAAGGAACTAAGCTGAATTCTCTTAAGGGGGTTAGCATGGACAGTGTACCAATAGTATGTGAGTATCCGGATGTATTCCCGGAAGAGTTACCAGGAATGCCACCGGATAGAGATGTGGAGTTTCTGATAGATTTGGTGCCAGGATCAGGACCAATAGCTAAGAGACCGTACAAAATGTCTGTGGATGAATTGAAAGAGCTCAAGAAACAACTAGGTGAACAGTTACAGAAAGGGTTTATTCAACCAAGTTCTTCATCTTGGGGAGCCCCAGTGTTGTTCGTGGAGAAGAAGGATAGGACCCAAAGATTATGTATTGACTACCGTTCTCTCAACGAAGTTACCATCAAGAACAAGTATCCTTTACCAAGAATCAACGACTTATTTGATCAGCTAGAAGGAGCATGTGTATTCTCGAAGATTGATCTTCGGTCAGGTTATTTTCAACTCAAGATACGAGAGCAAGACATACCAAAAACAGCATTCACCACAAGGTATGGATTGTATGAGTATACTGTGATGCCTTTTGGATTAACCAACGCTCCGGCATACTTCATGAATATGATGAACAAGGTGTTCATGTAATTCCTTGACAAGTTCGTTGTCGTTTTCATCGATGACATCTTGGTCTACTCCAAGAGCAAGGAAGAGCATGAGAGACACTTACGCTTGATACTTGAGAAACTAAGGGAACATAAACTATATGCCAAATTCAGCAAGTGTGAGTTCTGGTTAGAGGAAGTTGGTTTTCTTGGTCATGTGATGACAAAAGATGGTGTGGCAGTTGATCCTGCTAAGGTTTCAGCTGTGACAGAATGGGAATCACCTAAGAATGTGAAAGAAGTTCGTAGTTTCCTCGGCTTAGCAGGTTACTACAGAAGGTTCATTGAAAATTTCTCGAAAGTTGCTAAGCCTATGACAGAATTGCTAAAGAAGGACAAGAAGTTTGCCTGGTCTGAAGGTTGCGAAGTCAGTTTTCAAGAATTGAAGAAGAGACTTGTAACAGCACCAGTTCTATGTCTGCCAGATTTGGAAAAGGATTTCCAAGTGTATTGTGATGCTTCTCATCAAGGTTTGGGTGCCGTACTTATGCAAGATGGTAAAGTCGTAGCCTATGCTTCGAGACAACTCAAAACTCATGAAGTAAACTATCCTACTCATGATTTGGAGTTAGCCTCTGTCGTCCATGCACTCAAAACATGGAGACATTACCTTTTGGGAAAGCGTTGTGAAGTGTTCACCGATCATAAGAGTTTGAAGTATATCTTCACCCAGAAGGAAATCAACATGAGACAAAGAAGATGGCTAGAACTTATCAAGGATTACGACTTAATTTTGCAATACCATCCCGGTAAAGCAAATGTAGTAGCGGATGCTCTAAGTCGTAAGACATTTGTAAATGGCCTTACCAAAGGGGAATTTCCAGATGACTTGTGTAAGCAATTCAAAGAACTCAGATTGGAGATTATGCCAGAAGGACATCTCATGTCCTTAGATGTTCAACCCACTCTATTGGACAAGATCCGAGAAGTCCAGAAGACGGATGAGGAAATTGAAAAGATTAAGGTAAATATTGGTCTAGGGAAAGCTAAGAGTTTTCATGTTGACGAACAGGGTACTTTATGGCATGGAAAACATATATGTGTTCCACAAGACCCAGAATTGCGGAAACTGATCTTACAAGAGGGTCACAACTCTCCGTATTCTATTCACCCGGGAAATACCAAGATGTACATGGACATGAAGGAAAGGTTTTGGTGGAACAATCTCAAAAGGGACATCGCCGAACACATTGCTTTGTGTGACGTGTGTAGCAGAGTCAAAGCGGAGCACCAGAAACCAGCAGGTTTACTTCAACCACTGCCTATTCCTGAATGGAAGTGGGAAAATATTGGTATGGATTTCATTACCGGATTACCAAGGACCAGGTCAGGATATGATTCCATATGGGTGGTAGTGGATCGCCTAACTAAAGTGGCTCATTTTATACCAGTGAAGACAACTTATACAAGTGCCAAGTTAGCAAAAATTTATATGAGCAGGATTATATGCCTTCACGGTGTGCCAAAGAGTATTGTGTCAGATAGAGGAACCCAGTTCACATCTCACTTTTGGAGACAACTTCATGAATCCTTAGGAACGAGATTGGAATTTAGCACTGCTTTTCATCCTCAAACAGATGGACAAACAGAAAGGACCAACCAAATTCTTGAGGACATGTTGAAGGCCTGTGCTCTAGATTATGGAGCAAGTTGGGATGAAAGTTTGCCCTACGCGGAGTTCTCTTACAATAATAGCCATCAATCTAGTATTGGAATGGCACTGTTTGAGTTACTCTACGGAAGGAAATGTACCACCCCATTATTATGGAATGGTGTGGGAGAAAGAAACTTATTTGGACCTGATCTTATCAAGGACGCCGAAGAGAAAGTCAAATTGGTTAAGGACAGATTGAAAATAGCACAGTCCCGACAGAAAAGCTATGCGGATTCTAAGCGTAGAGAAGTCACCTACGAAGTTGGGGATAGAGCTTATCTCAGGGTATCACCACTTCGTGGAGTGAAAAGATTTGGAGTCAAAGGAAAGTTAGCACCAAGATATGTTGGGCCATTCAAAATTCTAAGTCGCAAGGGAGAAGTTGCATATGAAGTTGAATTGCCAGAATCTCTATCAGCAGTCCATAACGTATTTCATGTGAGTCATCTTAAGAAATGTCACCCAAAAATGGAAGAGTCTTCTTTGAAGGATACCATACCTTTGGAAGAAGTTCAGCTAGAAAGTGATCTCACTTATGAGGAAAAGCCTGTCAAGATTCTAGAGACAGCAGAAAGAGTCACCAGGACCAAGACTATCAAGTTTTGTAAAGTGCAATGGAACCATCACTCCGAAGAGGAAGCAACATGGGAAAGAGAAGATGATCTTCGAAAATACCACCCTCACCTATTTGCTAGCCAAACCGAATCTCGAGGGCGAGATTCATCTTAAGGGGGTTAGATTTGTAACATCCCAAAAATCATAGTTTCAAAACTCATTCATATCATCTTTGCATCATTCATCCATTTAGGGTTTTCTCAAAATCACTTAGAAACAGAAGTTGGGGCTATGATTTCATGTGGGCATTTTTATTCCAAAATGACCATCACCCTTTGAAATGTGAAAGTTAAATACTGGTTCACTTGACTCCATTGATGGAAAGTTTAGGTGAAGCTTTTACCCAAGTTTTCAAATTTGGAAATGGTTTCAAAATCTTTTTCAAATATTTACAAACTAGAGCAAATCTCTGTTTACTTTGAAAACCAAGCTTGACCAAGCCTTGCATGGTAAACACTTAGTTAAAATGACTGTTTTGAATCCACAAAACCCTGCAAAAATTCCCAGAACAGTTTGGATTCAAAAGGATTTGAATTCATATAAAAAATCATTCCAGAAAATAGAAATAGAAAAAGAAAAGAAACAAACAAAAGAAAAGGGCCAGGCGCCAGGTATCTGGCCCAGCAACCAATCGAGCCCAGCAAGCCACCCGGGGATTTCTTTTTCTCCTCTCACGCGCGAGCGCACACACTGAGCCGCTGACAGCCAGACCCCACACTCACTTCGCGCACATCGCTGACGAGTGGACCCTGGACACGCTGTCATCGTCTTCCCCAAAACTCGCCCGCGACCACGTCGCAGTTGCAGTGACTGCCGGTGATGGCGCGGCTTAATTGGGCAATTAAACGCAGGCGTTTCCTGTCGAGGCACCGGCTATAAGATCCCCACCTCCCCACGATCATTTTCCCCCAGTCAATCGCACACTCACGCCCCCAGGCTGCCCCCGATTCGCACAAAACCACCGCAGACAGAGCAACTCCGGCGACCGATTCAGGTGAGCCTCGAGCGCCCCTTTCCCTCTGGTTTGTTCGAGACGCTTAGTAAACCTCCCGCGCACCTTCTAACCACAACAGAGCATCCTGTATTGCCCCAGGTCGACGTGTTCGCTTGACGCCGTAGGCACCCGACGACCACCCCAACTCCGGCGAGCAATCTCAGTAAGTTTCGAGCGCCCCTTGCTTTCTTATTCACCCGAGCGTGTTCGCAGTTGTCCTGCGCATCTTCTAAACCCATTGGTTCGCGCTCAGGCGACGCAGAACTTCGGCAACGACTCCGACAACACCCACCCGACGCCAGACGCAACTCCGACGAGATCTAGAGCCCATCTCCGAGCGCCCCTCCGCAAGCCAGCACCACGACGAGCTTCAGCAGCCTCCGGCGAACCTGGTAATACCCCTCTCCCTCTCGCGGACGATGTAGAACGCCGGCGCCGCCGTAGTCAGACGCGCCGCCGCCAGTTAGCACCGCCAGCGCCGCCCGTTTCTGGCTTGATGATGTGGACCGTTGGATCTGCATCGCAGCGCTAGGATAGATTCACTTAAACCGAAGAGGTACGCGATCTGAGCCGTGCAGCGTTAGTTAGATCCAACGGCACAGAAGGGTGATCCGGTGCGAACCGGTACGGGCGAATAAAAACATGACGCGTGGCTAGGTTAGATCTAAAAACAGATTTAAAAACCAGATTTAGTTTCAAACTTCAAATGCTTATAACTTTTGAATGCCACGTTGGATTTTTGCAAACTTTATACCGTTGGATTCAGTGAAACAAGGCCTTTCTGAATATCCAATTTGTTTAGCATATAGTAATAGATAAAATGATTTTATTTGTGGGACAAGTTTTAGGCTAATTTAGGTATAGATTTAATTTGGTAAATTAAAATGGGGCCAAATAAATTTTGTTGGCAAACTTATGACATGTTAAGTTTCTGTACCCATGAACATACTTGGTAGAATTTTCAAAAATCACCACTTAGTAAATTCTTGCATACATGCATTCATATTATTTTTGGTTGTATATATTTGTGTGTAATTGTATGCTATTGTTTCTTGTGTAGATTTTGCTAGTGATTGTGATTGTGAAGAGTGCTACTCTCCCCACTACCAAGGCAAGTGATATTTACATGAATAAATTTGTCCTATATACTTTGAACTAGCATTAGATATTTTGTTATAGTGTTGCATGCTATTTTTGTCTAATATAAGAGATGGGGAAATCCTATGTAGTCTAGTAGAATTGCTAAGGAATCATCCCTAAGATATGTTGCCATACTTTGCTTAGCCTAGCTTATAGCAAAACAAGGGTTGGTGAAAAACTACTCATACTATAAAGAAAATATTCTATGTCAAGAGACTTATACTTTTCTAATAAAACCACTAAGTCAAATGAACCTCCTGGGTGGAATGGAAAGTACGGGTTATGTTGAGTGGTTACACAAGGCCATGGACTTGGGTTGTGTATCTCACTTGTGGTAAGCCACCCAGGCACAAAGGGATTTGGAGGCCAAGTGTTTGGAAAGCTTACAGTGCAACCACTTGGCAATATGGGCTCTGCCATGATCATATAGGTTGCTAGAACTTAGTCACTTGGACAGTTGGTGGTAGATGGGTTGATAGGTTGGAGCGCGTCCATTTGACTAAGGAAAAGCTTCTGAAAGGTCCTGTCTTGGGAAACCAAGTCTGGTGGGGAAAGTGCACAACCTCTGCAGATGGAAAACCTAAGTACTTAGCCTTGTCCAAGGAAATGGACACTTTGAGCATCAAGACATGGAAGCTACAAGAATCTCAACACTCCAATTTCTAAATAAAAATTGATGGGTGAACAAGGGTGAAGGACCTCAATGTCTATTGGTGGTTCCTTGGGAATGTTTTTGACAAAGAAAAACTTAGTGATTTCAACTAATAGGTAAAACCTATCTTCAAGCAAAGCAAGCCAAGCTACACTTAGCCAAAATGCATATAGTAATATAGTCCATTTAAAATATAATAAGGTATCACTTGCCAATACTATTCCAAAGTATTGACCCTCTGTGGCTGTAACTTGTGATGTTGCAGGTTATTCCGATGATGAATAGGAGTCATGAGTCTACACTCAACATGCTTGCATGTGGCACATGAAGATGAAGACTTATGTTTAATTACTTGTTCCTTAAAACTCTTGTATTAGGCCTATGGCCATGAGTTGTAAAAGACTATATTTTATCTCTGGAATGAATGTAATAAACGACCTTTGTATCTGTGTACTTCATCTTAAACTGTGGATGCTAGCATTGATCCAGGGACTAGCATTGCAATCACAGGGATCCTTTCCTCTATAAAGGAGGGGTCTAACAGGTTGGTTGAATCTTACTAGTGCATGCAAATTCTTCGGTGACAAATGAATGTGATGCACTAGAATCAAACAACACTCTAGCAAGTACTGAATTAACAGAAAACATACCCAGCACGACGTCTGGCGCTTCCTGGGCTTCTTCAGCATGCATGAGAAAAATACGGCCGTTGCGGTTGAGAGAGTTCCCTGGGAAAACCTTCTTCCGGGCTGAACATGACGCTGCTACTGAGCTGGGGCATTTGCATTGGGGGCTGCGGCATTCTTCTTGGGGCACTCATTGGAGTAGTGACCTTTATTTCCACAGTCATAACAAGTCACTTGCGACTTGTCCTTTGCTGCAACAGGCACAACATTGCTTCCAGTCCTCGGGGCAGTATTGGTGTTGGCGGCAGCATTGTTGTTGTTGAACTTGGGTGGTGCACGGGTGAAATTGCCAGAGTTGCCGGGGTTTTTGTGATTTCCTCCGGGCCTCGGGTTTCCACGGTTGGGATAGGTCGGACGGTTCATCGGGGGTCTGTTGGTTCTCGGGGCAAATCCTGGATATGGGTTGGGGCGATACTTTGGGGTATGATGGGTTCCTGGCTGATGCATCATGCGGCATTTGCGGTTCTCATTGGCTTGGTTGATCTTTCCTTCCATCTGAATGGCAGAGTCAACAAGTGCAGACCATTCAAGAATCTCTCTTTCTTCTTGGCTTCAGTGTCGATATCATCCGAGGCATACCTAGCTAATGACAAGAATTTGTCACGATATTCCACTACGGTCATCCTTCCTTGCTTCAGTTCTCTGAATTCATCTCTCATCCTCTTGATCAAACCCGGTGGCACATGGGTTCTGCTAAACTTGACCTTGAATTCCTCCCAGGTCATCATTTGTCCTCCGGTCATTGCACGAACGCTGTTCCACCATGCTCTTGCATCTCCGGCCAGATAGTGGGTGGCGAACAGAACTTTCTCGTTAGCTTCCACTCCGGCGACTTCCAGGTTGTTTTCCATGGTTTGCAGCTAATCATCTGCGTCTAAGGGCTCTTCTGACTTAGTGAAAAAAGGTGGGTTGGTGTTCTGGAAATTCTTTAGCTTAGATCCATGGTTGTCCTGATTTCCTTGGCCTTGATTGTTGTGGGCCAACTGAGCTATCTGCTGAAGGGTGGCTAGGTTGTCTTGATGTTCTGCTCTTTCAGCTTCGCGGTCAGAAACCAACATTTGCAGGATCTGCAACATCGGGCCCGGGGATGAACCACTTCCTCCGCGTGGCATCTGAAGATTGAGATAGATCATGAGAAAAGAGGGAAATTTCTAAGGTTCAGGGACTTTGGAAAGTTTTTAAAGTTTGACTCAGATTTTCTAGCAACTTGCTTTTCATTCATTCTTTCATAGCACACGATACAAACACACACCACAACAAAGGAAAACAGATGGTTTTAAGAACCATTCTGGAAACTACAATACAGTGGGACCGAATACAACTCACTACGCTAGTGCTCAAGTGCTACTACTCCTTGGAGTCGGTGTAATCGTCATCCTCATCGTCATCGATGAAGGAAAAATCATCCTCATCGGTGAAGAAGTCCATGGCCTGATCATCTAGAAAATCATCATCATCGCTGAGATAGGAGTATGGGTCTCCACGAATATCTTCTCCGGCATTCTCCTTTTCCTCCAACTGCATGTCTCTCTCGTGGATGGTCTCCTCCAAATCCGTGATACGGTGGTGAAGACGGGCAATGATGCGCTCCTTCTTGTCAAGCTGACGGCGGCGAGACTTGCGGTCCTTCGCTAGCATGGCGATGGTCTGATCCTTCGTCTTGATGCTGGCGGACTTGTGATTTGAGTAGTCACGGGCATTATCCAACTCCTGCTGACGATCATACATCATGAAGCTAAGGTGGTCCAACCGAGTCTTCAGCTCGTGGTGGTATGGGGTTTCCAGTGGCTGTCCCATAGCATCACGCCTTGGAAAGAACTCAAAGCGGGTACCCTTGATCTGGTTGATACTCTGCCCACACATACGAGCAAGAGCTTCCTGCATGGCCCTGGCAAGTCCATTGAGCCAGTTGTTCTCTATTAAGGTGAACTGAATTCCCTCTGCAGTGGGAGGTCCAATCTTTCCTCGGAGACTTGCAACAATTAGCCACTGCAGGTCTTCTCCTCCTTGGTCATTGAGCTGAGCTCCGAAGAACTCGGGGCGTGGACGCTCCAAAAGTTCCGAAAGCTGGTTCAAATCCCGCTCAAAGATGAGGTCTCCTCCATTCCCCAACTAATAAAACTTGCTGTACTTCACGTCCATCTGTAAGAATATAGGATGAGTAAGTTAGTAGAGTGATCAAGTGTGTCAAATTTAGGTATTTTGCAAGAGTTTTTTAGGAACATGAATTTTTATGAAAGAAACCAAGTGATAAGAATGGGAATAAGTATTTGTAAATATTTGCTTCCTTTGGTTTTGAAACTAAGTTTTTGATTCAAACGTCTAGTCTAACTAGGGTCTCCTATGGTCAGGATGGCTCTGATACCAACTTGTCAACACCCGGATTTTTTATCCCAGATGCCTATTATGCCATACATCGCAATCCCAGGATTACCATTTTTGCGAGACATAATAGATTTGGATACCACAGTACATCATCCATTACAAACCATACATAAGGTCTTACACAAATAAGGATCTCAGGATCTAGTTCTTAATACAACTCAAGCAGCGGAATAACGTAATAATAAAGGTAGCGTAGGCGAAGCTCCATCTTCGGGGTCACAGGCAATGCTGACGATGGGAGATGATCCTAGTTGTCGTAACCTTCCTGGGGTCCATCATCCCGGTACTCCTCTTCATAGTCTGGCCACGGGAATAGCCAGGGACAAAGCCATGAGTACTCTTTAAGTAATCGCAAACTATACTAACAAGTGAAGGGGGTTTTTGTAGTAGGACACTAAGCTCTAGGTTTGTTTTGCAAAAAGCCAGATTTACCTCTACTAAGTTCAAAAGCAAGAAAACTAGTTGAATCTTTTATAACACCTAAGTGGGAACTCGAATTTCATATCACAACTTTGTTGTGGTCAAGTCAAAATCTCAATTCATTTCACAAGTCATCTTGAAAACATCTGACGGGGAAATAGTATGGCCACTCCAACTATCCATAACCGCGGATGTGGCTATTCGAATAGTTTGACACTCTGCAAAGATTGTACACTTTCACCACAACATTCGATACATCCATCAGGAACAAATCCTGAATTCGCCATACTCAGTATGCGGATAATCAATCCTAACCTTTCGATTACAGGCCCTAGTATAGGAACCTCTCCTGTCAGTTTGGCCTCCCAACCATGACCAACTATCATCTTGGTTACTACACAGGTGGACAATCTTCACAAGGTAGCCTCAGCTCAGACCTTGGCCGTGAGGGAACCCATACTAAGGTACATAAGTTTCCAGTCAATCCCTACCCAATTTTCGGGTATTGTGGTTGTACGGTAAAATTGGAATGGTATCGCATCCAGACAACCATCAGTTTTATAAAGGGGCTAAGGCTCCTGCCTCAACATTTTCATCATCAAAATCATCTGGTGTTCGGAAACACTTGTCAAAACATTTCAGTAGAATGACTCATCATTCCAAGGTTTTCATAACCATTTTCACCAAGTATTCCCATCTAAATTTGATCAAGTTTTATGCTTAGCACTAGCATCTACAAGTGGGGTAAGTACTAATGAGGGGTGGTAAACAAGTGGGGATTAATTGAGTT
Organism: Avena sativa; assembly: GCA_916181665.1. Classification (NCBI taxonomy): domain Eukaryota; kingdom Viridiplantae; phylum Streptophyta; class Magnoliopsida; order Poales; family Poaceae; genus Avena; species Avena sativa. Next base: position 385,171,331 of record OV702282.1, read on the forward strand.
CAATCTCATGCCTTAGGATGACATCAAGATTATCTGGCTTAGGACAAATTTAATGCTCTTTATGCAACCTTCAATTATCTTCCTAGAATCTACAAGCCACTTAAGTAAACTCTAAGAGAAAGCTTTGATAAAGAAATAAAGTATAAAGCTTGTAAGTAAAACTAGGATTGGCTATCATCGGACTGTGTCTAAAAAAGCATGCTTAGTGCATTGCATAGGTTATCTAACTTTCAAATTGCAAGTGTTAGCTTGCATAGGTCAACTTGGTTAGTAAGGCTTGCCTTGTGCAGAGCAGTGGTTGAAGTTCTCCTCAGCTTCTTCTTCGTAGTATCCTCCTTCCTCCTCGTATCCTTGGTCGGTACTAGCGTCTATAAATAAGTACGAGTTACACAATCACCAAACAATACTTAACTATTTTCAATCATCACACAAAAGGCTACTATAGATGATCTAGCATCATCACCTATATTACAAGATTAAAGCATTTGCCTTATTTATTTTTATTTGAGAAAAGTAATTTCTACTCATTGAAAAACTACTTAAGATTTAATATTCTCCAACTCAAACATGGGATCATGTTGACACATGTCATCACCACATATTTCAGTACATGGGAATGTGATTTAAAGTGGTGTCACAATTTAATAAGGTATAACCTTTTTATTTTAAATCATTAAAGTGGCTAGAAATGCCTATGTGGCATTCTTTTATTACTTGAACATGATTTCTATAAGTAAACCCATATGTTTTTATATATTATGAAAGGTATGATCAAATGTGATTTTTGAGAGTTGGAATCAACTCAAAAGCTATTATGGTTGAAATTTGAAAAATGTTTGAATGCAGAAAAGCTTCTAACTTGTTATTTTTACCAAGGTTGATCTACAGATCCAAATGACTTGAATCTAACGGGCTTGGATTAAGAATTTCAGTACCTTTCTAACAAAATTGGTTTCATGCAATTTGGTTCAATGAATTGAGTTGGTTTGATTTTTGAAACTAGGTACAGAACTGAGTTTGAATTAAAATAGAAAAATCTAAATTCAAACGCTTGGGTTGCGCGGGAAAGGTTAATGGGCCGGCCCGGTGTCACTCCGCAGCACGGGGCGCAACTGACAGGGGGGTTCCACCCGTCAGTGGCTCATAACACGCGAAGCGGTACGGGGCAATGTGGTGCGTTAGATTAGAAGTGAGATCAACGGCTGAGGCTCGTCGTCGATGATCAACATGTCACCGGCGAGCTCGAACCCTAGCGGCTCAGTGGGGGTCATGGGAGGCTCACTAGGGCTCAGGCGAGGGACGGTGAAGGGGGCGAACGACGAAGTCGACGACGGCGATTCTCCTAGCACCGAAAGCTCCTCCTGGGGCGGTTCCAATCGATGGCTCCCTTCTTCTCTAGCAGCAGTGGGGTCCGATGAAATTCCGGCGATGCGCTGCTCGCCTTGCTCTGGGAAGAAGTGGAAAGTCTCAGTGAGAGGTGGGGAGTGAGATGGTGTGAAGAAATCGAGCGGGGGTCGTCTCCTTTTATAGGCTCGACAACGAGACCGAGAGGGATGGGCAGGCGATGGTGGCGACACGGCTACGGGCGGCTAGAGGCATGGCTGAGGTTGGCGATCGACGGGCGGTCTCATAGCGATGCTCTAAGACTTGAATGTGAGCTTAGGGGAGGTGGCAATTGGTCGGGAACGTGCGGTGCTCTGTGAGGCAGAGGCGGCGAACTCTGCGGTGAGCAGTGGCTACGGGGTATGGGCGATGAAACGAACATGTCTGGTGGTCTCCTGGGACGGTGGGGTGCATGCTGGCGAGCAGCAAGGGCTCGAGGTGGTTGGGTTGCGTGGGAACAGCGCGTGCTCGGGGGTGCACGCCGGCATGGTCGACAGCGGCACGGGCGCGGCGTTCCTGGCGGTTCTGGTCTCTGTCTTCGAGCTGGGGCTGGTCGATAGGGGGCGATGAGGCATGGGCTGCATGCTAGACAAGTTGGGCACGGCTAGTTCTTCTCCTAGCTTGCTTTCCACACTGGGGTGACATGGTGAGGCTCGGCCTGCTCACCATTGATGGCATTGGCAAGCTCACATGGGTGCTAGAGGTTAGTTAAAGGTGCTAGATGATCTACTAAGGCTAGTTGCAACCAGAGAGGGAACAAGGTTGGCCAAAACACTGCTCAAAATAGTGTTTGTGATTTGGTTGATTTGAATCTGCAACCTGTTTGATGAAATGGCCGCAAGAACTTGAGTTTTGAATTTTGAACAAATTTTTGGTGGGTGTGCTAGGCATGTGTTGAGGATTCTGTGGGTGCTTGGGTTTTGAAATTTGAGCTTGTTAGAGTGGTTTTTGAAATAGTGGGATCTTCCCATATGAGATAGATTCAATTTTAAACTGTCATTTAAACTTAGCATTTGAATGTTTTTGGATGATCACAAAGTGGGCCTTGGTACCTTATTATGAGTACTAACAAGGTGTGCAAAGATCCATACATGTTTCTGTTGAGTTTTGAAAATTAGAGATAGCCAAAGTAGGCATGGGAGTTAATTTGGCCAAAGTGACCATTCACTTAATTTATTCATTTTGAGTTGTTTGTATTTGGGAAAAGTTTGGGGATTGTTTAGATGATGTTTATTTCACCTAAGAATCATTTTACCAGCAAATAAACACAGAACCATGGCAATTCATAAGAATCCAAATTTTGAATACACACACATATGAATGCTTTCATATTTTTAGTTGGGAAACTTTTTGTTAACCCTAATTTTGATGATTAGAGTTTGATGATCCAAGTTTAATATTTTTGGGATGTTACAACTAGTTAGGCTTAATGGAAAACAACAAAAAAATTCGAGATCCTTTTAGTATTTTTCCTAAGTTAGAACTTGAGTGGTCCGGAGAGAAAATTAAAAAACCTATGGAGCTTCCTTTCCATGCTAATAACAATGTTATTAGTATGAATTTTTTGCACACCATTGTTACTAATGGTATGGAAATGTCTAAGCTTGGGGAAGCTAGTTTTTATGGGAAAGATCCTTTTAGTTCCCCAGCTTTAGGGAAGAAAATTTGCTCTTATGATAGTTTATCCCCATATGTGGTAGTTCTAATGATACTTGTGATATTTTAAATGCACATACTGAAAGTGTCCCTTTTAAAATACCTATTTAAATTGTTGAACGTGTTATGAATAACTGCTATTTTGGAGATGGAACTGTCCATCCTAGTGATCATTTACTCTTTATACATGAATTATGCGAGTTGTTCAAGTGTGCAGGTATTTCAATGGACCAAGTTAAGAGGAAGCTATTTCCTTTCTCACTTAGGGACAAAGCAAGGGAGTGGTATGAGCTACTAGATTATCCTCATCATTTGGAGTGGAATGAAGTTGAATCTCTCTTTTACTCTAAATTTTATCCTCCTCATGAAATTCATAAAGATAGGAACTATACTTATAATTTTCATCCTCATGAGGGAGAAAGTATTGCCGAATCTTGGGGGAGATTGAAGTCACTAATGCTCAAATGTCCCATTCATGAGCTCCCCAGTAATATTATTATCAATAATTTTTATGCAAGGCTTTCAGGACATTAAAAGGACTATATAGATACCTGTTCGGACGGATCCTTCACAAGTAAGAATGTCAAAGCTAAGTGGGATCTTCTGGAAACAATTCAAAGAAATACCGAAGATTGGGATAACGGCAAAGGTAAAGAACAAGGTATAAACTATGAGTATGATTGCATTAAGTCTTTCGCTGAAACTGCTGATTTTCAAGATCTTAGTGCTAAATATGGTCTTGATCCTCTGTAACATCCCTAAAATCATGATTTAAAAGCTTTGCATATCATCCATGCATTCATGATCATTTTAGGATCATTTCCAAAGTCATTACAAAAACAGAAGCATTTTGGGTGCTTATTATTTTATGTAATCAGGCATTGATCCAATGCTACTCTCTAGTGAGAGATTATTTTTTTCAAACCAAGAATTGTTTGTTGAGTTGGTTTGGTTGTTTTCCAAGGCTTGGACAAAATTTCCAAAATAAAATATGGTTTTAAAACCATTTTCATGTCTTTATTAAAACTTGTGTAAAGGCACTGTTCATTTGTAAAATTCCAAAGGAATCAAGCAAGTTTAGTGAAACAGCATGGTTTTATACTCAAAAATGTGCAGGCTTCACTTTATAAAAATACATAAAGATTTGGAAATCAAACACATTTGAATTCATTTGAAATTGTTTCCTGAAAATGGAAATAGAAAAAGGAAATGGTTAAGGAAATAGAACTGGGCCAGGCGCTACCCTTTTGGCCCAGCAACCAAAACAGCCCACCCGAGGTTCCCTTTTCCTCTCTGTTTCTCACCGTAGCAACCCGCACCCACCCGCTGACAGCCCGACCCTACCTTGCTCCGTCAACATCATCCCCAAATCAACGCGCGCCCGAACCGCTCCGCCGTTACATCGCCGCAGTGACGCCGCAGTTTAAATCCACTTAAATCCCATTGATTCAGGGAGTAAACCTCTCCCCGCTCCCGGATACTTAAACCCCACCCTTCCATGGCCATTTCCCCCACACAGCACCCTCTCCTCGCCACCAGGCAGCTCGGATTTCACCAAACCTCGCCGCTGTCTCGACGAACTCTGACGTCTGATTCCGGTGAGCTCTCTGCGCCCCTTGACTCCTAGATTCTCCAGAACAACCACTGCATCCTTGTGCTTCGATTGACACCGCTGTTGTGTGCTAGGACAACCCTGAGCGTCGGCAACGTCGACGACTGAGCGAACCCGACGAGGCACTTAACTCCGGCGAGTATATCTGGTTAGTCCCAAGCGCGCCTTGCCCTCTCTATGATACTCACATGACCAGTGTTGCTCCCCGCATCTAACGCACCACTTGCTTGTCTCTGACATGATCTACAACACCGGCAACGACGACGAATAGCCATGCCCGACGTCAGGCTTCACTCCGACGAGCAATAGTAGCCAAGTTCGTGCGCCCCCCCGAGTATCTGACCCCACCTTGAGCTTCACTGCAGTCCCACGAGCATGGTAAGCATCTCCACTCCTCCCCGTGCGATCTAAATCTCCGGCAACCTCTTTGACAGAGCCGCACCGCCGCCGCTGGCGCCGCCCATCTGTGGTTGTTTGATCAGTAGCCGTCAGATCTAGATCCAACGCACGCGATAGAATCACTTACGCGAAGGGGTACGATAAATCTGTGCCGCACGATCATCTTTAAATCCAATGGTCCACGTTGATCGATCCGGCCGAACCGGTACGGGCCAATCATAACACGCCGCGTGGCCTGAGTTTAGATTTAAAACAGAAATTTGATCTATTAGTGATTCAAACTTGCAAAATTCATAACTTTTGATCCACACGTTCAAATTTTACAAATTTTATATCATTGGAATCAGGAGAAATAATTCTATCTGTTTATGCAATGTGTTTAATGTTTTGCTTCTGAAAAATTGGTTATTTTTGCAGAGACATTTTTAAGCTTATTTTGGGTATATAAATGTTTTGAAAAATGATTTAAAGATCAAATAAAGTTTGTTTAGTGTGCTTTGGTCTTGTTTATGATTCAGTACTGTAAACTTGTCTTGTTTGGTGTAGAAAATCATCACATGACATTTGCATGCATTCATATATTTTTGTTTGTATATTTTGATATGTGAATTTGGTGCCATTATTTTATGTGTAGATTTGGTGCTAATAGTGATTGTGGTTGTGAAGATTGTTGCTACTCCCCAAACTACCAAGGAAGGTGGTGCTTCATGTTTTATTCCTATATTTTTACCTATGCATTAGAAATATTTTGTATAGAATTTGCATGGTTATTTTGCTAAGTATCTATATGCTATGCTTGGCAAATCCTAGTAGTTGTAGAAATTTTAGAATTTCCTCTAAGAAAGATACATGCTAATTACATGCTTAGCCTAGTTAGTAGCAACAAAGGGTGGACTATATATTTCATACTATGAGAAATATTACTAAGTCTTTTGACTTGTGTTTTTGCTTAATAAAACAACTAAGTGAATGAAACAACTGGGTGGAATGGAAAGAATGGTTTGTTTTGAGTGGTTACACAAGGCCATTTCTATGGTTTACCTTGTGTATCTCACTTGTGGAAAGCCACACAGGAACAAAGGGATTTGAGATGCCAAATGTTAAGAAGCTTCTAGTGCAGCCACATGGCATTATGGGCTCTGCCTGGATCATATAGGTTGCAAAAACTTAGCCATTTGGACAGTTGGTGGTAGTGCAATGATAGGTTGGAACGCGTCCATTTGGTCTAAGGGAAGGCTTCTGAAAGGTCTTTTCTTGGTGAAAATCGAGTCTTGTGGGGAAAGTGCACAACCTCTGCAGATGGAAGAATCTAAGTACTTACCATGTCCCTGGTATTGGACAACTTGAGCATCAAGACATGGAAGCTATCAAGAATATCCTCATCCCAATTTTCTAAGTTAAAACTTGTGGTTGAACAAGGGTGAAGGTTCACCAATTTCTATTGGTGGTTCCTTGGGAAAGTTTTGTCAAAGAAAAACTTAGTGTTTTCAACTAATAGGTAAAACCTATTTTTGAGCAAAGCAATCCTAATATACTTTTAGCCAAATTCATATAGTAACTAGATGTTAATATTCTACTAAGGTATTACTTGCCAATACTATTCCAAAAGTATTGACCCACTGTGGGTGTAACTTGTGATGTTGTAGGTTACTCTGATGATGATTAGGGGTTATGAGTCTACACTCAACATGCTTGCCTGTGGCACATGAAGATGAAGACTTATTTATCTTATTCTATATTTGAAATTTTGTATTAGGCCTGTGGCCATGGAGTTGTAAAAGACTATGTTTGTCTCTGGAATGATATGTAATAATAACCTTTGTATATGTGTACTTCATCTTAAACGGTGGACGCTAGCATTGATCCAGGGACTAGCATTGCAATCACATGGATCTTTACCTTTATAAAGGTGGGATCTTACAGATGGTATCAGAGCACTGTGTTGCCTGTAGGATTACGACCCTAGGATTGGATTAGAAACCACTAAGGAAAAAATTTCAACAATTTCCACACTTGTCTTTTCTTCTCGTCAAACTTTTCTAATTCTTCTTTCTCATATCTATTTGTAGATGAACTCCATCAACGAAGCTATAAGGAAGGGACCACTCATGACCATGACCCTAGAGTGTGAGACTGAATTTCCAAAGGCCCTCAAGAACCTTATGGTTACCTTAGGGATACATGGTGCAGTTGTGTACAAAGGTTTCCCTGTGATTGACGAAGGAGAAGTATATTGGTGGGTGCAACTTCACTTGTATAAAAACAAGGAAGACAACCACAAAGAGTCAGGATTCTGTATGGTCACCAACTCAGTGATGCACCCCACATTCTTTGATTCTGCAAGGGATGCATCTTGGAAGGCCATCAAAGATAGACTCAAGTGCAGAATGCTTAACAACCAAAATTACCTTAGAGAGGAAAATAAGCATACCCAAGAGTTGGAAACTACCAACCAACAACTAAGGGAAGACATCATAGACTTGACTTGGGAATCTTGTGAACAAGATAGGCAGATGGCTACTAAGGATGCTTTGATAGCCATTTTGTCTAGTGAGTGAGAGTTCTAACGTACTTCGTTAGTTGGACCACCACACTTATCATTTTATTTCCAAATTTTTTTTCTAAGTTATGTTGAACCTTGGATGCTTGTAATGGATTTATGTATGCCATGACTTGTGTTTGTTTGCCAATGATATGCTTGTACTACCTTGTCTTGTGTATTTCTATTAATGTTGTTTCTAACTTCTCTCTATATTATAAAATAGATGCCTAATGTTACTATCAGCACGGCTGAAGAGTTCAAGGGAACTCGTTTTGGCACTCGTCTTATTGAGCTCACTAGTGTGCTCAATCTTCCACTTCCTAGCATCATGATGCTTCCCCTCACCAAGTTTGAGAGGAAGGACCTTTGGGGCTTCAAGGTTACTCAGCCAGGACGCCAGACTGAGCCAGCCACGGAGGCTATCACCTTCAAGCTTATGCATGACGACAAGGAGAGAGGCCTAGAGGTAGTCATGCAGTATTTACTTGGGCGGTTGTTAGGGAGACACTCTCGGGATATTAGAGGTACTCACTTCCATGCTTTCGGGAGACGCGACAAGGATGGTGAGGCTATTGAGTTCGAGGATACTGCTAGAGAGACGGCAGAGCCGATTCGTCTATACCTTCAGGACTTGTAGGTTCTTCTTAGGCACCTAGATACTGATAGGACCAACGTCATGCTTAGCAATGACGAGCTCTAGGTGCAGCTTCGTGAGAAGGAAAAGCTCTTCGCGGAGCAAGACGAGATAGTCAAGGAGATGGAGGCCAAATTTGAGAGTCCAGATAGGAAGTTCAAGAGTCATGAGAAGAGAGTCCAAGACAGGAACAAGAGGATTCGAGAGATGACTGCAGAACTAGAGGCCAAGGACTTCGAGCTCGAGCATCAGCAGGGTGTGATTGAGAGACTTCGTTCACAGAAGAGGGCTCTCAAAGCCAAGGTAGAGGCCTTGACTACCAATGTCAAGGAATACAAGACTGCTATGGATAATGCGGGTCTTACACTTGTTGATGAGGAGGTTGATGCAGAGGAGTAGTGATGACTACTCATTTATTTATCAATTACCATGCTTTTGATTATTGAGTAGCAATGACCACCCAACTTGTGGATGGCTTGCTATTGGTGTGTTTGCTTTTCAAACTTGTTGTCTATGTTGTTGAACTTTTGTTATTTTGATGCTTGTTTGGTGATTGTTTATGTGATGTATTGTGCATGTTAAGCATCTATGGGTATGTCATTCTTATCCTTATGAAAACCATAGATGCCTCCTCGACGTGCCAACCCCAACCCGAACAACAACAATGTCACCCTCGAGAGGCAGCAGCTGATGACAGCACAGGCACAGATGATGCAGATGATGACTACTTTCATGCAGAATCAGAATAACAACAACAACAAAAATAACAACAACAACAATCAGAATAATCCACCAGGTTTTGACATGCTCACCAGATTCCTAAGACTGAGGCCTGCAAAGTTCTCAGGACCTACTGACCCATGGTGGCCAATGATTGGCTATGCTCAGTGAACAAGGATTTGGTAACTGTCGGCTGCACCGACAAGGAGAAAGTCAGATTTGCAGCACACTTGTTGGAAGGACCAGCAGCTACTTGGTGGGATAACTTCTAGATCACCACTCCCATTGAGGATGTGACATGGGCTATCTTTGAAGATGGTTTCCGTACAGCTCACATCTCATCTGGAGTGATGAGTTTAAAGAAGAAGGAGTTCCATAACCTGAAGTAGAGCCACCGCAGCGTGGCTGAATATATTGAGGAGTTCAACAATTTGGCGCGTTATGCACCAGATGAAGTTGATACTGATGCCAAGAGGAAAGAGAAGTTCCTCGAAGGACTGAACGATGAACTAAATCAAAAGTTATCTGTGGCCTATGTCCCCACCTATCAATCCCTTTGTGACAAGGCTGCCATCTTGGAGAGCAAGATGAAACAGGTTGAAAGCAGAAAGAGGAAACACAACTCGGGATCGTCTCACAAGAACAACTCGGGATCGTCTCACAAGAACAACTCGGGATCGTCTCACAAGCGTTCCCATTATGATGATAGTGGGAATTCTGGATCCCACAAGCAAGGGAAGTACAACAGCCACCATAACCACAACCGTCATCATGACAACAAGCATCACCGTAGTCATGACAATGACAAGTACAAAAATCACAAGGGTGGATATAAGAGCCACCACAGCGGAAGTGGAAGTGGTAGTGGAAGCCAGCCTGTCAAGAAGGATCTCAGTCAGGTTGAATGCCTCAAGTGCAAGAAGATGGGGCATTAAGCAAATGAATGCCCAGAAAAGAAAGTTGAAGGACCCAACAAGCCCAACCCTTTCCAGAAGGGACAGGTGAACCACATCAATGTGGAAGAAATCTATGAGGAACCTGATGCTGTTGTTGGTAAGTTCAAACTCAATTCTGTTCCAGCATTTGTTCTCTTTGATACTGGCGCGTCTCATTCATTCATATCAAGAGCATTTGTTGAAAGAAATGAACTACCAGTAGAAACTATTGGGTGTCCTATAAAAGTAAGTTCTCCTGGAGGATAAATGATAGTGAACTCACGATGTCACGATCTAGTCATAGAGTTTGGGAAGTATATGTTTCCCGCTAATCTGATAATACTAAATTCCCATGGATTGGACCTCATTTTGGGAATGGACTGGATGACCAAGCACAAGGGAGTGATAGATTGTGACAACCATACTATCACACTCACAACCCCAGAAAATAAAAGGATAAGATTCAAGACTAACTTTGAATCAAAAGGGAGTAAGCTAAATTCTCTTAAGGGGGTTAGCATAGACAGTGTGCCAATTGTGAGTGAATATCCGGATGTGTTTCCGGAAGAATTGCCGGGAATGCCACCAGATAGAGATGTGGAATTTCTAATTGATTTGCTACCAGGATCAGGACCAATAGCAAAGAGACCTTACAAGATGTCAGTTGATGAGTTGAAAGAACTCAAGAAAAACTTGGAGAACAGTTGAATGAAGTTGGATTTCTTGGACACGTTGGGTTAGGAGATGGTGTAGCAGTTGATCCCGCAAAAGTGTCAGCTGTAATTGAATGGGAGTCTCCTAAGTCAGTAAAAGAGGTTCGTAGTTTCCTTGGCTTGGCAGGATACTACAGAAGATTCATTGAAAATTTCTCCAAAGTAGGTAAGCCAATGATGGAGTTACTAAAGAAAGACAAAAAAAAAATTTGGTCTGAAGGATGTGAACTTAGTTTCCAAGAATTAAAAAAGAGACTAGTGACAACACCAGTCTTATGTCTGCCAGATTTGGAGAAAGATTTCCAAGTGTATTGTGATGCATCTCATCATGGATTAGGTGCAGTTCTAATGCAAGAGGGGAAAGTTGTGGCTTATGCCTCGAGACAACTCAAAAATCATGAGGTAAACTACCCTACTCATGATTTAGAGTTAGCCTCTGTTGTCAATGCACTCAAAACATGGAGACATTATCTTTTGGGAAAACGATGTGAAGTGTTCACATATCACAAAAGTTTGAAGTATATCTTCACCTAGAAAGAAATCAACATGAGACAAAGAAGATGGCTAGAACTCATCAAGGACTACGACTTGAGTTTGCAATACCATCCCGGTAAAGCAAATGTTGTAGCGGATGCTCTAAGCCATAAGGTATTTGTGAATGGCCTTACTAAGGGAGAGTTGCCAGATGATCTGTGTGCCCAATTTAGAGACCTCAGATTGGAGATTGTGCCTGAAGGACATCTCATGTCATTGGATGTTCAACCTACATTGTTGGACAAAATCAAAGAAACCCAAAAGACAGACAAGGAAATTGAAGAGATTAAGGAAAAGATTGGCAAAGGAAAAGCCAAAGGATTCCATGAAGGCGAACAAGGTACTTTATGGTATGGAAAACGTATCTGCGTTCCGCAAGATCCAGAGCTTCGGAAACTGATTTTACAGGAAGCACACAACTCACCATATTCCATTCATCCGGGTAACACCAAAATGTTCATGGATATGAAGGAAAGATTTTGGTGGAATAACCTCAAGAAAGACATCGCCGAACATATTGCTTTGTGTGATGTATGTAGTAGAGTGAAAGCGGAACATCAGAAACCAGCAGGATTGCTACAACCACTACCTATTCCTGATTGGAAGTGGGACAAAATTGGCATGGATTTCATCACTGGATTGCCAAGGACCAGGTCAGGATATGATTCTATTTGGGTAGTAGTGGATCTCCTAACTAAAGTGGCTCATTTCATACCCGTGAAGACAACTTATACAAGTGCTAAGTTAGCCAAGATCTATATGTGTAGGATTGTATGTCTGCATGGAGTACCCAAGAGTATTGTGTCCGATAGGGGAACTCAGTTCACTTCTCATTTTTGGAGGCAACTACATGAGTCATTGGGAACGAGGTTGGAATTCTGCACTGCTTTTCATCCTCAGACTGATGGACAGATAGAAAGGACCAACCAGATTCTTGAAGATATGTTGAGGGCATGTGCCTTAGACTATGGAGCCAGTTGGGATGAAAGTCTGCCTTACGCAGAATTCTCTTACAATAACAGCTATCAAGCCAGCATTGAGATGGCACCCTTTGATTTCTCTATGGGAGAAAGTGTACCACCCCATTGCTATGGAATGGTGTGGGAGAAAGAAATTTGTTCGGACCGGAACTAATCAAAGAGGCTGAAGAGAATGTCAAGCTAGTTAAGGACATATTGAAGATAGCACAGTCCCGATAGAAAAGCTACGCAGATCCTAAGCGTAGAGAAGTCACCTATCAAGTGGGTGATAGATCTTATGTTAGAGTTTCTCCACTTCTTGGAGTGAAGAGATTTGGAGTCAAAGGAAAATTGGCCCCAAGATATGTGGGACCATTCAAGATTCTGAGTCGTAAAGGAGAAGTAGCTTATGAAATTGAATTGCCGGAATCATTGTCTGCAGTTCACAATGTGTTTCATGTGAGTCAACTAAAGAAATGCCATCTAGAGATGGAAGAGACTTTGTAAGATCCTTCCTTTTATAAAGGTAAGGATCCCTGTGATTGCAATGCTAGTCCCTGGATCAATGCTAGCATCCACAGTTTAAGATGAAGTACATAGAAACAAAGGTCATTATTTCATATTGTTTCAGAGACAAACATAGTCTTTTACAAACTCCATGGCCACAGGCCTAATACAAGAGTTCAAATATATAATAAGATAAATAATTCTTCATCTTCATGTGCCACAGGCAAGCATGTTGAGTGTAGACTCATAACCCCTAATCATCATCAGAATAACCTGCAACATCACAAGTTACAGCCATAGTGGGTCAATACATTGGAATAGTATTGGCAAGTGATACCTTAGTAGAATTTTTAGTAGTCTAGATACTATATGCATTTTGGCTAAGTGTAGCTTAGGCTTCCTTTGCTCAAAATAGATTTTACCTATCAGTTGAAAACACTAAGTTTTTCTTTGACAAAACTTTCCCAAGGAACCACCAATAGAAATTGGTGAACCTTCACCCTTGTTCAACCACAAGTTTTTACTTAGAAATTGGGATGAGGAGATTCTTGATAGCTTCCATGTCTTGATGCTCAAGTTGTCCAATACCAGGGACATGGCTAAGTACTTAGATTCTTCGATCTGCAGAGGTTGTGCACTTTCCCATAAGACTTGATTTTCACCAAGACAGGACCTTTCAGAAGCCTTCCCTTAGACCAAATGGACGCGCCCCAACCTATCATCCCACTACCACCAACTGTCCAAATGGCTAAGTTATTGCAACCAATATGATCCAGGCAGAGCCCATAATGCCATGTGGCTGCACTAGAAGCTTCTTAACATTTGGCATCTCAAATCCCTTTGTTCCTGGGTGGCTTTCCACAAGTGAGATACACAAGGTAAACCATAGAAATGGGCCTTGTGTAATCACTCAACATAAAGCATTCTTTCCATTCCACCCAGCTGATTCATTCACTTAGTTGTTTTATTAAGCATAACACAAGTCCAAAGACTTAGAAATATTTTTACATAACATGAATATATAACCACCCTTGGTTCCTACTAGCTAGGCTAGGCATGGCATTGATAAGCATCCTAACTTAGAAATTTCTAGCAATTCTACAACTACTAGGATTTCCCAAGAATAGCATATAGATCAAAATATTCATGCAAGTCCTATACAAAATATTTCTAGTGCATAGTTGAAAAACATAGGAAAAAATCATGAAGTACCACTTGCCTTGGTAGTTTGGCGAGTAGCAACACTCTTCACAATAACAATCACTATTCGCACCAAAATCTACACATAAAATAATGGCACCGAATCACATACAATATATACAAACTAAAATATATGAATGCATGCAAAATGCCATGTGATGATTTCCTACACCAAACAAGACAAGTGCATAGTACTGAATCATAAACAAGTTCAAGACTTGCCAAATAACTTTATTTGAACAAGAAAACATTTTTCATAAAATTACTATACACAAATTATGCCTACAAATGTTTCTGTAAAAACAATCATTTTAACTGAGGCAAAACATTAAACACATTGCATAAACAGAAAGTATTTTCTCTCCTGATTCCAATGATATAAAATTTGTCAAATTTGTACGTGGGAATCAAAAGTTATGAATTTTACAAGTTTAAACATCTAATAGATCTAAATTATGATTTTAAATCAAACCTACAGACACGCGGCGTGTTCTGATTGGTTGTCGTGCGGATCGACTAACGTGGACCGCCAGATCTAACTTAATCGCATGGCTAGATCTAATCCATACCGCTTCGTTTAAGTGTTCTGTCTAACGCGTTGGATCTAGATCCAACGGTGGCTGATCAAACGACCAAAGCCTGGCGGTGCTAGCGGCGGCGAGTGGCGGCGGCGGCTCTGTCAGCGACGTTACCGACGTTCTAGGTCGCGCGGAAGATGGAGGGGTGGCTTACCAAGTTCGCCGTGCTTTGCTGATGCTCGAGGTGGGTTTGGTTGGCGAAGGGGCGCTCGCGGTTGACAGGTATTGCTCGCCGGAGTCGTTTCTATTGTCGGGCGTGTGCGGCTGGAGACGGTGGCGACGCTAAGGCTCACGCTAAGGCACAAGAGAGGTGGCGTTAGATGCATGCAGACAAGGCGAGCGTGTGAGTATGGATGAGAGAGGGAGGCGTGGTCGGTACAAACCAGGAGAGCTCGTCGGAGTTTGCGGCTGCATCGGGCACTTGCGGTCGTCGTTGGCGAGGCTCCAGATAGTCCTAGCACGCACCAATGGGGTTAGAAGATGCGCAAGGTTGCTGCGATCACGCTGGCAAGATTAGAAGGCAAGGGGCGACGAGAGCTCACCGGAATCGTACGCTGGAGTGCGTCTGTGCAGCGGCGGAGTGAGTTCGAATACACGCAGCCTGGGGGCAACTGGGTGTGGGTGTTTGGGGGGAAAGGACCGCGGCAAGGTGGTGATTCTATAGCCAGAGCAGGGGCGACGATTACGCGCTGTATCAATGCAATTGATCGAGGCAGTGAAGAGGAAGAAACGGCCGGCGGCGACGTGTTCCTGCGCGAGATTTTGGGGAAGATGACGATGACATGGAGAGGGTCCACCAGTCAGCGATGGTGTGGGTTGGTTCGGTGCGGGTGAGATAAGAAACAGAGGGAAAGTGGCCCGGGTGGGCTTTTGGGCTGGATCTGGTTCTGGGCTAGATTAGTAGCGCCGACCCTTTTCTAATTCTTTTCTCCTTTTCTATTTTCTGTTTGATTTTACAGGAATCAAATTCAAATGTTTTCAAATGTTTTTGATTTCAAACTTGTTCTGGATTTTTGTAAAGTGTAAAAAGTACTCATTTGGTTGCAGAACAAAGTTGCACCCTTTAAAATGATTTGGCACTTTGGAATTTCAAAATAAACAATGTTTTTACCCATTGCTTATAAAGACAAAGAAGTGGTTTAATTTTGTTTCTTTGTTTTTAAATCCTTGTCCAAGCTTCGGATTTTATCAATTAAACCCATGAGAAAACAACAATGGTTTAAAAAACAAATAATCTCTCATTGGAGAGGAGCGTTGGATCAATGCTTTGTTTACATAAAATAATAAGTATTCAAATTCTTCTGTTTTGAAATGACTTTGAAAATGAACTCTAAATGATCATGAATGCATGGATGATATGCAAAGTTTTGAAAACATGATTTTAGGGATGTTACAAATCTATCCCCCTTAAGGTGAATCTCGCCCTCGAGATTCGGATTGGCTAGCAAATAGGTGAGGGTGGTCTTTCCGAAGATCATCTTCTCTTTCCCATGTTGCTTCTTCTTCGAAATGATGGTTCCATTGAACTTTGCAGAATTTGATAGTCTTAGTCCGAGTAAATCTTTCTACAGTCTCAAGAATCTTGATAGGTTTTTCCTCATAAGTGAGATCACTTTCTAAATGGACCTCTTCCAAAGGTATGGTATCCTTCAAAGAAGTCTCTTCCATCTCTGGATGGCATTTATTTAGCTGACTCACATGAAACACATTTTGAACAGCAGACAATGATTCTAGCAATTCAATCTCATAAGCTACTTCTCCTTTACGACTTAGAATCTTGAATGGTCCAACATATCTTGGGGCCAATTTTCCTTTGACTCCAAATATCTTCACTCCATGAAGTGGTGACACTCTAAGATAAGCTCTATCACCCACTTCATAGGTGATTTCTCTACGCTTAGGATCTGCGTAGCTCTTCTGTCGGGACTGTGCTATCTTCAATCTGTCCTTAACTAGCTTGACTTTTTCTTCAGCCTCTTTGATTAGTTCTGGTCCGAACAAACTTCTTTCTCCCACACCATTCCATAGCAATGGGGTGGTACACTTTCTCCCATAGAGAAATTCAAATGGTGCCATCTCAATGCTCGCTTGATAGCTGTTATTGTAAGAGAATTCTGCGTGAGGCAGTCTTTCATCCCAACTGGCTCCATAGTCTAGGGCACATGCCCTCAACATATCTTCAAGAATCTGGTTGGTCCTTTCTGTTTGTCCATCAGTCTGAGGATGAAAAGCAGTACTGAATTCCAACCTCGTTCCCAATCACTCATGTAGTTGCCTCCAAAAATGAGAAGTGAATTGAGTTCCCCTATCAGACACAATACTCTTGGGTACTCCATGCAGACATACAATCGTGCTCATATAGATTTTGGATAACTTAGCACTTGTATAAGTTGTCTTCACGGGTATAAAATGAGCCACTTTAGTCAGGCGATCCACTACTACCCAAATAGAATCATATCCTGACCGGGTCCTTGGAAATACGGTAATGAAATCCATGCCAATCTTGTCCCACTTCCAATCTGGAATAGGTAGTGGTTGTAGCAATCCTGCTGGTTTCTGATGTTCCGCTTTCACTCTACTACATACATCACACAAAGCAATATGTTCGGCGATGTCCTTCTTGAGGTTATTCCACCAAAATCTTTCTTTCATATCCATGTACATTTTGGTGTTACCCGGATGAATAGAATATGGTGAGTTATGTGCTTCTTGTAAAATCAGTTTCCGAAGTTTCGGATCTTGTGGAACACAGATACGTTTTCCATACCATAAAGTACCATGTTCGTCTTAATGGAATCCTTTGGCTTTTCCCTTGCCAATCTTTTCCTTAATCTCTTCAATTTCCTTATCTGTCTTTTGGGCCTCTTTGATTTTGTCCAACAAAGTGGGTTGAACATACAATGACATGAGATGTCCTTCAGGTACAATCTCCAATCTGAGATCTCTAAATTGGGCGCACAGATCATCTGGCAATTCTCCCTTAGTAAGGCCATTCACAAAAACCTTACGGCTTATGTAACATCCCTAAAATCATGTTTCAAACTCATACATATCATCCATGCATCCATGATCATATGAATTTCATTTCAAACAAAACATTTCAAAACAGAAGCATATATGCTTATTATTTCATGTAAGTTGCTCTAGCCTTAGTGCTACCTTTCAATGAGAAGAGTACTTGTTTTTTTCAGTAAGGTGTGAAATTCAAACTTAGGCACATTCAAAAGCTTGAACAAAGTTTCAAAACAAAAGGAGTAAATAAAACCAATATTATGCCTATTGTATATATATATCATAAAGGCTTGGCTTTATTTTATTTTCATTTGATCAAAGTGTTTTGATTAAACATTAGTGTTTGACACACATTTGAGTGCAAGGTTTGCAGTATAAAAACCTAGAGAAGATTTGAATTCAAACTCATTTGATTTGGAATTGAAAATCATTTCAGAAAATCAAAACAGAAAAAGAAAAGGAGAAAATAAATGGAAAAAGGCCAGCGCCACCTATCTGGCCCAACATACGAATCCAGCCCATTAAGCCCACTCGGGTTCCCCCTCTCTCTCTCACTCGCAAACACACCCACCGAGTGACTGACACCAGGACCCCACCTCCACTCTGTTTAACTCGCTGACAAGTGGACCCTACGACCACGTCGTCATCGTCGTCAATCACGCGCGGCCGCGACGCTCGCCCCGCCGTTACTCGCCGCAGTCACCGCGGGCTTAATTGCCCTTGATTCTGTGCTTAATCGCCGCTCCCCTCCCGCCTACATAACCCCCTCTGCACCGCGGCCATTTCCCCTCACCTAGCGCCACCTCTCCGCCACCAGGCTGCCTGCAATTGCCCTCGCGCCGCCGCAGACAGACGCACTCCAGCGACGAATCTCGGTGAGTACAGACCGCCCCCCTGCCTCTAGATCAAACCACCGTGACCACCATGACCTTGTGCGTTCGCATGCCCTCCGTTTTCTTTGTCATGACCCAGAGCGGCGTCTTCGTTCTCACCCGCGAGCACCTGAGCCGCCGCTCGACTCCGACGTGCGATTCAGGTAAAATGAGACCGCCCCTTGCCTCCTCTTTGATACGGTCTTGATCGCCAGACCCTTGAGCATTCCTGAACCATCTGGCTCTTCCTAGGTCGACGCAGAACCCTGGCAACGTCTTCGACAGCAAGCAACTGACGCCGCCCGCAACTTCGACGAGCTCCAGTGACCATCTCCCTGCGCCCCTTGCCAAACCACCGCCACCTTGAGCATCAGCAGCACACGACGAGTCTGGTAATCCCCTTCCCCCTCTTCCGCGTGACCTAGAACGCTGGTAGCAACTCTGACAGAGGCGCCGCCGCCTGTCGCCGCCGCTAGCGCCGCCACTGGATGGTCAGGCTGCTTAGGATCGTTAGATCTAGATCCTACGGATAGGATAGAACCTGGGCGAAGCGGTAAGATTGGATCTGGGCCGCGCGATTAAGTTAGATCCAGTGGCTCAGAAACGTGATCCAATGCGAAGCGGTACCGGCCAATCAGATTAAGACGCATGGCAACAGTTTAGGTTTAAAATCAGGATTTAAATCTATTAGATGTTTGAATTTGATTTAGCCATAACTTTTGATCCCCACGTCCAAATTTGATGAATTTTATATCAATGGAATCAGGAGAAAAAGCCCTTTCTAAATATGCAATGTGTTTAATGTTTTGCTTCTGTTAAAATGGTTTTTTACAGAAACATGTGTAGGGTTATTTGGAGTATATGAATTGTTTAAGAAATGTTTTAAGGTTTAAGTAAATGTTGTTTGGCAAGTTTTGAACTTGTTTATGAACCAGTACTGTACACTTGCTTTGTTGAGTTTTAAAAATCATCACATATCATATTGCATTCATTCATATCAAAAGCATTTGTTGATAGAAATGGGGTTCCAACTGAAAACATTGGGTGTCCAATAAAAGTTAGTTCCCCAGGTGGAGATATGATAGTAAGTCTTGGATGCCGGGATCTAGACATAGAGTTTGGGAAGCATAAGTTTCCAGTGAGCCTGATAATCCTAGATTCCCAAGGACTGGATGTAATTTTGGGAATGGATTGGATGGCTAAGTATGAAGGAGTACTAGATTGTGCTAACCGTACTGTTGAACTCACAACCCCGGAGAAGAAACGGATTAGATTCAAGTCTAACTTTGAATCAAAAGGGAGTAAGCTAAATTCTCTTAAGGGGGTTAGCATAGACAGTGTGCCAATTGTGAGTAAATATCCGGATGTGTTTCTGGAAGAATTGCCGGGAATGCCACCAGATAGAGATGTGGAGTTCCTTATTGATTTGCTACCAGGATCTGGTCCAATAGCAACGAGACCTTACAAGATGTCAGTTGATGAACTGAAAGAACTCAAGAAACAACTTGGAGAACAGTTGCAGAAAGGATTTATTCAACCCAGTTCTTCATCTTGGGGAGCCCCAGTTTTGTTTGTGGAGAAGAAAGATAGAAGTCAAAGGTTATGCATAGATTACCGTTCACTCAATGAGGTGACTATCAAGAACAGATACCCTTTTCCAAGAATCAATGACTTGTTTGATCAGTTAGAAGGAGCTTGTGTGTTCTCAAAGATTGATCTCCGGTCAGGATATTTCTAACTCAAGATAAGAGAACAAGACATACCTAAGACAGCTTTCACCACAAGGTATGGATTGTATGAGTATACAGTGATGCCATTTGGTTTAACCAATGCACCAGCATACTTTATGATTATGATGAACAAGGTGTTCATGGAATTCCTTGATAAGTTTGTTGTCGTTTTCATCGATGACATTTTAGTCTACTCCAAGAGCAAAGAAGAGCATGAAGGACATTTGCGTTTGATACTTGAGAAGCTTAGAGAGCATAAATTGTATGCCAAGTTCAGCAAGTGTGAATTCTGGTTGAATGAAGTTGGATTTCTTGGACAAGTTGTGTCAGGAGATGGTGTAGCAGTTGATCCTGCTAAAGTTTCAGCTGTAACTGAATGGGAATCTCCCAAGTCAGTGAAAGAAGTTCGTAGTTTCCTTGGCTTAGCAGGTTACTACAGAAGGTTCATTGAGAATTTCTCCAAGGTAGCTAAGCCTATGACAGAATTGCTAAAGAAAGACAAGAAATTTGCCTGGTCTGAAGGATGTTAACTCAACTTTCAGGAATTGAAGAAGAGACTTGTGACAGCACCAGTCTTGTGTTTGCCAGATTTGGAAAAGGATTTCCAAGTATATTGTGATGCATCTCATCATGGTTTGGGTGCAGTACTTATGCAAGACGGGAAAGTTGTGGCTTATGCCTCGAGACAACTCAAAACTCATGAAGTGAACTACCCTACTCATGATTTAGAGTTAGCCTCTGTTGTCCATGCACTCAAAACATGGAGACATTATCTTTTGGGAAAGTGTTGTGAATTGTTCACAGATCACAAGAGTTTGAAGTACATCTTCACCCAGAAAGAAATTAAGATGAGACAAAGAAGATGGCTAGAACTCATCAAGGACTATGACTTAAATGTGCAATACCACCCCGGTAAAGCAAATGTTGTAGCAGATTCTCTAAGCCGTAAGGTTTTTGTGAATGTCCTTACTAAAGGAGAATTGCTAGATGATTTGTGTGCCCAATTTAGAGATCTTAGATTGGAGATTGTGCCTAAAGGACATCTCATGTCTTTGGATGTTCAACCCACTTTGTTGGACAAGATCAAAGAAGCCCAGAAGATTGATAAGGAAATTGAAGAAATTAAGGAAAAGATTGGCAAAGGAAAAGCCAAAGGATTCAATGAAGATGAACAGGGTACTTTATGGCATGGGAAACGTATCTGTGTTCCACAAGATCCGGAGCTTCGGAAACTGATTTTGCAAGAAGCACACAACTCTCCGTATTCCATTCATCAGGGTAACACCAAAATGTACATGGATATGAAGGAAATATTTTGGTGGAATAATCTCAAGAAGGACATCGCCGAACATATTGCTTTATGTGATGTGTGTAGTAGAGTGAAAGCGAAACACCAGAAACCAGCAGGTTTGCTTCAACCACTACCTATTCCTGATTGGAAGTGGGACAAGATTGGTATGGATTTCATTACCGGATTACCAAGGACCCGGTCAGGATATGATTCTATTTGGGTAGTAGTGGATCGCCTAACTAAAGTGGCTCATTTCATACCCGTGAAGACAACCTACACTAGTGCTAAGTTGGCCAAGATTTATATGAGTAGAATTGTATGTCTATATGGTGTACCCAAGAGTATTGTGTCCGATGGGGGAACTCAATTCACTTCCCATTTTTGGAGACAGCTACATGAGTCATTGGGAACGAGGTTGGAATTCAGCACTGCTTTTCATCCTCAAAATGATGGACAGACAGAAAGGACTAATCAGATTCTTGAAAACATGTTGAGGGTATGTGCCCTAGACTATGGAGCCAGTTGGGATTAAAGTCTGCCTTACGCAGAATTTTCTTATAACAACAACTATCAAGCCAGCATTGAGATGGCACCATTTGAGTTTCTCTACGGGAGAAAATGTACCACCCCATTGTTATGGAATGGTGTGGGAGAAAGAAGTTTGTTCGGACCAGAACATATCAAAGAAGTCGAAGAGAAAGTCAAGTTGGTTAAGGACAGATTGAAGATAGCACAGTCCCGACAGAAAAGCTACGCAGATCCTAAGCGTAGAGAAGTCACCTACGAAGTTGGTGATAGAGCTTATCTTAGAGTGTCACCACTTCGTGGAGTGAAGAGGTTCGGAGTCAAAGGAAAGTTCGTAGTATAAAAACCTAGAGAAGATTTGAATTGAAACTCATTTGATTTGGAATTGAAAATCATTTCAGAAAATCAAAATAGAAAAAGAAAAGGAGAAAAGAAATGGAAAAAGGCCAGCGCCACCTATCTGGCCCAACTACGAATCCAACCCATTAAGCCCACCCGGGTTCCCCCTCTCTCTCTCACTCGCAAACACACCCACCGAGTGACTGACACTAGGACCCCACCTCCACTCTGTTTAACTCGCTGATGAGTGGACCCTGCAACCACGTCGTTGTCGTCAATCACGCGTGACCGCGACGCTTGCTCCGCCGTTACTCGCCGAAGTCACTGCGGGCTTAATTGCCCTTGATTCCGTGCTTAATCGCCGCTCCCCTCCCGCCTACATAACCCCCTCTGCACCGCGGCCATTTCCCCTCACCTAGCGCCACCTCTCCGCCACCAGGCTGCCCACAATTGCCCTCGCGCCGCCGCAGACAGACGCAGTCCGGCGACGAATCTCCGTGAGTACAGACCGCCCCCCTGCCTCTAGTTCAAACCACCGTGACCAGCATGACCTTTTGTGTTCGCTAATGCCCTCCGTTTGCTTTCTCATGACCCAGAGCGACGTCTTCGTTCTCACCCGCGAGCACCTAAGCCGCCGCTCGACTCCGACGTGCGATTCAGGTAAAATGAGACCGCCCCTTGCCTCCTCTTTGATACGGTCTTGATCGCCAGACCCTTGCGCATCTCCTGAAACATCTGGCTCTTGCTAGGTCGACGCAGAACCCCGGAAACGTCTTCGACAGCAAGCAACTGATGCCGCCCGCAACTTCGACGAGCTCCAGCGACCATCTCCGTGCGGCCCTTGCCAAACCACCGCCACCTTGAGCATCAGCAGCACACGGCGAGTCTGGTAAGCCCCTTCCCGCTCTTCCGCGCGACCTAGAACGCCAGTAGCAACTCTTACAGAGGCGCCGCCGCCTGTCGCTGCCACTGGATGGTCAGGCTGCTTAGGATCGTTAGATCTAGATCCTGCGGATAGGATAGAACCTGGGCGAAGCGGTAAGATTGGATCTGGGCCGCGCGATTAAGTTAGATCCAGCGGCTCAGAAACGTGATCCAACGCGATGCGGTACCGGCCAATCAGATTAAGACGCGTGGCAACAGTTTAGGTTTAAAATCAGGATTTAAATCTATTAGATGTTTGAATTTGATTTAGCCATAACTTTTGATCCCCATGTCCAAATTTGATAAATTTTATATCAATGGAATCAGGAGAACAAGCCCTTTCTAAATATGCAATGTGTTTAATGTTTTGCTTCTGTTAAAATGGTTTTTTTAAAGAAACATGTGTAGGGATATTTTGAGTATATGAATTGTTTAAGAAATGTTTTAAGGTTTAAGTAAATGTTGTTTGGCAAGTTTTGAACTTGTTTATGAACCAGTACTGTACACTTGCTTTGTTGAGTTTTAAAAATCATCACATATCATATTGCATGCATTCATATATTTTTGTTTGTATATGTTTTGTATGTGATTTGTGGCTATCATTCTTTGTGTAGATTTTGGTGCCAATAGTGATTGTGATTGTGAGGAGTGTAGCTACTCTCCAAACTACCAAGGAAAGTGGTGCTTCATGATATTTTTACCCCTATGTTTTCTACTAAGCATTAGAAATATTTTGCTAGTCTTGCATGATATATTTTGCTTATATGGCATGTTGGGAAATCCTAGTAGTTGTAGAATTGTAGGGAATTTCTAAGTTAAGATGCTTATCTATGCCATGCTTAGCCTAGCTAGTAGCAACCAGGTGTCCAATAAAAGTTAGTTACCCAGGTGGAGATATGATAGTAAGTCTTGGATGCCGGGATCTAGAGATAGAGTTTGGGAAGCATAAGTTTCAAGTGAGCCTGATAATCCTAGATTCCCAAGGACTAGATGTAATTTTGGGAATGGATTGGATGGCTAAGTATGAAGGAGTACTAGATTGTGCTAATCGTACTGTTGCACTCACAACCCCGGAGAAGAAACAGATTAGATTCAAGTCTAACTTTGAATCAAAAGGGAGTAAGCTAAATTCTCTTAAGGGGGTTAGCGTAGACAGTGTGCCAATTATGAGTGAATATCCGAATGTGTTTCCGGAAGAATTGCCGGGAATGCCACCAGATAGAGATGTGGAGTTCCTTATTGATTTGCTACCAGGATCTGGTCCAATAGCAAAGAGACCTTACATGTAGAGGGAGTGTCCCAACCTTTATACAATAATTTGGAGTCCCCTGTGTTTACAATGCTAGTCCCTGGATCAATAGCTAGCATCCACAATTTAGATGTAATATCAAGAAACAAAGGTCATAATATATCTTTATAACCAGGAGGAACATAATTTTATTACATCATACATAGCTCATTTGGCTATTACATTACATTGCAGCGGAATAACTATAGTCATGGGGTCCTTCATCTTCAAAGTGCCACAGGCAGATGTTGGTTGTAGACTTTGTAATCCTAATCAAACCTGCAACATTACAAGTTACAGCCACAAGGGTCAATACATTGGAATTGTATTGGCAAGTTTCACTACTATGTGGAATATAAGTGGATCCTATCAATACATGCACATTTGGCTAAGTAGAGTTTTAGGCTCTTTTGCATAAAGCAATAATTTATCCTATCTTTTCAAAATGGTTTTGGTCCTTTGTCAAATCTCCTTTTCAAAATCCCTTGAACTCCTTGGTAACCCCAAGTGTTAAAGTCTTTGTCAAAAATCCCTTGAGCTACTTGGTAACCCCAAGTGCATCAAGTCTTATAAAAATCTCATGAGTTCCTTGGTAACCCCAAGTGTTCATGTTTTCAACAAAATCTCTTGAGTTCCTTGGTAACCCCAAGTACATCAAGTTTTGTCAAAGTCTCTTGAGCTCCTTGGTAACCCCAAGTGCATCAAGTTTTTAAAAGTTTTCTTTTAGAAATTAGAATGTCGAGATCTCCCATATCTTCAAACTTTAGTTGCTCAGTATTGTCCATAACCAGGGACACGGCTAAGTACTTAGATTTTATTATCTTCTGTAGAAGGAGTACACTTTACCCACATGTCACAATCCCATCCTTTTGCCACCAGTGGCCTACTGGATTAGTTCTCACCAAGATGGAGTACTGGCAGATTGAGAATGTGACGAAGTCTTTCCAAAGGGTCCTCCCATACACCATTGCTAGCTTGCCTTCAACACCCATGTAGGATTCCAGGTCCCCATGTCCAGTTAACTGAGGACAGTGCATGAGTCTTCCCAATGTAGTTGACTAAGCCAGAGCCATAATAGCATGTGGTTGCACACGAAAGCCACAATTGGAGAAACATGTTCAATCTCTAAGTTTCCTAGGTGGTTTTCTTTTGGAGCACAACACAAAGTGATTCCCATAGTCATGGTTCCTTTTGTTGCCACCCTCTCCAAAACTTAAAGTATCCTCCACCTAGGTAGTTCATTGAGTCCTTGTTTTATTATGTAAAACACAAGTCCTTTTCTCAACCTTTGTAAAATCTCAACATGTATCTCTTTTCAAAATATAGCATGGCTAAGCATGTAACAACTACATTGTTTTCTCTAGGGAATCCTATTAGGATTTTTGCATAGCATAAGTACAAAAAGTATTTTCATGCATGTTTCAAAATCCACTAAGTATATAATGAAAATAGTAGGACTTTTGATGATAGTGTCACTTGCATTTTTGGTAGGGAATGATGGTTCACTCCTTGATCTTGCTAGTCTCACAATTTGCTAATTTCACTACAATCAATTAAGCAAACACCAAATCAACTAGCATTCCAAATAATCAATCAAACAACATTCCACACACGCATAAAACAATGGAATCTAAATCATGCATGTAAGCATGTAAAAGATGGTTCTAATTGCAAAGGTGATCTCCACTAGGCTTCTAAACTTTGTAAAGTCCAAAGTGGTCATTTTCAAGGTGGCAAAGTCATTTGCAAAAAGGGTTTTGTTTCAAAAATTATTTTAAAATCCATCATCATTTTTATGTGGTGGAAAACATTTTTATCAAAGCAAAACTTTATGTTTTTCACCAAATGAGTTGCTATTGCAAAACTTGGTGTTTTGGGTCAGTAGGTTTGGTCCAAAACATTTTATCCCAAGTTTTTACTCAAAATCATTTTCATAAACAAAACAATAGTTTTATTTAGCTAGAAATGGAATAAACCAATTAATCCATTTTAAACTTTTCCAAATCCATTTTCCAAATCATGGGTTGGTTCCTAGGGTCAGTAAGGTCACAACAAACCATTTTGCAAAAGTTTTAATCCAAAAATCATTTTTAAACAATTTTTCTAATCTAAACAAGCACACAAAAGTTTCTGCAAAAACAAACAAATTAACAGATACTATTTACTAAACCAAGGGTATGGTTGGCTAGGGCTTGCTCTCCTGAATCCAACGACATAAAATTTGTAATTTTTGGACGTGTGGATCCAAAGTTACAAAGGTTTGAAATTCACAACTTAATCAGATTTCAAACTTCTGTTTTAAACCTATCTGGCCACGCGTCGTGTTTTAACTGGACAGTACCAGTTCGGGTGGATCGAGGGCTGCAGGCCGTTAGATCAAGTTGCATCGCACGGCGCTGGCTGCGTACCCTTTCGAGTTTAAGTGATCTAATCTCGTCTCTCCGATCTAAATCGAACGGTTGCTACTGCCTGGCCAAAAACTGGCGGCGCTCAACGGTGGCGCGCGGTGGCGGTGCTCTTGCTACGGCGTAACGGCGAGAACAGGAAGCGAGAGAGGAAGGAAGTAGGCTCACCGAGGTCGCGAGGACGTGGTGATGCTCGGCGTGTGTTCGTCGTGGCAAGGGGCGCATGGGGTCTGCTGCAATTCCTCGCCGGAGTTAGGTCTGGCGGCTGTTGCACGCGGTCGAGGTTGAGGACGGTGCTACAGGTCACGAAAAGGCAAACCGGCAGTATGGTTAGACGCAGGAGATCACGAAGATGCTGTGTGCGTGAACGAGAAGAAGAGGGGTGGCTGGAAACTACCTGTGGGGCTCGTCGGAGTGGTTGCAGACGCGGCGGCGTTCGGAAGCTTGACGTAGCCGACACTCTGGGGCGCCCGCGGTCGAACGAAAGGTACTGGGAGATGCGCCAGGGAGTGGTGAGTGTGCTCATGTGCTTGTGGAGGCAGGAGGTGGCGAGTACTGGCCGGATTTTGAGGTGGAAGCTCGTCGGAGCAGTGACGGTGCAGGGCAAAATAATCGCAACCTGGGGGCAGAGAGAGGGAGGAGCTTGAGGGAAAATGGAGAGAAGACGCTGGCGTTTTAACGTGCATGGTGCGGCGAGATTAAAGCTCGGTATTATGGCGAATTGAACGCGTGGATTGAATGGCAGCAACGGCAGCGAGGTTTGGGGGAAGGAGGTCGCGCGGGTGAGGAGGATGAACAGGAGAGTGGGGTCCAGTCGTCAGTGGGAAAGGAAGTGAGAGGAGGGTCCACTGGTCAGCCTCTGTATGGGTTAGAACTTGAGTACGAATCGTTTTTCTTGGGAGGGGAAGCTGGGCT
Organism: Avena sativa; assembly: GCA_916181665.1. Classification (NCBI taxonomy): domain Eukaryota; kingdom Viridiplantae; phylum Streptophyta; class Magnoliopsida; order Poales; family Poaceae; genus Avena; species Avena sativa. Next base: position 385,199,004 of record OV702282.1, read on the forward strand.
GGTTTGCTGGGCTTGTGGGCTTGGCCGGCTGGGCTGGTCCAGATTTCATTTTTTTTCTTTCCTGAAACCTTTTCTTTTTCTATTTCTGAATTCTGTTTTGAATTTCAAACAATCAAACAACATTCAAACCAATTCAAACAATCACTAAACTTTGTACTTTGAATTTGGTTATGTTTATCAACATACACCAAATTCCTAAATAAAATAATAATTTTTATTCTTTTGAGGATCCATCCTTTAATTAAATAAAATGGATCTTTAGTTATTTAATAAAATAGGGTTTGATTTAATTAACAAAAATCTCCATTTGAAATCCAAATATTTTCAAAACCAAATCAGTAGGTTTTATTTGGAAATAAAGAATACTTGGAAACTTGTTTAAAACAAAATAACCTTTTATTTTAGGGTCCATTAATAATTAAATACAATAGACCTTCATTATAAAATCAACTAGGATTTATTTTATTTAAAATATTTATTTTGAAATCTAAAATAAAGCCAAAACACTTTAGTAGGTTTTATTTGAGAATATAAAATATTTGGAAAACTTATTTAAATAATTTAATAAGTTTTTGATGTTTTAATTAAAATGGTAAAACCTTTTATTTAAATAAAATTGGATATTAAATCCTTATTAATTTATTTAAATAAACCTTTGCTATTTTTATTCAAAACAAAATGTTTTAATCCAAAAGTTTGGCCAAGGTTTAATTGGGCTTTATAAAATAATCTTTATCTATAAAACTTTTATTTGAATTGAAAACCAAATCCTTTTATTTAAAAGATCCAAAATAGTATTTCCAAAATATTTTGTTTTCCTCTACTTAAAATGTTTATCTTTTTAAATCCCTTTAGGATTTTATTTAATTCAAATGGGTTTGAAGTTCCAATTGAATTCAAAAAGTTTCTTATGGCCCTGAAAATCAAACAAAGTTTTATTTTATTCATTTATTTTCACATTACAAGATTTGGAAAATCTTGGGATGTGAAAGGCTACCACCCTTAAAATAAATCTCGTCCCGAGATTTGGGAAGGCTAGGGTTACAAGCAGGTTCAAAACAACTAGGGTACTACCACCCTTAAAAATTCTCAAACAAAAATTACATATTGGCCTTCTTGGGATCCTGGGAAAACTTCTCTAAGCAAACTTTTGCATTGTGTCCTTGGTTTCCATTCTTGACTCATGGGTCAAGGTTGAGTTTCTCCATAGGCTTGTTCAACTTGTTCTTCATCTTTTCTGGACAGTTGCTTGCATAATGTCCTGGGTTCTTGCAGTTGAAACAATGGATGTCCTTGAGTTCTTTACGTGGCTCTTGTGGACAAGTTGCTATGTAGTGGCCTAGCTCTTTGCAGTTGTTGCATACTACTTGGCCAATCTCTTTATTCTTTGGGTTCTCTGGGCATTCACCAGAATAGTGTCCCTTTTCCTTGCATTTATAACATTGCACATGGCTTTTGTCTATCTTTTGCTTCTTGGGTTTCTTTGATCCTTTGAATTGGGTTGTCTTGTTTGGAGGTACAAGTGGTCCTTTTCCTTTGCCATCAACATTCTTGGCATACTTGGATCCTTCTTGTTTCCTTTGTTCAACAATGGCATAGATGGGGCATTGGATAGGAACATGGTTGTTTCCTTCACACAAATAACAAGTGGCTTGAGAGGTGGGGCATTGTCCAACAGGATGTTTTTCTTCACAGTTAGGGCATTGATCTTCATGCTCCTTGGAAGTATGATCCTTGTCTCCACAAATAATGCAAGCTGGTGCTCCATCTAGAACAATATTTCTGTCGTCCTTGTTGTCAAAGACTCTTTTGGGATAGCTTTCTTCCATGTTGATCATTTGATTAGTCACCTTAAGCATCAGTTGGGTTTGTTCCTCCAAAAACTTTTGCAGTGCTGGGTCTTTATCACTAGTGTTGGCTATGAACTAAGCTGTCAGTTGGTTTAACTGGTGTTGAGTTGCTATGAGCTCTTTCATGTTGTCCTCTTGGTCGGTGCTGACGTCATCAACCTTGGAGTCTTTTGGAGTAGTCATCTGTTTGGGTTGAAGGGAGATTAGAATAGGCAAGATATTTCTAAGGAAATATTTCTAATCACACACATCACAATTCACACAAACAATGTGTAATCAATCTCAAACAACTTTTCACTCAAACAACAAAGTTCAAGCACATACTTAGGCAACAAAATACTTTTGTTACATCACATAAGTTGGTGTGTTTTGTCTTAACTAAAATATGGTGGTCCATCTATAGGGTTCACGTGTGATCTCTTCATCATTCTTGGTTGCTTCTTCTTACTTGAGGTCATGGTTTCTTTGAGAAAACTCTTGGTCATATAACTTCAAAGTTGTTGATGGCTCCTTCTTATTTTGCATTCCCTCAGTCTCTAAATCTTGAGTAAGATTTCCTTGTCTCACTTGTAGTCCTTAGTGGTATCCAAGTTGGAAGTCTTTGGAGAACATGCTGAAGATGTTGAAGTCATTAGAGTTGAAGAAGTTGAAGAAGTCCTTTGCACATGGTGTAGTCTTTGGCCATGGGTAGGTTTTTCCATCAGTTGAAATAGAAGAGATGTAGAGTTGAAACCAAAATGGTTGAGGAAAGAGTTTACAAGGTTTTGTAAATAAGTTTTTGGAACAAATTACAACTCCTATTTTTCTAAGGGTTTTTATCCAATCCTAGTATTACAAATCCTACAGGCAACACAATGCTCTGATACCATCTGTAGAGGGAGTGTCCCAACCTTTATACAATAAGGTGGAGTCCCCTGTGTTTACAATGCTAGTCCCTGGATCAATAGCTAGCATCCACAGTTTAGATGTAATATCAAGAAACAAAGGTCATAATATATCTTTATAACCAGGAGGAACATAATTTTATTACATCATACATAGCTCATTTCGCTATTACATTACATTGCAGCGGAATAACTATAGTCATGGGGTCCTTCATCTTCAAAGTGCCACAGGCAGATGTTGGTTGTAGACTTTGTAATCCTAATCAATCAATCTTCACTAAAATCAATCAAACCTGCAACATTACAAGTTACAGCCACAAGGGTCAATACATTGGAATTGTATTGGCAAGTTTCACTACTATGTGGAATATAAGTGGATCCTATCAATACATGCACATTTGGCTAAGTAGAGTTTTAGGCTCTTTTGCATAAAGCAATAATTTATCCTATCTTTTCAAAATGGTTTTGGTCCTTTGTCAAATCTCCTTTTCAAAATCCCTTGAACTCCTTGGTAACCCCAAGTGTTAAAGTCTTTGTCAAAAATCCCTTGAGCTACTTGGTAACCCCAAGTGCATCAAGTCTTATAAAAATCTCATGAGTTCCTTGGTAACCCCAAGTGTTCATGTTTTCAACAAAATCTCTTGAGTTCCTTGGTAACCCCAAGTACATCAAGTTTTGTCAAAGTCTCTTGAGCTCCTTGGTAACCCCAAGTGCATCAAGTTTTTAAAAGTTTTCTATTAGAAATTAGAATGTCGAGATCTCCCATAGCTTCAAACTTTAGTTGCTCAGTATTGTCCATAACCGGGGACACGGCTAAGTACTTAGATTTTATTATCTTCTGCAGAAGGAGTACACTTTACCCACATGTCACAATCCCATCCTTTTGCCACTAGTGGCCTACTGGATTAGTGCTCACCAAGATGGAGTACTGGTAGATTGAGAATGTGACGAAGTCTTTCCAAAGGGTCCTCCCATACACCATTGCTAGCTTGCCTTCAGCACCCATGTAGGATTCCAGGTCCCCATGTCCAGTTAACTGAGGACAGTGCATGAGTCTTCCCAATGTAGTTGACTAAGCCAGAGCCATAATAGCATGTGGTTGCACACGAAAGCCACAATTGGAGAAACATGTTCAATCTTTAAGTTTCCTAGGTGGTTTTCTTTTGGAGCACAACACAAAGTGATTCCCATAGTCATGGTTCCTTTTGTTGCCACCCTCTCCAAAACTTAAAGTATCCTCCACCTAGGTAGTTCATTGAGTCCTTGTTTTATTATGTAAAACACAAGTCCTTTTCTCAACCTTTGTAAAATCTCAACATTTATCTCTTTTCAAAATATAGCATGGCTAAGCATGTAACAACTACATTGTTTTCTCTAGGGAATCCTATTAGGATTTTTGCATAGCATAAGTACAAAAAGTATTTTCATGCATGTTTCAAAATCCACTAAGTATATAATTAAAATAGTAGGACTTTTGATGATAGTGTCACTTGCCTTTTTGGTAGGGAATGATGGTTCACTCCTTGATCTTGCTAGTCTCACACTTTGCTAATTTCACTACAATCAATTAAGCAAACACCAAATCAACTAGCATTCCAAATAATCAATCAAACAACATTCCACACATGCATAAAACAATGGAATCTAAATCATGCATGTAAGCATGTAAAAGATGGTTCTAATTGCAAAGGTGATCTCCACTAGGCTTCTAAACTTTGTAAAGTCCAAAGTGGTCATTTTCAAGGTGGCAAAGTCATTTGCAAAAAGGGTTTTGTTTCAAAAATTATTTTAAAATCCAGCATCATTTTTATGTGGTGGAAAACATTTTTATCAAAGCAAAACTTTATGTTTTTCACCAAATGAGTTGCTATTGCAAAACTTGGTGTTTTGGGTCAGTAGGTTTGGTCCAAAACATTTTCTCCCAAGTTTTTACTCAAAATCATTTTCATAAACAAAACAATAGTTTTATTTAGCTAGAAATGGAATAAACCAATTAATCCATTCTAAACTTTTCCAAATCCATTTTCCAAATCATGGGTTGGTTCCTAGGGTCAGTAAGGTCACAACAAACCATTTTGCAAAAGTTTTAATCCAAAAATCATTTTTAAACAATTTTTCTAATCTAAACAAGCACACAAAAGTTTCTGCAAAAACAAACAAATTAACAGATACTATTTACTAAACCAAGGGTATGGTTGGCTAGGGCTTGCTCTCCTGAATCCAACGACATAAAATTTGTAATTTTTGGACGTGTGGATCCAAAGTTACAAAGCTTTGAAATTCACAACTTAATCAGATTTCAAACTTCTGTTTTAAACCTATCTGGCCACGCGTCGTGTTTTAACTGGACAGTACCGGTTCGGGTGGATCGCGGGCTGCAGGCCGTTAGATCAAGTTGCATCGCACGGCGCTGGCTGCGTACCCTTTCGAGTTTAAGTGATCTAATCTCGTCTCTCCGATCTAAATCGAACGGTTGCTACTGCCTGGCCAAAAACTGGCGGCGCTCAACGGTGGCGCGCGGCGGCGGTGCTCTTGCTACGGCGTAACGGCGAGAACAGGAAGCGAGAGAGGAAGGAAGTAGGCTCACCGAGGTCGCGAGGACGTGGTGATGCTCGGCGTGTGTACGTCGTGGCAAGGGGCGCACGGGGTCTGCTGCAATTCCTCGCCGGAGTTAGGTCTGGCGGCTGTTGCACGCGGTCGAGGTTGAGGACGGTGCTACAGGTCACGAAAAGGCAAACCGGCAGTATGGTTAGACGCAGGAGATCACGGAGATGCTGTGTGCGTGAACGAGAAGAACAGGGGTGGCCGGAAACTACCTGTGGGGCTCGTCGGAGTGGTTGCAGACGCGGCGGCGTTCGGAAGCTTGACGTAGCCGACACTCTGGGGCGCCCGCGGTCGAACGAAAGGTACTGGGAGATGCGCCAGGGAGTGGTGAGTGTGCTCATGTGCTTGTGGAGGCAGGAGGTGGTGAGTACTGGCCGGATTTTGAGGTGGAAGCTCGTCGGAGCAGTGACGGTGCAGGGCAAAATAATCGCAGCCTGGGGGCAGAGAGAGGGAGGAGCTTGGGGGAAAATGGAGAGAAGACGCTGGCGTTTTAACGTGCGTGGTGCGGCGAGATTAAAGCTTGGTATTATGGCGAATTGAACGCGTGGATTGAATGGCAGCAACGGCAGCGAGGTTTGGGGGAAGGAGGTCGCGCGGGTGAGGAGGATGAACAGGAGAGTGGGGTCCAGTCGTCAGTGGGAAAGGAAGTGAGAGGAGGGTCCACTGGTCAGCCTCTGTATGGGTTAGAACTTGAGTACGAATCGTTTTTCTTGGGAGGGGAAGCTGGGCTGGTTTGCTGGGCTTGTGGGCTTGGCCGGCTGGGCTGGTCCAGATTTCATTTTTTTTCTTTCCTGAAACCTTTTCTTTTTCTATTTCTGATTTCTGTTTTGAATTTCAAACAATCAAACAACATTCAAACCAATTCAAACAATCACTAAACTTTGTACTTTCAATTTGGTTCTGTTTATCAACATACACCAAATTCCTAAATAAAATAATAATTTTTATTCTTTTGAGGATCCATCCTTTAATTAAATAAAATGGATCTTTAGTTATTTAATAAAATAGGGTTTGATTTAATTAACAAAAATCTCCATTTGAAATCCAAATATTTTCAAAACCAAATCAGTAGGTTTTATTTGGAAATAAAGAATACTTGGAAACTTGTTTAAAACAAAATAACCTTTTATTTTAGGGTCCATTAATAATTAAATACAATAGACCTTCATTATAAAATCAACTAGGATTTATTTTATTTAAAATATTTATTTTGAAATCTAAAATAAAGCCAAAACACTTTAGTAGGTTTTATTTGAGAATATAAAATATTTGGAAAACTTATTTATATAATTTAATAAGTTTTTGATGTTTTATTTAAAATGGTAAAACCTTTTATTTAAATAAAATTGGATATTAAATCCTTATTAATTTATTTAAATAAACCTTTGCTATTTTTATTCAAAACAAAATGTTTTAATACAAAAGTTTGGCCAAGGTTTAATTGGGCTTTATAAAATAATCTTTATCTATAAAACTTTTATTTCAATTGAAAACCAAATCCTTTTATTTAAAAGATCCAAAATAGTATTTCCAAAATATTTTGTTTTCCTCTACTTAAAATGTTTATCTTTTTAAATCCCTTTAGGATTTTATTTAATTCAAATGGGTTTGAAGTTCCAATTGAATTCAAAAAGTTTCTTCTGGCCCTGAAAATCAAACAAAGTTTTATTTTATTCATTTATTTTCACATTACAAGATTTGGAAAATCTTGGGATGTGACATTACAAGATGTCAGTTGATGAACTGAAAGAACTCAAGAAACAACTTGGAGAACAGTTGCAGAAAGGATTTATTCAACCCAGTTCTTCATCTTGGGGAGCCCCAGTTTTGTTTGTGGAGAAGAAAGATAGAAGTCAAAGGTTATGCATAGATTACCGTTCACTCAATGAGGTGACTATCAAGAACAAATACCCTTTGCCAAGAATCAATGACTTGTTTGATCAGTTAGAAGGAGCTTGTGTGTTCTCAAAGATTGATCTCCGGTCAGGATATTTCCAACTCAAGATAAGAGAACAAGACATACCTAATATAGCTTTCACCACAAGGTATGGATTGTATGAGTATACAGTGATGCCATTTGGTTTAACCAATGCACCAGCATACTTTATGAATATGATGAACACGGTGTTCATGGAATTCCTTGATAAGTTTGTTGTCGTTTTCATCGATGACATTTTAGTCTACTCCAAGAGCAAAGAAGAGAATGAAGGAAATTTGCGTTTGATACTTGAGAAGCTTAAAGAGCATAAACTGTATGCCAAGTTCAGCAAGTGTGAATTCTGGTTGAATGAAGTTGGATTTCTTGGACACGTTGTGTCAGGAGATGGTGTAGCAGTTGATCCTGCTAAAGTTTCAGCTGTAACTGAATGGGAATCTCCCAAGTCAGTGAAATAAGTTCGTAGTTTCCTTGGCTTAGCAGGTTACTACAGAAGGTTCATTGAGAATTTCTCCAAGGTAGCTAAGCCTATGACAGAATTGCTAAAGAAATACAATAAATTTGCCTGGTCTGAAGGATGTGAACTTAGCTTTCAGGAATTGAAGAAGAGACTTGTGACAGCACCAGTCTTGTGTTTGCCATATTGTGATGCATCTCATCATGGTTTCGGTGCAGTACTTATGCAAGACGGGAAAGTTGTGGCTTATGCCTCGAGACAACTCAAAACTCATGAAGTGAACTACCCTACTCATGATTTAGAGTTAGCCTCTGTTGTCCATGCACTCAAAACATGGAGACATTATCTTTTGGGAAAGCGTTGTGAAGTGTTCACAGATCACAAGAGTTTGAAGTACATCTTCACCTAGAAAGAAATTAACATGAGACAAAGAAGATGGCTAGTATTCATCAAGGACTATGACTTCAGTTTCCAATACCACCCCGGTAAAGCAACTGTTGTAGCAGATGCTCTAAGCCGTAAGGTTTTTGTGAATGGCCTTACTAAAGGAGAATTGCAGATGATTTGTGTGCCCAATTTAGAGATCTCAGATTGGAGATTGTGCCTGAAGGACATCTCATGTCTTTGGATGTTCAACCCACTTTGTTGGACAAGATCAAAGTAGCCTAGAAGATTGATAAGGAAATTGAAGAAATTAAGGAAAAGATTGGCAAAGGAAAAGCCAAAGGATTCCATGAAGATGAACATGGTACTTTATGGCATGGGAAACATCTGTGTTCCACAAGATCCGGAGCTTCGGAAACTGATTTTGCAAGAAGCACACAACTCTCTGTATTCCATTCATCCGGGTAACACCAGAATGTACATGGATATGAAGGAAAGATTTTGGTGGAATAATCTCAAGAAGTACATCGCCGAACATATTGCTTTATGTGATGTGTGTAGTAGAGTGAAAGCGGAACACCAGAAACCAGCTGGTTTGCTTCAACCACTACCTATTCCTGATTGGAAGTGGGACAAGATTGGTATGGATTTCATTACCGGATTACCAAGGACCCGGTCAGGATATGATTCTATTTGGGTAGTAGTGGATCGCCTAACTAAAGTGGCTCATTTCATACCCGTGAAGACAACCTACACTAGTGCTAAGTTGGCCAAGATTTATATGAGTAGAATTGTATGTCTACATGGTGTACCCAAGAGTATTGTGTCCGATAGGGGAACTCAATTCACTTACCATTTTTGGAGACATCTACATGAGTCATTGGGAACGAGGTTGGAATTCAGCACTGCTTTTCATCCTCAAACTGATGGACAGACAGAAAGGACTAATCAGATTCTTGAAGACATGTTGAGGGTATGTGCCCTAGACTATGGAGCCAGTTGGGATGAAAGTCTGCCTTACGCAGAATTTTCTTATAACAACAACTATCAAGCCAGCATTGAGATGGCACCATTTGAGTTTCTCTACGGGAGAAAATGTACCACCCCATTGTTATGGAATGGTGTGGGAGAAAGAAGTTTGTTCGGACCAGAACTTATCAAAGAAGCCGAAGAGAAGGTCAAGTTGGTTAAGGACAGATTGAAGATAGCACAGTCCCGACAGAAAAGCTACGCAGATCCTAAGCGTAGAGAAATCACCTACGAAGTTGGTGATAGAGCTTATCTTAGAGTGTCACCACTTCATGGAGTGAAGAGGTTCGGAGTCAAAGGAAAGTTGGCCCCAAGATATGTTGGACCATTCAAGATTCGGAGTCGTAAAGGAGAAGTTGGTTATGAAATTGAATTGCCAGAGTCTTTGTCAGCTGTCCATAATGTGTTTCATGTGAGTCAGCTTAAGAAATGTCATCCAGAAATGGAGGAAACTTCTTTGAAGGATACTATACCTTTGGAAGAGGTTCAATTGGAAAGTGACCTCACTTATGAGGAGAAACCTATCAAGATTCTTGAGACTGTAGAAAGAGTCACACGGACTAAGACTATCAAGTTTTGCAAAGTTCAGTGGAACCACCATTCTGAAGAAGAAGCAACATGGGAAAGAGAAGATGATCTTCGGAAAGACCACCCTCACCTATTTCCTAGCCAATCCGAATCTCGAGGGCGAGATTCACCTTAAGGGGGTTAGGTTTGTAACATCCCTAAAATCGTGTTTCAAACTCATGCATATCATCCATGCATCCATGATCATATGAATTTCATTTCAAACAAAACATTTCAAAACAGAAGCATATATGCTTATTATTTCATGTAAGTTGCTCTAGCCTTAGTGCTACCTTTCAATGATAATAGTACTTGTTTTGTTCGGTAAGGTGTGAAATTCAAACTTAGGCACATTCAAAAGCTTGAACAAAGTTTCAAAACAAAAAGTAAATAAAACCAATATTATGCCTATTGTATATCTATCATAAAGGCTTGTCTTTATTTTTATTTTCATTTGATCAAAGTGTTTTGATTAAACAGTAGTGTTTGACACACATTTGACTGCAAGGTTTGCAGTATAAAAACCTAGAGAAGATTTGAATTCAAACTCATTTGATTTGGAATTGAAAATCATTTCAGAAAATCAAAACAGAAAAAGAAAAGGAGAAAAGAAATGGAAAAAGGCCAGCGCCACCTATCTGGCCCAACTATGAATCCAGCCCATTAAGCCCACCCGGGTTCCCCCTCTCTCTCTCTCACTCACAAACACACCCACCTAGTGACTGACACCAGGACCGCACCTCCACTCTGTTTAACTCGCTGACGAGTGGACCCTGCAACCACGTCGTCGTCGTCAATCACGCGCGGCCGCGACGCTCGCTCCACCGTTACTCGCCGCAGTCACTGCGGGCTTAATTGCCCTTGATTCCGTGCTTAATCGCCGCTCCCCTCCCGACTACATAACCACCTCTGCACCGCGGCCATTTCCCCTCACCTAGCGCCACCTCTCCGCCACCAGGCTGCCCGCAATTGCCCTCGCGCCACCGCAGACAGACGCACTCCGGCGACGAATCTCCGTGAGTACAGACCGCCCCCTGCCTCTAGTTCAAATCACCATGACCAACATGACCTTGTGCGTTCGCTAATGCCCTCCGTTTGCTTTCTCATGACCCAGAGCGACGTCTTCGTTCTCACCCGCGAGCACCTGAGCCGCCGCTCGACTCCGACGTGCGATTCAGGTAAAATGAGACCGCCCCTTGCCTCCTCTTTGATACGGTCTTGATCGCTAGACCCTTGCTCATCTCCTGAACCATCTGGCTCTTGCTAGGTTGACGCAGAACCCCGGCAACGTCTTCGACAGCAAGCAACTAACGCCGCCCGCAACTTCGACGAGCTCCAACGACCATCTCCGTGCGCCCCTTGCCAAACCACCGCCACCTTAAGCATCAGCAGCACACGGCGAGTCTGGTAAGCCCCTTCCCCCTCTTCCGCGCGATCTAGAACGCCGGTAGCAACTCTGACAGAGGCGCCGCCGCCTGTCGCCGCCGCTAGCGCCGCCACTGGATGGTCAGGCTGCTTAGGATCGTTAGATTTAGATCCCGCGGATAGGATAGAACCTGGGCGAAGCGGTAAGATTGGATCTGGGCCACGTGATTAAGTTAGATCCAGCGGCTCAGAAACGTGATCCAACGAGAAGCGGTACCGGCCAATCAGATTAAGATGCGTGGCAACAGTTTAGGTTTAAAATCAGGATTTAAATCTATTAGATGTTTGAATTTGATTTAGCCATAACTTTTGATCCCCACGTCCAAATTTGATGAATTTTATATCAATGGAATCAGGAGAACAAGCCCTTTCTAAATATGCAATGTGTTTAATGTTTTGCTTCTGTTAAAATGGTTTTTTACAGAAACATGTGTAGAGCTATTTTGAGTATATGAATTGTTTAAGAAATGTTTTAAGGTTTAAGTAAATGTTGTTTGGCAAGTTTTGAACTTGTTTATGAACCAGTACTGTACACTTGCTTTGTTGAGTTTTAAAAATCATCACATATCATATTGCATGCATTCATATATTTTTGTTTGTATATGTTTTTTTATGTGATTTGTGGCTATGATTCTTTGTGTAGATTTTGATGCCAATAGTGATTGTGATTGTGAGGAGTGTAGCTACTCTCCAAACTACCAAGGCAAGTGGTGCTTCATGATATTTTTACCCCTATGTTTTCTACTAAGCATTAGAAATATTTTGCTAGTCTTGCATGTTATATTTTGCTTATATGCCATGTTGGGAAATCCTAGTAGCAACCAGGGTGGTGAAATATACATGCTATGATAAAAATATTTCTAAGTCTTTGGACTTGTGTTTTGCCTAATAAAACAACTAAGTTAATGAAACACCTGGGTGGAATGGAAGGAATGGTTTGTGTTGAGTGGTTACACAAGGCCCATTTCTATGGTTTACCTTGTGTATCTCACTTGTGGAAAGCCACCCAGGAACAAAGAGATTTTAGAGGCCAAATGTTAAGAAGCTTATAGTGCAGCCACTTGGCAATATGGGATCTTACTGGATCACATAGGTTGCTAGAACTTAGCCATTTGGACAGTTAGTGGGAGTGGGAATGATAGGTTGGAGCGCGTCCATTTGGTCTAAGGGAAGGCTTCTGAAAGGTCCTGTCTTGGTGAAAATCAAGGCTTGTGGGGAAAGTGCACAAACTCTGTAGATGGAAGAATCTAAGTACTTAGCCATGTCCCTGGAAAAGGACAACTTGAGCATCAAGACATGGAAGCTATCAAGAATCTCCTCATCCCAATTTCTAAGTAAAAACTTGTGGGTGAACAAGGGTGAAGGACCTCAATGTCTATTGGTGGTTCCTTGGGAATAGTTTTGACAAAGAAAAACTTAGTGTTTTCAACTAATAGGAAAAACCTATTTTGAGCAAAGCAAGCCTAAGCTACACTTAGCTAAATTGCATATAGTATCTAGTCCACCAAAATTATACTAAGGTATCACTTGCCAATACTATTCCAATGTATTGACCCACTGTCGCTGTAACTTGTGATGTTGCAGGTTACTCTGATGAGGATTAGGAGTCATGAGTCTACACTCAACATGTTTGCCTGTGGTACATGAAGATGAAGACTTTTATTTATTTACTTATTCAAACTCTTGTACTAGGCCTGTGGCCTTGGAGTTGTAAAGACTTTGTTTGTCTCTGGAATGACTGTAATAATGACCTTTGTTTCTGTGTACTTCATCTTAAACTGTGGATGCTAGCATTGATCCAGGGACTAGCATTGCAATCACAGGGATCCTTTTCCTTTATAAATGAGGGATCTTACAGCTTAGAGCATCCGCTACAACATTTGCTTTACCGGGGTGGTATTGCAAACTCAAGTCATAGTCCTTGATGAGTTCTAGCCATCTTCTTTGTCTCATGTTAATTTCTTTCTGGGTGAATATATACTTCAAACTTTTGTGATCTGTGAACACTTCACATCGCTTTGCCAAAAGATAGTGTATCCATGTTTTGAGTGCATGGACAACAGAGGCTAACTCTAAATCATGAGTAGGGTAATTTACCTCATGAGTTTTGAGTTGTCTTGCATCAGTACTTCACCTAATCCATGATGAGATGCATCACAATACACTTGGAAATCCTTCTCCAAATCTGGCAGACATAAGACTAGTGCTGTCACTAGTCTCTTCTTCAATTCTGGAAAACTGAGTTCACATCCTTCAGACCAAGCAAATTTCTTGTCTTTCTTTAGTAATTCTGTCATAGGCTTATCTACCTTGGAGAAATTTTTGATAAATATTCTGTAGTATCCTGCCAAGCCAAGGAAACTACGAACTTCTTTTACTGACTTAGGAGATTCCCATTCAGTTAAAGCTGACACCTTAGCAGGGTCTACTGCTACACCATCTCCTGACACAATGTCTCCAAGAAAACCAACTTCATTTAACCAAAATTCACACTTGCTGAATTTGGCATACAGCTTATGCTCTCTAAGCTTCTCAAGTGTCAAACGTAAATATCCTTCATACTATTCTTTGCTCTTGGAGTAGATCGAAATGTCATCGATGAAAACGACAGCAAACTTGTCAAGGAACTCCATGAACACTTTGTTCATCATATTCATGAAGTATGCTGGTGCATTGGTCAAACCAAATGGCATCACGGTATACTCATACAATCCATACCTAGTGGTGAAAGATGTCTTAGGTATGTCTTGTTCTCTTATCTTGAGATGGAAATAACCTGACCGGAGATCAATCTTTGAGAACACACAGGCTCCTTCTTACTTATCAAACAAGTCATTGATTCTAGGCAAAGGGTACTTATTCTTGATAGTCACCTCATTGAGTGAACGGTAATCTATGCATAGCCTTTGACTTCTATCTTTCTTTTCCACAAAAAAAACCGGTGCTCCCCAAGATGAAGAACTTGGTTCAATAAATCCTTTCTGCAATTGTTCTCCAAGTTGTTTCTTGAGTTCTTTCACCTCATCATCTGACATCTTGTACGGTCTTTTTGCTATTCGTCCAGATCCTAGTAGCAAGTCAATAAGAAACTCCACATCTCTATCTGGTGGCATTCCCGGCAATTCTTCCGGAAACACATCCGGATACTCACTCACAATTGGCACACTGTCTATGCTAACCCCCTTAAGAGAATTTATCTTACTCCCTTTCAATTCAAAGTTAGACTTGAATCTTATCCGTTTCTTTTCTGGGGTTGTGAGTGCAACTGTTCGATTAGCACAATCTAGTACTCCTTTATACTTGGTCATCCAATCCATTCCCAAAATTACATCGAGTCCATTGGAATCTAGGATTATCAGACTCACTAGAAACTTATGCTTTCCAAACTCTATTATTAGGTCCCGGCATCCAAGAATTACTATCATATCTCCACCTGGAGAACTTACCTTTATTGGACACCCAATGTTTTCAGTTGAAAACGCATTTCTATCAACAAATGCTTTTGATATGAATGAATGTGATGCACCAGTATCAAAAAGAACAAGTGCTAGAATAGAATTGAGTTTGAACTTACCAGCCATAGCATCTGACTCTTCATAGATTTCCTCCACATTGATGTGGTTCACTTGCCCCTTCTGGAAAGGGTTGGGCTTGTTGGGTCCTTCAACTTTCTTTTCTGGGCACTCATTTGCATAATGCCCCATCTTCTTGCACTTGAAACATTCAACCTGACTAAGATCCTTCTTGACAGGCTGGCTTCAACTACCACTTCCACTTCCATTGTGGTGGCTCTTATATCCACTCTTGTGATTCTTATACTTGTCATTGTCATGACTACGGTGGTGCTTGTTGTCATGATGACGGTTGTGGTTGTGGTGCTTGTTGTACTTCCCATGCTTGTGGTATCCAGAATTCCCACAATTATCATAATGGGAACGCTTGTGAGACGATCCCGAGCTGTGCTTGTCAGAGTGATTCCTCTTCCTGCTTTCAACCTATTTCATCTTGTTCTCCAAAATAGCAGCCTTGTCACAAAGGGACTAATAAGTGGGAACATAGGCCACAGATAGCTGCAGGTTCAGTTCATCGTTCAATCCTTCGAGGAACTTCTCCTTCCTCTTAGCATCAGTGTCAACTTCATCCGGTGCATAACGCGCCAGATTGTTGAATTCCTCAATATACTCTGCCACGCTGCGGTGGCGCTGCTTCAAGTTATGAAATTCCTTCTTCTTTAAACTCATCACTCCGGATGAGATGTGAGTAGTACGAAAACCATCTTCAAAGATAGCCCATGTCACCTCCGCAATGGGAGTGGTGATCTGGAAGTTATCCCACCAAGTGGCTGCTGGTCCTTCCAACAAGTGTGCTGCAAATCTGACTTTATCTTTATCAGTACAGCCAACAGTTACCAAATCTTTGTTTACTGAGCGTAGCCAATCATTGGCCACCATGGGATCAGTAGTTTCTGAGAACTTTGCTGGCCTCAGTCTTAAGAATCTGGTAAGCATGTCAAAATCCGGTGGGTTGTTCTGATTGATGTTGTTGTTATTATTATTGTTGTTGTTGTTGTTCTGATTCTGTATGAATGTGGTCATCATTTGCATCAGTTGCGTCTGAGCTGTCATCATCTGCTGCATCTCGGGGGTGATATTGTTGTTGTTGTTAGGGTTGTGGTTGGCACGTCGGGGAGGCATCTGTGGTTGTTCAACAGAGATAAGAATGAGATACCCATAGATGCTATAAGGCACAATACATCACATAAACAATCACCAAACATGCATCATAATAGTAAAAGTTCAACAACATAGACAACAAGTTCTGAAAAGTAAACACACCAATAGCAAGCCATCCACATGTTGGATGGTCATTGCGACTCAATAATCAAAAGCATGGTAAATAAAGGTAAATGAGTAGTCATCACTACTCCTCTACATCAACCTCCTCATCGACAAGTGTAAGACCTGCATTCTCCATAGCGGTCTTGTACTCCTCGACATTGGTGGTCAAGGTCTCTATTTTGACTTTGAGAGCCCTCTTCTGTGAATGAAGTCTCTCAATCACCACCTGCTGATGCTCGAGCTCAAAGTCCTTGGCTTCTTGTTCTGCAGTCATGTCTCGAATCCTGTTGTTCCTATCTTGGACTCTCTTCTCTTGACTCTTGAACTTTCTATCCTGACTCTCAAACTTGGCCTCCATTTCCTTGAATATTTCATCTTGCTCCACGAAGAGCTTGTCCTTCTCACGAAGCTGCACCTAGAGTTCGTCATTGCTGAGCATGACGTTGGTCCTATCAGTATCTAGGTGCCTAAGAAGAACCTCTAAGTCCTGGAGGTATAGAAGAATCGGCTCCGCCGTCTCTCTAGAAGTATCCTCGAAGTCAATGGCCTCACCATCCTCATCACGTCTACCGAAGGCGTGGAAGTGAGTACCTCTAATCTCCCGAGAGTGTCTCCCTAACAAGCGTCCAAGCAAATCCTGCATGACTACCTCTAGGCCTCTCTCCTTGTCATCATGCATGAGCTTGAAGGTGATGGCCTCCGTGGCTGTCTCAGTCTGGCGTCCTGGCTGAGTAACCTTGAAGCCCCAAAGGTCCTTCCTCTAGAACTTGGTGAGGGGAAGCATCATGATGGTAGGAAGTGGGAGATTGAGAAAACTAGTGAGCTCAATAATACGAGTGCCAAAACGAGTTCCCTTGAACTCTTCAGCCGTGCTGATAGTAACATTAGGCATCTATTTTATAAGATAGAAAAAGTTAGAATCAACACAATTAAAGATAAATCACAAGACAAGGCATCACATGAATATCTTTGGAAATCAAAACACACAAGTCATGGCATACATGAAACCATTACAAACAACCAAGGTTCAACTTATTTTAAACAACATTTGGGAAATAAAATGATAAGTGTGGTGATCCAACTAACGAAGTACGTTACAATCCCATCTCACTTGCCAAGTTGGCTAACAGGGCATCCCTAGAGGCAATCTGTCGATCCTAATCACATGACTCAATGGCTAAGTCTATGATGTCCTCTCTTAAACATTGGTTGGTAGCCTCTAACTCTTGGGTATGCTTCTTTTCTTCCCTAAGGTCATTTTGGGTGTTGAGCATTCTGCACTTGATTCTATCACCAAGCTCTTTGATGGCCTTCCAAGCTGCATCCCTTGCTGAGTCAAAGAATGTGGTGTGCATCACTGAGTTGGTGACCATGCAGAATCCTAGTTATGCCTCTCTCATAAACTAGCTCGTTGATTAACAAGATGATCAAGGTTTCCTGATCATGGACATTGGATGTTGTTAATAACGGGATCACAACATTAGTGTAATGGTGTGATGAACATTCATCCGAAGTATAGCATTATGATCAAAGTCATTGAGTTTATATTGCTATAACAACTTACGAAGTGATCCTAATCCTTAGACCATGAGATCATGTCAATCACTAACACCGGAAGAGTTTCTTGATAACATCAAACATCACACCGTAACAGGGTGATTATAAAGTTGGGTTCAGAACTACTAAAGTGTTATGTTGAGGCCCATGGATCGAGAGTGGAATTTGTTCACCCGATGACGGATAGATATACTCTGGGCCCTCTCGGTGATATCACATTGATTAGCTTGCAAGCAAGTGATTTGATCACTAGAATGTTATATCACGGGAACGAGAAAAGAGTGCATGTCAGTAACGAGATCAAACTAGGTATGGAGATACCGATGATCGAATCTCGGACATGTAATATATCGTGAAACAAAGGTATTAAGATACTAGCATAAAAGGTTCCGACGATCACAAGAAAGTCATCGTTGAATGTGTGGGAGTCAGTATGGGTCTCCAGATCCCGCTTCTGATTATTGATCCGAGATGGATCTCGATCATGTATGCATTATTCATGAACCGTAGGGTGACACACTTAAGAGACACCGACGTCCAATTGGAGCAAAAGTTTCATGCCGAAAGAA
The DNA here is from genome assembly GCA_916181665.1 of Avena sativa. Lineage (NCBI taxonomy): Eukaryota > Viridiplantae > Streptophyta > Magnoliopsida > Poales > Poaceae > Avena > Avena sativa. Next base: position 385,217,104 of record OV702282.1, read on the forward strand.
TGAACAAGCGCAGGAATTTATTTCACTAGATACCAAAACAGGTTTTCGGGTGAAATTGCATAAAGTGGTTATGCATGTGAAATAGAATTCTATCAAGGGGTTATTTGTGAATGTTTGTCATTAAAGTAATTGAAATTTTTTTGAATAAAATAAAAGAGTTTTATTTAATGAGAGTTTGCATTAAATTTGGTGGAAATTTAATGGCATGTTTGAGTGGGATTTTGAGTGGAGGGAATTTAAAGGAATTTTGTGAGTGGAGTGTCCACCCACATGAAGAGGGGAGGGCAAGGGGGCAGCCCCCATGCGCCGGCCACCCCCTTGGGGTTTCCCCCTCCTCGTATAAAAGGAGCCCCTCCTCTCACTTCTCACTCACACCTCCTCGTGAAGGATCTCTCTCCCCCTCTAGAATTTATCCCCCATGGTCTCGGACTAGCGAGATACATGTTCCCGGGGGCTATTCGGCAAGAAAGATTTATGCTTCCGCTGCATCGCTCGAGCGAGGAGGCGGAGGTTGCTCGGTGCCTCGAACGTGTGTGCGAGCACGGATGCGCTGCTGATTTGCGGCGCTAGGACTTCCTCTCGATCTTGAGATCGGCAAGAGATCGTCTACATCAACCACGAGTTGAACTCGTTAAGCTTTGTCGGTCTTCAAGGGTATGTTCTCTACGGATATACATCCGCCCGTTGTTTGTATATAATAGATAGATCTTGGTACATAGTTCACATCGTAGGAAATTTTTTGTTTTCTATGTTGCGAACCCTATAGTGGTATCAGAGCCGGATCTATGCGTAGATGCTTTACACGGGTAGTACACATATGAGTATGTGGGCGATGATGATCATGTTGTTTCTCCTTAGTTGTAATTTTGGATATTGGTGGCATAGTGGGATGAAGCGGCCCGGACAAACTTTACATGTCCTCGCACATGAGACCTGTTCCACGCTTGACATGCAACTAGTTTGCATAAGTGGATAGCGGGTGTCTGTCTCTCCTACTATAGTCAATATCTATTTTGCAACGAGTTGTCAACAATTTGGTTATCCTCTTTGTGGTTCATGTTCGTAGGTAAGAACGGTTCTATCTCAAAAGCCCTAAGCCACGTAAAACTTGCAATGGATAAATTAGAGGCGTCTGGTTTAGATTGTTGCTGGGCTAGTGTTATGATATGGTGATGTTGTAAGTAGAAGTATGAGATGATACTGTTACAACATACATAACGTGTAATCTCCATATACCTTGGACTTACACATATAGGTATGATAGTGATCATACCACGATGCACATGATAGAGATCATATGCGGGAACCATAACATTTCACTAATAAACTTGTGATGTTTGATAGCATCTTATATTGCTTGTTTAGCGCTTTGTTAGCATAATAAGATGATCCCTCATTTAAATACCAAGATAAGAATGTGTTCTTCCTTTAGTATGCACCGATTATGTTTTCGTCGCTCCAAGACATCACGTGATGATCGGGTGTTCTTGGATCCACGACCATATTTCGGGTGTAAAACAGTTACACACGCTAATACTAAGGTTCTAACTTGGCGAGCCTAGCATGTACAGACATGGCCTCGGAACACGGACCGAAAGGTTAAGCATGAGTCATATAGTAGATATGATGCCCATTTGATGCTCGCCTTTGAAGCTATACCGACTCACGTGATGATCGGACTTGGTATAGTGGATTTGGTTCATGTAATCACCAAAAAGGCACGAGGGATGTCATTTTTGAGTGGGAGTTCATTCATAATATGGATTAGTTGAACCCAATCTATCATACACTTAGTCTAAACTTTACAAATTCTGTTGTAGATGGCACCACCTGCTTTTAATTTCAATGTGTTCATGGAGAAAGAGAAACTTCGGTAGCAACTTTACCGAATGGGCCATGAATTTGAGGATTCTCCTCTCTGCTGCACAAAAGCAATACGTGCTAGAAGCGCCACTAGGCCCCCCACCTTTTGAGGATGCCCCTAACTAGGAGAAGAATGTCTATCAGACTCGTCAAGAGGACCACAACTTAGTTCATTGTGGCATATTGTATGGGCTAGAGCCGGAACTTTTAAAGCGTTTCGAAAACGGCAATGCATTTGATACAATGGGTGAGTTGAAAATGATTTTCGACACACATGCTGTTATAGAGAGCTACAACGCTTTAGAAAAGTTCTTTAGCTGCATGATGGAAGAGCACAGCTCCATTAGTGAGCATGTACTCAAGATGTTGGGTTACGCCGATAAGCTTGTCTCCTTGGGAATAACGATTCCCATTGACTTAGGCATCCATCATGTTCTGCAGTCTCTACCACCTAGCTATCAGAGCTTTATGATGAACTATAATATGCAAGGCACGAAGAAGTCTCTCCCCGAGCTTCTGTCAATACTTAAAACTGCAGAAGTGGAGATAAAAAAGGAACATCAAGTGTTGATGATCAATAGGAACACTGGTTTCAAGAAAGACAAGAAGGGAAAACGGAAGGGAAGTAAGGTGTAAGATCCCTCCTTTATAAAGGAAAAGGATCCCTGTGATTGCAATGCTAGTCCCTGGATCAATGCTAGCATCCACAGTTTAAGATGAAGTACACAGAAACAAAGGTCATTATTACAGTCATTCCAGAGAGAACATAGTCTTTACAACTCCATGGCCACAGGCCTAATACAAGAGTTTGAATAAGTAAATAGATAAAAGTCTTCATCTTCATGTGCCACAGGCAAACATGTTGAGTGTAGACTCATGACTCCTAATCCTCATCAGAGTAACCTGCAACATCACAAGTTACAGCCACAGTGGGTCAATACATTGGAATAGTATTGGCAAGTGATACCTTAGTGTAATTTTGGTGGACTAGATACTATATGCAATTTGGCTAAGTGTAGCTTAGGCTTGCTTTGCTCAAAATAGGTTTTGCCTATTAGTTGAAAACACTAAGTTTTTCTTTGTCAAAACTTTTCCCAAGGAACCACCAATAGACATTGAGATCCTTCACCCTTGTTCAACCACAAGTTTTACTTAGAAATTAGGATGATGAGATTCTTGAAAGCTTCCATGTCTTGATGCTCAAGTTGTCCTTTTCCAGGGACATGGCTAAGTACTTAGATTCTTCCATCTACAGAGGTTGTGCACTTTCCCCACCAGACTTGATTTTCACCAAGACAGGACCTTTCAGAAGCCTTCCCTTAGACCAAATGGACGCGTTCCAACCTATCATCCCACTACCATCAACTGTCCAAATGGCTAAGTTCTAGCAACCTATGTGATCCAGGCAGAGCCCATATTGCCAAGTGGCTGCACTAGAAGCTTCTTAACATTTTGCCTCTAAAATCTCTTTGTTCCTGGGTGGCTTTCCACAAGTGAGATACACAAGGTAAACCATAGAAATGGGCCTTGTGTAACCACTCAACATAAACCATTCTTTCCATTCCACCCAGGTGTTTCATTTACTTAGTTGTTTTATTAGGCAAAACAAGTCCAAAGATTTAGAAATATTTTATCATAGCATGTATATTTCACCACCCTTGGTTGCTACTAGCTAGGCTAAGAATGGCATAGATAAGCATCTTGACTTAGAAATTTCCTAGCAATTCTACAACTACTAGGATTTCCCAACATGGCATATAAGCAAAATATAACATGCAAGACTAGCAAAAAAATTTCTAATGCTTAGTAGAAACATAGGGATAAAAATATCATGAAGAACCACTTGCCTTGGTAGTTTGGAGAGTATCTACACTCCTCACAATCACAATCACTATTGGCACCAAAATCTACACATAAAATCATAGCCACAAATCACATACAAATAAAATACAAGAAAAAATATATGAATGCATGCAACATGATATGTGATGATTTTCTAAACTCAACAAGGCAAGTGCATAGTATTGGTTCACAAACAAGTTCAAAAACTTGCCAAACAACATTTATATAAACATCAAAACATTTCTTAAATAATTTATATACACAAAATAGGCCTACACATGTTTCTGTAAATAAAATCATTTTAACAGAAGCAAAACATTAAACACATTGCATATTTAGAAAGGGCTTGTTCTCCTGATTCCATTGATATAAAATTTGTCAAATTTGAACGTGGGAATCAAAAGTTATAGCTAAAACAATTTCAAACAACTAATAGATTCAAATCCTGTTTTTAAATCTAATCTCTAGCCACGCGTCACGCTCTGATTGGCGCGTACGGGTTCGCTCAGGATCACGCACACAGGCTGTTAGATCTACTTAATCTGCACGGCCCAGATCTACTCATACCGTTTCGTTAAGTGATCTATTTACACGCGCTGGATATAGATCCAACGGTCATCGACCAAGCGACCACAGATGGGCGGCGCTGGCGGTGGCAACTGGTGGCGGCGAGCTCTATCTACGGCGGCGCGGCGCTACAGGGGGTTCTGGGGTCGTCGGAGGCGCTTACCAGGTTCGTAGCGATGCACTGATGCTCAACCTGGCGACGGCTTGGCAAGGGGCGCACGGACATGGCTGCACGGGCTCGTCGGAGTTGGTGTCAGCGTCGGGCTCGGTTGGACGACGACGTTGGCGACGCTCCTGGTCACCCTAGCATGAACAAAAGGCATCAGGAGATGCGCAATTCTACGGCGAACATGTTCGTGTGAATCAGAGGCGAAGGGGAACAAGGGGCTCACCGAATTTAATCGCCGGAGTTGAGGACGTCGTCGGAACCTTGCTCTGCTTGACGAAAACGACGACCTGGGGCGGTATAGGATGAACCAATGGTGTCAGAAGGTGCGCAAGGAAGTGGCGAAGCTGTCTGCAAGAACTAGAGAAGAAGGGGCGCACGGGGCTCACCGGGATTGGTCGCCGGAGTGAGCTCTGTCTGCGGCGGAGCGAGGGTGATTACGGGCAGCCTGGGGGCACTCTGTGCTTGGAGTCTAGGGGGAAATGGAGAGGGGGGAGATGTAAGATCCCTCCTTTATAAAGGAAAAGGATCCCTGTGATTGCAATGCTAGTCCCTGGATCATTGCTAGCATCCACAGTTTAAGATGAAGTACACAGATACAAAGGTCATTTATTACATCCATTCCAGAGATAAACATAGTTTTTACAACTCCAAGGCCACAGGCCTAATACAAGAGTTTGAATAAGTAAATAAACAAAAGTCTTCATCTTCATGTGCCACAGGAAAACATGTTGAGTGTAGACTCATGACACCTAATCCTCATCAGAGTAACCTGCAACATCACAAGTTACAGCCACAGTGGGTCAATACTTTGGAATAGTATTGGCAAGTGATACCTTAGTAAAATTTTAAGTGGACTAGATACTATATGCAATTTGGCTAAGTGTAGCTTGGCTTGCTTTGCTCAAAATAGGTTTTTCCTATTAGTTGAAATCACTAAGTTTTTCTTTGTCAAATTTTTTTCCCAAGGAACCACCAATAGACATTGAGGTCCTTCACCCTTGTTCACCCACAAGTTTTTACTTAGATATTGGGATGAGGAGATTCTTGATAGCTTCCATGTCTTTATGCTCAAGTTGTCCATTGCCATGGACTTGGCTAAGTACTTAGATTTTTCCATCTGCAGAGGTTGTGCACTTTCCCCACCAGACTTGGTTTCACCAAGACAGGACCTTTCAGAAGCCTTCCCTTAGACCAAATGGATGCGTTCCAACCTATCATCCCACTACCACCAACTGTCCAAATGGCTAAGTTCTAGCAACTTATGTGATCCAGGCAGAGCCCATATTGCCAAGTGGCTGCACTAGAAGCTTCTTAACACTTGGCCTCTAAAATCTCTTTGTTCCTGGGTGGCTTACCACAAGTGAGATACACAAGGTAAACCATAGAAATGGGCCTTGTGTAACCACTCAACATAAACCTTTCCTTCCATTCCACCCAGGTGTTTCATTAACTTAGTTGTTTTATTAGGTAAAACACAAGTCCAAAGATTTAGAAATATTTTCATCATAGCATGTATATTTCACCACCCTTGTTTGCTACTAGCTAGGCTAAGCATGGCATAGATAGTAACTTAACTTAGAAATTCCCTAGACTTTCTACAACTACTAGGATTTCCCAACTTAGCATATAAGCAAAATAAAGCATGCAAGTCTAACAAAAATATTTCTAATGCTTAGTAGAAAACATAGGAATGATAATATTCATGAAGTACCACTTTCCTTGGTAGTTGGGAGAGTAGCACTCCTCACAATCACAATCACTAGCACCAAAATCTACACAAGGAATGGTAGCCACAAATTACACACAAAACATATACAACCAAAAATATATGCATGCAATGCAAAATGCTAAGTGATGATTTTCAAAACTCAACCAAGCAAGTGCATAGTACTGATCCCTAAACAAGTCAAAAACTTGCCAAACCAAATTTATTTAACACTAAAAACAATTTTTAAACATTTCATATACTCCAATAAGCCCTACACATGTTTCTGCAAATAAAACCTTTTTAACAGAATCAAAACTTTAAACACATTGCATAATCAGAAAGAGCTTGCTCTCCTGATTCCAACGGTATAAAATTTGTCAAATTCTAACATGGGGATCAAAAGTTATAGCTAAATCAATTTCAAACAATAATCTGATTCAAATTCTGTTTTTAAACCTAAACCCTAGCCACGCGTCATGCTCTGATTGGCGCGTAACATTTCGCGTCGGATCACGCTTCTGAGCCGCTGGATCTAACTTAGTCGCGCGGCTCAGATCTAATCTTACCGCTTTGCTCGCGTTCTATCCTATCCGCACGATCTGGATCTAACGATCCTGAGTAGCTTGACCATCTAGTGGCGGAGCTAGCGGCGGCGACAGGCGGCGGCGCCTCTATCAGAACTGCTACCGGCGTTCTAGGTCACGCGGGAGAGGGGGAAGGGGCTTACCGAGCTCGCCGTGCGATGCTGATGCTCAAGGTGGTGATGGTTGGTCAAGGGGCACGCTGTAGTGGCTGAGGGAGCTCGTCGGAGTTGTGCACGGCGTCGGGTGGTTGCAGACGAAGTTGTTGCCGACGCTCTGGTCCTTCCTAGCACCAACCAGAGGCATCAGTAGCTGCGCAAGGACAAGGCGAACCTAGTCGTATGCGAGAGAGGTCAAGGGGTGCTTAGTGCTTACCGCAATCGATCGCCGGAGAATAAGAAGGCGTCGGGTGCTTGCAGTCATCGTCGTTGGCGAGTCTCCAGATGGTCCTAGCATGCACCAATAGGTTGAGAAGATGCGCATGGATGTTGTGATCATTCTGGCCAACTTAGACAGCAAGGGGTGACGGGGTCTTACCGGAATCGCACGCCGGAGGTCGTCGGAGCTGCGGCGGTGTTTGGCGAGTTGTGAGCAGCCTGGTGGCGTGGAGAGAAAATTGAGTGAGGGGAAATGGCCGCGGTGCAGAGGAGTTTAAGTAGGCAAGGGCTCGACAAGAAACGCCTGCAGAGTCAATGGCAATTACGCCGCGGAATCAACGCCAGCAACGGCCAGTGCGACGTGTTATTCGCGAGATTTGGGGAAGACGGCGGTGAAGTGGATGGGGCCCAGTTGTCTGCGAGAGGAACAGAGAGGGGGTGGGGTCCGGGTGTCAGCGTCTCTGTGGGTGCGTCTGCGAGTGAAAGAGAGAGAGGGGAACCCGGGTGGGCTAGCTGGGCTGGATCTGTTGATGGGCTCAAACCCTGGCACTGGCCTTTTTCCTTTTCTATTTCTGATTTGATTTTCTCGAATGATTTTCAAATGATTTCAAACTCAATTTGAATTCAAATCTTTTCAGGAATTTTGCAGTGTGCAACAGTCACAACTCTGGGCATAAAACCAAGTGGTTACTTTGAATTGGCTTGGTCATTTGGAATAAAATAGAATAAACAGTGACATAGCACTTGTTTTATATTGGTTTTGAAATGGGTTTTCAAATTGTATCTGCTTTGAAATTTTTGGTTTAAACCTTAGCAATCTAGCAAAACAACCTGAGAGAAATAAGACACATAGTTTGGTTTCATGAACAACAATCTCTCATAGAAGAGTAGCATTTGTTTCAAATGCTGATCACATAAAATAATGAGCTCATATGCTCCTGTTTTTGAATTGTTTTGTTGGAAATGAATTCTATATGATCATGGATGCATGGATGATATGCATAAGTTTGAAACATGATTTTAGGGATGTTACAGGAGAGGGGGTTTAAGTAGGCGAGACGGGGGCGTGATTTACTCCAGCAATCAACGCGAATTGACGACATGAATCAAACCAGGAAACGCACGGCATGAATTGGGGAAGAACACGTCGCCGGGGTGGAGACGATGACGCCATGTGGGCCGCGGCTGTCAGCGAGAGAAACAGAGAGGGAGTGGGTCCCGTCTATCAGTGACCTAGCGGGTGCGGGTGTGAGTAAAGAAAAACGGTTCGCGGGGTGGGGTTGCTGGGCTTAGTTGGGCTAGTTGGGCCAGATTCGCCTATTAGCTTATTTTTTCCCCTTTTAACCTTTTTCTTTTTCTGTTTGATTTTTCTGAAATGATTTTAAACTCTAAATCAAATGAGTTTGAATTCAAAACTTCTCTAGGTTTTTATACTGCAAACCTTGCACTAAAATGTGTGTCAAACACTACTATTTACTCAAAACACTTTGATAAATTGAAAATAAAAATAAAACCAAGCCTTTATGTGATATATACTATAGGCATAATATTGGTTTTATTTACACATTTTGTTTTGACATCTTTGCTCAAGCTTTGGAAAGTGCCTAAGCTTGAATTCAAACCTTACTGAACAAAACAAGTACTCTTCTCATTGGAAGATAGCACTAAGGCTAGAGTATTCATACATAAAATAATGAGCAATATATGATCTGTTTTGAAATGATTTGTTTGAAATGAAATTTATATGATCATGGATGCATGGATTATATGCATGAGTTTTGAATCATGATTTTAGGGATGTTACAAATCTAACCCCCTTAAGGTGAATCTCGCCCTCGAGATTCGGATTGGCTAGAAAATAGGTGAGGGTGGTATTTCCGAAGATCATCTTCTCTTTCCCATGTTGCTTCTTCTTCTGAATGATGGTTCCATTGAACTTTGCAGAACTTGATAGTCTTAGTCCGTGTAACTCTTTCTGCAGTCTCAAGAATCTTGATAGGTTTCTCTTCATAAGTGAGATCACTCTCCAACTGAACCTCTTCCAAAGGTATAGTATCCTTCAAAGAAGTTTCCTCCATTTCTGGATGACATTTCTTAAGCTGACCCACATGAAACACATTATGAACAGCTGACAAAGACTCTGGCAATTCAATTTCATAAGCAACTTCTCCTTTACGACTCAAAATCTTGAATGGTCCAACATATCTTTGGGCCAACTTCCCTTTGACTCCAAACCTCTTCACTCCACGAAGTGGTGATACTCTAAGATAAGCCCTATCACCAACTTCATATGTGACTTCTCTACGCTTAGGATCTATGTAGCTCTTCTGTCGGTACTGTGCTATCTTTAATCTGTCTTTAACCAACTTGACATTCTCTTCGGCTTTTTTGATTAGTTCTGGTCCGAACAAACTTCTTTCCCCCACACCATTCCATAAAAATGGGGTGGTTCATTTTCTCCCATAGAGAAACTCAAATGGTGCCATCTCAATGCTGGCTTGATAGCTATTGTTATAAGAAAATTCTGTGTAAGGCAGACTTTCATCCCAACTGGCTCAATAGTCTAAGGCACATGCCCTCAACATGTCTTCAAGAATCTGATTAGTCCTTTCTATCTGTCCATCAGTTTGAGGATGAAAAGCAGTGCTGAATTCCAACCTCGTTCCCAATGACTCATGTAGTTGTCTCCAAAAATGGGAAGTGAATTGAGTTCCCCTATCAGACACAATACTCTTGGGCACTCCATGCAGACACACAATTCTACTCATATAGATCTTGGCCAACTTAGCACTTGTATAGGTTGTCTTCACGGGTATGAAATGAGCCACTTTAGTTAGGGGATCCACTATTACCCAAATAGAATCATATCCTGACCGGGTCCTTGGCAATCCGGTAATGAAATCCATACCAATCTTGTCCCACTTCCAATCAGGAATAGGTAGTGGTTGAAGCAAACCTGTTGGTTTCCGATGTTCCGCTTTCACTCTACTACACACATCACACAAAGCAATATGTTCGGCGATGTCCTTCTTGAGATTATTCCACCAAAATCTTTCCTTCATATCCATGTACATTTTGGTGTTACCCGGATGAATGGAATACAGTGAGTTGTGTGCTTCTTGCAAAATCAGTTTCCGAAGCTCCGGATCTTGTGGAACACAGATACGTTTTCCATGCCATAAAGTACCCTATTCGTCTTCATGGAATCCTTTGGCTTTTCCTTTGCCAATCTTTTCCTTAATTTCTTCAATTTCCTTATCAGTCTTCTGGGCTTCTTTGATCTTGTCCAACAAAGTGGGTTGAACATCCAAAGACATGAGATGTCCTTCAGGCACAATCTCCAATCTGAGATCTCTAAATTGGGCACACAGATCATCTGGGAATTCTCCTTTGGTAAGGCCATTCACAAAAACTTTACGGCTTAGAGCATCCGCTACAACATTTGCTTTACCGGGATGGTATTGCAAACTCAAGTCATAGTCTTTGATGAGTTCTAGCCATCTCCTTTGTCTCATATTTATTTCTTTATGGGTGAAGATATACTTCAAACTCTTGTCATCTGTGAACACTTCACAACGCTTTCCCAAAAGATAGTGTCTCCATGTTTTGAGTGCATGGACAACAGAGGCTAACTCTAGATCATGAGTAGGGTAGTTCACTTCATGAGTTTTGAGTTGTCTCGAGACATAAGCCACAACTTTCCCGTCTTGCATAAGTACTGCACCCAAATCATGATGAGATGCATCACAATATACTTGGAAATCTTTTTCCAAATCTGCCAAACACAAGACTGGTGCTGTCACAAGTCTCTTCTTCAATTCTTGAAAGCTGAGTTCACAACCCTTAGACCAAGCATATTTCTTGTCTTTCTTTAGCAATTCTGTCATAGGCTTAGCTACCTTGGAGAAATTCTCAATGAACCTTCTGTAGTAACCTGCTAAGCCAAGGAAACTACGAACTTCTTTCAGTGACTTGGGAGATTCCCATTCAGTTACAGCTGAAACTTTAGCAGGATCAACTGCTACACCATCTCCTGACACAACGTGTCCAAGAAATCCAACTTCATTTAGCCAAAATTCACACTTGCTGAATTTGGCATACAGTTTATGCTCTCTAAGCTTCTCAAGTATCAAACGCAAATGTCCTTCATGTTCTTCTTTGGTCTTGGAGTAGATCAAAATGTCATCGATGAAAAATGACAACAAACTTATCAAGAAATTCCATGAACACCTTGTTCATCATATTCATGAAGTATGTTGGTGCATTGGTTAAACCAAATGGCATCACGGTATACTCATACAATCCATACCTTGTGGTGAAAGCCGTCTTAGGTATGTCTTGTTCCCTTATCTTGAGTTGGAAATAACCTAATCGGAGATCAATCTTTGAGAACACACAAGCTCCTTCTAACTGATCAAACAAGTCATTGATTCTAGGCAAAGGGTATTTGTTCTTGATAGTCACCTCATTAAGTGAACGGTAATCTATGCATAACCTTTGACTTCTATCTTTCTTTTCCACAAACAAAACTGGGGCTCCCCAAGATGAAGAACTTGGTTGAATAAATCCTTTCTGCAACTGTTCTCCAAGTTGTTTCCTGAGTTCTTTCAGTTCATCAACTGACATATTGTACGGTCTCTTTGCTATTGGTCCAGATCCTGGTAGCAAATCAAAAAGGAACTCCACATCTCTATCTGGTGGCATTCCCGGCAATTCTTCCGGAAACACATCCGGATATTCACTCACAATTGGCACACTGTCTATGCTAACCCCCTTAAGAGAATTTAGCATACTCCTTCTTGCTTCAAAGTTGGTCTTGAATCTGATCCTTTTATTTTCTAGAGTTGTGAGTGAGACAGTATGGTTGGCCCAATCTATCACTCCCTTGTTCTTAGTCATCCAGTCCATTCCCAAAATGACATCCAATCCTTGGGAGTTTAGGATTATCAAGTTAACGGGAAACTCTATGACTAGATCATGACATCCTGAATTCACTATCATTTCTCCGCCAGGAGAACTTACTTTTATAGGACACCCAATAGTTTCTACCGATAATTCATTTCTTTCAACAAATGCTCTTGATATGAATGAATGAGATGCACCAGTATCAAAGAGAACAAATGCTGGAACATAATTGAGTTTGAACTTACCAGCAACAGCATCAGGCTCCTCATAAATTTCCTCCACATTGATGTGGTTAACTTGCCCTTTCTAGAAAGGGTTGGGCTTGTTGGGTCCTTCAACTTTCTTTTTTGGGCGTTCATTTGCATAATGCCCCATCTTCTTGCACTTGAAGCATTCAACCTGACTGATGTCCTTCTTGACATGCTGGCTTCCACTGCCACTTCCATTACCACTATGGTGGCTCTTATATCCACCCTTGTGGTTCTTATACTTGTCATTGTCATGACTACGGTGATGCTTGTTGTCATGACGGTTGTGGTTGTGGTGCTTGTTGAATTTCCCATGCTTGTGGGATCCTGAGCTTCCACTATCATCATAATGGGAACGCTTGTGAGACGATCCCGAGCTGTGCTTGTCTGAGTGCTTTCTCTTCCTACTTTCAACTTGCTTCATTTTGTTCTCCAAAATAGCAGCCTTGTCACAGAGAGACTGATAAGTGGGAACATAGGCCACAGCCAACTGCAGGTTCAGTTCATCATTTAACCCTTCGAGGAACTTTTCTTTCCTCTTAGCATCGGTGTCAACTTCATCCGGTGCGTAACGCGCCAGATTGTTGAACTCCTCAATATACTCTGCCACGTTGCGGTGGCGCTGCTTCAGGTTATGAAACTCTTTCTTCTTCAGACTCATCACTCCAGATGAGGTATGAGCAGTACGAAATCCATCCTCAAAGATAGCCCATGTCACATCTTCTATGGGAGTGGTGATCTGGAAGTTATCCCACCAAGTGGCGGCTGGTCCTTCCAGAAAATGTGCTACAAATCTGACCTTTTCTTCATCAGTACAGCCCACAGTTACCAAGTCCTTGTTCACAGAGCGTAGCCAATCATTGGCCACCATGGGATCAGTTGTTCCTGAGAACTTTGCTGGCCTCAATCTCAAGAACCTGGTAAGCATGTCAAAACCCGGTGGGTTGTTGTTGTGGTTATTGTTGTTGTTGTTTTGGTTCTGGATGAACGTCGTCATCATTAGCATCAGCTGAGTCTGAGCTGTCATCATTTGCTGCATTTCTAGAGTGATGTTGTTGTTGTTGGGGTTGGGATTTGCACGACGGGGAGGCATTTGTGGTTTGTTCAATAGAGATGAGAATGAGATACCCATAGATGCTTTCATGCACAATACATCACATAAACAATCACAAAGCATGGAATAAAAGGATAAAGGTTCAACAACAAGATAACAAGTTCGCAAAGTAAAACACACACAAATAACAAGCCATCCACATGTTGGATGGTCAAATAACAAGTTCCCAACAACAAGTACGATAATAAATGATAAATGAGTAGTCAAGTCTACTCCTCGGCATCAACCTCCTCCTCAACAAAGGTAAGACCCGCATTCTCCATTGCGGTCTTGTATTCCTCGACATTAGTGGTCAAGGTCTCTATTTTGGCTTTGAGAGCCCTCTTCTAGGAACGAAGCCTCTCAATCACCGTCTGCTGATGCACGAGCTCGAAGTCCTTGGCCTGCAGTTCTTCAGTCATGTCCCGGGTCTTCTTGTTCCTATCCTGGACTCGCTTCTCTTGACTCTTGAACTTCTTGTCCTGGCTCTCAAACTTCGCCTCCATCTCCTTGACTATCTCATCTTGCTCCGCGAAGAGCTTGTTTGTAACATCCCTAAAATCATGATTTCAAAGATTGCATATCATTCATGCATGCATATAGAATTGAGATCAATTTCAAACTCATTTCAAGAAAACAGAAGCACATGGTGCTATCATTTTATGTGAACAAACTTAAATCAGATGCCCATCCTCACTTGAGAGCTTAGTGTTTTAAAAACCAAGCTTGGGTGCTTCTCTATTGTTTGGCTGGAGTGTAGAGTTTGAACAAAATTTTACAAAATAGAAATGGTTTCAAAAACCATTTTCAAACATTTGCAACCCAAGTGCAATGTCCCTGTTATTTTGTTTTTCCAAAAATGACCAAGCCTTTTCAAAGTAACCACATGGTGTTATACCTAGATTTGAGTATGTTGCACACTGCAAAAATCCCAAATAGATTTGAATTCAAATGGAGTTTGAATTCATTTGAAAACCATTCCTGAAAATCAATTTAGAAAAAGAAAAGAGAAAAGAATTGGAAAAGGGCCGGCGCCAGGAATTTGGCCCAGCTACAGACGCAGCCCAACAAGCCCACCCGGCTTCTCTCTCTCTCTCTCTCTCTCTCTCTCTCTCTCTCTCTCTCTCTCTCTCTCTCTCTCTCTCTCTCTCTCTCTCTCTCTCTCTCTCTCTCTCTCTCTCTCTCTCTCTCTCTCTCTCTCTCTCTCTCTCTCTCTCTCTCTCTCTCTCGCACGCGCAGACGCACCCACGCGGTCACTGACGCTCTGACCCCACTCCCTCTCTGCTTACTTCGCTGACAAGCGGGCCCCGTCCACGTCACCGTCGTCTTCCCCAAATCCCGCGCAGGAACACGTGGCCGCCCGTTTCTTCCCCGCCTCTGCCGCGATTTTAATCCTCTTAATAGGAGACGAATGCGTGCATAATCTCCGCCCCTGCTCCGGCTATAAGACCCTATCCCCACTCCGCTCTTTTCCCCTCACTTTGCTCTAACAGTACGCCACCAGGCTGCCCGTAATCGCGCCCACACCGCCGCAGCACCAACGACCTCCGACGACCAATTCCGGTGAGCATCGTTCTCCCCTTGGTCTCTGCTTCATGCGAGTATGATCTACATGCCTCTACGCATCTTCTCATATCTTCCATTTCCTCTGTACCGCCCTAGGACGCCGTCACCGTCCACCACTGGAAGCAACCGAGGCTCGGCGCAACTCCGGCAACCCTCCTGGTAGTTTCCGACCACCCCTACTCCCCTTTTTGACACTCACGAGTTCGCCAGGTTTGTGTGCATCTAACGACACCGTTGGTTTGTCTTAGCTCGCTCCGGAACCTCGCCTCCGTCGATGCCAAGGCTTGCCCGACGTATGCCTCTACTCCGACGAGGAATCCTCGCCGTGTACGCGCGCCCCTTGACGAACCATTGCCACCTTGAGCATCAGCAGCTCCCTGCGACCCTGGTAAGCCTCTTCCCCCACTCCCGCGCGACCTAGAACGCCAGCGCCGCCGCTGACAGACGCGCCGCCACCAGTCGCCGCCGCTAGCGCCGCTCAGTTGTGGTCAGTTGATTAGCAGCCGTAGGATCTAGATCCAGCGCTCTAGATTAGATCTGCATCGAAGGGGTAAGTATCAATCTGAGCCGTGCATGTTTAGTTAGATCTGACGTTCCACGCTGGTCGATCCACGCGAAGCGGTACCGACGAATCAGGGCGCGACGCGTGGCTAGGGTTTGGTTTTAAATTTGATTAGGCTATAAGTTTTGATTCCCACGTTAGATTTTTGCAAAATTTATACCATGGGAATCAGGGAGACAAGCCCTTTCTGTTTATGCAATGTGTTTAGTGTTTAGTTTCTATTAAAATGACTTTATTTGCAGAAACTTGTTTAAGACTATTTTGAGTATAGAAATTGCTTAGAAAATTGTTTTAGTGTAAAATAAACTTTATTTAGCAAGTTTTTAACTTGTTTATGATTCAGTACTATGCACTTGCTTGGTGGAGTTTTAAAAATCATCACTTAGCATTTTTGCATGCATGCATATGTATTTTTGTTTGGTTGTATATGAATTGTGTGTAATTTTGTGCTACCATTCTTTGTGTAGACTTTGGTGCGAGTGATTGTGATTGTGAAGAGTGCTACTCTCCCCACTACCAAGGCAAGTGGTACTTCATGAATATTTCCATCCCTATATTTCATACAAGCATTAGAGATATTTTTGCTAAGTCTTGCATGTGTTACTATTTTTTTGCCAAATGCCATGTTAGGAAATCCTAAGTAGTTGTAGAATTGCTAAGAAATTCCTAAGTTAAGTTACTATGCAATGCTTAGCCTAGATAGTAGCAAACAAGGGTTGGTAAAGTATATACATGCTATGTTGAAAATATTTCTGAGTCTTTGGACTTATGTTTTTCTTAATAAAACAGCTAAGTAAATGAATCACCTGGGTGGAATGGGACTTGATTGGTGGTTTTTGGTTGAGTGGTTACATAGGGCCCATGGATATGGTTTACCTTGTGTATCTCACTTGTGGTATGCCACCCAGGAATAAAGGGATTTTAGAGGCCAAGTGTTGAGAAGATTATAGTGCAGCCACTTGGCAATATGGGCTCTGCCTGGATCACATAGGTTGCTAGAACTTAGCAATTTGAATAGTTGGTGGTAGTGGGAATGGTAGGTTGGAGCGCGTCCATTTGGTCTAAGGAAAGGCTTCTGAAAGGTCCTGTCTTGGGAAACCAAGTCTGGTGGGGAAAGTGCACAACCTCTGCAGATGGAAAAATCTAAGTACTTAGCCAAGTCCATGGCAATGGACAACTTGAGCATCAAGACATGGAAGCTATCAAGAATCTCATCACTCCAACTTCTAAGTAAAACTTGTGGGTGAACAAGGGTGATGGACCTCAATGTCTATTGATGGTTTCTTGGGAAAAGGTTTTGACAAAAGAAAAACTTAGTGTTTTCAACTAATAGGAAAAAAAACCTATTTTGAGCAAAGCAAGCCAAACTACACTTATCCAAAATGCATATAGTAATATAGTCCACTTAAAATTTACTAAGGTATCACTTGCCAATACTATTCCAAAGTATTGACCCACTATGGCTGTAACTTGTGATGTTGCAGGTTACTCCGATGAGGATTAGGTGTCATGAGTCTACACTCAACATGCTTGCCTGTGGCACATGAAGATGAAGACTTATGTTTATTTAATTATTCCAAACTCTTGTATTAGGCATGTGGCCTTGAGTTGTAAAGACTATGTTTAAACTCTGGAATGGATTTAATAAATGACCTTTGTATCTGTGTACTTCATCTTAAACTGTGGATGCTAGCAATGATCCAGGGACTAGCATTGCAATCACAGGGATCCTTTTCCTTTACAAAGGAGGGATATTACATTGTCCTTCTCACGAAGCTGCACCTGGAGTTCTTCATTGTTGAGCATGATGTTGGTCCTATCAGTGTCCACGTGCCTAATGAGAGCCTCTAAGTCCTGGAGGTATAAGCAAATCGGCTCCGCTGTCTCCCTCGAAGTGTCCTCGAAGTCGATGAAATCTCCATCCTCATCACGTCTATCGAAGACATGGAAGTGAGTACCTCTAACCTGTCAAGAGTGTCTCCCTAGCAGACGTCCTATCAGATCTTGCATGACTACCTCAAGGCCTCTTTCCTTGTCATCGTGCATGAGCTTGAAGACGATGGCCTCCGTGGTAGGCTTAGTCTGGCGTCTGGGCTGATTGACCTTGAAACCCCAAAGGTCTTTCCTCACAAACTTGGTGAGGGGAAGCACCATGATGGTAGGAAGAGGGAGATTGAGCAAAGTAGTGAGATCAACTATACGAGGACCAAAGCGAGTTCCCTGGAACTCCTCAACAGTGTTGATGGTAACATTAGGCATCTATTTATAAGATAGAAAAAGTTAGAACAACATAATTTAAGACAAAACACAAGGCAAAGAATCACATACATATCCTTGGAAATCAAAACACACAAGTCATGGCATACATGGATCCATTACAACAATCAAGGTTCATCTTATTTTTAAAGCAACATTTGGAAAATAAGGTGATAAGTGGTGGTCCAACTAACGAAGTACGCTTACAATCCTATCTCATTAGATATGTTGGCTAACACAATATTTCTAGAAGCAATCACTCTCTCTTGAGCACATGACTCCATCACTAAGTCTATAATGTCTCCTCTTAAGGTTTGGTTGTTAGCCTCCAACTCTTGGGTATGTTTATTCTCTTCTTTTAGGCTGTTTTGGATATTGAACATTCTGCACTTGACTCTTTCACCAAGTTCTTTGATGGTCTTCCAAGATGCATCCCTTGCTGAGTAAAAGAATGTAGGGTGCATCACTGAATTGGTGAACATGCAGAATCCTGATTCTTGTGGTTGTCTTCCTTGTTTTTATACAAGTGAAGTTGCACCCACCAGTACTCAACTCTTTCATCCATCACAGGAGTTGCAGGTTACTCTGATGAGTATTAGGAGTCATGAGTCTACACTCAACATGTTTGCCTGTGGCACATGAAGATGAAGACTTTTATCTATTTACTTATTCAAACTCTTGTATTAGGCCTGTGGCCATGGATTTGTAAAGACTATGTTGTCTCTGGAATGACTGTAATAATGACCTTTGTTTCTGTGTACTTCATCTTAAACTGTGGATGCTAGCATTGATCTAGGGACTAGCATTGCAATCACAGGGATCCTTTTCCTTTATAAAGGAGGGATCTTACAGATGGTATCAGAGAACTGTGTTGCCTGTAGGATTATGACCCTAGGATTGGAAATGTAAGGGTCCCAACCTTTAAATAAGGTAGAGTCCCCTGTGTTTACAATGCTAGTCCCTGGATCAATAGCTAGTATCCACAGTTAAGATGTAATACCAAGAAACAAAGGTCATAATATAACTTTATAACCAGGAATAACATAATTTTATTACATCTTACATAGCTCATTTGGCTAATACATTACATTGCAGCGGAATAACTATAAGCATGGGGTCCTTCATCTTCAAATTGCCACAGGCAGGCATGTTGGTTGTAGACTTTGTAATCCTAATCAATCAATCTTCACTAAAATCAATCAAACCTGCAACATTACAAGTTACGGCCACAAGGGTTAATACATCTGAATTGTATTGGCAAGTTTCACTACTATGTTGAATATAAGTGGATCCTATCATTACATGCATATTTGGCTAAGTAGGGTTTTAGGCTCATTTGCAGAAAGCAAAATTTATCCTATCTTTTCAAATGGTTTTATTTCCTTTGTCAAATCTTTCTGAACTCCTTGGAATCCACCAAGTGTCTTTGTCAAAATCTCTTGAGATCCTTGGTACCCCCAAGTATTTCAAGTTTTTATCAAAATCTCTTGAGCTCCTTGGTAACCCCAAGTGCATCAAGTTTTCATCAAAATCTCTTGAGCTCCTTGGTAACCCCAAGTGCATCAAGTCTTTTTTTGTCACTTAAAAGTTTTTCTTTTAGAAATTGGAATGTCGAGATTTCCCATAGCTTCAAACTTTAGTTGCTCAGTATTGTCCATAACCGGGGACACGGCTAAGTACTTAGATTTTATTATCTTCTGCAGAAGTTGCACACTTTACCCACATGTCACAATCTCATCTTGTCGCCACCAGTGGCCATTGGATTGGTGCTCACCAAGATGGAGTACCGGCAGATTGAGAATGTGACGAAGTCTTTCCAGAGGGTCCTCCCATACACCATTGCTAGCTTGTCTTCAGTACCCATGTAGGATTCCAGGTCCTCATGTCCAGTAACTTGAAGACAATGCATGGGTCTTCCCAATGTAGTTGACTAAGCCAGAGCCATAAATAGCATGTGGTTGCACACGAAAGCCACAATTGGAGAAACATGTTCAATCTCTAAGTTTCCTGGGTGGTTTTCCTTTGGAGCACAACACAAAGTGATTGCCATAGACATGGTTCCTTTTGTTGCCACCTTCTCCAAAACTCAAAGTCCTTGTCCACTCAGTTGGTTCATTGAGTCCTTGTTTTATTATGTAAAATCACAAGTCCTTTTCTTAACTTCATAAAATCTCATCATGTGTCTCTTCTCAAAATATGGCATGGCTAAGCATGTAACAACTACATTGTTTTCACTAAGGAATGTATAGGGTATCCTATTAGGATTTAGCATAGCATAAGTATAGAAATTCTTTTCATGCATGTTTCAAAATCCACTAAGTATAATGAAAATAGTAGGACTTTTAGATGATAGTGTCACTTGCCTTTCTTTTGGTAGGGAATGTTGGTTCACTCCTTGATCTTGCTAGTTTCACACTTTTCTAACTTCACTAGAATAAATCAAACAAACACAATATCAACTAGCATTCCAAACCAATAATCAACCAAATAATTCACACACATAAAATAAGAGAAACTAGGTCATGCATGCAAGCATGCAAAAGATAGTTTTATTTGCAAAGGTGGTATCCACTAGGCTTCTAAACTTTGTAAGGTTCAAAAGTGGTCATTTTCCAAAGTGGCAAAGTCATTTGCAAAAGGGTTTTGTCCATAAACCATTTTTTTAAATCATTTCCTTATTTTATGTGGTGGAAAATATTTTTATCAAAGCAACAACTTTATGTTGTTCACCAAATAAGTTGTTGTTTCTCAAAACTTGGTGTTTAGGGTCAGTAGGTTTGGTCCAAATCATTTTCCCAAAGTTTTTACTCCAAAAACATTTTCATAACAAACGAATATTTTTATTTGGCTAGAAATGGCTAAATTAATTAATCCAACCCAAACTTCACCCAATCCATTTTCAAAACCATGGGTTGGTTCCTAGGGTCAGTAAGTTCACCACAAACTAATTTTCCAAGATTTCAACCTCAAAAACATTTTTGGATAATTTTTCTAAACTAAACAAGCATACAAATGTTTCTGCAAAAACAAACAATCTAACAGATACTATTTACTAAACAAATTGTATGGTTGGCTAGGGCTTGTTCCTATGATTCCAACGATATAAAGTTTGTAATTTTTGGACGTGTGGATCAAAAGTTATAGGGGTTTCAATTTGCAAATCAAATCTGTTTTCAAATATGTTTTTAAATCGAATCTAGCCACGCGTCGCGTTCCTACTGGTCGACACCGGTTCGGGTGGATCGGCCTCTGCGGGGCGTTGGATCTGAACAGATCGCACGGCGCAGAATGCTACTTACCGCTTCGCCTAGCTTCTATCGTGTGCGTCCGATCTAGATCCTACGATCCGCAGCAACTCAAACAAAGAACCGGCGGCGCTGCGCGGCGGCAGACGGCGGCGACGTCCAGGCGGTGGCGCTACGGCGGTTCTAGGAAGCAAGGAGGGAAGGGAAGGTTCTCACCGTGTTCGCGAGGTCGAGGTGGTGCTCAACGTGTGGTCGACGTGGCAAGGGGTGCTCAGGGACGGCAGCAATTCCTCGCCGGAGTGGGGAACGGCGTCGGATGGTTCTGTTCGTGGTCGGGGTCAATGTTGCAGATCGCCCTAAGGCAGGGTAAGAGCATGGTTAGATGCACAAGAGAGAGGCGAGTGTAGGAGCATCATCGAGGAGTGCTGGGGCGAACGGAGTTTACCTGTGGAGTTCACCAGAGTGGAAGACAGACGCGGCGACGCTCAGAGCTTGTCGAAGATGACATTCTGGGGCGCCCGCGGTTGAACGGAGGGTATAGGCAGAAGCGTCAGAGGTTGGGGAATGTTCCCGTGTGCTTGGAAAGGCAAGGGGTGGCGAGGCTCGGCCGGAATTGAGGAGGGATGATGGTCGGAGCAGTGAGAGGGCGAGCTCGATTCAGGGCAGCCTGGGGGCAGAGAGAGGGAGGCGCGTGAGGGGAAAGGAAGAGGAGACGCAGGCGGTTAAATGGGAGTGGTCGCGGGGTGGATTAATGCGGCCATTTACGCGAATTGATCGCCGGCGTTTCCTGCAGCAACGGCCGGGCGTCGTCTGCGCGAGGAAGAAGATGAGCTGGAGGGGTGGGGTACGGGCGTCAGCGAGGGAGTGAGAGAGAAGGAAGGGGCCACTCGTCAGCGTCTCTGTGGGTTCAAAAAATGAGTGTGAAACGTTTTCTGCGGGAGTGAGGAACTGGGCTGTTTGTTGGGCTTGTTGGGCTGAGTCCAAATTCTATTTTTTTCTTTCTGATTGTTTTATCTTTTTCCAAATCTATTTTCTGTTTTGAATTTTCAAACAACAAAACAACATTCAAATCAATTCAAACACTCACCAAACATTTGCAATTGAAATTTGGTTCTGTTTAACAACATAACCCAATTCCCAAAATAAAATAATATTTTTATTAAAGGGTCATTTATAATTAAATAAATAGACCTTGACTAATAATTCAAAAATAGAATTTATTTCAAATCTCCATTTGATAACTAATTATTTCTAAAACCAAAATAGTAGGTTTTATTTGAGAATATAAAATACTTGGAAAACTTATTTGAATTAAATAAATAAGTTTTTATGGTTAATTAAAATAGTAAAATCTTTATTTATAAAACTTGGATATTAAATCCTTATTATTTTATTTTAAACCTTTACTATTTTTATTCAAACAAAATGTTTTATTTCAAATGTTTGACAAAGGTTTATTTTGGTTCCATAAAATAATCCTTTTTATAAATCTACCTTTTCTTTTGAAAACCAAATCTTTTATTAAAGGATCCAAAATAGTAATTCCAAATATTTTTTATTTTCCTTTATTAAATGTTTATCTTTTTTTTAAATCCCTTTAGGATTTATTTGATCCAATTTGGTTGGAAGGTTTCCAATTGGATCCAAAAAGTTTCTTCTCACCCTGAAAATCAACAAAGTTTTATTTTATTCATTTATTTTTCACATTACAAGATTTGGAAAGTCTTGGGATGTGACAGGAAACCACTAAGGAAAAATTTTCAACAACTTCTACACTTGTCTATTCTTCTCGTAAACTTTTCTAATCTTCTTTCTCATCTCTATTTGTAGATGAACTCCATCAACGAAGCCGTAAGGAAAGGACCACTCATGACCATGACCTTGGAGTGTGAGACAGAGTTTCCCAAAATTCTCAAGGACCTCATGGTGGCAATGGAAATACATGGTGCAGCTTTGTACAAAGACTTTCCTGTGATGGATGAAGGAGTTGAGTACTGGTGGGTGCAACTTCACTTGTACAAAAACAAGGAAGACAACCACAAAGAAACAGGATTCTGCATGTACACCAACACTGTGGTGCACACCACATTCTTTGAGTTAGCAAGAGAAGCAGCTTGGAGGACTATCAAAGAACTTAGTACTAGAGTCAAGTGCAGAATGCTCAACCTCCAAAAAGACTTGATGAAAGAGAAGGAACATACCCAAGA
Organism: Avena sativa; assembly: GCA_916181665.1. Classification (NCBI taxonomy): domain Eukaryota; kingdom Viridiplantae; phylum Streptophyta; class Magnoliopsida; order Poales; family Poaceae; genus Avena; species Avena sativa. Next base: position 385,240,293 of record OV702282.1, read on the forward strand.
GTTGGAAGCTACCAACCAATCCTTAAGAGGAGACATTATAGACTTAGTGATGGAATCATGTGAACAAGATAGGCTGATTGCTTCTAGGAACATTGTGTTAGCCAACAGATCCAGTGAGATAGGATTGTAAGCGTACTTCGTTAGTTGGACCACCACCTATCACCCTATTTTCCAAAATGATGCCTTAAAATAAGATTGAACCTTGGTTAATGTAATGGTTTCATGTATGCATGACTTGTGTGTTTTGCTTCCCAAGGATATGTATGTGTGTTTTGTCTTTTGTTTTATCTTGAATTGTGTTGTTCTAACTTTTCTATCTAATAAATAGATGCCTATTACCATTAGCACTGTTGAGGAGTTCCGGGTTACCCGCTTTGGTCCTCGTATCATTGAGCTTACCACTTTGCTCAATCTCCCTCTTCCCACCATCATGGTGCATCCACTCACCAAGTTCGAGAGGAAGGACCTCTGGGGCTTCAAGGTGAACCAGCCCGGACGCCAGACAGAGCCTACTACGGAGGCCATCGTCTTCAAGCTTCTGCACGATGACAGGGAGAGAGGCATGGAGGTAGTTATGCAGGACATGATAGGACGTCTGCTAGGTCGACACTCCCGACAGGTTAGAGGCACCCACTTCCACGTCTTCGGAAGACGTGATGAGGATGGAGAGTCCATCGACTTCGAGGACGACTCGAGGGACGGGGCAGAGCCGATACGTCTGTATCTCCAGGACTTAGAGTCTCTCATTAGGCACGTGGACACGGACAGGACCAATGTCATGCTCAGTAATGACGAGCTCCAGGTGCAGCTTCGCGAGAAGGACAAGCTCTTCGCACAGCAGGACGAGATAGTCAAGGAAATGGAGGCGAAGTTCGAGACCCAGGACAGGAAGTTCAAGAGTCAGGAGAAGCGTGTCCAAGATAGGAACAAGAAGATCCGGGACATGACTGAAGAACTGCAGTCCAAGGACTTCGAGCTAGAGCAGCAGCAGACGGTGATAGAGAGGCTTCGTTCCCAGAAGAGGGCTCTCAAGGCCAAGATAGAGTCCTTGACCACTACTATTGAGGAGAACAAGACCGCGATGGAGAACGCAGGTCTTACCTTTGTCAAGGAGGAGATTGATGCTGATGAGTAGACTTGACTACTCGTTTATCTTTTATTATCGTACTTGTTATTTGAGAATTTGTTATTGGACCATCCGACATGTGGATGGCTTGCCACTTGTGTGTTTTACTTTGTGAACTTGTTATCTTGTTGTTGAACTTTTATCTCTTTGTTGCATGCTTGTGATGCTTATGTGAGGTAATGTGCATGAAAGCATCTATGGGTATCTCATTCTTATCTCTGTTTGAACAAACCACAGATGCCTCCCCGTCGTGCAAACCCCAACCCCAACAACAACATCACTCCAGAAATGCAGCAAATGATGACTGCTCAAACACAGCTAATGCAGATGATGACAACATTCATCCAGAACCAAAACAATAACAACAACAACAAAAACCCCAATAACAACAACAATAACAACAACAACCCTCCGGGCTTTGATATGCTCACCAGATTCTTGAGATTGAGGCCAGCTAAGTTCTCGGGGACGACTGATCCCATGGTGGCCAATGATTGGCTACATTCTGTAAACAAGGACTTAGTAACCGTGGGCTGCACGGATGCTGAAAAGGTCAGATTTGCAGCACATCTGCTGGAAGGGCCAGCTGCCACTTGGTGGGACAACTTCCAGATCACCACTCCTATAGATGAAGTGACATGGGCTATCTTTGAAGATGGCTTTCGCACTGCTCATATCTCATCAGGAATAATGAGCCTGAAAAAGAAAGAGTTCCACAATCTGAAGCAGCGCCACCGTAGCGTGGCTGAATACATTGAGGAGTTCAACAATCTGGCGTGTTATGCACCGGATGAGGTTGACACAGATGCCGAGAGAAAGGAAAAATTTCTTGAAGGCTTGAATGATGAGCTGAATCTGCAATTGGCTGTGGCGTATGTTCCCACTTATCAGTCGCTCTGTGACAAGGCTGCTATTTTGGAGAACAAAATAAATCAAGTGGAGAGTAGAAAGAGAAAGCACTCCGACAAGCATAGCTCAGGATCGTCTCACAAACGATCTCACTATGATGACAACAGAAGCTCAGGATCCCACAAGCATGGGAAATTGAACAAGCACCACAACCACAACCGTCATGACAACAAGCATCATCGCAGTCATGACAATGACAAGTAAAAGAACCACAAGAGTGGACATAAAAGCCACCACAGTGGTAATGGTAGTGGAAGTGGGAGTCAACCTGTTAAGAGAGACATCAGTCAGGTGGAATGCTTCAAATGCAATAAGATGGGACACTATGCAAATGAGTGCCCTGAAAAGAAAATTGAAGGACCTATCAAGCCCAATCCTTTCAAGAAAGGACAGGTGAACCACATCAGTGTGGAGGAGGTCTATGAGGAGCCTGATGCTGTTGCTGGTAAGTTCAGACTCAATTCTATTCCAGCATTTGTTCTTTTTGATACTGGAGCATCGCATTCATTCATATCAAAAGCATTTGTTGATAGAAATGGGTTTCCAACTGAAAACATTGGGTGTCCAATAAAATTTAGTTCTCTGGGTGGAGATATGATAGTAAGTCTTGGATGCCGGGATCTAGTAATAGAGTTTGGAAAACATAAATTTCCAGTGAGTCTGATAATCCTAGATTCCCAAGGACTGGACGTAATATTGGGAATGGATTGGATGGCTAAGTATGAAGGAGTACTAGATTGTGCCAATCGTACTGTTGCACTCACAACCCTGGAAAGAAAGCGGATTAAATTCAAGTCCAACTTTGAATCCAAAGGAAGTAAGCTAAATTCTCTTAAGGGGGTTAGCATGGACAGTGTGCCAATTGTGAGTGAGTATCCGGATGTGTTTCCGGAAGAATTGTCGGGAATGCCACCAGATAGAGATGTGGAGTTTCTGATAGATTTGGTACCAGGATCTAGACCAATAGCAAAGAGACCGTATAAAATGTCAGTTGATGAACTGAAAGAACTCAAGAAGAAACTTGGAGAACAGTTGCAGAAGGGATTTATTCAACCAAGTTCTTCATCTTGGGGAGCCCTAGTTTTGTTCGTGGAGAAGAAAGATAGAAGCCAAAGGTTATGCATAGATTACCGTTCACTCAACGAGGTAACTATCAAGAACAAATATCCTTTGCCCAGAATCAATGACTTGTTTGATCAGCTAGAAGGAGCATGTGTGTTCTCAAAGATTGATCTAAGGTCAGGCTATTTTCAACTCAAGATAAGAGAACAAGGCATACCTAAAACAGCATTCACTACAAGGTATGGATTGTACGAGTATACCGTAATGCCTTTTGGTTTAACCAATGCTCCAGCATACTTCATGAATATGATGAACAAAGTGTTCATGGAATTCCTCGACAAGTTCGTTGTCGTTTTCATCGATGACATCTTAGTCTACTCCAAGAGCAAAGAAGAGCATGAAGGACATTTGCGTTTGATACTTGAGAAGTTAAGAGAGCATAAACTTTATGCCAAATTCAGCAAATGTGAGTTCTGGTTGGAGGAAGTTGGTTTTCTTGGTCATGTTATAACAAAGGATGGTGTAGCAGTTGATCCTGCTAAGGTTTCAGCTGTGACTGAATGGGAATCTCCCAAGTCCGTGAAAGAAGTTCGTAGTTTCCTTGGCTTAGTAGGTTACTACAGAAGGTTTCTTGAGAATTTCTCTAAGGTTTCTAAGCCTATGACTGAATTGTTAAAGAAGGATAAGAAGTTTGCTTGGTTTGAAGGTTGTGAACTCAGCTTTCAGGAATTGAAGAAGAGACTTGTGACAGCACCAGTCTTGTGTCTGCCAGATTTGGAAAAAGATTTCCAAGTATATTGTGATGCATCTCATCAAGGTTTGGGTGCGGTACTTATGCAAGACGGTAAAGTTGTGGCCTATGCCTCGAGACAACTCAAAACTCATGAGGTGAACTATCCTACTCATGATTTAGAGTTAGCCTCTGTTGTCCATGCACTATAAACATGGAGACATTATCTTTTGGGAAAACGTTGTGAAGTGTTCACGAATCACAAAAGTTTGAAGTACATCTTCACCCAGAAAGAAATTAATATGAGACAAAGAATGTAACACCCTCAGAATCGACCCTATGCAAGTTTCAGCGACTCCCGCCAAACCCGCATAGAAACGATTCAAAGGTGCCCACCAGGCACTTTCGTGCGGGTGGAAAACGAAGTAATAACATTACACAACAGTCCTCGATGGGACCCACAGAACAGAGATATATACAACACGACTCCATGAGTCAAGAATACAGATGTAATATACAAAGATCCAAATCACCTTGAAAATGATAGAGCGTCCGACTACGGACAAGATGCAAATGGGGCTAAGAGCCCTGAAGAATAACCAATGGCGTCCACAACCCTGCCCAGGCCAAGCCGGAAGGGTAACCCTGCTAACGACGTCGAAACCTGCTAAAACAAAAGGGGTGCCGACAAAGGGCAAAGGAGAAAAAGAGGAGCGTCAGTACTGAGGCCAGTACACGGCGAGACTAGAATTCGGCGGTCCTCGCCTACATAGGTATGGTGGACTGAAGCGGCAGCGGCAGCATGCACTATACAACCTATAGAGACTCGATATAACTGGCGGCTATCAGAGAGGGATAAGAAAACCTATTCGGAACCATCTTGATACTACCATCAAACAAACCCATCCTGGTGTTTCCCCCTCGAGACCAAACGAGGAAGTCGACCGAGGAACTCACACAGTTGGCAGTTTTAGTTATTCAGTTATCATTGCAGCAATTACTAGTCAAGTATAGATAATCATCCTGATAAATAAGCAGTGGGCACTTTTATTTAACCATTCCATTGTAGTTGCAACACTTACTAGTCAGATACAATTAGCATGAGATATCCCAAAACCCAGTAGTTGTTGGTACTTTTATTTAGCCATTCCGTTATAGTTGCAATACTTACTAGTCAGATACAATGGTCGCAAGCGACAACCCAAACAAGCAATTGTGGGCAGTTTTATTTAGCCATTCCATTATAGTGAAGCTGATTACTAGTAATTATAAAGTCAAATTTATAGCACTACTTTAGTTATAGTTGTCTATGATCGAGATACTGTGCTCCAAGTCGTCCATAACCGCGGACACGGCTTTCAGAAAGTTTTACCCGGCCGGGGTGCACAAATAGCAACACACACTCGATCAACCTCAGAAAAACCAAATCAAAACCCAACGAGGCCTTCACGACAAAGCAATCACAGGATTCAGAAATATTTCAGGGGGCCACCCCTTGGAGTACACCCGCAACGAAGTTAGCTGACTTCGAGACGGACCCGAGGTTTGGGTGGACGGCTGTGAACGACTGGGAACCCAAAACTGGGCTTGTCAACACCGCGAAAACGTGTCCCGATCCTAAACAGTACAGTGTGCTCCTCGCACAATTGTAAATAAAGCAGTAAGCATGGCATAAGTACAGGATAGTAAATAAAACCTCAAACTAGTTTGTGGCCCCAAGAAATAAGACGGAATCAAGCTCTAGCTCAGGGGGGTCCCATAAGCCTCCCGGATGTGGATAGCGCGAATATTCAAGGAACAGGTATCAAGTACTCGGGGTCCTACGGGACACAAGTGGACGGTTAACAACCAAATAACATCTATTGCCCACCTGTGCCTCTGCTTACTTACTTCAATTTTAGTTGTTTAAACAGTAATTAAAGTTATGATAATCTCCAACAATAAACAATGCGGCAATACTCCAACAACTGTGGTACTTGGCGACACACAACAGCACTTGAGCCAGCGACTACGACGCGCAAGTCCAACTATCTACCAAACAACAGGTAATAGGATGTGTCCAAGGCAATATAAGGCTGCAAGGGATATGTAGGGGTCCCAACCTAATAAGGTAGAGTCCTCCTGTGTTTTACAATGCTAGTCCCTGGATCAATAGCTAGCATCCACAGTTAAGATGTAATATCAAGAAACAAAGGTCATAATATAACTTTATAACCACGAATAACATAATTTTATTACATCACACATAGCTCATATGGCTATTACATTACATTGCAGCGGAATAAATGTAGTCATGGGTCCTTCATCTTCAAAGTGCCACAGGCAGATGTTGGTTGTAGACTTTGTAATCCTAAACAATCAATCTTCACTAAAATCAATCAAACCTGCAACATTACAAGTTACAGCCACAAGGGTCAATACATTTGAATTGTATTGGCAAGTGATACTATGGTAGTATAATGGAGTCTAATATCTATATGCATTTGGCTAAGTGGAGTTGAGACTTGCATTGCTCAAAATATATTTTCCTTGACATTTTGAAAATACTAAGTTTTTGCTTGACAAATCATTTTTCTCAATCAAAGATTTCAAGATCCTTGTACCAAGCCATCTCTCCATCAATGATTGAAGAATTCAAACAACCCTTGTTCAAACCACAAGATTTTAATTTAGAAATTGGAATGATGAGATTCTTGATTGCTTCCATGTCTTGATGCTCAAATTGTCCTTTGCCAGGGACATGGCTAAGTACTTAGGTTTTACACTCTTCAGAGGTGGTGCACTTTCCCCACAAGACTTGGTTTCCCAAGACAAGATCTTTCAGAAGCTTTCCCTTAGACCAAAATGGACGCGTTCCAACCTATCAAACACTACCACCCACTGTCCATATGGCTAAGTTCTTGCAACCTATATGATCATGGCAGAGCCCATATTGCCAAGTGGTTGCACTTGAAGCTTCTCAACATTTGACATCTCAAATCCCTTTGTTTCCTGGGTGGCATTCCACAAGTGAGATACACAATCCAAGCCCATGGCATTGTGAACCACTCAACCATTCTCCACCAAGCAAGCCCATTCCACCCAGGGGATTCATTAACTTAGTTGTTTTATTAAACAAAAACATAAGTCCTCAGACTTAGAATATTTTTCCATAGTGTGAATATATTTTCCACCCATGTTTTCTATTAGCTAGGCTAAGCTTGATAGTAGTAGGAATCTTTAACTTAGGAAAATCCTACTAAGGATTCATTACTATGTTTTCCTATAGCAAGATCTATACTTAGCAAAATCCATGCAAGTTTTACTTAGCAAAATCACTAATGCATAGTGAAAGTAATGGGACAAAAAGTATGAAGCATCACTTGCCTTTTTGGTAGGGAATGGTGGTTCACTTCTTGATCTTTCTAGTCTCACACTTCACTACAAATCAATCAAGCAAACACAAATTCAATTCACATTCCAAACCAAAGTCAAACAAACAATTCTTCACACACACAAAGTAATGGAATCTAAGTCATGTATGGGAGCATGCATAAGATAGTTTCATTTTGCAATTAGGGTCTCTATGGGGTTTCTAAACTTTGTAAGATCCAAATTGGTCATTTACCAAAGTGGCAAAGTCATTAGCAAGAGGGTTTTGTCCAAAAACTATTTTAAATCCATTTATCATTTCATGTGGTGAAAAATGTTTTTATTAAGGCAAAACTCTTAAGTTGTTCACCAAATGAGTTGCTATTGCAAAACTTGGTGTTTTTAGGTCAGTAGGTTTGGTCCAAAACATTTCCTTAAAGTTTTCTTTTCATAAACAATTTTATAACAAAAACCATTCTTTTTATTTGGCTAGAAAATGACTAAGTCAAGTAATCCAACCTAAATCTTACAAAAATCATTTTTAATACCAAGGGTTGGTTCCCAGGGTCAGTAAGGTCACAACAAACCATTTTGCAAAGGTTTTAATCCAAAAATCATTTTTAAACAATTTTTATACTCTAAACAAGCTCACAAAAGTTTCTGCAAATTCAAACAAGCTAACAGATACTATTTGTCAAACTAAGGCCATGGTTGGCTAGGGTTTGTTCTCCTGAATCCATTGATATAAAATTTGCCAAATTTGGACGTATGGATCAAAAGTTATAAGGGTTTGAAGTTTGCAAATAATTCTGATTTCAAATTCTAATTTCAATCTATCTGGTGACACGCGGCGGCTTCTTATTTGTCGGTACCGTTTCGGTTGGATCGCGGCTGTGGTGCGTTGGATTAAGTCTAATCGTGCGGCCCTGAACGCATACCCCTTCGCGTTAAGTGATTCTAATCCTGCTCGCTCAATCTAGATCGGACGGCTGTGGAGTGTTCGACCATAGACGGGCGGCGCTGCGGCGGCTGCTGGCGGCGGCGACTCTGTTTCACGGCGGCGCCGGCGATATAGGAAGCGAAGAAGAGAGGGAGTGTGCTCACCGGGTTCGCTGACGCTCGCTGATGCTCAACGTGGGACTGGTCCGTCGAGGGGCGCACGGGGACAGGCAGAATTCCTCGCCGGAGTTGGTTCTGGCGACGGACGCGCTCGGTCGAGGTCGAAGACGATTCTGCGGTTCACCAGGAGGCAAGAAAAGGTCATGATTAGGTGCAGGGGGCCACGGAGATGACGTGTGCGTGAACGAGAGGGGTCGGGGTGGTCTGGAATTACCGGAGGAGCTCGACGGAGGCGAGACAGACGGCGGCGCTCAGAACTTTTGTCGAAGACGGTTTCCTGGGGCGCCCGCGGTTGAACGAAGTGTACTAGGAGATGCGCCAGAGAGTGGGGAGGCTGCTAGGTTGCACAGGGAGGCAGGAGGTGGAGTGTGTTGGCCGGAATCGGCGAGAACGGTCGTCGGAGACAGAGGAAGTGCTGGGCAAAATTCTCCGGCCTGGGGGCGTGCTTTGGGGAGGAGACAGAGGGGAAAGACGGAGAAGGCGCTGGCGCTTAAATGGGCTTGATCGCAGGGGCGTTTAATCACAGCATTAACGAGAATTTACTCCACGGAATCACAGGCAGAAACGGGAGAGAGGAGGAAGAAGGGGTCGTGCGGGGTGTGGACGATGAACAGTAAAGGTGGGGTCCACCGGTCAGTGGGAAAAGAAACGAGGGGGAGGTCCACTAGTCAGTCGCTCCGCAGGTTGTTTCAGCGGTGAGGAAAAACGGTTCGGGGGAGAGGGCAGATGGGTTGTTGGGCTGTTTGGGCTGGGCCTTGTTGGGTTGTCCTTTTCCATATTTTTTTCCTGCCTGTTTGTTTTATTCTTTTCTATTTCTATTTTCTGATTTGATATTCAAACAAATGATTCAATCAACAATGCAACCATTCAAACAATTCAAACTTGTAATGAGTTTTTTGGTTCTGTTTAGTAGCATAAACCAACTTCCAAAATAATATTTTAAATCTTTTTTAGGTTCCATTTATTAATTAAATAAAATGGACCATGGTTTATTAATAAAATAGGGTTTGGTTTAATTAATAAAATCTCTCTCTTAAATCCAAATGTTTTCAAAACCAAATCAGTAGGTTTTATTTGAAAAATATAAGATACTTGAAATACTTGTTTAAAATAAAATAACATTTTATTTTAGGTCCATTATCAATTAAATAAAATGGGCCTTATTCATTTACTTCAAATAAGATTTGTTTTATTAGAATATTTATTTTTAAAACTAAAATAGTACCAAAACCATTCAGTAGGTTTTATTTGTAAATAAAGAATATTTGGAGAACTTGTTTAAAATAAAATAACTTTTTTATTTTAGGGTTCATTAATAATTATATACAATAGACCTTCATTATTAAATCAAATAGGATTTGTTTTATTGATATATTTATTTTGAAATCTAAAATAAAGTCAAAACACTTTAATAGGTTTTATTTGTGAATATAAAATACTTGGAAAACCTATTTAAAATAATTTAATAAGTTTTGAGGTTTTAATTAAAATGGTAAAACCTTTAAATAAAATTTGGATAGTAATTCTTTATTAATTTACTTAAATAAACCTTTGTTATTTTTATTCGAAACAAAATGTTTCAATTCAATGTTTTGTCAAGTTTTAATTTGGCTTTATAAAGTAATCCTTATTTGTAAAACTTCTATTTCATTTGAAAACAAATCTTTTCATTTAATTGTTTCAAAATAATATTTCCAAATGTTTTTATTTTTCCTTTTATTAAATGTTTATCTTTTTAAATCCCTTTAGGTTTTTATTTAATTCAAATGGATTTGAAGTTCCAATTGCATTCAAAAAGTTTCTTCTGGCTCTGAAAGTCAAACAAAGTTTTATTTTATTAATTTATTTTCACATTACAAGATTTGGAAAATCTTGGGATGTGACAGGATAACACGGGTACGAAAACTAGAGCATCGCAACCAGATAGCAATAGATCAACAGGAGGGAATAAATACTATAAAAGTAAGATAGGTAGAAAGGGGGAGATGCTCGCCTGAAAACATTGTCGAAGGTTCAACCGAAGATCGGGTCGACACTCGCATCAACTCAACGGCCTTATCCGCGAAGAAGGAAAACACTAGAAGAAACACCGGATGCACTATTTAATACTACGGCAAAGATCGGGCATGCTTATGATATGATGCATGGCATGGCAAAAGTGCGGTGCAATTAGGCCATATTAAGTGGAACCGGGGTCCCGACAATTAATTAGGTGGTTCATGTTCTTTATCTACCCCGCAAATTGAATGTTGTAATAACAGGGCAAGATAAGTGACTGGTTCGCTACCCAAATTTAAATGAGGCCAATATGAGACTAGATTTGCCCGCATATGGGCCCCATATTTAATTATATGGTGAATCGGCATAAGGCCCCCAAACCACATGGCAATATGCATGCGAGAATGACACTTTAATATGCAACATTTTATATAGATGGCATTATAAAAATAGGGGCTCGGAAAAAGGGTCACACATTAGGGTTCAACGATCTTGGGGTTCCGGGGGGTTCGGGGTTCGGTCTCAGGGTTCCGGGTTCGACGGGATCGTTCTCGGACTCCGGAAGTAGTTCTTGCCGTTCCGCGTAGAAGGACTTGGTTCGGTGTCGGGGCGCATCGGACTCGTCATGGTCGGTGTCGATCTTGTCGTGGCGAAGATCTTGTCGTGTCCGCGTATCGGGTCGGTCCTGGCGTTCGGGATGCAGAACTTGGCGTTCCGCGGCGAAGTGCTTGGCGTCATTTGGTTCCATGTCGACGGTCTTGGTGTCCTTGATGGAGAACTCGGTGTATCCGTGTCGACGGCCTTGGCGGTTATCGGGTCCGGTCTTCGGAATCCGTGAGACGTTCTTAGGGCTCCGAGAAGAAGATCTTGTTGAGGGCCTCACTTGAGATCGATGGTGACTTGCATAGGTCTCCTAGGGCACCGTGATGGTTCTACGGGTCCCGACTTGTCAAGGCGTCGATCTCGGTCCAACCGATGGCGGGTTCGAGAAGATAGGGCGACAAGATAACTTAATTGGGTGGCCAATACCACGGTACCGGAGGCGATACACTGGCGTCGGCAACTGAATAAACATACACGCATGTTCAAATACGACACACACGGGTACTTGTCGACAATGCGCTGCAGGCCAGAGAGGCTTGTAGGTGTGCCCGCAGCAGGAGGCAGGTCTTGGCGGCACGAATCCCTGGCGACGGCGAGCATGGAGGCGCGGGTCGAAGCGGCGCGGCGGCGGGGTCTGCAACAGAGCTCGACGAGGTGGGGGAGGCATCGCGGGCCGGCGCAGGGCAGAGGGAGGCGCGGAGAGCGTCGGGCGCCATGGGGTCAGCTCGGGGACGGAGAGAGGGAGGCCCGGAGCAGGACGGGGCGGCAGGGACGGAGGTCGCGCGCTGGCACGGGGGGGGGAGCGAGGCGCCCGGGCGGCGGCGGTGGCCTGGGCGGCCGCGCGCGGAGGGGACGGGGAAGAGGGTGGCGGTCCGCTCAGGGCGGAGGCGGGCGGCAGCCGAGGTTGGGGAGGCCAGAGAGGGACGCGGGCGGAGGCGGGGCTCCTGGGCGGCGGGCGGAAGGGGACGGCGGCCGGCAGGCGAGCGGAGGAGGGAGGGCAAGGGCAGGCGGCGCTCGGGGCGAGCAGCGGCTGCCGGCGGCGAGGCAGAGGGCCGAAGAAGAGGGAGGAGGCCGGGCGGTGGCGATGGGGGGCCTGGCGGCGTGGCCAGGGGAACGGCGGCGGCCGGCGCTGGAGAGAAAGGAGGGCGGGGCGAGCGCGGCATGAGAGGGAGAGGGAGCGAGGCAGAGAGGAGGGAGGGAGAGAGGAGAAGGGGTGGGCGTCGCGGGGCCAGGGGTGGGGCCAGGTGGGGTCCAGGCGGGGGGGGGTGAGTGGAGAGTGGGGCCAGGGTGGGGCCAGGTGGCAGCGGGTTGGGGGGAGAGAGAGAGTTGTGGCCAGGGAGTGGGGTCGGGCTGTAAGGGAGAGGGGGTAGGGAAGCTGTGTGTGGGTGTGGGCAGAGGAGAGAGGATTGGGGTGGATTGATGAGGTGGCGATGGGTGTGGTGAAGTGGAGGGAAGGTGAGGTGGCAGGCTAGGATAGGTGGGTAGACTAGGATTGGGTGGGGATAGGATTTAGAGTTTGGGTGGACCGTTTTATTCTGGGGGTGGCCAACTGGGTCGGATCGGCCCAGTTCGGCTGCCCCCTAAAAATAATTAAATATTTTATTTGTTTAAAACAGGGTTTTTGCAAACCGATAGCAGACAAAACAAAATAATCCGGAGACCCGGGTTTTGCGTTTGAACAAAGGCGGGGCGTTTAGAAAACAAAAATAGATTTTTCTGAAAATAGTTTTATGCAAGCAAATGCAAGATGGTGACGATGCTCAAATGCAATGTGGCATGATGACATGAGCATGCGGTCATGATGATGCAATGCACAAAAACAACGCGATTTTCTAGTGGTGGTTTTGCGGGATGCCACAAAGAAGATGGCTAAAACTTATCAAAGACTATGACTTAAGTTTGCAATACCACCCCGGTAAAGCAAATGTTGTAGCAGATGCTCTAAGTCGTAAGGTTTTTTTGAATGGCCTTAGCAAAGGAGAATTGCCAGATGATTTGTGTACCCAATTCAGAAAACTCAGATTGGAGATTGTGCCTGAAGGACATCTCATGTCTTTGGATGTTCAACCCACTTTGTTGGACAAGATCAAAGAAGCCCAGAAGATTGATAAAGAAATCGAAGAGATTAAGGAAAAGATTGGCCAAGGAAAATCCAAAGGGTTCCATGAAGACGAACAGGGTACTTTATGGCATGGGAAACGTTTCTGTGTTCCACAAGATCCAGAACTACGGAAACTGATTTTGCAAGAAGCACACAACTCTCTGTATTCTATTCACCCGGGTAACACCAAAATGTACATGGACATGAAAGAAAGATTTTGGTGGAATAATCTCAAGAAAGAAATCGCCGAACATATTGCTTTGTGTGATGTGTGTAGTAGAGTGAAAGCGGAGCATCAGAAACCAGCAGGTTTGCTTCAACCACTACCTATTCCTGATTGGAAGTGGGACAAAATTGGTATGGATTTCATTACCGGATTACCAAGGACCAGGTCAGGATATGATTCAATATGGGTAGTAGTGGATCGCCTAACTAAAGTGGCTCATTTTATACCCGTGAAGACAACCTATACAAGTGCTAAGTTAGCCAAAATCTACATGAGTAGAATTGTATGTCTACATGGAGTGCCCAAGAGTATTGTGTCTGATAGGGGAACTCAATTCACTTCCCATTTTTGGAGACAGCTACATGAGTCATTGGGAACGAGGTTGGAATTCAGTACTGCTTTTCATCCTCAAACCGATGGACAAACGGAAAGGACTAATCAAATTCATGAAGACATGTTGAGGGCCTGTGCCCTAGACTATGGAGCAAGTTGGGATGAAAGTCTGCCTTACGCAGAATTTTCTTATAACAACAGCTATCAAGCCAGCATTGAGATGGCACCGTTTGAGTTTCTCTACGGAAGAAAGTGTACCACCCCATTGTTATGGAATGGTGTGGGAGAAAGAAGTTTATTCGGACCAGATCTTATCAAAGAAGCCGAAGAGAAGGTCAAATTGGTTAAGGAAAGGTTGAAGATAGCACAGTCCCAACAGAAAAGCTACGCAGATCCTAAGCGCAGAGAAGTCACCTACGAAGTGGGTGATAGAGTCTATCTTAGAGTGTCACCACTTCGTGGAGTGAAAATATTCGGAGTCAAAGGAAAATTGGCACCAAGATATGTGGGGCCATTCAATATTTTGAGTCGCAAAGGAGAAGTTTCCTATGAAATTGAATTGCTAGAATCTCTGTCAGCTGTCCATAATGTGTTTCATGTGAGTCAGCTTAAGAAATGTCACCCAGAAATGGAAGAAACTTCTTTGAAGGATACTATACCTTTGGAGGAGGTTCAACTAGAAAGTGATCTCAATTATGAAGAGAAACCCATCAAGATTCTTGAGACTGCAGAAAGAGTCACAAGGACTAAGACTATCGAGTTTTGCAAAGTGCAGTGGAATCATCATTCCGAAGAGGAAGCAACATGAGAAAGAGAAGATGATCTTCGGAAAGACCACCCTCACCTATTTGCTAGCCAATCCGAATCTCGAGGGCGAGATTCACCTTAAGGGGGTTAGATTTGTAACATCCCTAAAATCATGATTTCAAAGATTGCATATCATTCATGCATGCATATAGAATTGAGATCAATTTCAAACTCATTTCAAGAAAACAGAAGCACATAGTGCTATCATTTTATGTGAACAAACTTAAATCAGATGCCCATCCTCACTTGAGATCTTAGTGTTTTAAAAACCAAGCTTGGTTGCTTCTCTATTGTTTGGCTTGAGTGTAGAGTTTGAACAGAATTTTACAAAATAGAAATGGTTTCAAAAACCATTTTCAAACATTTGCAAACCAAGTGCAATGTCCCTGTTATTTTGTTTTTCCAAAAATGACCAAGCCTTTTCAAAGTAACCACATGGTTTTATACCTAGATTTGAGTATGTTGCACACTGCAAAAATCCCAAATAGATTTGAATTCAAATGGAGTTTGAATTCATTTGAAAACCATTCCTGAAAATCAATTTAGAAAAAGAAAAGAGAAAAGAATTGGAAAAGGGCCGGCGCCAGGAATTTGGCCCAGCTACAGACGCAGCCCAACAAGCCCACCCGGCTTCTCTCTCTCTCTCTCTCTCTCTCTCTCTCTCTCTCTCTCTCTCTCTCTCTCTCTCTCTCTCTCTCTCTCTCTCGCATGCGCAGACGCACCCACGCGGTCACTGACGCTCTGACCCTACTCCCTCTCTGCTTACTTCGCTGACAAGCGGGCCCCGTCCAGGTCACCATCGTCTTCCCCAAATCCCGCGCAGGAACACGTCGCCGCCCGTTTCTTCCTCGCCTCTGCCGCGATTTTAATCCTCTTAATAGGCGATGAATGCGTGCGTAATCTCCGCCCCTGCTCCGGCTATAAGATCCTCTCCCCACTCCTCTCTTTTCCCCTCACTTTGCTCTAACAGTGCGCCACCAGGATTCCCGTAATCGCGCCCACACCGCCGCAGCACCAACGACCTCCGGCGACCAATTCCGGTGAGCATCGTTCTCCCCTTGGTCTCTGCTTCATGCGAGTATGATCTACATGCCTCTGCGCATCTTCTCATATCTTCCATTTCCTCTGTACCGCCCTAGGACGCCGTCACCATCCACACTGGAAGCAACCGAGGCTCGGCGCAACTCCGGCAACCCTCCTGGTAGTTTCCGACCACCCCTACTCCCCTTTTTGACACTCACGAGTTCGCCAGGTTTGTGCACATCTAACGACACCGTTGGTTTGTCTTAGATCGCTCCAGAACGTCGCCTCCGTCGACGCCAAGGCCTGCCCGACGTCTGCCTCTACTCCGACGAGGAATCCTCGCCGTGTCCACGCGCCCCTTGATGAACCATCGCCACCTTGAGCATCAGCAGCTCCCTGCGACCCTGGTAAGCCTCTTCCCCCACTCCCGCGCGACCTAGAACGCCAGCGCCACCGCTGACAGACGCGTCGCCGCCAGTCGCCGCCGCTAGTGCCGCTCAGTTGTGGTCAGTTGATTAGCAGCCGTAGGATCTAGATCCAGCGCTCTAGATTAGATCTGCATCGAAGGGGTAAGTATCAATCTGATCCGTGCGCGTTTAGTTAGATCTGACGGTCCACGTTGGTCGATCCACGCGAAGCGGTACCGACGAATCAGGGCGCGACGCGTGGCTAGGGTTTGGTTTTAAAACAGATTTTGAAACAGATTTAGATGCAAATTTGATTAGGCTATAACTTTTGATTCCCACGTTAGATTTTTGCAAATTTTATACCGTTGGAATCAGGGAGACAAGCCCTTTCTGTTTATGCAATGTGTTTAGAGTTTAGTTTCTGTTAAAATGACTTTATTTGCATAAACTTGTTTAAGACTATTTTGAGTATAGAAATTGTTTAGAAAATTGTTTTAGTGTAAAATAAACTTGATTTAGAAAGTTTTTAACTTGGTTATGATTCAGTACTATGCACTTTCTTGGTGGAGTTTTAAAAATCATCACTTAGCATTTTTGCATGCATGCATATGTATTTTTGTTTGGTTGTATATGAATTGTGTGTAATTTTGTGCTACCATTCTTTGTGTAGACTTTGGTGCTAGTGATTGTGATTGTGAAGAGTGCTACTCTCCCCACTACCAAGGCAAGTGGTACTTCATGAATATTTCCATCCCTATATTTCATACAAGCATTAGAGATATTTTTGCTAAGTCTTGCATGTGTTACTATTTTTTTGCCAAATGCCATGTTGGGAAATCCTAAGTAGTTGTAGAATTGCTAAGAAATTCCTAAGTTAAGTTACTATGCCATGCTTAGCTTAGCTAGTAGCAAACAAGGGTTGGTAAAGTATATACATGCTATGTTGAAAATATTTTTGAGTCTTTGGACTTATGTTTTTCTTAATAAAACAACTAAGTAAATGAATCACCTGGGTGGAATGGGACTTGATTGGTGGTTTTTGGTTGAGTGGTTACACAAGGCCCATGGATATGGTTTACCTTGTGTATCTCACTTGTGGTATGCCACCCAGGAATAAAGTGATTTTAGAGGCCAAGTGTTGAGAAGCTTATAGTGCAGCCACTTGGCAATATGGGCTCTGCCTGGATCACATAGGTTGCTAGAACTTAGCCATTTGGATAGTTGGTGGTAGTGGGAATGATAGGTTGGAGCGCGTCCATTTGGTCTAACGAAAGGCTTCTGAAAGGTCCTGTCTTGGGAAACCAAGTCTGGTGGGGAAAGTGCACAACCTCTGCAGATGGAAAAATCTAAGTACTTAGCCAAGTCCATGGCAATGGACAAATTGAGCATCAAGACATGGAAGCTATCAAGAATCTCATCACTCCAACTTCTAAGTAAAACTTGTGGGTGAACAAGGGTGAAGGACCTCAATGTCTATTGATGGTTTCTTGGGAAAAGGTTTTGACAAAAGAAAAACTTAGTGTTTTCAACTAATAGGAAAAAAACCTATTTTGAGCAAAGCAAGCCAAACTACACTTAGCCAAAATGCATATAGTAATATAGTCCACTTAAAATTTACTAAAGTATCACTTGCCAATAGTATTCCAAAGTATTGACCCACTGTGGCTGTAACTTGTGATGTTGCCGGTTATTCCGATGAGGATTAGGTGTCATGAGTCTACACTCAACATGCTTTCCTGTGGCACATGAAAATGAAGACTTATGTTTATTTAATTATTCCAAATTCTTGTATTAGGCCTGTGGCCTTGAGTTGTAAAGACTATGTTTAAACTCTGGAATGGATGTAATAAATGACTTTTGTATCTGTGTACTTCATCTTAAACTGTGGATGCTAGCAATGATCCAGGGACTAGCATTGCAATCACAGGGATCCTTTTCCTTTACAAAGGAGGGATCTTACATTGTCCTTCTCACGAAGCTGCACCTAGAGTTCTTCATTGTTGAGCATGACGTTGGTCCTATCAGTGTCCACGTGCCTAATGAGAGCCTCTAAGTCCTGGAGGTATAAGCGAATCGGCTCCGCTGTCTCCCTCGAAGTGTCCTCGAAGTCGATGGACTCTCCATCCTCATCACGTCTACCGAAGACGTGGAAGTGAGTACCTCTAACCTGTCGAGAGTGTCTCCCTAGCAGACGTCCTATCAGATCCTGCATGACTACCTCAAGGCCTCTTTCCTTGTCATCGTGCATGAGCTGGAAGACGATGGCCTCCGTGGTAGGCTTAGTCTGGCGTCCGGGATGATTGACCTTGAAACCCCAAAGGTCTTTCCTCTCAAACTTGGTGAGGGGAAGCACCATGATGGTAGGAAGAGGGAGATTGAGCAAAGTAGTGAGCTCAACTATACAAGGACCAAAGCGAGTTCCCTGGAACTCCTCAACAATGTTGATGGTAACATTAGGCATCTATTTATAAGATATAAAAAGTTAGAACAACATAATTTAAGACAAAACACAAGGCAAAGCATCACATACATATCCTTGGAAATCAAAACACACAAGTCATGGCATACATGGATCCATTACAACAATCAAGGTTCATCTTATTTTTAAAGCAACATTTGGAAAATAAGGTGATAAGTGGTGGTCCAACTAACGAAGTACGCTTACAATCCTATCTCATTAGATATGTTGGCTAACACAATATTTCTAGAAGCAATCACTCTCTCTTGAGCACATGACTCCATCACTAAGTCTATAATGTCTCCTCTTAAGGTTTGGTTGTTAGCCTCCAACTCTTGGGTATGTTTATTCTCTTCTTTTAGGCTGTTTTGGATATTGAACATTCTGCACTTGACTCTTTCACCAAGTTCTTTGATGGTCTTCCAAGCTGCATCCCTTGCTGAGTCAAAGAATGTAGGGTGCATCACTGAATTGGTGAACATGCAGAATCCTGATTCCTTGTGGTTGTCTTCCTTGTTTTTATACAAGTGAAGTTGCACCCACCAGTACTCAACTCATTCATCCATCACAGGAAAACCTTTGTACAAAGTTGCACCATGTATTTCCATTGCAGCCATGAGGTCCTTGAGAGCCTTGGGGAATTCTGTTCACACTCTAAGGTCATTGTCATGAGTGGTCCTTTCCTTACGGCTTCGTTGATGGAGTTCATTTACAAATGGAGATGAGAAAGAAGATTAGAAAAGTTTACGAGAAGAATAGACAAGTGTAGAGTTTGTTGAAAAAATTTCCTTAGTGGTTTCCAATCCTAGGGTCATAATCCTACAGGCAACACAGTGCTCTGATACCATCTTTAAGATCCCTCCTTTATAAAGGAAAAGGATCCCTGTGATTGCAATGCTAGTCCCTGGACCAATGCTAGCATCCACAGTTTAAGATGAAGTACACAGATATAAAGGTCATTATTACAGTCATTCCAGAGATAAACATAGTCTTTACAACTCCAAGGCCACAGGCCTAGTACAAGAGTTTGAATAAGTAAATAAATAAAAGTCTTCATCTTCATGTGCCACAGGCAAACATGTTGAGTGTAGACTCATGACTCCTAATCCTCATCAGAGTAACCTGCAACATCACAAGTTATAGCCACAATGGGTCAATACATTGGAATAGTATTGGCAAGTGATACCTTAGTATAATTTAGGTGGACTAGATACTAAGTGGTACAATTTGGCTAAGTGTAGCTTCGCTTGCTTTGCTCAAAATAGGTTTTGCCTATTAGTTGAAATCACTAAGTTTTTCTTTGTCAAAACTTTTCCCAAGGAACCACCAATAGACATTGAGGTCCTTCATACTTGTTCAACCACAAGTTTTTACTTAGAAATTGGGATGAGGAGATTCTTGATAGCTTCCATGTCTTGATGCTCAAGTTGTCCTTTTCCAGGGACATGGCTAAGTACTTAGATTTTTCCATCTGCAGAGGTTGTGCACTTTCCCCACCAGACTTGATTTTCACCAAGACATGACCTTTCAGAAGCCTTCCCTTAGAACAAATGGACGCGTTCCAACCTATCATCCCACTACCACCAACTGTCCAAATGGCTAAGTTCTAGCAACCTAGGTGATCCAGGCAGAGCCCATATTGCCAAGTGGCTGCACTAGAAGCTTCTTAACACTTGCCCTCTAAAATCTCTTTGTTCATGGGTGGCTTTCCACAAGTGAGATACACAAGGTAGACCATAGAAATGGGCCTTGTGTAACCGCTCAACATAAACCATTCCTTCCATTCCACCCAGGTGTTTCATTTACTTAGTTGTTTTATTAGGCAAAACACAAGTCCAAAAGACTTAGAAATATTTTCATCATAGCATGTATATTTCACCAACCCTTGGTTGCTACTAGCTAGGCTAAGCATGGCATAGATAAGCATCTTAACTTAGAAATTTCTAGCAATGCTACAACTACTTAGGATTTCCCAACATGTATATAAGCAAAATATAGCATGCAAGACTAGCAAAATATTTCTAATGCTTAGTAGAAAACATAGGGATAAAAATATTCATGAAGCACAACTTGCCTTGGTAGTTTGGAGAGTAGCTACACTCCTCACAACCACAATCACTAGCACCAAAATCTACACAAAGAATCATAGACACAAATCACATACAAAACATATACAAACAAAAATATATGCATGCATGCAAAAAGATGTGTGATGATTTTTAAAAACTCAACAAAGCAAGTGTACAGTACTGGTTCAAAAACAAGTTCAAAACTTGCCAAACAACAATTATTTAAACCCTAAAATATTTCTTAAACAATTCATATACTCAAATTAGCCCTAAACATGTTTCTGCAAATAAAACCATTTTAACAGAAGCAAAACATTAAACACATTGCATATTTAGAAAGGGCTTGTTCTCCTGATTCCATTGATATAAAATTTGTCAAATTCTAACGTGGGGATCAAAAGTTATAGCCAAAACAAAATCAAACTTCTAATAGTTTCAAATCCTGTTTTTAAATCCAAACAGATGCCACGCGTCTTAATCTAATTGGCCCATACCGCTTCGCTCAGGATCGCGTCTGTGAGCCGTTAGATCAACATAATCTGCATGGCCCAGATCTAACTATACCGCTTCGTTAAGTGATCTAATCTCGCGCGCTGGATCCAGATCCAACGGCCCTGGATCAAACGACCAAAGCTGGGCGGCGCTGGCGGTGGCTACTGGTGGCGGCGAGCTCTGCCTACGGCGGCGTGGCGCTACAGGTGGCCGTGGGGTCGTCGGAGATGCTTACCAGAAACGTGACGATGTGCTGATGCTCAACCTGGCGACGGCTTGGCAAGGGGCGCACGGACACAGTCGCTGGAGCTCGTCGGAGTTGCGGGCGGCGTCTGTTGCTTGTTGTCGAGGTCGTTGCCGAGGCTCTGCGTCGACCTATCACAAGCCAGAGGGTTTAGGAGACGCGCAAAGGTCTGGCAAACAGGACAGTACCAAAGGGGAGGCAAGGGGCGCTCGATTCTTACTGCTATTGCTCGTCGGAGTCGAGCGGCAGCTCTGGTGGTTGCGGGCGTGAACGAAGACAGCGTCCTGGGTCACGAGCAGGAAAACCAGGGGTGTTAGTAGATGCACAAGGATGTGGTGGTCATGCTTGTTTGAACCAGAGGCAGAGGGGCGGTCGGGGCTTACCGGAATCGCCTGCCGGAGTTGCTCTGTCTGCGGCGGTGCAAGGGCAATTGCGGGCAGCCTGGGGGCGTAGAGGTGGCGCTAGGTGAGGGGAAATGGCTGCGGTACAGAGGGGGGCTTATAGCCAGAGCGGGGGTGAGGATCGCGCGGCGTTTCAATGGCAATTAAGCCTGCAGTAACAGCGGCGAGGTAACGGCGGAGCGAGCGTCGCGGCCGCGCGTGATTGACGACGAAGACGACGTGGTCGCAGGGTCCACTCGTCAGCGAGTTAAATAGAGAGGAGGTGGGGTCGTGTGGTCAGTGACCTAGTGGGTGTGTCCGCGAGTGACAGAGAGAGAGGGGGAACCCGGGTGGGCTAACTGGGCTGGATTCACATTTGGGCCAGATAGGTAGCGCTGGCCCTTTTCTATTTATTTTCTCCTTTTGTTTTTCTGTTTTGATTTTCTGAAAAGATTTTCAAATCCAAATCAAATGAGTTTGAATTCAAATCTTCACTAGGTTTTTATACTGCAAACCTTGCACTCAAATGTGTGTCAAACACTACTGTTTATTCCAAAACACTTTGCCCAAATGAAAATAAAATAAAACCAAGCCTTTATGATATATATATAATAGGCATAATATTGGTTTTATAAATTCATTTTGTTTTGAAACTTTGTTCAAACTTTTGATGGTGCCTAAGTTTGAATTTCAAACCTTACTAAAATAAAACAAGTACTCTTCTCATTGGAAGATGTCACTAAGGCTAGAGCAAACTTTACATGAAATAATAAGCATAAATGCTTCTGTTTTGAAATGATTTGTTTGAAAGGAGATTCACATGATCATGGATGCATGGATGATATGCAGGAGTTTGAAACATGATTTTAGGGATGTTACAATGCACCAGTATCAAAGAGAACAAATGGTGGAACAGAATTGAGTTTGAACTTACCAGGAACAGCATCTGGCTCTTCATAGATTTCCTCCACATTGATGTGGTTCACTTGTCCCTTCTGAAAAGGGTTGGGCTTGTTGGGTCCTTCAACTTTCTTTTCTGGGCATTCATTTGCATAATGCCCCATCTTCTTGCACTTGAAACACTCAACCTGACTAATGTCCTTCTTGACAGGCTGACTTCCACTGCCACTTCCACTACCACTGTGGTGGCTCTTATATCCACCCTTGTGGTTCTTGTATTTGTCATTGTCATGACTACGGTGATGCTTGTTGTCATGATGACGGTTGTGGTTGTGGTGCTTGTTAAATTTCCCATGCTTGTGGGATCCTGAGCTTCCACTATCATCATAATGGGAACGTTTTAGAGACGATCCCGAGCTGTGCTTGTCCGAGTGATTTCTCTTCCTGCTTTCAACTTGCTTTATTTTGTTCTCCAAAATAGCAGCTTTATCACAAAGAGACTGGTAGGTGGGAACATAGGCCACTGCTTGCTGCAGGTTCAGTTCATCATTCAGCCCTTCAAGGAACTTTTCCTTCCTCTTAGCATCAGTGTCAACTTCATCTGGTGCATAACGCGCCAGATTGTTGAACTCCTCAATATATTCAGCCACGCTGCGGTGGCGCTGCTTCAGATTATGGAACTCTTTCTTCTTCAGACTCATCACTCCAGATGAGATACGAGCAGTACGAAAGCCATCCTCAAAGATAGCCCATGTCACATCTTCAATGGGAGTGGTAATCTGGAAGTTATCCCACCAAGTGGCGGCTGGTCCTTCCAACAAATGTGCTGCAAATTTGACTTTTTCTGCATCAATAAAGCCCATAGTTACCAAGTCCTTGTTCACAGAGCGTAGCCAATCATTGGCCACCATAGGATCAGTTGTTCCTGAGAACTTTGCTGGCCTCAATCTTAAGAACCTGGTAAGCATGTAAAAACTCGGTGGGTTGTTGTTGTTGTTGTTATTGTTGTTATTGTTGTTTTTGTTGTTCTGGTTCTAGATGAACGTAGTCGTCATTTGCATCAGCTGAGTCTGAGCTGTCATCATTTGCTGCATCTCAGGGGTGATTTTGTTGTTGTTGGGGTTGGGATTGGCACGACGGGGAGGCATCTGTGGTTTGTTCAATAGAGATAAGAATGAGATACCCATAGATGCTATCATGCACAATAAATCACATAAACAATCACCAAGTATGCAGCATAATAAAAGTAGTTCAACAAAAAAACGACAAGTTTGCAAAGTAAACACACCAATAACAAGCCATCCACATGTTGGATGGTCATTGCGACACAAATAAAGTATGATAAATAAATGATAAATGAGTAGTCATCACTACTCCTCGGCATCAACCTCCTCCTCAACAAAGGTAAGACCTGCATTCTCCATCGCGGTCTTGTATTCCTCGACATTGGTGGTCAAGGTCTCTACTTTGGCTTTGAGAGCCCTCTTCTGAGAACGAAGCCTCTCAATCACAGTCTGCTGATGCTCGAGCTCGAAGTACTTGGTCTGCAGTTCTTTAGTCATGTACCGAATCCTCTTGTTCCTATCCTGGACTCGCTTCTCTTGACTCTTGAACTTTCTGTCCTGGCTCTCGAACTTTGCCTCCATCTCCTTGACTATCTCATCTTGCTCCGCGAAGAGCTTGTCCTTCTCACGAAGCTGCACTGGAGTTCGTCATTGCCTAAGAAGAACCTCTAAGTCCTGGAGGTATAGACGAATCGGCTCCGTTGTCTCCCTTGAAGTGTCCTCGAGGTCGATGGCCTCTCCATCCTCATCATGTCTACCGAAGACATGGAAGTGAGTACCTCTATCCTGCCGAGAGTGTCTCCCTAGCAGACGTCCAATCAAGTCCTGCATGACTACCTCTAGGCCTCTCTCCTTGTCATCGTGCATGAGCTTGAAGATGATATCCTCCGTGGTAGGCTCAGTCTGGCGTCCGGGCTGATTGACCTTGAAGCCCCAAAGGTCTTTCCTCTCAAACTTGGTGAGGGGAAGCACCATGATGGTAGCAAGAGGGAGATTGAGCAAACTAGTAGGCTCAATAATACGAGGGCCAAAGCGAGTTCCCTGGAACTCCTCAACAGTGCTGATGGTAACATTAGGCATCTATTTAAAAGATAGAAAGAGTTAGAAACAACACATTTTAAGATAAAACACAAGGCAAAGCATCACATGCATATCTTTGGAAATCAACACACACAAGTCATGGCATACATGGATCCATTACAACAACCAAAGTTCAACTTATTTTAAGCAACATTTGGAAAATAAGGTGATAAGTGGTGGTCCAACTAACGAAGTACGCTTACAATCCTATCTCACTAGATATGTTGGCTAACACAATATTTCTAGAAGCAATAACTCTATCTTGAGCACATGACTCCATTACTAAGTCTATAATGTCTCCTCTTAAGGTTTGGTTGGTAGCCTCCAACTCTTGGGTATGTTTCTTCTCTTCCTTTAGGTCATTTTGGATGTTGAGCATTCTGCACTTGACTCTATCACCAATTTCTTTGATGGTCTTCCAAGCTGCATCTCTTGCTGAATCAAAGAATGTAGTGTGCACCACTGAATTGGTGAACATGCAGAATCCTGATTCCTTGTGGTTGTCTTCCTTGTTTTTATACAAGTGAAGTTGCACCCACCAATACTCAACTCCTTCATCCATCACAGGAAAACCTTTGTACACAGTTGCACCATGTATTTCCATTGCAACCATGAGGTCCTTGAGAGCCTTGGGAAATTCTGTCTCACACTCGAAAGTCATTGTCATGAGTGGTCCTTTCCTTACGGCTTCGTTGATGGAGTTCATCTACAAATAGACAAGTGTAGAAGTTGTTGAAATTTTTTCCTTAGTGGTTTCCAATCCTAGGGTCATAATCCTACAGGCAACACAGTGCTCTGATACCATCTGTAAGATCCCTCCTTTATAAAGGAAAAGGATCCCTGTGATTGCAATGCTAGTCCCTAGATCAATGCTAGCATCCACAGTTTA
Organism: Avena sativa; assembly: GCA_916181665.1. Lineage (NCBI taxonomy): Eukaryota > Viridiplantae > Streptophyta > Magnoliopsida > Poales > Poaceae > Avena > Avena sativa. The sequence continues at coordinate 385,265,664 of OV702282.1, forward strand.
AGATGAAGTACACAGAAACAAAGGTCATTATTACAGTCATTCCAGAGACAACATAGTCTTTACAAATCCATGGCCACAGGCCTAATACAAGAGTTTGAATAAGTAAATAGATAAAAGTCTTCATCTTCATGTGCCACAGGCAAACATGTTGAGTGTGGACTCATGACTCCTAATCCTCATCAGAGTAACCTGCAACATCACAAGTTATAGCCATAGTGGGTCAATACATTGGAATAGTATTGGCAAGTGATACCTTAGTATAATTTTGGTGGACTAGATGCTATATGCAATTTGGCTAAGTGTAGCTTAGGCTTGCTTTGCTCAAAATAGGTTTTGCCTATTAGTTGAAAACACTAAGTTTTTCTTTGTCAAAACTTTTCCCAAGGAACCACCAATAGACATTGAGGTCCTTCACCCTTGTTCAACCACAAGTTTTACATGGAAATTAGGATGATGAGATTCTTGATAGCTTCCATGTCTTGATGCTCAAGTTGTCCTTTTCCAGGGACATGGCTAAGTACTTAGATTCTTCCATCTGCAGAGGTTGTGCACTTTCCCCACTAGACTTGATTCTCACCAAGACAGGACCTTTCAGAAGCCTTCCCTTAGACCAAATGGACGCGTTCCAACCTATCATCCCACTACCACCAACTGTCCAAATGGCTAAGTTCTAGCAACCTATGTGATCCAGGCAGAGCCCATATTGCCAAGTGGCTGCACTACACTACTAGGAAAACGGCTATAGGTAATCAGCACATCTGTGGCTCACATGGTTGAAGTGCCCCACGGCTAAAACAGTCGTGGCTCACCTGTGGGCAGTGCCCTACTAGTAACTAGAACAACCGTGGCGCACAT